>OX411711.1:8990000-9615000 GCA_948252095.1 Dicycla oo | reverse complement strand
ACCTCAAAGTTAGTCCGGCTTCGTCTACATTGGATGAACTTGATCTGGTGATAGAATGTTGTCATTCAGGCCAGTTTAGCAGTAGGGCTGGTTCACACTTGAAATGAACTCAAAAACCTACATGTCGCTGCTTTGCATGAATACCCGCACAAACCAAAATTTTGAAATTACTGGTTTATAACACAGCCAAATGCAAAATAGTCCTTATTTCATGGTCAGTAAGACTCACATTCATAACAGCATGATCGGCGGTTTTACCGTTATGAATGTGAGTCTTACTTCCATGAAATAAGGACTATTTTTCATTTTGCAAAGCAGCGATGTGTCTCTGATAAATAGTTTTAAGTGAAAATCATTTTTAATCTTTGTCCTCCAAAAACCCCGCATTGTTTTAACTTAAAATTGAACTCAACAAATAACATTCATAAACTTTCCCACAAAAATAGCTACACATACCAAAACATTATTGTAAGACTTATCAGTTTTGTTTTCCATGAAAAATGTACGGTTGATGCAAATACACGTTCTATTTAATATGGTCATTAAAAGCCATGTTAGTATAGCGAGAAGTATTATATACTTTGAAGGAATTTCCGTCGTTTTATTTTTCTCGTATAAGTAAGAGAGTGTAGAGTTTTCAGGCGGTCGTTCGTGCACGTTTTTTCGCCATCTTGGACTACAAAAAGTAAGTAAAACAACAAAATAGATAATGAGAAAACATTGTTAGTAATTGTCGTGACAAATAATATACGTACTTATTTTGTTAGTAACCACGTTGTCCATAAAAAATGGAGTAAGTCACGTTTTAAATGGCTGTTCTGTGAGTGCGGACGATCTTGTATTACACGTAACTACTGTTGTGGCTCCTGTACACAAAAGTCAATGTTGGACAAACTTTGACGATCGATCCTTTTGTTAAATAAATAAAGTTTCTTTGTAAACCGTCAGACGGTTCAGTGTGCCCAACTGGAGTTCTCTATGAAGAAGTCAGCTTTTAAACAAACAAAAGAGGACGAATGTGTGTTATTCAACGTTGTAATTTAATTAGTTACAGTAGTAATATGGAAATGACAAACATTGAAGTTAAATATTATGTATTATGTTTTAAATAGGATCAGTGTGAAGCATACTCATAAGTGATGATGAGTCAATAAAGGTTTGTAAGGGAATGTTGTTTGGGCAACAACTTTGAGTTATTTAAGGAGGTGACACTTTTGTAATCAGCTATTGAATAAGCTACTCGTATTATTTTAATTAATTCAATAGTAAAAACTTAACTAAAACTATTCACAAAGTAAAGTATGGCGTCGAAAGGTTCATCCGCATCGCTGTCGACTGGTTATGTATGTATGTATGTTTTCATAGACTTCTCTTTCTCTCTCACCTCTGACCTAGACAATAGTCCGGAGCAAACCCATCTCAAATAAAAAAAGATGTACCCAAGAGACTGGCGGCAATACCACGTTGTATGGCAATGCTTAGCCTCTGGCCAAGGTAAAAGCCAGCCCTTGGGTCACGGGAAGTGTCAACCAGCCGTTTCGAGATTAAATTAAATTATCCAAAAGTCTGACAACCAAGGTATATCGTGTTACCCAGTAACTGGTACCTCCACAAGGAGGTCAGATGGGCAGTTGCTCCATGTAAAATACTGATATTCAGCTGCATCCAGTTAGACTGAAAAAATAGACTGCCTACTCAAAATATAGCCTTTTCACAAAATAGTTGGGAAAAGGATTGATTGACTGATTTGAATTGGTCACAATCGCTCATCTTCTCACCTATTATACTCCGTTAGGCTGCCCGCCCACGTCCGATAATCGGTGACCGATTTTAGTCTTATCTGCCTTTCACACTCATATGATAGAAAGAGGAATCCAAGAAAATCGGTCCACCAGTCATAGTCAGTTTTTGTATAGTCCAGGGGATCCCAAACTTTTCAGATCGTGGCGCACTTACAGGTTTAGTATTTTGTCTCAGCGCCCTAGCTAGTCGAAATAGGACGCAATGATATTAGGTAAATAGCCACATACTGTAGTTTCCGAAGAATGGTAAATAAGAGCCCCTCACGGCACCCTACGGCGCACCAGGGCGCCGCGCCGCCGCCGCGCACACATTGGGAACCCCAGCTATAATCTGTATGATGTGATGATAAATGGATACTTAAATGCTTGTCATTTATTTTATACATAAAATCATCATAGTTCATGAAAGTTATTAGTTATCAAGATGGACACCATGTCGAAAATCGACCAAGTGCGTGTCGGACCACGCACAATTAAGAGTTCCGTAGTTGGGATGAATAATAAAGAGAAAGAATTATTTCAAGAACAAACTTAACATTGCAGTTGAAAAACATGTTCTCCCATAAATTCCAACTGCAAATGTAACTTTGTACGCAATATTGAGGGATTTACCATGTTATTTTAAGACCATAGACTTCTTATAAATTTTTATGTAATCTATAAGTATTGACCTATTTTCTGCATTTTTCTCAAAATTTTAGGCTCAGGAGTTTCGGAGATAAGGGGGAATGGTTAATTTTCATCTATTTTCTTGAATAACTTTAAAACAATTTATTTTAAAATTATAAAAAAAAATATATTTGAGACCCTCACAGTATATCACCATTTGATTTGTCACACGGTACAGTTTGCGAAATATTTTTTTTATTAATTGCCCCCCAAAAGAGTTTGGGTCACAGAAATTCATAATATGCATAATTTAATTAGATTCGGAGCAAATCGGCTGTGATAGACGGACAGACAGATAGACAGACACACGAGTGATTATAAGGGTTACGCTTTTTTCTTTTGAGGTACGAAACCCTAAAAATAGTTTAGTGTTTTTTTAAAATGAATGTTTAGTTGTTCCTTCTGTCCTTATGAGTATTCAATTTATGTATATCTTGGCAAATGGAAATGTATTAGACCCTCACCACTAAATGGTTCTGTCACCGTATGATTATGATAGTTTACAATCTATCTCGCGAGATTATAAAATATCCAAAAATAGTGAACTGCAACAAAGCATTTACAACATAACGCATTATTTTTCGATAGTTTATAATCTATCCATGGCAACCCGATAAATTGCGAACTAGTATCAAAGTTGCATGCGACGAACGCGCCTCGCGCCAATACTAAATAGCCAAGTAACTGCGACCAACTTGGAAGAAGCGCTCGCTGACTGCTCCCGCGGCACCGCTCGCTTCGCTTGCTCGGCTCGCGCGCGGTTGTTCACAGTTCTAACCTAACTGTCATAGTTACTGCGACCAATTTGTCTATCGCCAAGACCTACCAATCAGGGATGGTTCACAAATTTAGGAGTGATAAATCGGACAGATTGTGAACCCTGTGTAGGTTGGTTTTTAATTTGACATTTTGACATGGATAGATTATAAATTAACGAAAATGAATACGTCATATTGTATTGAATTTATCGGCAATAAAGCAATGTATTAGCAATTTCCTGCAAAATCCGCCGCATTGTGATTGCAATGTAGTGTGATAAGCAATTGGGGTGCCAGTCGTAGGCCAATGTCTAGCTGTGGACGTCTTTCGGGTGAGATCATAGCAAGTGGCGAAATATTTTGTTTGTTATCGGTGTAGTTACGATAGGTACTGGTGAATATTAGGTAATCGTGAACTAATGTACCGACAACAGCACATCAAGCTACTACAATCTGCCAATTTATTTAATAGATTTTCAACTTTATCGCTAAAGCATTGGGCTCAAGGTTGATTGGGGAAATTTGACAGTTTCGGGTAGCTTGATGTGCTGGCGTCTGTACCTACGGCAAATACTGGTAGTAATAACGGTAAATGAGAGAACAGCTACAAAAAATTAAAAATGGAATCAATTTGCAGAAATCGTTTAAGCCTAACCAAAACCGCATCTAACGAGTACAGTCCAACAACTCATACGCCGCGCGCCGTATCAAATCGGTAACTGGTATATTTTCCGAGTAGGTACAAATAATAAATTATGATTCGTTAAGCAACAACGGAGCGAATTTCGTCACACACAACCTATACAAGGGACAGATGATTTACAAAAACAAAAGCGCTGGCCCAGCTCGTGTAAAGGCTAGCGCAGATTGTGGCGGACCACGTCGCAATTCAACACATTGCAATAATCCTTTCCATCCCTCTCGTTCATTTTCTATTAACCAACGCACACTTTTTGTATGAAATTGCGTTGCGCTGCGTTTAATAATGTAATGTTCGCTTGGCTTAAGATTGATCTGCTGTGAATTGCAATTTTTGTTTGCGTTTTTTTTTTTTTTTGCAATTTGCAAGTTATAAGGTTGTACCTTGATCAAAATATGTTTCGCGACAATAAGAATATGTATTTTAGATTTGCTCCAGATTCGTTTGATTTCGAAAATCAGAGGAATCTGGAGCAAATCTTTACTTAGCGAGATGGATTGATGATTTGGATGGATGTTCTTATTGTCGCGAATCATATTTTGATCAAGATACAACCCAATACTGCAAATTGCGAAATACGCAAGAAAATTTGAATTTCGCGGGCTACCCGATTGTGCATCGTCGACGAGTAGTGCCGGCATTACTTGAGAACACGAAGCACCTCCTCTTAAGGAGGAAGCGTCAGGGTAGCCCGCGAAATTCAAATTTTCTTAAGTTTTTTGCAATTTGCAAGTCAGTATTAAGTTGTATGTTAAATAAAGTATGGTTTGCGGCCGTAACAAATATGTATTTACAGAATTATATACAATAGAATCAGTAATACAACTCCTTAAGTAAGTATAATCCTAAAATGTCAAGATTTCATGAAATAGTCATTTTTTGGGATTGCCTGGTCTAAAGAGTTGTATTGATCACTTTAACGATCTAATTATGTAAATAGATACAAGTTGTTACGACCGCAAATTATAATTTGATCAACGTACAATATAATACCGACTTGTAAATTGCAAAAAAACGTAAGAAAATTTGAATTTCGCGGGCTACCCTGACGCTTCCCCCTTAACCTCGCGAACATGACAACCAAGTCAGTAACAAGGTAAAGTATAAGCTTCCTTCCAAAGTGTGGAGCCACAATTTATAATGTAGTGTCAATATGTTAAGCCATTTTCAAAACCAACTTTCAGAAGCAAGCGCATGACACATTTCCAAACTGTCCTTTCATTCAAATTATTATCATGACGCAGTCAATAAAAAAAATAAAGTGCAAGTAAAAATCATCCTAAAGGAATTTAACAAATTCATTCTTTAACTGATTTCAATATGATGTATGTTTCAGCCGCTGAGCAGTGTTGAATAAGTTTCCATGAAAAGAGCCATTCGTCACACTATTTGTACAGCTTGGTGTATGAACAACAACTAATGAAAGATATTATTTAAAAGAACGTTTATAGCAAGCCGCTCAGTTATTCTTCGAGTGTTGATTAGCATACATAGCGAATAGTTTATTACTAATAACAAAATCTTGGCCATATTATGGCTTTCCCGACGTTTCTTATTACCGTGTCGATGATCGCCATCGCGAGTGGTAAGTGTGTTTGTTATTTAGATTTCCTTTTCCACGTTTTCAAACAAGTTACCGTTTAGCCGAAACTTTCGGCTATCTAGAGCTTTCGGCCCGAAAGCTCTAGATAGCCCGCGAAATTCAAATTTTCTTAGGTTTTTTGCAATTGATGACGATTCGCGACCGTAACAAGTATGTATTATATTTTTAGAATTAAAATCTCTAACTCCATAATATATAATCCCAATGAATGATTATTTCATGAACTCTTGACATTTAGGATTACACTAACTTAAGGAGTTGTATTACTGATTCTAATAATTATAATTTATAATTTTGTAAATACATAATATAATATTTTACGGTCTCGAATCATACTTTAACTAACATACAACCCAATACTGACTTGCAAATTGCAAAAAACTTAAGAAAGGAGATGTTTCAAAATGGGCCAGGTCTGTGTACACTACCCCAAAAAAAAAGAGAAAAATCCGTAGAATTTGGGAAAAATACAGATAATTCATTTAAATGTATACTGTTGTGGTAGGGAATTGATATTTATCAATTATTTTTATCGACTTTCAACATAGCGTCTCACCGATTTATTTACTCTATGCATAAAAACAATGACAGTAAACCATAGATCGACCATTGATCATAGAAAGAGGACTGTCAGCTGTCACAACATTCAGTCCTTTTTTGTCATGTCAAACGTCATTAATCAATCAAAATGACAGCTTACCTCCATGACGGGTTTTTGTTGTGTTGCAATTTCAAGTGTAATTAATTGTGGTTTACCAGCAAACGAAGCCATTTTAAAGTAATTGGACAGTTGAGAACTGTTTTAAATATATTTCCCTATTTTTATATATAGTGTACCTGACCCAAGGCCCATACATTTTGGAACATCTCCTTCGAATTTTGCGGATTACCTAGATTTTCACCCTTAACGTGATATAATAGAAGTATTTATAGTGTACGGTTTTTATTATTGTTGTTACTATAATGACGTTTTTTTAGAGTGATTTTGTATTTAGCTAATCACTTTTGTTGATAAAATCAATGTTTATTATTAATTTTGGTTTATCAATACTTAGTTTTATACTAAAGTAAAGTAAAGTTAAATACTCAGTTAATAAAGCCATATATATATATGTATAGATAATTGAATAAGGGCATGATCCCAGGGCCGCCAGACCTTACTTATTTTCTGATTAACAAAATATATGGGATAGAGTAGTGTTAGTATAGTACTTTGAACGTACAGACGCCAGCACATCAAGCTACTACAATCTGTCAGATTTCTTTAATAGATTTTCGACTTTATTGCTAAAGTATTAGGTTCAAGGTTGATTGGGAAAATCTGACAGTTTCGGGTAGGTTGACCTGCTGGCGTCTGTACGTATACCTGCTAGCTTGGGCCGACGGACAATTTTCAGGTACTTATCAGGTACTAAAGTTACGTCAAAATATTACTCAGTTTACTTAAAGTCTGACTGCTGACTTTGATGTATGTTTTACAGAATATTGTTAATAATTAATAATCGATACTGCCAGACACTTCTCGTCGGCTGTTTTTTCCGCTAGACGCTTTAAGACTGTTTGTCCACAGCACCGGGAACGGGACGTCAACGAGAAACGAGATTATTCGTCTATAGTAAATGTACTGTCGCTACCTCGGCGCCGTCATCTGTTTTCTCGTGGACGTTCCGTTCTCCGGTGCGGTGGATAAATAGTCTTAAAGCGTCTGCCGGAAAAAAAACGCTGACGAGAAGTGTCTGGCATTATCGATTATTAATTATTAACAATATTCTGTAAACATACATACAAATCAGCAGTCAGACTTTAAGAAAAGTGATGAAGGTATGCGTACGTTTAAAGTACATACTAACACTACTCTATTCCAAACATTTTGTTAATCAGAAATTAAATAAGGTCTGGCGGCTCTGGAGTTTCTATAGATTTAGACGGCTATTGAAAACCAACGCAAGATAAATCATGCGTTGGTATTCAAAAGCCTAAGCCTGTTTGTGTAGTTCAAAAGCCTAGAATTCTTAAGCTTGAATAGTGATCAAGTTGACTTTAGATTTTGCTATATTACTTGAGCGCAGTTGTGTAAATACAGACTGACGTCATACATTTATTCTAAAGTGGTTCTATATTCAACATCACATTATATTAAACTAAGAAATATTATGTGTATGTATATTCAACGATGTTGATGCTTTGCTTAAAAGTTTAGACGATGGTTTCGATTGTGTAAGGAACATTATAAAGGTGTGTTGAGAATATCTATCTGCTCTGCACGTGTAGCATGACCACTATTATCTCTATTCTCTATTCTATGAATACAAATGACATTTTCTTTTCATCGCGCATCGATTGCGCACGTTTTACAGCAACATTTCACGTCGTACAAATCTGTCTGCATCGTCATTTCTTTGTTCAACCACAGATTAATACTCTGCAAAATCATTTAAATAATAAGCGACTCTTGCTACGACACGATAAAGTGCAATTCAGGTCGCACAACGCTAATTACCTACAGTTATATTCACCAACAAGTTGCCTCTCTTTCTAACGCGTAACTCTTATACCTTCTGACCGCAACTGTCCTACTGAATTGGCCCAGTGAGATAGGCCCGCCTTGTACTTGTAGCTTCATACCTAAATTGCGGAGCGCCCCATCTGTGGTTCTACATATTTCGACGGTGGTTATGCTACGCCGCTAAGCTTGCTGTCCTCCAGCCGGTAATAGCACAGGGCTTTCAAATCAGCCAACCGTTTAAAAGTTTAATCTAATTATTTGCTACTCCTTTCCATATTTTTGATTTAACTGTTTTTGTAAAATATTAGTAATAACAAAAATAAGTACAGACGCCAGCAGGTCAACCTACCCGAAACTGTCAGATTTCCCCAATCAACCTTGAACCTAATGCTTTAGCAATAAAGTTGAAAATCTATTAAAGAAATCTGACAGATTGTAGTAGCTTGATGTGCTGGCGTCTGTACATACCTAGCTTACAGAATCGATACCATTATCCGGTAACCGCTACGCTAAATCCTTACTAGAACAAAAGAACAGAATTTTTGCATAATCAAACGTTTGTTTTCACCTAAACAAGGCTTAATTTTGGTCACTTCTTTTTAGCTGACTTTCCAGGATGGCCTGCCAACGATAGTCCATTTCCAGGGTGAGTAATGAGCAAGCATGATTCAAGGGACCTTCGACCGTACAACTAATACTCAAGTGAACAAAAAAAAGACAGGAGGTATTGTGTACATACACCCTATTGGAACGAAATTCCTTTCGCTGTATATTATGTATTAATACAGAGTCATCTAGTACGGTCTCAAGATTCAAGACGCAAAAGAACAAAAGCAACAAACATTCCTTTTAGATTTTATTGTTGAGTTCGGGGAATTCCAAGTAAGACGTCATAATATTTTATTACCTTCGACTTACGGGGTCTGACGGGGTCTTATGGTTAAATTCGAGTTATAGAGTAAAACTACCTACTATCAATACCTCGCACAGATATAACATTTTGTTCGAGTTACAAAGTCTAAATAATTCGAGATACTGTATACAGTGTATTTAGGAGTTCATCGGAATGAAATGCCATTTTCTTTCGTATTACTGAGGATTACAAGTTAACGAGGAAGGAGTTATTGAGATTCCACTGAACTATGAACACGTTAGTGACGTTTTTTACCAGTTAACTCCTACCGCAAACTGCGTGAAAGAAATTCGTTCCAAAAATACAAAGAAGATCTTCAATAGTAATTTGAAATAATGCCATAATAAAGAAGTCAGCTAATTAATTAACCGACATTGTTTCAGATTCCCCACATCGATGGTAAGATTTTAGAACGCTATAAGGTCACGTACACACCACACAACACATATTTAAATCCGATGAGCATAGTTCGCCTTTGTCGTTAACGGCCATCCATAAATTACGTCACACTTTATAGGGGTGGGAGGGGTTCGAGCGGGGACGAGCTATAAGCTTCGTGACTTCACATGTAATCTAAAGTATTAAAACTGAAAACTACAACTCTAAGGCCGCCTCCTAACCGAAAACGCGATCACCGCGATCGTTTGTATCAATTACTATCTGCGCCCCACGGTTTCACCCGAACCTGAAAAAAATATCCTACGTCCTAACCCAGGTCATGGTAACGAATTGTGCCAAATTTCATCCAAATCCGTTCAGCCGTTTTAGCATCAAAGCGTAACTTGCGACAAACAAACTCACTTTCGCAATTATTACCAATACTAATATGCTATCCTACTAATATTATAAATGTGAAAGTTAGTGAAGATGTTTGGATGTTTGTTGCTTAATCACGCCAGAACGGCTCAACAGATCTGGACGAAATTTAGCACAGAGATAGTTTATAGTCTGCAATAGCACATAGGATACTTTTTATCCCGGAAAAATGTACGGTTCCCGTGGGATAATTTCCAACATCCACGCGGGCGAAGCCGCTGGCAAAAGCTAGTATATTATATACCAGTAGTTCTGCGAACAGTAGACCTCGCGAGCACAAACTTTTTTGCAACAATTAATTATACCACTAAGTTAATTAAAACGGTTTTTTTTTCATCAGATCTTCACCAATTTTTTATGAGACTTCATGTTACTACCTTTCAAATAAAAAAGAATCATCGAAATTGGATCTCATAAGTCGGAGATATCTAGTAGCCCCCTTTTTAGGAGGAAGTGCCCCTCCAATCAAAAATCCCCGACGACAAAAAAATTCTATAAAGTCGTAAAACCTGTATACCAAGTTTCGTCCAGATCGTTTATCGATACGACCTGCACAAGAGTAGCAACAAACTGACAGACGATTGCAAATTTTGCCAGACTTGAAGCAGAGACGCTTCGCTCGCTCGGTCAATTCTTTAGGATGAATGGTCGCTTTCGGTTAGAACGCGGGGTACCTATAAACTTGAAAATGCTACCAACTCTATCAATATTAGTTGATTTGCAAAATATTTGACGTTACACCAGGGCATTTAACTAATATATACCGGTGACATTTAAGTGCCTGGGGGTGGGCGGATAAAAAAATTAAATTCGTGTGACATAATTTATGGACGGTCCCTTATTTCCAGATGTCGTCATTGCGTTTTGGTCCTTTGCCTTCTCCACCTTCTCCACCTAGAATTCCCACTTTCCTGCCAAAATTCCCCTTCTTTCAATTCCCTGTTTTCCCTACCATTCCCAATTTCCCAATACCATCAGCTGCAGACATAGCCAATGCCAAACCAAAAAATAAAGGGAGCTTCACCGGCGTGGTGGTCAGCTCCAAAATGGAAACGAAGAGGGATGAAGATGGAACGATTGTCAAAGAGGGTGGTTCTACAATTCTGACGAACACAGATGGAGTAATTAGTGTGAAGAAAAGTATGTATACCAAAGTATTACCAGTTTATTTATTCACGTCAGAAAAATTGCAAAGAGCTATAGGTACATTTAGAATAATGAAAACACAATGTCGTTTTTTATCGAAATATAAGCTTAAATTATGTCATGAACTTTCGGGTAAATTCACGGATGTCTGTGAAGTAAAAAATATAGCAAGTTTTAATAAAAATGCAATAAAAATACTTTGATAACATTTAGTTAAAAGTGCACGGCGTAGCAAGTATGCTACGCGTAGCGCTACGGCGTAGCTCGCACTGTTAGGGCCGGCGCACACTTGGCGAGGCGCAGCACAGCGCGGTTTTCACTGCCAAACAAATATCGAACTTGCGTGCCTTAAAATAAAGTCGAAAATAAATAACATGAGACGTGGCCTCTTTCCGTTTCAGATGCGCTCTCGAGCTAAAGAAAGTTTATTTATTCTCAACTTTATTTCAATACAAATTCAAACACACTTGCAGAAATCTTTCCAGCCGGTTTATTCTGTAAACTTAGGTGACTGCTTGTCGTGATCTGTCATTTCTCCTAATACTAGGAACACTATTGATTGACAACTCTCTTCAACTAAGTTTACAGGGTGAGATTTTTACAGAATAGATCGGCTGATGATCTAGTCTCACTCCGGAGCGCGTGTAGCTTGAGGCCACGGGGTAACAACCCCGTGGCCTCAAGCTACACGCGTCTTGCGCAAGTGACTGCAGAGGAAACAAATGAAAGAAGTTTTTAAGAGCGTACAGTTATCGCGACACGACTTGCGAAGCGATGACGCCGACGCTACTCACGCGAAGGAAACAAGTGACGCGCGCGCGTTACACTTGGCGCTAGTCGCGTCGCAAGTCGCAAGTCGTATCACTCGAGGTTGTGAGCAAAAAATTTAAAAATTTTATGAAACTATAATTAATTTTCAGCTGGGAAGAACCCGCCTGATCTACCGACTAAGTACGTATTCCTGTAATGAAATTTAGTAACATCTTAAACAGTCCAGTGCAAATATTTGTCAAACTATTAGCTTTTAAGTTTCTACAATAATTAAATTCATAATTATTAAAAATGTTAAACCCAAGTGAAATGTTGTGAACAGATTAAAATGTTGTTTTATTAAGGAAACCATTTATGTATTTCAAACATAAATGATTTTCTTTCTCTTGCAGCAAAATAAATACGAGCTAATAATATATTATTTTCATTAATTGTTAATTATAAGATCACGAAATATTTGCAACATATTAATTTATTGCCTATAATTGTCATATATTTACTTTTTTTCCAGTGCTCCACCGGTAAGCAGCGAAAAGCAAAAAATCAAATAATATAGTTTATTAATACATTTATATAACAAATATAAATATTATACATAATTATAACACAAACTAAACATTTTAAATTATTAACTACAGGAGGAAGACAGTTCAGAATGAGGTAAATACAAAAAGTACTAATCATACTAAATACTAATAATTGTTTAACTAATTTATTTATTCTTATTTTTATTTACAAAGACGAACTATACTCTGCTACTACTCTCTACTTCTACTACAGTCCGTTCAGAGTTATAAAGATCACTTTGATTTTGACAGACTTATCAGTGGCAGCATTACAACAGAAACCTTACTATAATGAAAATAAAGATCACTGTTATTTTGAAAGTGATGCAAGATCAGAGATCATAACTGTAAAAGGACTGTACTACACACTTTTCACTTTGATACTTCTACTTCTACTACTTACTACACATTTCTCACTTTAACTTTTAATTTTAATAATGCTAATTTCTTTTATTTTTTGTTACAGTTTGACTTCGAAGTCCCAAAGGTATACTTTTTACTATTTTTAACCACATTAGAAGCCAAGCTTATCTATGACAATATAAAACAATTGGCGGTTTCATTTTCTTTATATTTTACATATTTTTAACGACTACGAATTTTCGAGGAATATACAAATATGCACAAAAGTATGCAAGTTGCTTGTGACATAATAACATGGATAACCCTGTATCTGCGGGTGGGGATCCCCAAGCCCTATAATATAAAAAAGTCAAACCCCGGATTCGATGGGTATGCGCATTTTTCTTTAAATTATATTTTTAAAATTTAATTTTAAAAAATCCACCAGGATTTTTTGGCACCGTGTTCACAATTGAAGGAATTTTCACTATCTGATTTCTGCGTAATTTTTTTAAATAAACGTGCTATAGGATGTGTATTACAGATAAAAAAAAAACCACATAAAGTACTCTATAACTGTAAGACACATCTTATAGCGAGTTTATTTAAGAATATTATGCAGAAATCAGATAGTGCAAATTCCTTCATTTGTGAGCACGGTGGCCGAGGAAGTGACCAAAGGTGGCAATTAAAAAAAAATTGGTTTGACAATTTTTTATATTATAGGGCTTGGGGTCCCCCATCCGCAGATACAGGGTCCATTAATTATGCTACACCCTGTATACCTTCTGATCGCTGTCAGAGGGTCAATTCTACGAATTAACTTGCTTTTAAGTTAAAAACAGCTGTCTGGAATTCGACGAGATGGTGAACAGTCTACTTTTTTTTTCGCTTACACAGCACAAACAGGCGTATATCATAAAAAGTTGAAAATGAGTTAAATACTCGTATTATAAAATGTTCGTCTTTTCATACTCCCTGTCGTCACAAAGAGGCGTTTCTCTAACTACATTTACAAAACACTGATGAAAAAATTCGTCGCTTATGCCTATGCATATCTTAAATTAATTAAGCCTATTATTCCACAATATTTATAAAAATTGGCGGCACAAACAGCCCTTTTTCAAGCAGTGTTACAGCATTAAGTGTGAAATTACTGAAATAAATATCCGTAAAGAAAGCTCAATTACAATATTTTCAAAACTAACCAGTAGCCATAAAGAGACCTCTTATAGATCTATAAACATAAAAAGGTTACAAGTTAAATTCCTAAAAGATAACAATGAAATGCAATGGCAATGCTCAATAATGCCTATGGCATTAAGTCCGCCTCTGTACATTTTGTCGTGTCCGTGGGTTGCAGACGTTGCAGTGGACACAATGTCATACATTTTCTTGCAAATCGATGCTTAACACACGTGCGTGGCCTCTCCATGCGTCGCGGTGGGTCTGCGCCTGAGTTCACGTTACGCGTCACGCGTCACGTGACATGCTAATGTGGCGTGTTGCGCTGTCAAGTTTTGTCAGTACTGTCGGCAATTGTTTTTTTATGACGTTGCAATCTCATCGCAGCAAACGTCATGTTTGAATTTTCAATTCAATTTCATTTATTCAATTAATTAATGCATATTTACAATTTTAAGCCTTAAACTAAAGTGGTAGGTAGATATATATACGGGGATCAACCTGAACTAGGATAAACCTGTATCTCAGGTATCATAAGTGCAAATTACTACATAAATATTTCCTACGATTGATGATATACATAAATAGTAAATAACTTAACAGACTAATGATAGGACAATATTGATTTGGAAATAATATTTAACTTAAAACAAACAGTAACTGTTCTGTGTCATCATAAAACAAATTTTGTAACCAAGTTGTAATAACATTTTTGCAAAGTACCGTTTTTAGTGCAGACATAGACAAAATAAACAACGTATTGATTAATGCAAGAAATAAAAGGTTTGGGGCTCTTAAGCGTCTTCATTATAATCTATAGAGTTAATGTACCTGCTTTCAGCAATTAGTTTGATGGTTTAGATTAGAAGAATACCTTTTATGTCATTTCGAAACTTGAATATGAAAGTTTTTTTTAATAACTTAAGAGTTCATAATTTCTTAATGTTTGATAATATTTTGCATATTGTAAACACAGTTATCCTTTTAAGGGATCATTGTACTCATCATTATGAACAACTTTCACTATGTGAACAAACCTGCAAACGCGAATTTTTTTTTTTTTTGAAATTCACATAACTCGTCAAAATGTAGACCAGCAGATTTTTTTTTGCGGTTTCAGTTTTGGTCCCATAGTAAAAGTTGTTCATAATGATGAGTAACCTGACGCCTTAACAGGATACCCATGAATTCAATTTCATCCAGTATATAGGGTGACTGGTAATTAGTGACCGATATATGTGACCAAACCTGCAATCGCGAAAAAAATAGCTGTTCCCTACATTTATGTTCGCATTACTCGTCAAAATGTTGGGAGCACCTGATTTTATTTTTATGATTTCAGGTTTGGTCCCATAGTAAAAGTTGTTTGTTATCTTGAGTACCTACAATCATGTGTATCGGTCACTAATTACCAGTCATCCTGTATATAAAAATCAATTGCCGTGCGTTTGTCTCGCAAAAACTCGAAAATGGCTCGACCGAATTGAACGATGATTAAAATTACTTTCTGTATATGATACATATGCAAAAATCTATAGGTAATATTTTGAAGACATCTTTATTATTTTAAGAATTAATTATTTCTGCTTAATTGTTTGCCGTCATAATAAGTTCTGGCTACGGTTTGTCGACTTTGTATAACAAGTATTTGTAATTTATCTTGCAGCCCCTGCACTGAAATGTTGTACGTAACTTAGTTATTACCTATTGCCTGGTTCCTAAACTTAAAAGGATGTTATGTTTTTGTTATTTCTGCTTATAATTAAATATTTGGGGTAAGAGAAGAGAATCTTTGTTCAGCTGTGAACGATCAGTTAGTAAATGACAAACCATTAGGTTATAGAAACCGGCCTTAGGATTTTCACTTTATTTTGTCACTTACTACTTATTTTTACCTTATTTTTCTTCCCTTATTACTTATTTTTTTAGCGATTGGTACTTTTCACTTAGAAAGAAATATATAGGATGAATTTTTCAAGTGGGCGTGGATAGCCAAATCCGAAACTATGAGGAATAGCGAAAAGTACTCAAAGGAGTCTCGGGCTCGACTTTGATGTAAAGTAAAACTGCGTCATTGGATTTTCGAAAAATCAATATCAAGGTGTAATAGGTAAGTAACATAAGAAAAATAAAAAAAGTATTTTGCTAAAAATTAGCTCTTTCCTTTAGTTTGCCTTATGTCATTACTTCCCAGAATTCGATCCTTATAAGCGAACCTACCGAATGGTGTAATAATACAGTATATGTTTTGTTTTTTCAAAATCAACGGGTTCGATTCCTGGCTAGAAATATTGATTTTTCTTAAATCCAATGATGCAGTTTTAGTTTTCATCAAAATCGAGACTGTGACTGCTTTGAGTACTTTTCGCTATTCCTCATAGTTTAGGATTTCGCCAACCACGCCCACTTGAAAAGTTCATTCTGTATACTGGATAAATTCTTTTACCGTCTTGAAAAAAAAAAAATGGGTACAATAGGAGAACCTAGTAGAAGCCTATGGCACACCTAGTTTTTTTTTGGTTCATCAATAGCTTAGACCCAAATTGCCCTATCAATAAACACTACATTTAAAGTAAACTAGAACAATAAAACCAGAAATTTTGAAAAAACAATTTATATAACAATTTATCGTTATAAAACATCGAAATTAAATAATAAAAAAATAAAAAAATTTCAAAAAAAAAAAGAAAAACTAGGTTTGCCATAGGCTTCTACTCCGTTCACCTATTATGCCCTATTTTTTTCAAGACGGTAAAAAAATCACCCTGTATATTATATATAATTGAAAGGTACACGCCAGTCTGCACGTGTTGTGTTCTTTGTGTGTCTTTTCTGAAAACTATACTTCGATGGGACATAAGACAATTTCTTTATTTTTAAATAAGTATTGGTTGGTTTTGGTAATGTATATGTGTAATTGTTGTAATGTGCAATTTATTGTGGTCTTACGACCGAAACACGTTGAAACAATGAGACGTATTCACCTGAATTAAAAAAATAATAAATTACATTACGATGACGGCGCATCGCTTTGTTGTGTGTCGGTGTCTCTTTCTTGTTTGTTTCTTTTTTCGCGAAAGCAAAACTCGTCTACCTACTTGCTACTGATGACCAGCAGCCAGAATCATCCCACTACAAGACAAATGTCTTCCAAATTTTCTTATTTCCTATTTATTTATTTCTTCCTAACTTTCATTATTATTGGCTCTATCCACTGCTCAATTAGCACAGTGCCCGCTACTACAGATCGCTTCTCATTTTTGTGCGATTGTGCGTGTGAGATTTGTATGTGGGAACCACCAGCAATGATTGTTTTTGTTTGAAAACGATTGACTTACTGCCGCACTCGAAGATGTCACTTAATTACCTATACAATATGTAACAAAAACCCTGTTGTACTTTCTACCTATGTTTTAAGAATCGATATACATACGTAATAAAGCAAGTCATTTGTAAAAGCTGTTCAACAAAAATAATTAAAATAAATATTTAATTATTAATATTTGTAATGGTTAACTGATTTCTTACCTCTGCAATTCTGCATGAAGAAATGACGTGTCATCCGTTCGAAAGTAAGCTGCGTGGGAGACTAAGTAAGTGATTCTCGGGGCGGTGGGTGGCGGGGTAAAGGGTTAGGTAGACACGTCGTACCGACACGGGGCTCGTGTCGTGCACCCCGTTGTACTTGTAAAATCATCTGAATTAAAAAAAATGTTCAGAGTACCTACTCTGAACATTTTTTTTCGATTTTATCAGTTATTTGACTTTGATCTCTCGACTACCCAATGCTTATTTTTTTTTATTATTATAATTTCATCAATGTTTTGCTTGTAGGTAAATGTATACGTCCCTAAAAGGAACAACAGGGATTTTTTTAATATTGTATAATAAATCAATAATTTAAATTTTCCAACATACGTTATAAAGTAGATAACAATTTAAAAAGAAAAAATCTCGACGTATCACATTTTTAACTGTCATGTTAAAATAATATTAAGCTATAGTCTGTTTTTAAACCCGGAGACTAATTTGACAGGTGCAAAAGTCAAACTATGAAATGAAAAAAATATAAATGGAATATTTGAAATGTCAATTTAGTCTCCGAGATTAAAAAACAGACCAGTCGGTTATTATTGGCATGAAGTTCTTTAACGCTTGCGGTCGGATTAAACTGGCAGAAATCGTCACGTAACGAAAAAGCGTTATGCCTTTCTTGAAACTTAGACCATACTACCAGGGGGGCTGAAAACTTTTGAGCCTAAGTACCTATGTACATTCAAGTGTCATTATTGTCTCACGCTGCATAGTACTAATTTACGAATACCCTCTTTAGTGTAAATACAGAGTTTTATGTCAATAGTATCATTACGCTTTTAGTAATTAATCCGTAAACATCATCATATCTCAGTCATCCGCGGCCCATCCCTAGGCTCAAAACTTCTCGGGCCCAGGTACACCGGATGTAACACTCTTAAGAGCGCTATTGTTGCTCAGATTTGCTAAAAGCTTAGCGTACCAGGGGGTCAACTGGGAAACTCTGTATTTATACTACAAAGGGTATTTGCAAATTAGTAATATGCAACGCAAGACAATAATGACACTTGAAGGCACTTAGGCTTACGTTTTTCAGCCTCCTTGGTAAATGGCTCTGTATTAATGTGGTATTAATACATAATATACGGCGAAAGGAACTCCGTTCCAACCGGGTGGTGTCCCACGACGCCTCTCGACTTGTTATTATTATTGATTGATATCTCTGAGTGTGGCAGTATGACGTGAAAGTCATCGTGCAATTTTTTGAAAATTCATCACGTTTGAGTTACATAACAATAATTATTATTATTTCTATGTTCAGATCAAGCCTATTCCAAACCCGTTCAAGAATCCCAACAACTTCGGTTTCTTCCACACGTTTCCTGATACTAAGATGATTGAGACCTATGTACCACGCGAAGGCGAGTCCTTCAAAGGAAGGTCTGTCAGAACTCACAGGGTTGCCACCAATAATAATGGCAAGGTTAACGAACAAGGCAGTGCGACCAGAATCGACAATGACAACGGCTGCGTAAATAAAGAAAAAGTTGCCTACTCCAGTGATGGTACTCAGTCCTAAAACTAACTGTTTTTATAGACCGCGTCTTTCAGTTTAGTTAGGCCCGTCGTCCACGATGGAACCCAAAAGTACAGACGCAAGCACATAAAGCTACCTGAAACTGTAAAATTTTCCCAATCAACCTTGAACCTAAAGCTTTAGTGATAAAGTTGAAAATCTATTAAAGAAATTTGACAGATTGTAGTAGCTTGATGTGCTGGCGTCTGTACCTAACCAGTTAAGGAAAAATCGGAGTAGCCCGCGGAATTCAAATTTTCTTACATTTTTTGCAATTTGTATCAGGTTATATTGATCTGATTATTCGCGACCGAAACAAATCTGTATTTATAGAATTATAAATCATCAATACAACTCTCTAAGTTCAATTACCCATAGTCCTTAATTGTTCTGTTGGATTAATCTTTTATGAAATCTTGACATTTGAGGCCAATCCGAACTTAAGGAGTTTTATAACTGATTGTAATGATTATAATTCCATAAATACATATTTGTTTCGGCCAGACACTTAACTGCAAATTGCAAAAACAGTAAGAAAATTAGAATTTCGCGAGCTACCTTAGCGATTCCCCCTTAAGTACAAACTTAAATCATCAATGAGTAGCCAAAACGTCACAGCACTAGTAATACTGGTATTCAGCTGCATCCGGAGGGAAAGGCCACGCAGCTCATGATGACGTTGATCCGTAGTTAACGCAACCAATATAATATAATATCCTGGGACATTCCACACACGGTCATCTGATCCCAACCTAAGCAGAGCTTGTACTATGGAAACCAGATAACTGATATACTACATACACTACTTTTTTTTTGTAAATACATACTTATATATATAATTACACCCAGACTCAGGACAAACAGACATGTTCATGCACACAAATGTTTGTCCTGGATGGGAATCGAACCCACGACCAGCGGCGTGATAGGCGGTATCTTAACCAACCACGCCAACTGGCCTGTCAACTATGTTCAACCAATGGTTGAACATAGTAACTAATGGTTGAATTTTGGCTAAATGTGAAAGGCTAAACATGAATGTATTCATGTTAGTTCATTCATATTAAAAAATAGTAAGTAATGGCATAACCCATTTATGTGTAGCTTTTCACATTTAACCAAACTTCAACCATTAGTTACTATGTTTAACAAAATCAAAAATCAAAATCAAAGGTCATTTATTCAAACTAGGCTGAGAAAAAGCACTTTTTGAACGTCAAAATTACATAAGACAGTCCCCCAAAACGCCCGCCCTTCACCACTTCCTAGTGCTTTAGCTGGGGAGAAGAAGTGGCACAACAAACTCCCCAGCAGCACAGCTGTCTGTTCAGTTAAAAAAATAAAAAAGTTGAATATATAACCATTGGTTGAGTTATCTACGGATCAAAAACCGGCCCTTAAAGGGGAAGCGCTAAGGCTACATCTGAGTAGCGTCGCGCGTCGTCGTGGACGATCGGCCATAGTGTAATCAGAGTTTAAAAATGGACGTAAACTTTATCTTAAATCAAGGCTTATAAGTAAAGTATTCATAATCATTACTTTTTTCAATGTATTAATCAGTGTATTTTTAAGTTTTGTAAAGGAATTCGTTCATTTTTGATTGATGTTAATAAAAAAATATATATATTTTTTTACGTTTATTTATTACTTACCTATATTATAAAATTTGCATTAGATAAGTTTCAATAGGTTGTTTTAGAATGACACTATATCAAAAATATAGGAGAGATATGTAAAAGAATCAGTTTTTTAGGGTTCCTTACATCAAAAGGAAAAAACCGGCCAAGTGCGGGTTGGACCACGCACAATGAAGTAGTTGGGATGAACTTATCCCAAGAACATACTTAATATTGTAGTTGAAAAACATGTTCTCCCATACATTCCAACTGCAAATGTAAGTTTGTACACACAATATTGAGAGATTTACCATGTTATTTTAAGACCATAGACTTCTCATAGGTTTTCCTGTAATGTGTAGATATAACTACTACTACTACGAGCTATTTTCTGTTTTTTTTTTTCAAAATTTTAGTCTCTGTATCTTCGGAGATAAAGCCCCCGGAATGGTCAATTTCCGTCTATTTTCTTATCGGGTTGGCTAATAAGTAATGTGCGTTTTAGTTTATAATTTCTAGAATTTTCGGAAAGGTTCGAGAACGTTCTGTAGCAGAGGGTATATAAAGAGCGAGTCGCGCTCATGCGCGTTATTGATACATAGTTTGGCTGTTAGTGCGTTAAAGTTCACAGAGAAATGAGTGATATTAAAACCCACGTACGACATTGTTTATTATATGAGTTTCAATCTGGGCATTCTGCTGCAGAATACGCTACACGTAATATATGTCAAAGGATAGCTCACGATGCAGTCTCCGAAGCAACAGAAAAGCGCTGGTTCCAACGGTTCCGCAATAACGATTTTTCCTTAACCGATCAACCAAGGTCTGGGCGCCCCGTGGAAATAGATATCGATAAATTAAAACTATTAATCTAAGAAGATCCTCGAAGAACTACTCGCGATTTGACTGTTCAGCTCGAGTGCTCTCATGGCACCATAGAAAATCATTTTCATGGTTTGGGAAAGACTTACAAATGTAGTGTTTGGGTACCCCATCAATTAAGTAAAGATCAGCTGACCTACCGAGCTGAGATTTGTGTACAACTTTTATCTTTCCGCCTCACATTTAATTGGTTAGATCATTTTGTCACTGGAGATGAAAAGTGGGTTCTCTATGTTAATCACACACGCAAGCGCCAGTGGCTGGGATGTAAAGAACAGGGAAAACCAACGTCAAAAGGTGATCTTCATCCTCGCAAGGTAATGCTTTCTGTCTGGTGGGATATACATGGAGTAATAAGCTGAGAATTCCTTCCTACTAATACTACGATTACAGCAACATATATTGTGATCAACTCGAAAAACTGAAGCTTGACATCCATCGCAAACGTCCACAACACGACAAAATATTTTTCCTGCACGACAATGCCCGGCCGCATATTGCTAAGAGTACCAGGCTAAAACTATTGGCGCTTAATTGGGAAATAATACCCCACCCTCCATATTCTTCTCCTTATTTTAGACTTAGCACCAACTGATTTCAGCTTGTTCCGATCACTTAGTAATAATTTACGGGAAAAAAGCTTTGACGATGAACCACACTTGAAACAATACATAGATGACTTCTTCAATTCAAAACCAACCAAGTTCTATGCGGACGCCATTCACTCTTTGCCAGATCGATGGCGAATGGTAGTAGAAAACGACGCTGAATATATTATTAATGATTAACAATTGTTCATTTAATAAATAAATACAAATAAAATAGTTGTATGTCGCTCATTACTTATTAGCCAACCCAATAAATAACTTTATAACGTTATACGAGTATTTTAAAATTATAAAAAATATATTTGAAAACCTTATAGTAAGCCCTTTCATTAGATAAGTATGTCACACGGTATAGTTTGCAAAACTTTTTATTTTTATTTCTTATTTGCCCCCAAAAGCCTCATATTCAAAATTAATTTATTAACGTTACACGTCCGTGTTTGGGTCACAGAAATTCATAAGTGTACTTTTAATCTTAATCGGTCCATTAGATTCGACACGCACTTGGCGTGCGTGGTCCGACACCCACTTGGTGTGCGTGGTCCAACCCGCACTTGGCCGTTTTTTAATGAACGAGCGAGCGAAGCGAGCGAAGCGTGTCTGCTTCAAGCCTGGCAAAATTTGCTTTCGTCTGTCAGTTTCTTGCTACTCCTCTACAGGGTCGTATTTTACAACCGATCTGGACAAAACTTGGTATATAGGTTTTACGACTTAAAAGATATTTTTTGTCGCCGGAGATTTTTGATTGGAGGGGTACTTCTTCCAAAAAGGGGCAAAAAGGGGGCAAAACGGGGGCTACTGGATATCTCCGCCTTATGAGATCCGATTTCGATGGTTATTTTTTTATTTGAAAGGTAAGTAGTAATTTTAAGTTGGTGGCCTAAACATTTGGTGAAGATCAGATTAAAAAAAACGTGGTAAATATTACTTTAGTGGTATAATTTCAATAAATCTGCCTAGCCTTTTCCCATCTATGTTGGGGTCGGCTTCCAGTCTAATCAGATGCAGCTGAATACCAGTATTTTACATGGAGCGACTATCTGACCTCCACAACCCAGTTACAGGGTAATATTATTATGATACCCATTGGTAAGACCGGTTGTCAGTACTTTCAGGCTTCTGACTGGGTAGTCACGACTGTCAAAGATCTACAAATGACAGCCGGGATCAACGGCTTAACGTGATTTCCGAGGCACGGAAGTCTCGATATGTTATGGATGGTCACCCATCCACGAACCGACCGCGGCAAGCGTAGCTTAACCTTCGATTGACCCGTGCGGCTGTTATTATTTAGCCACGAGCTCCACTTTAGTGGTATATTCGTTGTTGCAAGAAAGTTTGTGCTCGCGAGATCTACTGTTCGCAGAACTACTACTTTATTAACCTTGGTAAACACAGAATAGGACAGCCGGGTAGGTTGTCCTAAATTACCCGTGAACCTCACCCGTGAATCACTTGTTAGGGTTCCGTACCCCTCAAAAGGAAAAAACGGAACCCCTAAAGGATCACTCGTTTGCCTGTCACAGCCAACTCCGAATCTAATGAGCCGATTAAGTAATTCATGTAAGGAATCAAACAACGTGAACAATTATGACGTCATTCCGGCAAAAAAAAATCTATCGCGTAGGTAATTGCTGACTCAGCGTGGTTTGAGTACTTATTGATAAAAATAGAATCTGTACCGGGTATTTTCTTGATGATGATAGGTCAATATTGAAAATCTGAAACTAATTACTTAACATCAGGCCTGTAGGTAGAGGTGTACCCCTATAGTACACACAGATTTCGCCAGTTTGTCATCAACCGAGCACAAATCCAGACTCCGTGCTGCTACTTACAAGTTCTTAATGGTAAAACGCAAAAACACTTTTGCCCGACCCGGGAATCGAACCCAGGACCTCATGCTCAGTAGTAGCGCTTACGACCACTAAACCGATGAGGCAGTCAGTGAAGCTCATAGTAGTGTAATTTGTTTTTATATATCGCATGCTTAATAATAGACTGACCTAACTAAAAAAAACGCAATCAGTGTCTTGTCTTACAAAATGGCATATAACTTAGTCAAAAAGCATAATAATAATGAGACAATGTATTGTAGGAATGATTGATGAACTGATTATTGATACAGAATATATTATATTTTGAAGATATTTATTTAAAACGAATTTCTTTGTACGCTTAACTCATTTTGGACCTGAAACTTAATCGGTCAGTTAATTATTAAGCATGTGATATTGTCTTATGTCTTATATTGTCTTATCTACTACCTACCAGTTTCAAGTCCTAACAAAACCCGAGATTAGATTTAGATTTAGTGATCAAACGCCAAATGATTGCGTAATTCTATCCGTTCATTACGAAAGTGTTGCACCATTTATCCAAAAAGATTAGATATTAATTGAAGTTATACCCATTTTGTACGGCGTTTTGGACCCGTGGATCATAATTTATCTAAAAAGAGGCTTACTCCAATCACATGTCAGCAACGTAAATATAGCACCAATATTTTAATGCCGGAAAATGCAGAGTTGGTGAGCATTTCTCTATTATATAATAGGACATATACTTGGCGAAATTTTGTACCACAAAATTTAGGTACCACAGGAAAGTTTAGGTACCACACACCCCTGCTTACCCTCCTTCAGGGGCGATGTTGTGTTTCTTTGTTGAAACCGATCGAATAATAAGCTCCTGGTGGTTATGTCATACCTCGGATCAGTTTGTCTACATTTTGCTCTTAACAAACTGTAGGCGTTTACCTAATTGCCTCGGCTTTTCTACGTAATTATACGGCCTACATAATTATTTATAATAATATTAACTTGGATTAACTCACAGTATAGGGTAACTCTTTCTTAAAATAAATGACTACGTAATGACCACGGAGACGTATGGTGACTGATCTATTTCTACGTTTTAACCGCAAGACAAGAATAGCCTCTAATGTGCCTGATTCAACAAGTCCTCACTAAGTTGCTGATAATACTTTTTGTTTTAAATATTAAGTAGACAAATAAGAGCTGAAAAGTACTCAATTCAGGTAGGTATTATTCCGGTAATAAAGGAAAATTGACATAGAAAATCCGAAGCGACATTGTTTCAATTTTAAAGAAAACATTTTTTGTTATTAGGTAGGTACATATACATTATTCTTTTAATGCATCTGGAATAACTTGGCATACGACTCAAGATGTACCGAATTTGACACTTTATTAGTTTTGCCTGATATATGCCACTGACCGTGAGTGATTAACTTGCGTGTTCTGTGCTGAGCTCACTCAGCGCGTCGTACGTCGAACAAATTAGACGCATTATTAATTTACTATACTTACATAAAACAAAAGATATCTATTATATTAAAAGTTAAAAAATTAAATTAAAGAGGCCTACCACAAAGTTGCGTTTTGACTGATTAGGTAGGTATACGTATTGAAGCATGGCGACGCATCGCACTGTGTAGAAATTTGTTAGTTGTAATTACGTTTGTTTTGAGTCTTACAATTTAATTTTAATCGTTTAAAGTTAGAAATTTTAATTTCTTATGAACTAAAGTTTATTCTGTTGCTTATTTTTATGTAATGATAATGGTGTAGTAAGGAGAAATTTACAGTTAGTCTGAGCGTTTTTAGTAGTTTTATTGTTTTCAAAGGGATTTTTCTTATAAATATTCCATACATATTTTAAAACTCTGAAGCCGCTATGAACTAAATCACTTTGCCAAATATACAGGATGCTAGGAAATTCGACCTATTCCTTGAAAGGCGTTTTACTAGGGGTATACTAGAGCGCAAAAACTTCCTAAAAAGTTCCTTGAGAGAGGCCATGGTAGACTGGACAGATTTGACCTTAAGCCTTGTCTCCCAGTTGGGTAATGATAATCTGGTCTCTATTAACGCCACCAAAACACAGGCGTGTCTTTCTACCGCTAAAAGGAGTCGATTCGCTCAAACTCCTACTTTTCGGGGTACATCTGTTCCTATAACTGATCGGCTTGAGCTTGAGCTCCTAGGCATGGAGTTGATATCTGGTCTCCTCCATCGGTCGCTCGGCGCCATCATCGAGTACAAAGCCCTAACAGCGGCCAAGAAGCTGGGCATCCTAAATAGGGTGAAGCGATACTTTACGCCTGGACAGCTTTGAACCCTTTACAAAGCGCAAGTCCGATCCTGCATGAAGCACCTTTGGGATGGATCAGCTAAGTACCAACTAGCCGCGCTTGAGTCCGTGGAACGCAGAGCTAAGAGGCTCATTGGTGACGTAGAAGTGGTGGACGCCAAGCTTCACAGCTTGGCTCATCACTGCAAGGTTGCCTGCTTGTCGGTCTTCTACAGATTGTACATCGGTGTGTGTGCCCCAGAACTCCTCGACCTGATTCCACCGGCCCCCTTCTAGCATCGGACATGTAGACGCACTGCCAGTTACCATCCCTACCTAGTTGCTATTCCACCAATTCGCACTAAGCGTTTCCAAATGTATTTTCGCGCACAGCAAAGGAGTGGAACTCACTACCTGCGTGTATGTTTCCGAACGCATACAACCCTAATCTCTTCAAAGTGAGAGTGAACAGACTTCTTCTGGGTAAGCTCACTCCATCGTTGACTTTGTCTCAGTAAACTCTGACCTAGACTAGAGTCAAGAGCAAACCCATCTCAAATAAAAAAGGTAATTTCCAATCAATTAAGCCCTGTCAAATTATGGGTCGAAAATTAATGGTTTCCGAGTTACGGTGGTTTTTAGATGATTGTTGAAATTTTCAGACTGGTCACCAAAACTAAATAAATGAAAAATAACTTCTCTCTCGACACTTATTTGTTAATTATTCTGACTGATGATAAATGTGATCATTTAAAAAAAACTACACACACACATGCTCTAAATTTGAAATAAAAGGACTTCAGTGGAAAGAAATCCTTTTTATTTATTTATTTTTTTTTAATTTAGACGTGTTTTACTTGAAAAAAAAAAATATTTTTCGACTCCTAGTTCATAGACCTAAGTTGTTGGAAATTACCTCTGGTATAACCCCGTTCAAGGAATAGGTCAAATTTCCGAGCACCCTGTATTTTTGTCATTACATTTGTTTTGTAAAGTAGTTCAATCCACTAGCTCGAAAAAATGCAGTCGCGCATTTTATGAAAAACTTGCTTCGGAAGTTTGACTTTATTTATTTGGATAAGAAAAAATTGCGAAAAGCGAGGCCGCTATAAACTATACTTATAACTATTCTCCACTACTCAATAAATCAAAGTTGTCGAAGTGTTTCAATTTCTCAGAACAAAAAGTTTAGTAGGCGCAGGCGCAGTTCGAGTCCGCGCCGCCGTTTGTTTTTGTGAAAACATATTTGTTATTGATTTTTTTTTTTTCGAGTCTGCCGTTGCCATTATTTTTGCTCGACACTAGACTTAGTAGACTCATTACATTCCTTATAAAGTAAGCTTTCACCGATTATAATATTTTTCATTTCTGAGCTGATTTACGGCCGATACGAGACGACATCTGAGATTATTTTGCTAGTGTTAACTTCATATTAATTTTAACCTTATTTTGGTCAATATTTCTAATGTTGCTCTTTAGGTACTGGTAGTGCTTTGTCAACTCTTGACAATGATACCAGAATAAATGATCTAGCTAAACGCGTTTTTGTGCTATACGAATTGATATTTCGACACACAGTGAAAGGGTAGAGGGGTTGCACGCATGCGCGTGCACTCGCAGTGTGACGTCATAGGCAAATTATATCCAGCCTTAAAACTGTTATAAATATGACATATCTTTTGAATGCTGAATCATTACTCTAGCATTAAAAGTCTCGCAATTATTAGTGGATGAAATCTTACTCGTTTTTGTCGGTCAGAAATATTGAACTTATCACCAGTACACAGAATAGACGTTTTTACGTCAAAATCACGGCCGAAATGATGCCTCTTACTCGTAAAAGTAAGGTTGCTTTGTAATAGGTACCTAAATAAACTGGACATCTCATAATGTGCGTAGAACACCTGTTTGAAAATGTTCCATCGCATTTTGTTAACAACAACATTTGTTTTAAATTCGGAGAAAAATTAAACAAAAGAAAATCGTCTGACATCAAGATATATTGGTACATTCATCCTGCTATAGATATTGTAATGGTGCCATTCAAAACCTATTCTTAAAACGATAGGCTTTAACGAATTTTGACAAATGACGTTGTCTATGAAAGGGGAAGTCTAACCAATGAGTACATAGTGCAAAACATGAGATTTTTTAAATAAATTAAAACAATCTATATAATAATTATAAAAGCTTAGATGAGTTCTATAAAATAAACAATGCAATAAATCAGGACTCAAAGCGTAATTCATAGAACTTTAACCCAAAAATACATCAACATGTACCATTGAACACCCCACACATGCCTGGGAAATACCTATTTATGAAAACAAAATTATAAACAGAACTTATAAAAGTAATGGTTTCAGGCTGACCGGTAACATTAGGGAAAATGCGAATCTATCCAATATAAAAAATCCATATTATCCAATTCTCCCCTTTACATGAGTCATGTTATGAGAACTATTGACTGACTCAAGGTCAACACACGCCCACGCACACACACATGTATAAATACCTCCTGAATTTTCAATATTT
The DNA here is from genome assembly GCA_948252095.1 of Dicycla oo. Classification (NCBI taxonomy): domain Eukaryota; kingdom Metazoa; phylum Arthropoda; class Insecta; order Lepidoptera; family Noctuidae; genus Dicycla; species Dicycla oo. The sequence goes on along the minus strand of OX411711.1, from coordinate 9,586,377 downwards.
TTCATAGCATTGTGAGATTCGGTTCAAACACTTACTACCTAATAAAATAAAATAAATACTGAAACATGGTGAAAATTGTCATATTTGTTGCAATCGTAGCGTTGGCGTGTGTAAATGGTATTTATAATTTCTATTAATAATTATCTATATAAGTATGTATATACAAAAAAAAAAGTAGTGTATGTAGTATATCAGTTATCTGGTTTCCATAGTACAAGCTCTGCTTAATTTGGGATTAGATGACCGTGTGTGAAATGTCCCAGAATATTATTATTATAACTTTTGTTATTAATTGTTTTACTAGTAATAATAATTTTCGTTGATTTCTGTTACCATAATCAGCCTAACATTCACGGGAACTGGGACACAGGCCTCCTCTCTATGAGAGGGAGTTGATTTCTGTAATTCCTGAAAATTGTGGGGAAACCATGTCTCACCTAATAATGATCGAGAGAAGATTTAAGTAGTTTTATTTTTGTAAGATTATTACGTAAAAGATGAAACTGAATCAAATCGTAGTGAAATCGGTTAAAAGATAAATTACGTATTTTCTAAAATCTCATCAAAAAAGAGGTCGCTTTAAGTAAATAGGTGTTCGTCTCTGACTGTAGCCCATACGATATAAATTAAAACACTAATAATTTGTATTGTATGGGCTACAATTAGAGACTAGCACCTAAATCAAGAAATAATAAAAAATACACGGAAAAAAATACGTAAAAAAAAGATACGTGGTGGAAAGATAGGTGGTGCAACCTCTTAATACGTATCTTTATTTAGTTTTTAATCGATTAAAAAAAAGGAGATTATCAATTCGACACAGTATAGCCGCGAACCGGGATTGTTGAGCCACTAGCTTATCATCTTAACTTGGTTGTGTTACACGAATGCCGCCCGTGCAATTTGACATGTGACATTTCAATAAGGAAAAACGGGCGACATTCGTCTAACACAACCAAGTTTAGATGAAATGCTAGTGGCTCAACAATCCCGGTTCGTGACTGTAGCTATGTAATATTATTGGAACTGCAATATATTCACATATCGTCGCTGTCATATCAAAATGTCGTATGTTTTTTATTGTTTTTTTTGGTCGTATGTTTGCAAATTTCTAGGTACCAGTTACAATCTGTTTTTAAGGATATTATAGTTGAAAAGACACCGTAAAATTATGCAATTTCCCAAAAAAAAAAGTTACTTTTTACACAGTACTATAAAAAAAACAGTTTTTTGTGTTTCCTGAAACAGGTACTTAAACAATACGACATTTTGATATGACAGCGACGATATGATAATCTATTAGGGCTTCCAAACAAATATACAAAATTTTATAGATGTATGTATGTCCACGCATTTCTCCGAAACTATTAATCGGATCGTGACCGTTTTCTTTTTGTTGGCTTACATTAACTTCAACTTAGGGAACAGTGCAAGTTTCATCAAAATCGGTTCAGTAGTTTTCATGATAATGGACTAATACGTGTACCTAAGTGTGACGGCCTGGCTTATTGATACGAGCTACGGGTCGAAGGGAAAACATCTCAAAACCTTAGTCAAATTCTAGTGAAATATTCTTGTTTTTACTAAAAACTAAAACTTACGAAATAAAAAAATAATTTAAAAAATTAAATCGACTTTAAAAAGAAATCCAAAGACACCGACTTCCGAAATTAAAGTTATTTCATAATTTTGAGGTAATTTCGTTTTGAAGTCGATTTTTTTTTTGTATCATCGCACCAAAGTCCTGTTATCCTGGAGTTTTAACTTTTTATTCGACAATATTCTCGTTCGCCACACATTCAATTTATAATTGGTTTTTGTTTTAATTATTCAAGCAAAAGCACCTAATGGTGAAGCAAGCCCGAAGTGTAAGCCTGTATTGTCTTGAAAAAGCAATTAAGCAGTTTAAAAAGTTTAACCCAGCAAAATTATATTATTCTCAGTATTTTTACCTTGTTTTGTGTGTTCATTTGATTAGAACGCTATGCGCTCATGGAATTAACACTTGTGTAAACATAAATTTATTGTAGTAAGTGAGTTTTCAGAAATAACATAATATTATGCAATCTTGTTTCTAGACTATTCCAAGCTGTAGTTAGTAAATTCATTAAATCTTTCCACATTTTTTTTTATATTTTCAAGACAACGCATTTATTGGTATGTATCCGTGTTCAACATTTTCAGTATGAAATAGAGAAAGGAAAATATTTAGTATTTAACTGATCCTCTAAAAACTTATTGACCTTCTAATGATGCAATGCACACTTTTTTTTTAAAGAATTTTGCCTCTTTTTATATAATATAATATATTATAATATAATATAATATAATATAATATAATATAATATAATATAATATAATATAATATTTCACACACGGTCATGTGATCCCAAACTAAGCAGAGCTTGTACATACTATGGAAACCAGATAACTGATATACTACATAGGTTTTTTTTTAAATAATTTTATATTTATCTTTCTGGTCATTTAGTTTTTTTAGGACCCTAAAATAGGAATTTTTTGAGGTTCACAAGGAGAGGTGCAATCATTTTTTAGGAGTGCAAAATGGGAATTAGTGTGATAGAGAAACAAACATCCAAATAAATCTTCACAAAATTCCTTTTATTATTCCTTTTCTTATAATTTCTTGTTACTTTATAATTCTTATTCCACGTGGAGATCCTTCCGGCGTGTCTCGGAAGTCCTTGTTGTCATTTATAGATCTTTGACAGTCATCACGGGGAATCAGCGGCCCGAAAGACTGAGAAGCAGTCTTACCAAGGGGTTTCGTATTGCCCAGTTACTGAGTTGTGGAGGTTGTAGAGGCTCCATACTGGTATACATCTGCATCTGGATAGACTGGAAGCTGACCCCAACATAGTTAGGAAAAAGCTAAGATGAAACCTCTCGAATGTCTTATGTTACACAGTTCGACATAAGGAAAAATGCTCCAAGTGTCTTAAGTCGGACAGTTACACTAAATTGACAAGTGAAAATATTAAAATGACCTTTATGATAATGTAATCCTAATACAGCTTGACAAGCTTGACAATTTCACTCAAGTCAATTTAGTCTCCGACATTCAAGAGGTTAATTCTTATTTGCGGCCTGTATTGTTTCACTGTAGTTGAAAAGCTATCCTATTTTTACACAAACTTTTTTTTCTAAACGATCTACTTGATTGTCAACATAAATTGTTTTTCATTTGATTTTCTTTTCTTTTTCAGCCCAAAATTATGCTTTTGCCGGAACCTCGTAAGTATTATCATTGCTACCTTATCTGATACTAATGGCATTCTTTTGACATAATTATACAAATCGGCTGGCGGACAGCCTACAAAGTAGTCAAAGGAGATGTTCCAAAATGTATGGACCTTGGGACAGGTACCGTGTACACTACATAAAAATAGGGAAATATATTTAAAACAGTTCTCAACTGTCAAATTACTTTAAAATGGCTTCGTTTTCTGGTAAACTACAATTAATTACACTTGAAATTACAACACCCAACAAAAACCCGTCATGGGGTAAACTATCATTTTGACAACAAGAGACAAGACATGAAGATGACAAGAAGAGGACTGAAGTGACAGCTGACAGTCCTCTTTCTATGATCAATGGTCGATCTATGGTTTACTGTCATTGTTTTTATGCATAGAGTAACTAATTCGGTGAGACGCCAAGTTGAAAGTCGATAAAAATAAATGATAAATATCAATTCCCTACCACAACAGTGTACATTTAAATGAATTATGTGTATTTTACCAGAATTCTACGGATGTTTCTCTTTTTTTTTGAGGTAGTGTACACAGACCTGGCACATTTTGAAACATCTCCTTTAAGGATACGTATTAATAGGTGGAGCACCTATTAATACGTAACTCAATTTAGTTTTGTAGCATCGCACCAAAGTTCTGTTTTCATTTATCCTGGAGTTTTTACTTTTTATTCGACAATATTGTCGTTCGCCACACATTCCATGTTTAGTTTGTTTTTGTTTTAATTATTCAAGGGTGAGGTACAGATCATCATACAGAACAACTCCCTCCATGGGATTCGTAATCGCGAAAAATTATCAACTGTCCCATACAAAACTTTTACACCTACTCAAGCCAAATGTATGGCACATTATTTTTCTCGCCTAAGATGTTGGTCTAATAGAGAAAGTAGTTCAGTTTGATGGTCTGTACCGCACCCTTAAAGATCACACCTTTCCGATACACGTTGTTTGATTTGTCACGTTTCCGTAGCGAATCTTAAACACAGCAGTGTCGAGGGAAACAGAAAAGGTATATGGTATGGAACCGACATATATAGGTATAAGTACAACAAATAAAATTACAACTGTAAGGGGGCTCCCATACAGCAAACGTGATTTTTTTGCCGTTTTTATAGATAATGGTACGGAACCCTTCGTGCGCGAGTCCGACTCGCACTTGGCCAGTTTTTTTGCACTCATGTCAAGGATTTAAGTTCATTGACTCATTGTCCCAGTGATCCAATTCTACAGTATTCAAATTTGCTCAAAATTAAAACTCTACTTTTTGACCTAATTACTGGACCGATTTCGTTATTTTTACGGCGATAACAAGCATGTGGTTTAATTTATTACATATGTATATGTAAGTTCTACACCGTATAATTTTCTTTAATAAAAAAACATTATTTTTTGGAACGAAGTTCTTTAACGCAGCTTGCGGTAGGATTATGTGTTTAAGGCCTGGGGCTGCAGTCTCGACATAAATATCGATCGTTTTACAACCGAATTCGGTTTAATGGGGTCACTAGTCACTAGACGGTCAAAATTGCTTGACAAGTACGAAAAAATCACGCGCTTGTCAAGCAATTTTGACAGTCTAGTGACCCAATTAGGACTTTGCGACCGAATTCGGTCATAAAGCGATCGCTATCTATGTCGAGACTGCAGCCCCTGAATTCCTCCTACGCTGATGTCGGTCGCGTACGGTCGGTCGCGTTGAGTTGGTCGTGGACGTCAGCGAGAAATAAATAATAAAATACCGTACTTGCGATGCCGACCGCTCTACGGCACGCTCGCCAGTCGACCGCCGTACGCGGCGCTGACGAGCGAGACTAGCAATCGAGCAAGCGAGAGTATCAAACTAGCACGGCGGCGCAACGTACGCGCCGCTAACGTTAGCACCGCAGTGTGGTGCTATACTATAGAACACAATGTATGGTACGCGCGACCGACATCAGCGCAGGAGGAATGCAGGCCTAAGTTCGTCATCTGGTTCCTATTCTTCAAAACCAGATCATGGTGACATCTAAATAAGTACCCTGCGTTACCTGACCCCTTTACAAAGAAGAAGAGGGAAAGAGGGTCAGGTAATACAGAGGTCTTAACTAACAGATATGGTGGTCTGTACAAGTCCAAGTGTATCTTAAAACTCATAGATAAACTGAGCGGCACTAATGATTGTTTTATTTTGCTCGCAGGACGCCCGGCGGCCGAGGTTTTGGTTTAAAGGTGAGTGTGCACAACTTCATAATAGGTTAGTAGGTTGCTTAAATTGAAATTAGAACTAAATTCAGATAATTAGACGAGAAAACAAAAAAAAGGCTTTGTGTTTCTTATGGCACATCCATTGTTTATCAGTTTTCGGTATGCTGAAGATTAACTGTTTGTCAAATTGAGTATCTACAAAAACACAGGAATCAGCATTTTATGCATTTTTACATCGATACACCTTTTTGCCGATACGATACCGATACTCTTATAAAAATATCGGCGATTCCGATACTGATGCCGATACGCTTACGATACGCGAAATTTAAATGAAGGTAAAATAAATAAAACACATGTTGGGTTAATTAATTTTTAATTAATATAAAAAAAATACAGAATTAGAATGAGATTTAATAATCTCAATAACTATTGTTATTAAAATTGATAATTAAGGTTTAATAGTGTTGCTAATTAAAATTAACATTAATAAGATTTAAAAACAAAAAACAAAGTATTCTCAAGTTTTGCCGTTTTAACGTTGGCGATTTCCCAAGTCTGTTTGAATTAGACCTGTGGTGAAATAGTCTCTTAGACGCCACAGAACTCAGTTGGAAACTAAAGTTCATATTTCTGCGCCATTTTTTTTTCATGTTTGGGTATAAGACATCATTGTACGTGCCTCATTTGCAATGAAATAGACGAAACAGCACGCGCGTTTACAGTATTTTTTTGAAGCGCGAAATTTGAAAAGTTTCTTTTTATAGGCAAAAAAAAAATCGCCGATTCTGATATATCGGCATAGTATCGGTATCGAAAGTACCCCTTCTTACCCGACTACGGCAATGCCATAAGGAAGGGTTATGATTTTTTCTTGTCGTATTTTGAATAATAAGTGAATGAATTTTAGAGTTTAAATTATAGTCGGTGCACTTTGATAGTCCTAATAGAACGTTTCTCATGCCGCTCAGCCATAATTGCGCAATCATCAGTGTACAGTCTGGTATTAATTGTTAAGCAAATTGACACCCTACGTCAATTTGCCGTGTTATAGTCATTTTATTCAAGTGTCAAAGAATGACATTTAGGATTTATAGATACAGAAGATATTTTAAGTAACAATTAATTTCCATGATTATGCATACGACGACATTTCAAGCTCTTCATTTCCAGTATCAGCTGACCTCGCAATGTATAGCCATTGAAATGTATAGCTTGATGTGTAAAGGCAAGCAGGCTATATATACATTTGTGCTGCTTTTTTTTGCAGAACGGGCAAGTGATGACTCCTGGTGATCTAATTAGTCAACATAACATGAAAATGTTGACTCCCGGTGATATAATGCGGCAGGCTAACATCAAAATGACGACTCCCGAAGACTTAATGAACAGGAAACCAAAGCCGAATGAGAAGTTTATAGCTCAGTACGCCAGCTCTCAAAGCTCTGGAAACGGGAAGATGCGCACCTCCGTGATGCAAAACATTAATGGACAGAAGGAAGGCTTTACAATGACCAACTAAATGTACTAGTGTAGAACCAGCCCTCATCTTAAACAGTATAGAATAATCTACTTATTTAAAATTTGGGAGGAAAAATTAAGGAATTCTGTACCTACCTAAGTCATAAGGGCTACAATATTATTGTTGCACTGTTGGTAAAAATAAAAACACCCTGTTTATCTTAGGCTGTGTGCAGACCTGATTCAAGACTATGTTTAGTCGCTTAATGAAAACCCATCTCAAATAATAAAAAAAAAAGTTTACAATTCTGCCGCCACAGCCAATATATTTTGGGTATATTATTAAACTGGACCATATTAAAGTAGGTACAATGAGTATCCCTTTATTTTAAAAAACAGTTTTTTGTTATTATGTTTACACAAAAAATGTCAACTTTGCCTGTTGTTGGCAAAAAATGTTAAGTACCTACTTTGTCATTTAAATTTATTTAATCTTGTCATGCAAATTTATTTAAATTATGCCAATAAACTAGATTTATACAAAACCCGATGATTTATTTCCTAATTAATGTTATGGCCGTCTACGAAATTATTTGATTCAGGTAACTTAGCAACGCGCCAAAGGACATCATTCAGGTTTCGTGTTTCGAACCTTTTGTTCCCAAAAAATAAAGTTTAAAGCCAGAAAAAAATAAAGTTTTCTTATGGGAAATAATACCCTCAACATTTTTTACTATAGCAACGAGAGTATACAATTAACCCTTCCGCCGCTATTTAAGTTTGAAAATACTAAAAATCATACTTTGGCTTGAAACTGTTTCAAGCATTACATTATGTTTAAAACGAGAAACCAGCTTGCTACCTTATCATCATCCTCATTTTAGCCGTTAGACGTCCACAGCTGGATATATGCTTCCAAAAGCATCGCTACTTCGACCGATTCTATGATTCTCGCATCCAGCGGATTCCTACGGTCTTCACCAAGTCATCGGTCCACTTTGTGGGAGGCCTTCCAACGCTACGTCTTCCGGTACGCGGTCGCCACTCCAGAACCTGACGGCACCATCGGCCATTTGTTCTGCAAGCAATATGCCCACTGATTCTTCGGGTTGTGAGCGACCAGGTTTCAGTTCCATGGATCATAACTGGCAACACGCACTGGCTACGATTGCGGTATGTGAGACGAGAAGATATTGTGTAGCTTCCCGAACGCTGCACATCCGAGTCGGATTCGACGATTGACCTCTTTCTCGAAGTTAAACCTACCTTACTGGACAGTTGGTCCTAGGTACACATAATTATACTTTTTATTGATGAGCTTGCTTCTTCTCCTTGTTTCTACCTCTTTTTATAAGTGGCCAGTACAAGAAAAAAATAGGTTAGAGTTACGTCATCATTAGAGAGAAAGAAACATAAAACATTTATTTTGGTCTCATACAGGAAAGTTCAGAACCTTCCTCGTCGTTCCCTCAATGCTGAGGATCGCGAGTATATCCAACGCGTCTCCAAATTAAATATGGGGTCTTCTGTAGTATGGACTGCTCGGTACATGCTGCCTCCAAGTCGTCCAACAGCAGAACTTTAGAATAAGAAATACCTAATTATCTATACCTACCATAGATATAAGAAAGAAGTATTTATATGATAGCTGTGTACCCACATTACCTACCTACTGAAAGGCTTAAGAAAAGTCTTTGAGAAATACATACAAGGTTTAACTTAAATAACGCACAACCTCTTAAAAGGTCATTGTAGTCATCATTATGAACAACTTTTACTATGGGGCAAAACCTGAAAGGCTCGGCTCTTCCCTACATTTTGACGAGTTATGTGAACATAAATGTAGGGAACAGCTGATTATTTTTTTTCGCGATTTCTGGTTTGGTCCCATAGTAAGAGTTGTTCATAATGATGAGTACAATGACCTCTTAAGAGGTTGTGCGTTATTTAAGTTACACCTTGTATATCAGAGTAAACCTTACATAGTTTTTCTCTTTTTCTGTATAAGTACATATGAGTACATTAAAATCTCAGAGAAATCAGTGTCAATTCATAAAAAATAAAACTCGTCTTTAGAAAGTTCTCCTTTAATGATGACGTTTAAAAAATAAACGCTAAATACGTCTTTCTCGAGATGCTGCAATTAAGGCTAGCTATTATAATCAGCTACATATTATGGTCTATTATGGTGGTTCATATTATGGTTTATGGTGGTGTTATAATCTATCTTCAAATCCGTCTGACCTCACCAAAATCCGTACAGTATTTTTATCTCATGAAGCGATACGCGCTTTACTTGTGGTTAGGTTAGGTTTGATACTTGTCGTAAGCAACATTTAATATAATTTAGAAAATTAATTAATTTAGAGAATGTTCATTTATAATAAAATTGTTACTTAGTCCTAAAACATTTGATAAAAATTAGGTTTTAGGGACAGAAACGAATCGCTGTAAATCCGACTCCACGCAGTCTTGTCTGTCCTACCCCTAGAGTGGTATTTAGAATCGCGTAGGCACGTAGGGGCAACATTAAATAATTTGATCATAACATCAAAATTGCAGGCACTTGTACTGAACTAGCATTGTTGTGCTAGTATGGGCAAATGAATATTATGTTGAATAAATGTTATGGAAACGAACATTATTGAAAATGAAAAATATATCAAATAAATTTCTGGATTAAAATTATAATGACACTTTATAGATTATGAGCAATGAAATTAGTGAAAATGATTTTATGCAATTTCACGCTTATGGCAACTGAAGCGTTATTTCTAATGACAAATACAAGTATGGTATATAAAATTATTGCATTTTAAAATATGACAAACATTAGTAAACTACCGTCAATGGCTGTTGTGAGGTTTGTGGAAATCGATTGTCATGGTCATGTGATGCGGAAGAATGAGCAAAAAGTCGCCGGGAAAGTTTTGAGTATGAATGTGGATTTATCACAATTCATCTTCGCCAACATCTTATATATTAGACAAAATATACATTTATACACTAAAAACAGTAATTACCACAATGTTAACACCAGAAATAATGACAAATTACGTGCTCCCTTTCACCGAATTCATAAGGTTCATAACTCATTTGTTGGGCTTCGTATATCCTTTTATAACAAGTTACCCTCTTCTTTGCTAGATTTGCCCTTCAATGCGTTTAAAGCTAAAGTAAAATCTAACCTTTGTTCGAAGGCATACTATTCTATCAACGACTACTTAAACGATAAGAATTGTTGGTCGCTGTGATTAACTCAAGACAATGTTTATGTTCTTTCTCCAGAATTAGCTTATCTTCTTACAGGTTATATGAGTTCATATAATTATTTATTTTCTTTGAACAGTCAAAGAATTAACTTTTACAGAAAAGTTAATTTTATTTTTATTTATCATTGACATTTTTTTTGGTATTGCAATATGTAGTTAGCTAGTGACCTCGACAATTGATCATATTATTCTTGCCTGAGCAACCGGCAGCAAGTTCGTCATGCTCCCTTAGATGTCACTGCTTGCGTTAGCGTCGGGGGTCGGGATGCCTCCTTCCCTCAAATATGGCGAGGGGGGTGATGGCTGAACTCTGCGTTGTGCTCGTGAACGGGTGCTGCTTGTGGTGACTGGTCGTCTTGCTGTCCTTGGTTTTGTTTTGTTATTAGTAATTAACTTTGTTTATTTTACTTCGATGGTCCTAGTTTATCATTAGTGACTTCGAGTTTCGGCTTCATATAAAATCTTCATATATGTAAGTGGGCACATCCTTTATTACTGGAGGCCTTTATTTAGGTATAAAGTTCTGCTTACGTTTTTAGTTTTGTATTTTTATTTCTGCTTGAGTATAGTTTTCGTTTTTTTTTCTTGGTATATTGGCGTGTGCTTGCTTACTTAAAGCAAATAATTTAATTTAATGTTTTGTGTTGCGTAATGTACCTAAATTATTATGCGGAGTGTTGTATAGATGCATTTTTTTAACTGAACAGACAGCTGTGCTGCTGGGGAGTTTGTTGCGCCACTTCTTCTCCCCAGCTAAAGCACTAGGAAGTGGTGAAGGGCGGGCGTTTTGGGGACTGTCTTATGTAATTTTGACGTTCAAAAAGTGCTGCTTCTCATCCCAGTTTGATTAAATGACTTTTGATTTGATTTGATGGCTATAAGAGTAAGGGAAGACCAAAAAAACGATGGATGAACTGTGTGAAAGATAATATGGCTAGAAAGGGCGTAACTACCGAGATGACGACTAATAGATGTATGGAGAAAAAGACACATCGCACCGACGCCAAATAAATTGGGATAAAGGCAGAAAAATTATGCTGACCTTGAGTTGGGCGTGCTACACACATATTAGGGTCGGCATGATTCGACACAGCCGGCCGGCAAAATATACATTCGACTGTGGCGAAACATAGGTACGTGTACCACCCCTAACGACTTCAAGATCTCATGGCCACTCCCTTACTTTAAACTGACGAGATTATTTCGTATCTGCCTCGTTGGTCGCAACTCCGATGCTGAGCATGAAGTCCTAGGTTTGATTCCCAGGTTGGACAAAGTGTCAATAACACTTTGTTGGTTTGGTTGTTCCGTTAGGAATTTTTAAGCAGCCCAGAGTCTCGCGCCACAATCGAGTACAAGGCCCAAACTGCGGCCAAGAAACTGGGCATCCTAAATAGGGTGAAGCGATACTTTACGCCTGGACAGGTTTTGACCCTTTACAAAGCGCAAGTCCGATCCTGCATGGAGTATTGCAGTCACCTTTGGGATGGATCAGCTAAGTACCAACTAGCCGCGCTTGACTCGGTGGAATGCAGAGCTAAGAGGCTCATTGGCGACGTAAAACTGGTGGATGCCAAGCTTCATAGCTTCGCTTATCGCCGCAAGGTTGCCTGCTTGTCGGTCTTCTACAGATTGTACTTCGGAGAGTGTGCCCGAGAACTCCACGACCTCATTCCACCGGCCCCCTTCTACCATCGGACATCTAGACGCACTGCCAGTTACCATCCCGACCTGGTTGCTATTCCACCAATTCGCACTAAGCGCTTCCAAATGTCTTTTATAATGCGCACAGCAAAGGAGTGGAACTCACTACCTGCGTGTGTGTTTCCGAACGCATACAACTCTAATCTCTTTAAAGTGAGAGTGAACAGGCTTCTTCTGGGTAAGCTCACTCCATCGTCGACTTTGTCTCTGTCACCTGTGACCTAGACTAGAGTCAGGAGCAAACCCATCGCAAATAAAAAAAAAATGTCCGTATAAATGTGCCCGGTTAATGGTAACAGGCTAGCTCCCTATATCATGGGACGTAAACATTACTGACGAAATGTGGGTGTACTATTTTATAGGTAAGTACAGACGCTAGCACCGCAAGCTACTAAAATCTGTCAAATTTCTTTAATAGATTTTCAACTTTATCGCTAAAGCATTAGGTTCAAGGTTGATTGGGAAAATTTGACAGTTTCGGGTAGCTTGATGTGCTGGCGTCTGTACATAGACCGCTGCCTAATCCTTCGGGGAATACAGGCGTGATGTCATGTGATATGTGACTTAATATTAAAGCTGAAGAGTTTCTTTAATTGAACGCGCTAATCTCTGGAACTATCAGTCGGATTTAAAAAACTCTTTTTGCATTTGATAGTCGAATTCTTGAGAAAGGCTACAGCCTAAGCTATTTGTTATCACGCTACGACTCTTAGGAGCTGAGCTAAATGAAAAATAGCGTGGGCAGTCGTCACAATGCGACGGGGGAACAGGAAAATTAACACGAACGAAGTCGCGGGCAGAAGCTAGTATGTTACGTATGTATTTTATTGTTTCGTATACTCGTATGTCACGCAACCGGTCAGAGTGATCTTGAGTCTATTCAGATTCATATTGTACAGTCTTAAACTGTAGATGTTTTGCTGACGCGGTGGCTTGCACCAGACGTGCGTAATTTTATTACTAGGTACAAATATTCATACATTGCATTGCTGATCGAAGATTGAAAAAAATCAGCGATTGCGATTACTGCTACGCGGTGACTAACATTAGAGAAAAGAATCGTCAACATTATTACTCGTAAACAGTGTCTATACGCAATAAAACAGCCGACTTAAGAAAAAATACACTAGAAATTGAAAAATAACTTTAATTTCGGAAGTCAGTGTCTTTGAATCTGTATTGAAAGTTATTTTTCAATTTGTAGTGTTTTTTTTTGGAAGTTCGTTTTTTTTTTGTAAAAATGTTATTTAATTTTCTAGTTGGTTAATTTTTTAGTGGGTGAGTTTGTGATTATCTGAGGTACTAGGTAATGTCAACTGTTATCACCTTTTACAAAACATTGCTTTTCCCGATCCAGGGACTTCATTGTTGAGGAGTTCTCCTAGTAAGAACCAGTATTGCACTCTATGCATGGTGACGAGCGTAAATTGCTTAGCAACCATATTAAAGTAATCGAATCGCAACCCGTGAAATACTTATTATTGAGTAGTTCCGATGGCTATCTGTGGTCTTCATCAACAGTTCCACTTAACCAAATGGTGATTTCCAAGAGCAAATAATACCCAAATCGCTAAGGGTGTGCCAATAAAATTTAAGAGTTTTCCTCGATTTCCATAGGATCCCGTCATCAGATTCTGACTTGGTGACAATGGGACCACATCAAGAGCATACCCTTTCAAACAAAAAAATAATAGGGGACATAGATAAAAAGAAAATACTAAGCCGAACATAAATAACCTCATCCTTTTTGGAAGCTAACGGGAACTAAGTGATCTTATCTCTACGCGCTTCAACCTGAACAATAACCTCAATAACAACTCAGCAGGTGTACGAACCGTACCGATATTATATCCATATTTAGAAACACCAAAATAGCAAAACAGGCTTCTAGAAACATAATACCAAAACCTATTACACTGTGAAGAAGAAGAAATAGTCTGACGTAAACGACTATTGTTTCGACTTGATAGCTTTAGACAAAGACTGGACAAAAATAGTTCACATGTAGTCATGTAGAATAGACAGTACCTACAACAATAACCTGCGTTTAGGAGGCCTCCTTAGTGCGGGTTTCACCAATAAAACTGAACGCGATCAGCATATGTAAACCGAGTTCAGGAGCTGTCAGTGCCAATATTCCAAAGGAAATAATGACACTGACAGCTCATAAACGTGGTTTATGTGCTGATCACGTTCAGTTTCATTGGTGACCCATTTTGCTAGAATGTGTTTGCAGTGCCCTACTTGGGTCTGCATTCGATTGATTGCTCCCCATACAGATAACTGCAGGTCATGTCCAGGTTGCAGATGCTCATTGGGTTTAATGCTGCTGTTTTTTTTCACAACTCTCTTATCCACGTAGGTGGTTGGTCTTCGATGGCGTGTGCACAGCAGAAAAATTGCAACTCAAATTCTTAACCAATTTAAGTGTCTACGGTCGTGGTACTTTTCCCTTTCAATAAGGTCTGCTCTTTCACGTCGGAATACAAAACCACACTGTCGCGTAGATATAAGGGGCATTTAAATAAATATAACCTCTACCAGAAGTGGTCATCGTATTATTGGTTCAGCAGCTTCAATATCATCAGAATTGTGCCGGATTATAGCAGTTCGTCCTGACGTGATACGACAGCGGCTCCTCTGACCACAGAACATATATACCCTTGACGCCTACCAATGTTCGTAGAACAAAGTTGACAGACCTTACATCATCTTTATCATCAACTGCCATGTAATCATCTACCTCTATTACGTAGTATGTGCAATCATCGATGCGACGCTCTGCTAGAATGACAGATACAGTGATCAGCTAGTGTCCTCTTATCCAACCTCTTCAGTTGTTCCATTAAACCGTAACAAAACGAGGCGGCGCCACTTGCTGCGCCGTCATACGTACTTATTATTGACTTACACGTCTGTTTACTAACGGCCGAACCCAATAACCTATCTATCACCAGTTTTGGCAAATCTATCTATGGTTTTAAGTTTTGACTGTCCAATAATCTAAGACAAATAAAACAAAAGAACACGAACGACGAAAGGAACGTATAAGGACACATAGAATTATATTGTCTATCATCAGTAGCGATCTGTCTTTTACTGAAAATAGGTTTACCTATTGGGTTCGGCCGTGAATAACGTTAAAATACCTGATAGGTAGTTTAGGTACAATGGCATTGCCCTAACCAGTGCAATGAGCTGAATATCTAATAAGGTGGAACGCACGCGACTTCAAAATAAGCTCATTAAAGTTAAGTTACTGTGACCTTTCATCTACCCGAATTTTAAGGACATGTTTATCGCAAAGTTTTGGAACAAAATAGAAAAATATAACGTAGAGTCCCCAGTATTTAGGGGCCCCTATGTTGAGCTTTCAATTTGGTAGTCAAAGTTTTTTATGGACACAAGATAACACTAAATTCGAACGAATGATCTCACTGAAAATTAAAAAGAGAAAGGTAGTTTTCGTGAGCATTTAACTCTACCTAATTGATGCGTGCATACAAACAATATATCTTTTTCATGTTTGTGTTATCAAAATCATCATAGGTATCTTAATTGTAGCCTACCGAAATATAATGAATGTAGGAACAGGATAGTGAAATGAGACGCGAAGATGAATGACAGATGTGAAACATAAATGAGTGGCAGAGATGAATGTAAGAAATAGTGAAAGAGTGAAAGAGATAGTGAATGAATGATTAAAATGTAAATTAAATAGAAACGGAAAGAGGTGGAAGAAAGGAAAAATGGAGTAAGACGTTAGCATTACGAGTTGAAGACGAGAATTTAAAAAAAAACAGAAATTAGGAAACAATCAGCCGTTGTAATCAAGAAAAATTGAGGCTACCCCACATAACTAAAGTAAAATATTATAAGGTCTTACCACAAAAACTTAGACACTTAACTTGTTCAACACGTGTCTAAAATGTCAGTCTAACGTCAAATTCCAAAAAAAATCTTGTTTAGCCTAATACATTATTAGGCTAAACAACTGAAAAAAAAAACGGTCAAAAACTATTCCAAATTTCAAGTTGATAGCATTAGCGGTTCTTGAGATATTCAGCTGTGACAGACAGACAGACTAAGTCGCACCATAAGGGTTCCTTTTTACCATTTTGGTACGGAACCCTATATAACAAGGCTTTGCAATAGTAAGGAAAACGTGTCAACAGAAAAAGGACCAAGTAATTAATGATCATCGGAACATCATGTAAATCATCATCTTTCTTGAACGTTCATTGATACCAAACCAGACCTTTGTAGTAGTCAAGCAAGTTCCACAAGGTCTTATCCTTAGCCATCCTTGCTTGCGAAACCAGCTGTTTAGATGACTGTCATCGATAAACCAGTTAGAAATAGCATACTGCCCTTTAAGTTCAATAACATTGTAATAAACAATACTATTACTAAGTAAAGCCCGGCTTTACCTACTAATGGTATTGAACTTGTCTATATATGTATATTATTCCTGTCTCAAATAACCATGGAATCAGTATGTACTATACAAATAACATTCTTTTTCTACAGTTGTATGAAATGGCTATACAGGGTTATTAGTAAAACACCAACAACCTCTTAAGGGGTAATTGTACTCTTCATTATGAACCAATTTTACTATGGGACCAAACCTGAAATCGGAAAAAAATCAGCTGTTCAGTACATTTTGACGAATTATGCTAACATAAATGTACAGAACAGCTGATTATTTTTTTCGCGATTTCAGGTTTGGTCCCATACTAAAAGTTGTTCATAATGATGAGTACAATGACCCCTTAAGAGGTTGTTGGTGTTTTACCAATAACCCTGTATACAGGGCTATTCTTAAATCATTAGCTAAACTTATATATAAATCACAAAAAAAAATCTGCTGTTTGATACTTTTGGTAGTATTGAACTTTTGTATGAAACAGCTGATTCTTTTTTTGTGATTTCAGAGTTGGTCCCATAGTGAAAGTTGTTCATATTCATGGGTCACCCTGTTAAAGTTTAGCTAATGATTTAAAAATAGCCCTGTACATGTATAATATACTAGATTGTGCCCGCGACTTCGTCCAAGTGAAATTTCTTGTTCCCGAGACCCACCCCATCGCATCGCATCACCTGCCCGCACTATTATTTAGTTTTCGCTTAGCGTTCCTTCTGACTTGTTTTCGTTTTGCTCGGCACCTATGGGTCCTAGCGTGATGATAAATAGCCTATAGCCTTCCTTAAGAATTGAGCTACCAAATGCAAAAAGATTTTTTCAAATCTGACGGGCAATTCCGGAGATTAGCGCGTTCAAATAAACAAACTTTTCAGCTTTATTATTAGTACTAGCAGTGCCCCGCGGATTCACCCATGTAAGTCTCGAACCCGTAAGAATATGGGGATAAAAAGTATACTATGTGTTAATCCAGGTTATAAACTATTTGTGTGCCAAGTTTCATCAAAATCCGTTCTGTAGTTTTTGCGTGAAAGAGTAAGAAACATCCATCCATCCTCTCAAACTTTCGCATTTATAATATTAGTTGGATATAATATCCTGAGACATTATTCACACACGGTCATCTGATCCCAAACTAAGCAGAGCTTGTATAACACGGCAAATTGACATATTGTGTCAATTTGATGAACTAGGTATTAATTTCCCTTATCGCATACCGTAACTACTACACCATTATTTTTGCCAATTTTAACACCCGTTGTAATCCTTTTGAGCAACGTAGTGTCCCCTTTCAGTAGGATTACAACAATACATTACCAAATGCAATAATAAAAGTAGGTTGGTACTGTTAAAGCCTCGGAGTGACCTTTACTTTTGGGATCTCAAACTACTCAAATAGTAAACGAACTAGCGTTGCACTCCGATATAGACGTTTCAATCTTATTTCTATTCAAACCAACGCGCCTATATTGACCGAGAGGCCCGTCTCGCTGATGTCTCCTAAAACAAAAGCTACACCTTTTATAAAAGTAACTGTACGAATGTCAAAGATACTGCCAGCCTGATACTCGTATAAATAGACTTGGGCTTGAATGAAACCTCTACACTACCTACTATTCTATTCTGCTACTTAGCTATTCTGGTTGTACCAAAAAATAGGTAGGTACGCATATTTCGTTAAGTGAACGAAAACACTTTTGGAAGAGAATCTATGTCCGTAAGAGTACTAGGTATAATAAATCTACATCACGGTCTTCATCATCTATCATACACGGTGTCTACACCTCTTTTATCCTCTGTCCTATCGCAGGTATGCTGGAAGAGATTTCTTTAGAAATAAGTATCACCTTTGTACGTAATTTTCTGTTCCTTTATTCTTGTCTGTTTATTTGTGTGTACATAAACGGTTAAATAAATAAATAATAAATTCATTGGCACCTGGAAATATGCAACTGTCTAATTAACAATACTATTAGCCATATAAATTATATACGTAGTATTAAAAAAACACGTGTTCTCAAAAACATCATAACGATGAATATACAATACAGGTGCTTAAACTTTATGAAACTGACATCAGAATAATAAGCAGATGATAATTTTAAAAGCTAACAATAATAAACACCAGTAAAATCTGTTAATTTCCGATGATAAAACGCAAAATGGATCCTCCACAAAACTAAAGGTATCTTGCGAAGGAATTTAGAAAAAAGGACGATCACTAAAATTGATAAAAACTAATATGAGAGAAAAACAAATGGGAGTTGAGACCCTTCAAGAATATCCTAAACATATGTACATAGATACAGTATGTGCAAAATATTCTCGTTTATAAGACTTGGATGCTTTTGATAGCGGCATTTAGTAGCGACAATTCATACAGATCGCGCGTGTTCTCGTGAAACTAGTTAGTTAGATATTCACACGAAATGGCTAAATTCGCCTCGACTTTAATACTAGTGGGTGCTATTATCACCGTCCAAGGTAAGCCACATCACGTACGTTTAAAGCCATAAAAGAAGAGAAGTTAAGAAATAATAATCAAGTGATCTATGCAAACTCAATTAATTAGGTTGTTTTTGTAAAAAAAAAAACTGAGCACATTCTTCTTCTTTTTTTCTGCTTAGAAATATTGTCTCAAAATGTTATCGAAACATGCGTAAATATTAATGCAAGTGAACTTATTACTTGAATTCCAAACGCGGCAATAAAACAAGATTTTCCAGGATTTTTCCGAATGTTTTTTAAAGAGTTACTTGGTGAAATAATGTTAGATTAAGGGCTAATTTTTCAATCGTCAGATAACTTTTTAACCGACTTCAAAAAAAGGAGGAGGTTTTCAGTTCGTCGGAATATTGTATTATATTTATGGAATAAAGATGGCGGTTTGATAGCTTTTGTATAGAAAATATGTCAAACTGTCATATTAATTATTCGAATAAAAGTTATCTGACTATACAAAAATCAGCCCTTAGTTATTACTTGAATAAGCTGTCATGCTTTAAAATCGTCTACACCAAAAAGTAGTAATTTAGTCCTTGAAAACATTTGGTATTGTACCAGTGATCACGAATAAAAACTTGTGTGAGATCCATGCTTACCGACATCCCAAACTGAGGAGCAAATGTTAAAGTTTCCTTCATGTTATTAGTTTCGTTGTAGGTACTTTTTATTGTATTTAAATTCTAAGTAATCACGGTAAAGTGAACAGGATAAAATCTAATAACCACTTTCCCAATCACTCACACGAGAAATTCACAAAAAATCTGTTTTAAAAATCAAAATTTTATTGAATTACTTTTATTATTTAGGGTTCGTCAGGAAGTTAAACAATATTTTTGCATATTGGAATTAAAGGAAAATGAAGTACAATCAATAAATTAGAATTCGGTTAAAACTGGTATTTGCAAGATGACGTCCCAGTCATAATAGGAAAAATAACATGAATTCATGTCGAAGTTCCCAATAAAAAAATCTGATAAAATACGAGGTAATTTAAGAAAATATCCTCGTAGGTAATTTGATAAATAAAGATAATAATTTAGCTGAACGTTAATTTTGGGGGTCAAAGTGTTAGAAATAGTAAGAACGACAAATATTGCACATTTCAGGTTTATGTCACGGTCAGCAACATTACGACAAGTTCAATAACATTGAAATAATAAAGTGCCAAAGTTGACGACTTTACTAAAAATAAATTGTTGGTTGAAAAACCACTAGGACAAGACTTGTATATAAAAATCATATTATTGTTATTTCAAATCTGACCAATTAAATTGTAAATAGGTATCTATTAAATCAGTATCAAACTACCGGTTATGAATAGAACATTTTTTGATTTTTTAATAACTTGAGCCAATTCTTTACATGGTATCATGTCAAGAATAGGTTCGCCAAACAATGGGGCATTTTAAAATATTAATGTGACAATACTAAGAAGTCTTAGTATTCACTGATTATACTAGGAACTGTGTACATAAACGTAATACTAACATGAACACAATAATCCATTGTGTCCAAAGTTTCCAATGACATTGTATTAAAAGAGAAAAATAGTTCGTGGCTCAAGAAAAATCGGTGAAATAGTAAACTATGGATTAGCTAAAGAGAGAACCTAGTTGCTAGTCAACATAATATGGCATCACGCTATTATTTCCCGAAGGGTTAAGCAGAGGTGCATCGATAGTACTGTGAAAGTTCCATGCAATGGACCTTAACCTTATATTGTACTGGCTGACATCTTACCACTCACTAGCTGACGCCCGCGGCTTCGCCCGCGTGGATGTCAATACTTCCCAATCGGGTTTTGTCATAATTTCATGGGTTTTATTTTTAATAAAAGTAGCTCAATTACTCCTTATCTATCAGCTATCTTACAGTGAAAGTCCCGTCAAAATCGGTCCAGCCGTTTCGGAGATCAGCCTGAACAAACAGACAGACAGACAGACAAAAATAAAAACAATTGCATTTTCGTTATAAGTATCGTTTATACTTTCATATGCATCTAGTAAAAAGGTGTTATTTTGACATTACATAAAGACACTTCCATTTTATTTATTTGTATAGATGCGTGTTTATGTTTTAGGCCGCACTTCGGCTTTAGCTAGGGTGCTATGCGGTGTAGTTCTTAAAACTACACCGCATAGCATACAAGTGCGCTAATGTATCTCGTTATTGCGTCTCCGAGTGTTATTCCTTATTTAGCTACACCCCCTGTGGAAACTCAGAACTTCCACATAGGTGGAGTCTGAATTGCTACAGTACCTACAACCACATTTCGCCAGTGATGTTTAAGTCTCATGTAGTAGGGGGCGAGCCTCTTTCCATAAACCGGGCACAAATCCACACTAAGGGTTACTGAGAAATTCCAGATGGAAAAAACCCAATAACACTTTTCCTGACCCAGGAATCGAACACAGTACCTCTTGCTCAGCAGTAGCGCTTTACGACCACTAGGTACATCTACGAGACAGTAAGTTACAGTTTTAACAAAACATCACACTAATATTTTCAAGGCGAAAGCCGGCGAGTGTGTTTCTATGTTTGTTACTCTTTCACGCAAAAACTACTAAAGATATTTTGATGAAATTTGGCACACAGATAGTTTATAACCTGGATTAACACATAGAATACTTTTTGTCTCTATATTCTTACGGGTTCGAGACTTATACGGGTGAAACCGCGGGGAGCTGCTAGTACAAAAATATTTTCCTTACAAATTACCAAAGCTTTAAATGCAACGTTCTAAAATATAGTTGTGAAGATGAAAGAACGTTTATCCTTCTTAATAAACGTTTGAGGAAACTTATTAGTAGGTAAACTTATATTTAAATTCAAAATTCTTTAAGGAAATACCTACCTAGATATAATTATTTTAATTAAACCAGAAACTTAGTAAAAAGGTAGGTAGGTACTGTAGTATTATCCTTCTCAAAAAATTGATTTTTTTTGCAAAAATCATTATTATTAGCTATGTTTTATCAAATGCTAATTTATTTTCGATTTGGCCTCTAAAAAATATTCAACCCGTTAGTAGGTACCTCCCCCTTTTACAGTAGACAAATAGACAAGTCTTACAAAAATTTACAGGTGTCTGAGTATGTATTGATACTTCTTCAGCAAATATTATCAAAAATGTAAATCCTGGTAAAAAAAAAGTGTGAATTGATTGTGATACAAAGAATAATCTTTACCAAAGACCGAGTTCCGTATTTAAACGCATATTATCATCGGGTTTCTAATGGAATAACTCAAAATAATTTATGAAAATAAAAACATTGATACAACTTAAAGACGTCATCAGACTTTTAAATAAAGAATATTAGTTTGTTATCTCGTCAACCAAAGTGGATTTTTATAATTTCAAATGTCCTGGGAAATCCTTACCAAGGATGCCGTGAACAAGCACCGAGTTAGATCGGTGACCTTACCACTGCCTGTTCGTTATTTCTCTTTATGAGAACAAGCCAGAAGCCTGGAGGTTTAGCAGCAGAGGAGCAATTACAGGCCGATAATAATACCTATAAGTATATGTTTTGTTTCTGTTCCAGCACTTCCACCTACGTACGATGAGATCCTAGCTGCGGCTCGGGAAAACCATTGGGACCAGTTTCAACAACTGTAAGTGCCTATAAATCAATCATTATCGTTGAGGTTCAATGTAAACTAGGGGTCAAGCCACATCGGTCAGCACGGAATCGCATTTTGTCATGCTCGGATAGAGCATTTTCTATCGTTCTAGCAAATGTTGATCCTGAGTTATAGAAAAGGATAGAGCATGAAAAAATGCGATTCCGTGATGACAGATGTGACTTAACCCTAGAGCAGACACCACGAACAAAATTTTTGCGCAACATGTTGTTGTCCGATAAAGCAAACTTCTCACGCATAATTCATATCAATCAATTCATAGGCATACACCGCGGTTGTGACATTTGACATCCGAAAGTTACATCTTTAGTTTGTCGCCGCCGCCGGACAAACGTGTTGCGCAAATATTAGGTCTTTACATATGAAAATGCCGATTTTTGATACCGGCTAGTATAAAGATATCTTTCATTCTATTTAGAATTCCAAATTCAAATTCATTTTATAGCATGACATTTTAAAAAATCTGTTGTTCATTTGTTTTCCCGCCCTTCGATTTTTTTTTTTTTGATATCGATGTTTCTATAACCATGGAAAAATCGAAATTGCGTGGTATTTTCGAATACGAGTTCCGTCGTGGCACCAACGCAACACAGACAACACGCACTATTAATGACGTGTTTGGGCAAGGTACAGCAAATGAACGCACAGTGCGTTTTTGGTTGGATCGCTTCCTTTCTGGAAATTTGATCTCAACAATGAGCCCCGCAGAAATATTTCAAATCCAACGAGGCGGTGAGAAACGCCTATAGAGAATTTATCGATTCTCGTTCCCAGGATATCTATAGCAGAGGCATCAACGAACTTTCATTAAAATAGCAAAAGTACATCGACAAAAAAAAAAAAAAATCTACCAATCTTTTGAAAAATTGTTTGATTTTTTTATATTATGTAAACCGGCAGTTTCATATGTAAAGACCTAATATTTTACCTCAATGATCATCATAGACAAATATTACCTACCATATATTTTAGTGTTAAAATCCGTGCTATATGATTCGTCCTCCAACATAAATACAATAAACAACAAAAATGAACGAAATATGTTTACAAACACTACGATTAGTTTATTTTATGGGAATAATATTTTTTTTTTTTTTTTTTTTTTTTTTATTTGTGATGGGTTTGCTCTTGACTCTAGTCTAGGTCAGAGGTGACAGAGACAAAGTCGACGATGGAGTGAGCTTACCCAGAAGAAGCCTGTTCACTCTCACTTTGAAGAGATTAGGGTTGTATACGTTCGGAAACACAGACGCAGGTAGTGAGTTCCACTCTTTTGCTGTGCGCATTATAAAAGACATTTGGAAGCGCTTAGTGCGAATTGGTGGAATAGCAACCAGGTAGGGATGGTAACTGGCAGTGCGTCTAGATGTCCGGTGGTAGAAGGGGGCCGGTGGAATGAGGTCGTGGAGTTCTCGGGCACACTCTCCGAAGTACAATCTGTAGAAGACCGACAAGCAGGCAACCTTGCGGCGATGAGCCAAGCAATGAAGCTTGACATCCACCAGTTTTACGTCGCCAATGAGCCTCTTAGCTCTGCGTTCCACCGAGTCAAGCGCGGCTAGTTGGTACTTAGCTGATCCATCCCAAAGGTGACTGCAATACTCCATGCAGGATCGGACTTGCGCTTTGTAAAGGGTTAAAAGCTGTCCAGGCGTAAAGTATCGCTTCACCCTATTTAGGATGCCCAGTTTCTTGGCCGCAGTTTGGGCCTTGTACTCGATGGTGGCGCCGAAGTTGAGACCAGATGTCAACTCCATGCCTAGGAGCTCAAGTCGATCAGTTACAGGAACAGATGTACCCCGAAAAGTAGGAGTTTGGGCGAAACGACTCTTTTTAGCGGTAAAAAGACACGCCTGCGTTTTGGTGGCGTTAAAAGAGACCAGATTATCATCACCCCACTGGGAGACAAAACTTAAGGTCAAATCTGTCCGCTCTACCATGGCCTCTCTCAAGGAATGAACTTCAGCCCCGCTGGTTTTTGCGCTGGACAAGTATCTCTCTGAAACTGTACTGTCATCTGCGTACCCAACAATACCAGGCCGAAGCAGGTCATTGATGTGCAGCAGGAAAAGAGTTGCAGAGAGAACAGACCCCTGAGGAACTCCGGCGTCAATAGCCATAAGGTCAGAAGAGCAGCCATCAACAACTACTCTAATCGACCGTTCACTAAGGAAATCTGATATCCAGCTACAAAAATCAGCTGGGATGCCATAAGCAGGAAGCTTGCTGAGCAGAGCAGCGTGCCAGACCCTGTCAAAGGCCTTCGAGATGTCAAGCGATACAGCCAGTGCTTCGCCGTGTTTCTCGATGGCTTCGCCAAAGCAGTGCGTGACATACACAAGAAGATCGCCAGTTGACCGTCCCCGGCGAAAGCCATATTGACGGTCACTGAGGAGATCATTGTCTTCAAGGTAGTTCAGCAACTTATTGTTCAGTACCCTTTCCAAAACTTTGCACAGAATGGAGGTAATGGCGATCGGACGGTAATGGGCAGGGTCTGCACGGTTGCCTTTTTTGGGCACTGGTTGTACATTTGCAAGCTTCCAGGATTTCGGCACCGTTCTTTTTTCAAGAGAGAGGCGGAACAAACGTGTCAATACAGGAGACAGTTCAGGCGCACACTGCCTCAACACTCTCGCTGGAATGCCGTCAGGCCCGCTGGCCTTGTTCACGTCTAGACTGCACAATACTCTTCGGACCTCTTTAATGTGTACTGCGATCTCCGGCATCGAGGAGTCACAATGAGGTACAGTAGGTGGTTGCTTTGAGCCAGCGTCCAGACGTGAATTGCTTGCGAAGAGAGATGCAAATAAATTTGCCTTCTCAGTTGCAGAGTGAGCCAGCGACCCATCAGGTTTCATCATAGGAGGTAAAGTGGGACGACAGAAATTCGTTTCAACCGCTTTAGACAGGGACCAGAACTGTTTACTACCCGGAGGGTGCGAAGCCAGCCTAGCCCCGATATGTCCGACATGGTCAAAACGTGCCCTACGCAAAACCCGCTTGCAGAACTTGGCGGCAGAATTAAAGGCTCTCTTCTTCGCGCGAACCCTGCGCGCTCTAACTTTGCGGTCGCGGGCCTTGACCCAGGCTTGGTAGGCAGTCTCTTTTCGGGCCTCAGCGTGGGCACATTCTGCATTATACCAAGGCCGGGATTTGTGACCGAGCGGGATGTCGGAGAATGGAATAAAATATTCCATCCCCTGCCGAATCACGTCCGCAACCGCGTCAGCACAGCGCGAGGGGTCACCCGAGGAAAAGCACACTTGCCGCCATGGATAAGACGCAAAAAAGTGCCGCATCTCATCCCAGTCAGCTGACCCGTATCGCCATACTCGCCTCGTGCCTCTAGGGCTCTCATCTGGAGGAGAGCAGGTTGATATGGATTTCACCAGACAGTGGTCAGACATTCCCAGCGGGGCTGAGACCGATACTGAATGACTGTCCGGATCAGATGCCAGCAGAAGGTCCAAGCAATTGGGTGTATGGCCGTCAACATCCGGTACCCGCGTTGCCACATTCACCATCTGGGTTAGATCTAGCGTTAAAGCAAAATTGCGCGCCTCCAACCCAGCATGGTCAGTTTTCTGGTATGGGAACAACCATTCTTTATGATGGGCGTTGAAGTCCCCCAGAAAAATGAGCTTCGCCGTTGGGTACCGTTGCTGGGCTACGTCAGTCGACTCCACGAGGAAATTAAAGAGCGCTGTTGTCTCCTGGTCACCGCTATGCGATCGGTAGATGCCGATGTAGAGAGATTTCTCCACGCCAGTATCCACAAGTAGCCATATGGCAGAGAAACCCGATTTCTCAAAGCAACGGAGACGACGACAACAAATGTCATCGCGGACGTACACACAGACCCCAGCTTGCTTCTTGAACTTGTGTTCAAGAGAGTACCCCGGGTAGTTGAGGTACGCCACGTCCGACGGGGTTGTTATCTTCGTCTCCGTTAGGAAAAACAGGTGCGGCTTCTCGGTCTCAAGGTGGTGATGGACCGAATCGAGATTGGAGTGCAACCCCCTGATATTAGTGAGGTGCACTTTTAGTGGGAGGAATATTTTTGTCATTTCTGGTCCCAACTTTTCGGCACAGTGACATCACAAAATAATTATAGACGACTAGTAAGTACTTAACATGTTTCAACACAATTATTTAACGGCTATGTAAGAAGTTCCACTAAAATATTTTTGTAAAGGCATCTACGAAGAAATAGAAAACATGAACGTTTCAGACTTATCACACAAGTTCACGATCTGACGTTTCCATTGTCCGTCGGACTTTATCTCTTCTGAATAAGGCTGCGTTCAGACGACACGCGTCCACTACGCACACACCACGGACGACAGCACCCGCGTCTAAACTCGCTTTGAAATTTGCGCGTGCTGAGTGTGGGCTCAACGCGGACACACGCACTCAGCACGCGCGAATTGCGTGCGTAGTGGGCGCGTGTCGTCTGAACGCAGCCTGACACAAACTCCCCCGCGAAATTAAAATTTTCATGTTTTTCAATTTGCAGGTCAGTGTCAGATTGTATCTTGATCAAAATATGATTCGCCACTATATCAAATATTTACGTACATAATTATAACCATCAGAATCATCAATACATCTTTCAAAGTTTTTTTTTTATTTTTTTATTTGTGATGGGTTTGCTCTTGACTCTAGTCTCAAGTTAGAAAAATGTATTTAGAATAAAAATGTACCTATGTAGAAGAGAAATGTATTGATAATTTTCTGGAATGTCCCAGGCTACCACTGCGTACCCACCTTAAACAAATCCTAAAAACAACATCGTAATCCTTTGAAACTGTCTCTGAGGGGCAGGTCATGGATCATTAAGATAAGAGCTGTAATAACGTACCTCTACCGAGTGGTATGCTTCCAAATGGCTTGTTAAAACCAACTGGGGAAATCCTCAATTACATACATACTTTGAGTTACATGACAGTCATGTGCGTGCAAAGCTGGCACTCGATGTGCCGGTCATATCTTAAGTCACCTTTTGCTAACCTTGTTTTATTACTAGAATAACCTGATTCAAGGCCTATATCGGACATGAAAAAACTTGTGGACTTAAGAGGGCAGTTTCGTTTTGTCACCGCTCTCGCTCACACGTGACCAAATTTTTAAGAATGTTAATTGAAAAGATGATTTTTTGAAAAATATTAATTTAATAGGTAATTATTAACAAGACATTTTTATTGTGTCATTTATTTCAAAAACATCAAAAATAGATCATAATACATTTTGAGCTGATAACTTAGTATAAGATTGTAATGTTCATCTGTTTATTTTCCCGAATAAATAAAATAAAAGTTCACTTCATCTAAGTTTTCACGGTGAGATTTTTTGTCCTTTCTATGTTAGCTTGATGATTTTTCACTAATTATTTATTTTTATTACTTACAGGTTACAGAAAAATTTCGCCAAGAATGCTGAATTAAAGGTATGTTAAATAATAAATAGGTAATATGATTTAATTCCCATACGCATTATGTTATATAAATCTTTTATATAATATAACTGGTCCTTAGAGCCTCACAGTCGTCATACGGAAGACTTTTCCTGTTGGCAATGGTTCTTGAGTGTTGCCCATTTGCCACTGTATAGAAACGATCTTAAGATGGATTCACATCGCATTACACATAACTGTATTCTGTTGTGGAGATATGAGCGTTTATTACGCGCGGGCTGACAACGTCGCATTTCTACAGGTTTTTCGTAATTATTTTACACATTTAACCTCCTGTATGCCAGCGTCGTCATGCCTATATTACATCTATTATATTAAAAAAAACTTTTTTTTTTTTGGATTTGTTTTGGACGTGTAGAGACCCCTGATATACCATAAAACCTAAGTTTCAAATAATATGCAATAATATTTTTTTCTTGGTATTTATAAGTATGTCTTATAAATACCAACGATCCATTGAGTGTATTAGGCAATCGTAAGAAAAATAATAATTTGATTTAAATCATCATCTGCCTAGCCTTTTCTCAACTATGTATGTTGGGGTCGGCTTGCAGTCTAACCGGATGCAGCTGAATACCAGTATTTTACATGGAGCGACTGGTATCTGACCTCCACAACCCAGTTACTGGATAATGCGATACCCCTTGGTACGTCTGGTTGTCATACTTTCGGGTTTCTGACGACCCGTAACAACTGCGGCAAAAAAGTCAGCAACAATAACGTCAAAATTGTACAGCCAACAAATCTACCTTCCATTGTAATAATAATTTGATTTAAATGAATTAAAGTAGTAGCTATTATTTAATAGCTGACGACTAAATAAAACTATTAAATCGTTTAAAATTTTTAATCGTACCGTTATCGTATATTGACGACTATCCGAATTTGACTTTGCAATTTGTACAGTTTTTCGAGATGCTGACGCCATTTAACTTTTCTATTCCAGCCTGTTGTGTTCGACGGTGTGCGGAATCTGAAGCCAGCTGACGGTACCCATGTCTATGGTGAAGCAGAGTACTCCTTCCACTCTGCCTCCAACATCGATGGCAAAACCACCGAAGATAAGGCAGGTCATAAAGTTATCAACGACGACGGAAAAGTCAAGGAGTTTGATTTCATACCAAAATCTGAACTGTCGCCCCTTGTAAGTACATTTTTATGTTAATATTTGGGCCTACTGTAGTTATGCAGAAAACGGCCATATGACACTTTTTCCAAAAATGAGTTATAAATACAGCCATAGTTATTTCGACATACTTACAAGATTTTTTGCAACAACAGCCATGTCGGTATCTCTATATATCACGGAAATATGAGCCGTCAAATGCAGCCATGTCCATGCATCCCTGATGCAACCATCGACAGAAAAATGCTTATAACTCTGTTTACCTATATTTTTCCCGACATGGCTGCCTTCTGCATAACACGGTCCATTTATTTATTTAATACTTCAAGCACACAAAAGTAAAAAGACGATCTTAATGTCGTAGGCATTTTCTACGAGTCAACCTTTGGGTAGGTTGGAGAAAAGGGGAAATATCGTTAAAAAAAATTAAGAATATAAAGTCATGGAGTTTGCACTTCGAATGTAGAACACTTTTCGTCGAGTGGCATTCGTATTAATCATACCCGAGCCCGAGATTAGCCTTAACACATCTCAGATTACACCTTAATACCCAGATGCAACATACATTAGGTAGATCAAATGATGCCGTGATCACCAAGAATCTGCAATCAATGTTCACAGTGCACACACACGTCAAATCTTCTGAAGTTTCAGTTTTCAATTGCAGATACACTCGATCAACCCCCAGTCGCAGATCGGCAATGACTACAGTGCCTCGGATGACTCCTACCAATATGCTCCGGCTTCTGCTGACCTGTCAACGGACTATATCGGCATTGGCGGCAAAAAAGTCAGCAACAATAACGTCAAAATTGTACAGCCAACAAATCTACCTGCCATTGTAAGTACTTACTAAAAACTTTTTAGCAAAACTTCGAAAGCAAAGCGACTTCCAAATCAAAACACTACAAAGTGCAAAATAACTTTAATTTCAGTAGTCGGTGTCTTTGGTTTTGTATTTTCGTTTTTTGCCACCGACTTCCGATATTGAAGTTATTTTTCACTTTGTAGTGTTGTGATTTGGAAGTCGGTTTAATTTTTTGCCGAAATGTTTTTATTTTTCACTTTTTAGTTGTGGTGCCTACCCCATAAAATTCGAATACCACTACCTGCTATGTAAATAACAGTGATAGGAAGATATTAAAACATTCATATAAACTAAGTGGGAATAATACGCATTATTGAAGCTAACCCAAAACTATACAAGCAAAGTTAATAAAATTTATATGGGACCACCCTCGGGATATCTCCTTTCCAACAAAAAAAGAATCATCAAAATCGGTCCATAAACGACGAAGTTATCCGCGAACACACATAAAAAATATATATACGGTCGAATTGAGAAACCTCCTCCTTTTTTGAAGTCGGTTAAAAAAAACTATTTATTTTATACAAATGACAGAAAAATTTCTAGTATTACTTTACCGGCTTTCATATCCTCGGTCCACGACACTGAGAAATTAATAAGGAAAATCCTAGCCTCTGGTTAATTTTTTACCGAAGCTATGGATGCCTGGAGACTCGCTTGCCCGAATTCAGATCTACCCGGCAATCCATCTTCCCAGACACGATGGGATGAGCCGCTCTGCAAAGTAGTACAGAACAATTTACTTGACACGTCTGCTACTACTGCGGAGCGTGCGTGCCTGCTGGCGGTGGGTAAGTGGGAATCGGGTCTGTGGCTCCATGCACTACCATTACGACGACACTACTTTCCGCCTCGCCGCTTCCCTGCGACTAGGAGCTCCCTGTTGTTCTCCTCATCGCTGTCACTGTGGTGAAGTTGTCAACAACCTCGGACACCGCGGCCTGTCTTGCAGCCGGAGTGCGGGTCGCTTAGCGCGGCACGCAAACATTAATGACATCATCCGACGTGCCCTTGTCACCGTCGGCGTTCCACCTGTATTAGAACCCAATGGCTTGGCACGCGATGATGGCAAGAGACCGGATGGCATGTCTTTATTTCCATGGAAGGTGGGTAGACCCACAGAACAGATAAAAGAGGTCTTCAAAAAAAACCTCTTTTATCTGCTCTGTGGGTAGACCTTTAATGAGGGACGCAACGTGTGTCGATAGTCTTGCGCCATCCCATCTTCCTGGCACAGCGTGCTGTGCTGGCGCTGCTGCTGCGGCTGCGGAAAACCTCAAGCGGCGGAAGTATAATACCTTATCGGTAACTATATTTTCGAGCTGTTTGGGGTTGAAACCTTCGGGCCGTGGAGTCCGAGTGCTCATGGTTTCTTCAACGAAATCTCCAAACGTCAGGTTGACACTTCCCGTGACCCAAGGGCAGGCTTTTATCTCGGCCAGAGGCTAAGCATTGCCATACAACGTGGCAATGCCGCCAGTCTCTTGGGTACATTACCAGTCGACAGCGATGCGGATAAATTTTTCGACGCCATATTTTAGTTTTTTAATAGTTTTAGTTAGGTTAGGATATTATTTTTGTAACATAATTATTAACACTAATCAATAAAAACAAATGACAGAAAATTTAACATAACAATCGCGCTAAGTCTTGAAAAAGAAATTAGATTATTAACTTATTTTAAAGTTAGCTCACTGGAAGTTAAAGGCTATACACGCAGACCTCCTCCATTCCAAACTTCCCCACAATAAAGTACGAGGCTTTTAAGATGTTTTTAATTTGATGACCTTTTTGTTTTCAAATTTTTAGCAATTTCCCTTGGCAATTTATTTAGAATGTTAAGAAGGGCGTACGTCCAGCCTCTCTTACCATAATCATTATTAATATTCAGTTTATATTATAGGTGTACTCATGATAACAAACAAATAATAACAAACGACTTTTATGCGAACATGAATGTATATGACAGCTGACTTTTTTTCGCGATTTCAGGTTTGGTCCATAGTAAAAGTTGTTTGTTACCATGAGTATAATCAATCTGCATAGCCTTTTCCCAACTAAGTTGGGGTCGGCTTCCAGTCTAACCGGATACAGCTGAATACCAGTATTTTATATGGAGCGATTGCCTATCTGACCTCCACAACCCAGTTACTGGGTAATACGATACCCCTTGGTAAGACTGGTTGTCAGACTTTCATTGCATTGGTGGATCTTTGACAGTCGTTACGGGTTGTCAGAAGACAACCCGTAACGACTGTCAAAGATCCACCAATGTCAGCTTTTCCGAGGCACGGAATTGAGTTACCATGAGTACAATCATGTGTTTAAGTATCGGTCACTGTTATGTACCAGTCGCCCTATAGAGGCAATAACGACAGGTTACGAACCAAGTTTGGTCTATTTGTTTTCTGCAGCTTATTCATAAAAAATCAGAGTAATCAGAGGCCACAGCCAATTCGACTTTATCGAACACATTTATGATTTTACAATATTTATAAATAACATATTATAATCGGGCTTATACATATTTTTGTTTGATTTGATAATGGTACCAACATTTTTAATATTATCCTTATCTGAATATTTTCACTTCCACCTGACATTAGGGACTGCCAAATTGTTGCAGTATTTATAAGAAGAGTGAATGAACACTATCTTTCCATTTCGTCATAGTTATTTTAGTGATATTTATTCTAGAAGTATGTATGTGTTTATGTATTGTGTGTATGTATTTATTATATGTTTTATTTGCTTAGTGATTTGTTTTTTAGATTTTATGTATTTTTATTTTCTCTTTTATTCTTACACACGGTGTCTACATCTCTTTTTATCCCCTGTCCTATCGCAGTATGCTGGAAGAGATTTCTTTAGAAATAAGTGTCATCTTTGTACGTAATTTTCTATTCCTTTATTCTTGTCTGTTTATTTGTGTGTACATAAACGGTTAAATAAAATAAATAAATATATTTTTTTAAAGATACGTTTTATAAGTTCTTCCATAACTAGTTATACCATAGTTAATTACAGAGTCGGCCAGTGCCATGTACAGACGCCAAGCATATCAAGCTTCTACAAGCTGTGCAGCTTTAATAGATTTTCAACTTTATCGCTAAAGCATTGGGTTCATGGTTAATTGGGAAAATTTGAAGTTTCGGGTAGCTTGATGTGCTGGCGTCTGTACAACAATCATAAGGCAATCACATGTACTCAATTTATTACTATAAATTGCAAAAATAGCATAGACCTCATACAACACCTGAAGAGGCTCTCGTTAGGCGGCTTGGGGCTCGATTCAGAGAGGGGTGACTCCTGGATACGGTGCCGTATTGTTAGCAGTTTCTTTTATCTAACTATAGTGGATGACTGGTTGCGAGCACCTTGTTCCCAATACCGATGGGATACATCCTTTGCCATAGAAATGCATGAACCACGGACTGACTACCGAAAGTGTATTTGTAGCAAAATTGGCCTCTAAAGTTCCAACTGCTGAGTGCTGGGAGACAGGCCTCCTCTGTGTGAAAAGGTCTGTAATCCATGGCACGGGCCTAGTGCGGTTTGGAGGATGTCTTCGAATTTTTTGGTTCTAGAACATGTTGGTTTCCTCACCAGTATATTATTTCAGCCACATACGTTCACCAGTATACCAAGCCAGGAAGCAAAGGGCAGCCATAACTCATACAACCATCAATACTCGTACTCACACTCCTACGTCAATGACAAGCCGATAGAGGGCGGTCTTGTCAACAATGGCGGCAATTTCCAGCTAGGCACACAGAAGGCAATTATTTCTGTAAGTTATTTTCTGGTGCTATAAACTTAGACTGGTCAAATGGAGATACCGTATTTGAAGGAAGATCGACTATTAAGATTACAGTCAAATGCCAAATCTTTCACACACTAATACTAATACTAACTACGACTAATATGGCAAAGACAGCTCAGTCATCGAAATAAAAAACCGGTCAAGAGCGAGTCGGACTCGCGCACCGAGGGTTCCATACCATCATATATTAAAACAAAGTGTGCTATTTAGAGACATCGTTTTATTTTTAGGGTTCCGTACCTCAAAAGGAAAAAACGGATCCCTTATAGGATCACTCGTGTGTCTGTCTGTCTGTCCGTCTGTCACAGCCAATTTGCTCCGAATCTAATCTATACAAATGAATTTTGAATATGGGGGTCAACTTTGGGGCGCAAATAAGAAAATAAAGTTATTTAAGAAAATAGACGAAAACTGACCACTCCCCCCTAATTATCTCCGATAATACTGAGCCTAATTTTTTTTTAAAAATACGGAAAATAGTTCTATACCTATACATTACAGGGAAACCTATAAGAAATCAATGGTCGTAAAACAACATGGTAAATCTCTCAATATTGTGCGTACAAACTTACATTTGCAGTTGGAATGTATGGGAAACATGTTTTTCAACTACAATGTTAAGTTTGTTCTTGGGATTCATCCCAACTACGAAACCCTTCATTGTGCGTAGTCGAACACGCACTTGGCCGGTGTTTTCTGTAATCTTTAATCTTTACATAAACTTCTATCACATACAATAATTGGGCAAACGTCATCTAAAACTATTCCAAAATCCAATAGCATAGCAATAGCATTAGTAGTTCATGAGATATCCAGCTGTGACAGACAGACAGACAGACTGAGCCGCACCATAAGGTAAAAAGGAACCCTTATGGTTCCTTTTTACCATTTTGGTACGGAACCCTAATTAACGAATGACCTACGGCGACCTACCTACGACGAGAATGATATTGATGATGTGGATGTCGAATAAGACCATAGTTACCAGCTTAAGATAATGTAATGTGATGTTTTATTGCAAATCTATCGTGTCATTTTCCAACAGATTTGTTATCCAACTGGTTGCATAACCTATACTATTCTACATTTCAGCCTCTTTCGTACACGGACGTGCGGGATCTGAAGCCTCCACAAGGCGGCCAGGTCTTCGGTGAGGCGCAGTACCAGTTCCACACGTCTTCCAACATCAACGGCAAGGTCTCAGAGGAACAGGGTGGCCATAAAATTATCAACAATAATGGCCAAGTCCAAGAGTTTGATTTTACACCAAAACCTCAAAAGTTGCCACTTGTTACTTATTAATTAACGTGTTTAAGCTTTTTTTAATTACTTGTAAGTCCTTTACATCCTTCTGTTAGTATTTTTCTTCAAAGGTCAATCGTTTTTTAATAGTTAAGTTTAAATAAAAAGTTAACGCCTGAACTTTTTATAATTCGAGATGTTGCGTTTATCCGTGTTTGCTATAGATGCAGAAGTATATTTCTATAATAGCTAGCAAAGACCTGTCAGTAGTTGTTGACTGCCTTAAAATGTTGCCATAGCAGATAATATCATTATCTTATATTTTAGAATGGAACAATTACGACCGCTATTATTTTATATCCGAAACCTATAATTTCCTTTAATTATATTATTGCCTTTAGGTATGGTAACTTTGGGAAATGCAAACAAGCTAATCTACGTGCCTATAACCTACTAGTTAGCTAGACAATGCTAAGAATACAGGGAACTTTCAAAAAAAAAATAGTGATTTTATCCGTTCGAGAAAATTGTAAAATTCCAAATTATGCTTTTCCTGTGTTATTGATTAATTTAACCGATATGCGATATGAGATTAATTAGTCGTTGATATTCTGTGATCGTTATTATTATATCTAGGTACCTATGTATTGTAAATAAATTAATGAATGTGGAAAACCTTAAATTGTTTTTTATTTTGGTTTGTTCCGATAAACATTTTACTTCGAACAACGTTTCGCCGACGGTCGTTATCTCGATGTATTTTTCTCGAAAGTTTACTTCTTCCATGGATCATTAATACTTCGAAGGTTCGATTTATCGAAACCTCATGACCTAGTCAGGTTTTTACTTCGAAGACACGTTTAATCGACAGTTCTTTACACACAGTAGCAGAATTAAATAA
The DNA here is from genome assembly GCA_948252095.1 of Dicycla oo. Classification (NCBI taxonomy): domain Eukaryota; kingdom Metazoa; phylum Arthropoda; class Insecta; order Lepidoptera; family Noctuidae; genus Dicycla; species Dicycla oo. Next base: position 9,550,464 of record OX411711.1, on the reverse strand, counting down.
AAACATTTATTTATTTATTTAAATGCCTTAAAACTATCCTTACAGGTCTTAACCTAATGCGATAGCCAAGTCGCACACACAAAATTAACATTTCAAGTTCATAAATATCATTGTTTGTAACATAGTGTAAACAATAGTACTTTTGCGAATTCGCTCCAGTGAGTGACATGTAAATATTAGCTTGGGGAAAAAGTCTTTTCGCATTATAGTATGTATAAACTTGTAATAAAATCTCTTTGGCTATACTATTTGTATCTGGCTGGTTTTGGTATCATTGAAAGTTTAAATTTTAAAGAACATAATTCCAAATGCAAATTAGGTAAATGTGTGATTTTCATTTGTTTTTCGTACCGTCAAGATGCGTGAATCTAATGAAGAAATTCGATACATTTTAAAATTTTACTACAAAAAAGGTAAAAATGCAACGCAAGCCGCGAAAAAAATTTGCGATGTTTATGGACCTAGTTTAGTGTCTGTGAGAGTAGCACAAATTTGGTTTAAGCGTTTTCAATCCGGAAATTTTGATGTCAAAGATGCACGTCGCTCTGGTCGCCCTATTACGGATAAAATGGATGCTATTTTTGAAAAAGTAGAGCAAGATCGGCATATCAGTAGTTACGACGTAGCTGAAGAACTGGAAATTGACCACAAAACAGTTTTGGCGCATTTGAAAAAAACTGGGTACACAAAAAAGCTCGACATTTGGGAACCTCACGAGCTCACTGAAAGAAACCTAATGAACCGTGTACTCATTTGTGATTCTTTATTACGACGTAATGAAACCGAACCATTTTTGAAGAAGCTAATAACTGGTGATGAAAAGTGGATCACGTATGACAAGAACGTGCGAAAAAGGTCGTGGTCAAAGGCCGGTCAGGCTTCACAGACTGTGGCGAAACCCGGGTTAACTCGCAACAAGGTGATGCTGTGTGTGTGGTGGGATTGGAAGGGCATTATTCATTATGAGCTGTTACCACCAGGCAGGACCATCGATTCTGAACTCTACTGCGAACAACTGATGAGATTAAAGCAAGAAGTTGAGAGAAAGCGACCGGAATTAATCAACTGAAGGGGTGTGGTTTTTCATCATGATAACGCTAGACCTCACACATCTTTAGCCACTCAGCAAAAATTAAGAGAGTTTGGCTGGGAGGTGTTAATGCATCCGCCGTATAGTCCTGACCTTGCACCTTCAGATTTCCACCTGTTTCGGTCTCTTCAGAATTCTTTAGGCAGTGTCAGGTTAACATCACGAGAGGACTGCCAAAACCACTTGTCGCGGTATTTTGACCAGAAGTCCCAAAATTTCTATAGCAATGAGATCATGTCCCTACCTACAAGATGGCAAAAAGTTATCGAACAAAATGGTACCTACATACTTTAGTTAAATGTAAATAAACTATATTAAAAAATGTTTTGAATTTTCTTAAAAAATGCGAAGAAACTTTTTCCCCAACCTGTTATATCAATTTCGACTTGAATATATTTGATGGTGCGAATTGCTCGAGTCAGAGGGGGTTTTGGCCAGCAAGTTGGTCGTGGCTGATGGTACGACCAGCAGTGGCGGGGGCCGTCGCCTCCACACATAACGGTCGGGTACGTACAAGTGCAACCGCTGCAGCACTCTCGGATTGTGCTCTATGCCTCGGAGCAGCTTCACCATGTACGACACTAGTGCAAATTCCCGTCGCACCTCGAGTTGATTGTGCCCATCTCTTTTATCTGTTCTGTGTGCCCCACCATACCCAGTACGAAAAGAGTGGGGTACATCAAAGGGTAAAATGGGTATACCCCATAAAGTTTATTGTATATGTGGCGCGTGAATTGTTCTGGACTCGCTCCAACATCACTGAGTACTTCGCCTCACGTGGAGCCCATATGACAGCACTATGTTCCAGATGGCTCCTGACTAATGCATCATACAGGACACAGGTACACGTAAAACCCCATCGAATCGAAAATCAAACAACATCGTTGTAACAACAATCGACGAATCCTCGTTCGAAGTAAGATCAAACCGAACTACATTCCATACTTACTTCCCTTATATTATCTGTTGAACAGACTGCGCATCGTTGTTTACCTTGGTAAGTAGGTATTCTTTTTTCATTCCTAGAAGTATAAAAACTAATAGTTTTGACAGTGTTGTACACATCCGGTCTTCAGTGGCGTCATGGTACCCACTGTGCGAGCCATACAAGTGGGTCGTGAGGCACGATTACCATTAATTATACGTATAGTCCCACACAATATAGTTATATGCCTGTGTAAGTATACTACATATTTATAAAACATGTCCGTGACCGACTCACTGACAGGCCACACACGAAAAACCCCATTTTTTTACTGACTAAAACCCACCAGTGTTCCTTCAATTGCCTGTGCCAGGAAAATAGTACGAGTATCATAAAACCAAAAAAAAGTACTAGGGATACATGTTTTAGAAGGGTAGCGGTTTGCGAACAATGTCGCGGACTTCAACTAGAGTTGATATTTATGATCTCACTGTTACACTTTATGTATGCTGAACAGACGGATAACATCGATTTCCATTAATGAGTAGGTGCCTGCGTCATTTTTAATCACTAGTTTTCCATTACTATGCAATATTACTCTTCACACATCACTTCGAAACTCGACTGCTGAGCTTGAGGTCCCGGGTTCGATTGACCAGTCGGTATTATTCAATAGGTTCCCGGTCGATGGCAATAGGCTCGCCCCTATTGACTGGCGAAATGTGAGTGTTCTATAAACAACCCTTTGGGAAGAACAAACTGAACTTAACGTTTAGCAAATTGACTACCAATTTTAAGGCGAAAGCGCCAGGGTAGCCTGCGAAATTTAAATTTTCTTATGTTTTTTGCAATTTGCAAGTCAGTATTAGGTTGTATGTTGATCTGAATATGATTCGCGACCGTAACTAATCTGTATTTATAGAATTATAATAATTAAAATCATCAACTTTCTAAGTTCATATTATACTACTGAATGAGCCACAGTCTATAGTAGTATTAGTTATGTTTAATATCTACTTAGGTTACTATTACTATTACCTATAACTACGATTAGAAGCCACAGCTCGTAAAAATTCACAATCTGAATATTCGTTTTGCCGCTGCAGTGTATTGTTAATTCTCTGTTGCTTTTGCTCATAAAATATCTAACGTAACCTATCCGTGCTCTGAGTCGGGGTGTTAACCATAATGACGTTTTTTATATACAGGGCTATTTTTAAATCATTAACTAAACATTCACAGGGTGTTCTACCCATGAATATGAACAACTTTCACTATGGGACCAACTCTGAAATCACAAAAAAAAAAATCTGCTGTTTCATACTTTTTGGTAGAGTAGGTATTGAACTTTTGTATGAAACAGCTGATTTTTTTTGTGATTTCAGAGTTGGTCCCATAGTGAAAGTTGTTCATATTCATGGGTAGAACACTCTGTGAAAGTTTAGTTAATGATTTAAAAATAGCCCTGTATATTAAACGTTAGACCTAATGATTTTCGATTACATAAACGTTATATCAAACAACGTTATACTAATTAAGTTTTAGAATAAATAAATGTTATATGTAAAGAAATTATATCAACAGTTGGTATATCTCACGTTAATTATATCTTATAAACGATAATAAAATGAAATTAGACCAAATGAGTTTATACGTTATGTATGAGACGCACCCGGCTACGACATAAATATATACAAACACATAATTGCTCTTACCTATCTCATAATGATATCAGATGCGACCTCTTCAGACAGCGCCATCTAACCTTGACCGGCGACGTTCAGTGGTATGCATTAATTGCATGATAATGCCCGCGATTATTATTGTTATAATTAATTCTATATTATCTAGTTACAATTACTTATGTAGGTACAAGTAAATTGATTTTATCCTTTTATTAAAGTGAAGACTTTATCAGCCATTTAATTTTTTTAAATCTAATCAAATCATTTTATTTCGTACTTAGGTATTTACTACTAAGAGGTCCATAATTGTTACTAAATGATATGCACTAAGGGCATAAAGCAGTGTCTTATGTCGCGGGCGGTGTTTTGGGTCCTAGTGTTAACTCCCGAGTGAATCGAGGGAGTTAACACTAGGTGCAAGCGATCACAGCGAGCGAGGGATTCAAGCTCGCCCAAGACGAAGGCACCTTTATCCCACTACTTTCATACCATCATTTTCATTTCTTCACACTACTTTTCATACCATCTCCAAGACCTATTTAAAACAAAAACTAACGGTTGATACATGCTGAGGATCGTTTTGGATCGTGAAACTTGGTGAAAGTGGTGCTTGAGGCAGCGGGCTAGAAGAATAGTCGACTCTTGATAATTTGAAACTCAAGGGACCAGAGAAAAATTTCAAATTACCAAGAGTTCAAAATAACAGGAGTTTTAATAACCAAGAGGGAGGGAGGAAAAAATCAAGTAAAGAGGCTGACTCACTTTAACGTTCAAAGGTAGACTGGATTGCGAACTGTAAACTCACTCATATCTTATTTATGTAAACAATCGTCAGGTGCATGATAAACGCTTCAAATTATAGAGAGTAGGGAAGTCCGGACTTCAAATTATTGCAAGTTGACGGGCAAGATACTATACCGTCAACTTCAAATTACCGAGGGGACCAATTAACATTGATTTTATTCAATTTATCGAGTATTTTTCAAGGGACCAGAAAAAATTTCTAACTATCGAGAGTTTCAAATTATCGAGAGTCGACTGTATTTTGAAGTGGATGGTTGGGGTGACCAAAGTGTCCAAGGATCAGATATCTACGGTGTTTTTAGTTTGAGGTTGTCACCGATGCGGCAGCTTATTTTATCCTTATTCTATATAGAATTTTCAATGTAGCCCTCCGCTACTGAATTTAGCCCAAAAATCAACGACACCTGTAACAAAAAGAGGCAGGTAGGTTAGTAAGTAGAAAGGTAAGTTACGTACTTTTATTAATTGTTATGTAGGTACAGACGCCAGCACTTCAAGCTACTACAATCTGTCAGATTTTTTTAATAGATTTTCGACTTTATTGCTAAAGGATTAGGTTCAAGGTTGATTGAGAAAATCTGACAGTTTCGGGTAGGTTGACCTGCTGGCGTCTGTACATAACAAAAGTTATACACTTCCTAAGATTTGATTGACATATACAGGGAGTCTTTAGATAGAGCGAAGAAATCTTGTCGTTTTGACATTTCGAAACATTACATCAGGGTTCGCTAGTATAGTAAGTATTTTAGTTATTAAAAATTCAATCATTAGTAAGTTTTGGTGGCAAGAAAGCTGTGGTCAGGGACTTCATTTAAAAACGTTTCCACGTTTTGAGCTGTAAAACCTTTTAATTTCTTTGCACGATGTCGTGCCGATTTCCTTTTTAGAAAGCCAATAATTTGGTGTATCTATGTATTAATTTAAATATTATGTTTAATTCTTATCAACATACCTGAGTATCGAATAAATGTACCATAGGCTACTTGGCTTCTTTGTACATGATATATGTTGGAAATAGACTAAAGACACTGATTCAGATTGACGCCCTTTATATGATAGTTTTCCATTTGTGAAATTTCTTTGTATTTTTCGGGGAGTAGATTGTTGGCAATGCCAATGGCAACGATAGTGATTTGATCGTTACCTACTCGACATTTTCGTGAGATTTTGTAGTTTACGCAAGATTCGCGCCTTTTTTATTTGTGACGTACTCGTGGTGACCAGTTCGATTTTTGAACAATTATTTTTTAGTGCAAGTCTCAATGGTAAATGCATGGAAGTAGTATGTACTATGGTAAATGTTTGCATGCGATTTTTACTTGAGGTTCCAAATTCAAATCACATTAATGACCAGCGGGTCATAATGAAATCCAGTACATGTATGAATGTCCGGCTAGACCCCAGGGCTTTAATGACTTACTTTAGGTTAGGTTTGCATGACATTAATCTGACATTGGCGCCGATTCCCTTCTTCACAAACTAAACTAAAATTAAGTTCAGTGCATCTTTTTCTTTCTTTTTCATTAAGAAAAGGACACAAGATAAATTTAGTCCTGTCCTGCGCCTGACGTAAATTGACGTATTTTTAGTAGGATTTTTTTTTAATCTCGTCTAAACTTGTCTATGGAGTATCTTAATTTGACAGGACTAAACTAATATTTATCGTCTGACCTTTTCTTAATAATGCTAACTAAAACCAAATCAGGTAAAACACAAAAACAGCAATCTAGGTTACAACTGATTTTAGCGGAGGAAGAATTTGCCGCTCCAGCCTTTTTGATGTTATTGTGCAATCGCCTCTAATCTACTCAGGAGTGAGGCTGATTATTTGCGGATGATGGAAAAACCCATCGATATGAGTCAGGTAGTTTAATACCTACTTATTACCTAAGTCGAAAGACTTAGGTTGGTTGGTTAAGGTTAACCATAACCAACCAACCTTATTATTGTATTATTTTATCACTATCGTTTTCTTAACATTCGACAAAGATGACAAAGACGTAGTAGACGAGACGTAATAAATTGTGTATTAAATAAAAATAAAAACCCTAACTTTCCTAACTTATATTTTAATATTATAAATGCGAAAGTAAGTTTGATTGTTTGTTACGTTTTCACGCCTAAACCACTGAACCTGAAATGCATACGTTGTCACGTGTACAGAAACGGACATAGCGTACCTTTAATCTCGAAATTCTTTTCGGGATGAAAGGTACCCTATATCCGTTTCACGCTAAAGACTTTCGAATCATGATTGAATTATATTATTAGAGAATCTTTAGTAGGTAGTGTGTTAAGATTTTTTTTATTTTTTTTTATTTATGTACCTAATACATTTAAATGCGCAAGCGAGTTTGTTTGTTTGTTATGCTTTCACGCTAGAACCGCTGAACGGATTTGTATGACATTTGGCACATGGGTAGACTATGACCTGGATTAGGACATAGGATACTTTTGATCCCGGTAGTATGTTCCCGTGGGATAATTTCCGACATCCACGTGGGCGAAGCCCAATAAATAAATAAAATTGATTTAATGTCAAGATGAAGAGAGAAGACCACGTATCCATGGTAACGTATAACGGTTTGTTTTTGCCAGATCCTTTATAACGTAGCAACAGCTAATGGAAGTAGGTACAATACGGCCAACGTATCTTGATGGGTCTGAACTTTGCGCAGAAGGCTGCGCAGTAACCTTTTTTAGGAACCAAAATAAATAGTGATATGAGGTGAGTGTGAGTGAGAGAACATGCGTGAAAGTTAGGAGAACAATGTTCAGACCCACTAAGATACGTCGGCCGTACCTATAGTAGTCACGGAATAGAATAAACAAGTGGAAGTGCCCACGCAGCTATCCAGCGCGTGTCACAATTATGCAAAAAAAAATGTAATACAAGTAATAACAACCTTCGTCAGTTGTAATAAGTCTTAATTTTGTATGAACTCGCCTTTGTTTTGTACGCCTGGACAGCTTTTAACCCTTTACAAAGCGCAATTCTGATCCTGCATGGAGCATTGCAGCCACGCCACCTTTGGGATGGCTCAGGTAAATCTAAATACCAACTTCCGTGCTTGACTCGGTGGAACGCAGAGCTAAGAGGCTCATTGGTGACGAAAAACTGGTGAATGCCAATCTTTACAGCTTAGCGCATCGCCGCAAGTTTGCCTGCTTGTCGGTCTTCTACAGATTGTACTTCGGTGAGCGGTCTCAAGAACTCCACGACCTCACTCCACCGGCCCCCTTCTACCATCGGACATCTAAACGCACTGCAAGTTAACATCCTTATCTCATTGCTATTCTACCAATCCGCACTAAGCGTTTACAAATGTCATTTATAATGCACACAGCAAAAGAGTGGAACTCTCTACCTGCGTCTGTGTTTCCGAACGCATACATCCCTAATCTCTTCAAAACGAAGCTCTCCATCGTCAACTTTATCTCTATCGCCTACGACCTAGATAAGAGTCAAAAGCAAACCCATCTCAAATAAAAAAAAAAACAATAAATAAGCTTTTCGTCAAAGTTGAATTTGTTGTTCATACAAAATTAAGACTAATATTACTACTGAAGACGGTTGTTATTATTTCACATATTTTATCCGCATAATTGTGACACGCGCCGATAATAATTGGACCGTGTTATGCAGAAAGCAGCCATGTCGGCAAAAGTACAGAGTCATAACTTATAAGCATTTTTCTGTTGATGGTTGCATTATGGACATGGCTGCATTTGACGGCTCATATCTCCGTGGTAAATAGAGGTAACGGCATGGCTGTTTTTGCAAAAACTGTTCTGCATAACTAGGTCCAATTGTGATGCTGCATGTATGACAATTGGACCTAGTTATGCAGAAAGCAGCCATGTGGCAATTTTTCCATAAATGAGTTATAAACACAGTCATACTAATTTCGACATATAAGATTTTTGCACTTCCAGTTATTTTTGCAATTCCGTGGCCGTAGTGGCTTTCTTATTTCAAAACTTCAAGTGTTACACGTACCTAGATATAATAGTGTCACAATACTGACTTTAGGTTTAATGTAGGTACGTGTTCGAAGATAAAAAAATGAGTGCTTAAAATAGTAAACGTAGATACTACGTGGTAATTATAACAATAACAAAGCAAGTAAATTGTTGTGCAAATATCAATGTATGTATGTGTTGTTTGTTACTGTTTAGCTTTCTTTTTTTTAATCTTTATTCATTTTATATGAGGGTTTGATCAGACATGATCATGCCACCCTCATTGGCCTCACAAAATTAACTTATCTACGCTTAATAGCTAATTTAACTCATCTGACAGAGGACGGGCCAGAATCAAGTTACACAAGCCCGTTTCCCGCAGATCCACATCATATTCCAGCATTAAATGCCGCAGGTCGTGGGTTCGATTCCCATCCAGGACAAACATTTGTGTGCATGAACATGTCTGTTTGTCCTGAGTCTGGGTGTAATTGTATATATAAGTATGAATTTACAAAAAAAAAAAAAATAGTGTATGTAGTATATCAGTTATCTGGTTTCCATAGTACAAGCTCTGCTTAGTTCATCAGACGGCCGGGTGTGAAATGTCCCAGGATATATATTATTAAGCTGAACCTCTCAACCTCGTTCCCGGCACACTCGGCCACCACATGGTAAACATCCACAACCACGCCACACTCAGCACAATTTGGTGAGTTGGATTTACCCACCAGGAAAGCAAAGTTGTTTAGAGGTATGTGCGCGAACCGAAGTCTTAGGGCAGTAACAATATCTGTTCTAGACCAACAGGACTCTATGAACCACGGTGAACGCGTAAGGCAAGGCTGTATGGTCTTATACCAGATGCTTTTAGCTAACGACCTCTCGTCAAAATACTCCCTCCAAATCTCTCTGCACTTTTCCCTAACCGAGTATAAGCAATCCGTAAATAAGGGTGTTAAGCACAGCACACGAAACATATATCAGACAACCTGCATGCTGTGCTTTGGGGGTGGTTAGACTCTGATAGGCGGGGGTTATCGTCGTCTTTATGCGAATTAAACCAGTACAAGTATTCACAAATATAATAAAAAGGCACGTATACACAATTCAGAAACACAAAATACACATAAAACACAATGATAATACTTACGGCAATAATCTTACCTTCGTAACACTAATTATTGCAATAATACAGACACGCGACTATACAGGGCTCTATTGAGCATATCACTTGATCATTAGATGCTTTGACTAACTTGCTCGATACAATTTTGGAACTATTTTGGAACTCTAGGGGACGCATATATATTACTTTTTCTCTATAGCTAACGTAGCGGGTACACCTCACCCAACTACGACTACGACACCAATATATGTGGTTTTAACAGTAACCACGCCCCTATTTTCTCGTGCAAGTCACGACCTGTCGACTTTTCTGTGCCAGGGATAAACCCGTACGCAGTTTTGTGTTGATTCTCTGCGTTCAAGTCACAACGTGTTTATTTCCGACGGACAAGCATAGTCTTGTGGAATATTTATTATTTAGATCATGTTAAGTACTTTCTTAAGCTACTAGTACATTCTTAAGCTGGTACTTATAACTAATAGCAAACGGAGCTAGGAGTATGGTGCTTCTCCTACATTCCACCCCCTGTAAGAGGGTTCAACCGCTTTACATCCATTTCCGTGGGAAGCACAATAATCTTTGCTACTGGTCGACGCAGGACCCCGTTTGCTGTCTTAACATCTACAACACGGACGATTCCGTCATTACCTTGATACACAGATTGTATCACACTTTTTGTCCACGCACTTCGTTCTCTATTGTTGTCGACGATCACTACCACATCACTAACGCGCACATTGGGTCCACTTTTTGTCAACTTCTCACGACGTTGCAGAGTCGGGAGATACTCCCGCAGCCAGCGGCGCCAGAACATGTCGGCGAGTGCATTCACCCGCCGCCACTGCCGGCGGAAGTCGACGTCCTCGTAGCTGCTCGGCGCAAACGGTGTACTCCCGGACGCCGTGCCCAGGAGCAGATGGTTCGGCGTCAGGACCTCAGGCTGCTCGTGATCGTCGTACATATAGCTCAGCGGGCGGCTGTTTACTATCAGCTCTGCCTCGGTGAGGAGGGTGTAAAGGACCTCCTCACGAGGGGCCCGCTCCTTGAGCGTGCTTTTCAGTGCATTCTTCACAGACCTGACCAGGCGTTTCCAGCAGCCGCCCATGTGTGGCGCTGAGGGGGGATTAAAGTGCCACTCGATGCCTCGGTTGGTGGCCTCGTCCCTTAATTTATCCTGATCCAGGTCTTTCAGGGCTGCTCGTAACTCGGTGTTGGCCCCGATGAAGTTAGTTCCCTGGTCGGAGTACAGGTGTGCAGGTTGCCCCCGGCGCGCTATCAGGCGCCTCAGGGCCAGTATCGCCGAATCGGTGCTTAGTGTGGCGGCTAACTCTAGGTGGACGGCGCGCGTAGCGAGACAGGTAAAGAGTGCTCCCCACCTCTTTTCGCGGCGCCGCCCTATCGCCACCTCCATTGGGCCGAAGTAGTCGACCCCTACTCGCACAAAGGCTCTTCTTGTCGTTTCTACCCTGGCGAGTGGAAGATCACCCATCTTTGGTGGTATGGGTTTGGCTCTGGTGATGCGACAATGTTGGCAATTCGCGACCACGGTCTTTACGGATGTTCTTACCTTTATGATCCAGTACGTCTCTCGTAGATTGTTGACTACGGTCTCGTGGTTCGCGTGCAGAGCCATCGCGTGATAGTGTGCGATTAGCTTCCTTACCAGAGGGTGACGCCCGTCGAGAATAATCGGGTGTTTTTCTCCGAATGTGAGCTCCTCGCATGCAGTCGTACTCGTAGCAGTCCGTCGTCGGTGAACATCGGGTCCAATGACTTTATGCGGCTGTCGACAGGTGCGGGCAACCCTTTCAGGATGGCGGCCCGTTCTCGATGAAAGCTGTCGTTTTGGCACAACCTCATCAGGTGTAGGTGCGCTTTTTCCAAGTCATGTGGACGCAGCTCCGACGTCGCTCTTCGTTTGCGACATCGCTCGATGAAAATCAGCGTGCGCGCCATAACGCGCTGCACGCGCTGCCATGTTCAGTAGCGCTCATATTCCAGGAAGGGCCCGGCAGGGGCCGCCGCAGTGTGGACTCGTTGGATGCGCTCGAGGTCTGCCTCTGCCGCCTCAGGTTCGCGACATGCTGGCCACTGCTCCTGAGAATCATACAAAAACGAGGGGCCCGACAACCACGCTGCATGGTCATCAGGCCAAGACAATCTGGTGGCCTTATCAGCTGGGTTGTCCTCCGTGGGGACCCAGCGCCAGTTGCCTCTGACTGTTAACCTATCTATTTCGGCTAATCTATGCGATATAAATTTTTGGAAGTCTTGTGCCTCCGAATTTATCCACTTAAGTACAGTTTCACTATCTGTCCAGTAAAATTTCTCCCTGATTGGTAGCCCTAACTCTTTTTCAGCGGTGTCCGCTACTCGACACGCCAGCACCGCTGCCTGAAGCTCTAACCTAGGAATGGATATGACTTTCTGAGGGGCCACCCGCGCTTTACCTAATAGCATGGCGACCTCTCGATGCCCTTCAGGGTTATGACCCACAAGGTAGGCGACTGCGGCGTAGGCCAGCTCGCTGGCGTCCCCGAACACATGTAATTCTAGATTGTTGAGGTTCAGCCCGTACCACAGCGGTATCTTAACTTCGGTCAAAATGCTTAGATGTTTGAGCCAGGCAAACCACATTTTGGCCTCTCGGTCCTTTAGAGGCTCATCCCATTGGATCCCAGACTTCCATATCCTCTGCATCAACATTCGCGTCTGGATGACGCAGGGATAGAGGAAGCCGAGGGGATCATAGATTGACATAATCGCGCTCAAAAACTGACGCTTGGTGGGTACTAGGTCGCCACTTATTATTTCAGGTGGTAACCGTTTGAACGACAAGTTAAATCCCAGTTCGTCTTGTTTGGGTGACCATGTCAACCCTAATGTCCGTTCCACCGTCCCGATTCCCTTCTCGAGCGGGACTTTATCGGGCATATCTACTTTTAGTTTTTCCCTTAACTCTGTCGAGTTGGTTACCCACCCCCGTATGATAAAACCCCCGGAGGCGTGTATTCTGGCTACCTGCTCGATCAGGCTGTTGGCCTGCTCTACGGACCACGTGCTATCTAAATAGTCGTCCATATAGTGTTTATCTCTTATGGCCTCAACAGCTTCGGGGTGAACGTTAACCCACTCATTGGCGTTTTTATTGAGTATATATATCGCCGTGGTTAGTGAAGAGGCGGCGCCAAATATCATCGATGTCATGGCGTAGGTATCAGGTTCCCTACCATCGTTCGTGCCTCTCCACAAAAACAGCTGTGCGCCCTAATCTTAACTCGCAAAAACATATCAGCTATATCGCCTGAGAACGCTATGGGACCTACTCTAAATTTAATTAAAATACCTAGTAAAGAATTTAATAGATCAGGTCCGGTCAGTAGGTTATCATTCAAACACGTACCTTGGGATGTAGCAGCCGCGTCGAAGACTAGGCGAAGCTTCCCTGGTTTGTTCGGATTTACAACACCGAAATGTGGTAGGTACCAAACTGGTGAGCTATCTACCTCGCCTTCTACCCTGCGTGCATACCCTTCTGCTACTAGACGGTCTATCTGCTTCGCGTACGTCTCAGCGAAACGAGCGTCCTTGCGCATCCGCCTCTCGATACCATATAACCTCTGCCGGGCCTGTCTGTAACTATCAGGCAACAGAATGTTGTCCTGCTTCCACAAAAGACCTACTTCCCATTGCGTCTTATCAGGGATGCGTTGACTCGTACTGTCTAACACCTGTACAGCCCGTTCTACATCCTTATGTTTGCGGGTTACTTGAGAAATGCCTATCGATCCTAATTCAAACTGTGACTTTACTAAATCATGCAAATCTGGGAGGGAAACTGTTGTGCAGTTCACTGCTTCGGTACTACTGGCGTTATCAAATGGTCCATGTATGACCCAACCTAACTTAGTAAGTGAGGCAACTGGCTTACCGGATCGTCCACGGCGGGTGTCCCCGCCAACGAGCAGCTCCCAATTGTCCTGCCCGATCAGCAGCAGCGGCTTGGCTCCCCTCATCTCTGCGCAACCCAAGTCGCGCTGGTGCGCGTTATCGTTGATCATTGAAGAGGTCACTGTTTGTGTTGGCAAGTTCAAGTTCACTAATGTCCGGCACTTGATATTATGGCACTGCCCATTGGGGCCCTTCACACATACTTGTACCACTCGCGACGTAAGGTCCGACACAGCATGACCGCCCGCGGTCTTTAACATTAGTGGCACACGTGGACCCGATAGGTTTGTAGCGAGCGAACTGTCTATTAGCGATACTGTTGCCCCGTCGTCCAACAACGCATAACACTGGTCGTTGTCGCTATCTTCGTTACACACTGACACTGGCACTATCTTCAATAATGCTGTGGCTCGCCACTCCCCTATGTTTGTTACACATTCTGGTTTGACCTGTCCTCGTGTAACAACACATGATGTTTGTAGTCGCACTTTTTGCACTTTTTCGCGCGATAAAACTGTTTCGTGTGTTTTGCTTTTAAGCAATTAAAGCACACTTTTTTCTTCTTGATCAGTTCCCAGCGTTCTTGGATATTCAGCTTCTTGAACTGGTCGCAATCTTCTATGACATGCTTGTCGTGGCACATCACGCATTCCTTCTGTGTGATACTCGTAGCTTCGTCGCTCTGTGTATTCACACGATGCGTCATCTGCGGCTTGTTGGTGACTGGGCGTGCCGCGTTTCCAGGTCGAGTCCGTCCGCTGGTCTGCTGCAGCTTCACAGGGAGTTTAGCCTGTTCTGGTTCATACACAGTCGGTTGTAGGTAGTATGAAGTAGAACGCGTCACGTGTATGAGGAACCGTGACAGCATTTCCAAGCTGGGTGAGATCCTCAAGTCCACCCCCTGTGAGTTATCCAGGCCCATCGCGAAGTCACCATACTGTGCTCGTTGAACTGGTGTCAGCTTGCTTAGCAGCTCGCTCACTAGTTGAGGGTTATTCAGGTACCCATCTGCTCTGACGTTCTTTAGCAGTGACACACAATTCCTTACCGTCGATGAGAATTTCCTTAATTCCTGGCCACTTTCAGACACTTTAGGCAAATCTCTCACCTTCTTTAGAGCATATTAAAGTATGACGGTTGGATGTCCGTACTCTTCTTCTAATGCACGCATTATTTCAGTGGGGTCTCTCGCTGACCGTAACAAGTCCTCCACTGCGATCTTCGCCTCCCCATGTAGAGAGGACTTCAGACGCGCTATATTCTCATGCGGCCTAAAGTTATATAATTCAGTAGTGTCCCAGTACATATTCCTATATGATATCCAATCAGCTGGGTCACCGCTAAAATGTGGCAATTCGTAAGCCTGTCTGGGTACCGGGTGCGGGCGTGCCATGTTAGTGATCGCCTCCGCCCGCCAGCTTATCGATTTTCCTATCTCTATCGCTCGACGATAGTCGCCGCCTTTCTACAGCGCCCACTCCTACAAAGGGTAAGCAGTGAATGGTATTCCATTATAACTAGCTTCTCTGGCCTTCCATTATGATCGGCTTCTTCATTTCCCGTTATGCCCACATGTGAAGGAACCCATTGAATTTTAACAATTTTATTTCTACTCCTAAGTTTGCGGAGCGATTCCAAAATGTTAGAGATGTCGGCCTCGAAAATTCGTTAAAAAGACGTTTAAGAAGTTTCGATTCAGTCTGTTTCCTTTTTCTTTTTTTGAAATGTAACTTTCGTGAAAACCATATTGACATAATAGGTTGGGGAAAAAGTTTCTTCGCATTTTTTAAGAAAATTCAAAACATTTTTTAATATAGTTTATTTACATTTAACTAAAGTATGTAGGTACCATTTTGTTCGATAACTTTTTGCCATCTTGTAGGTAGGGACATGATCCCATTGCTATAGAACTTCTGGGACTTCTGGTCAAAATACCGCGACAAGTGGTTTTGACAGTCCTCTCGTGATGTTAACCTGACACTGCCTAAAGAATTCTGAAGAGACCGAAACAGGTGGAAATATGAAGGTGCAAGGTCAGGACTATACGGCGGATGCATTAACACCTCCCAGCCAAACTCTCTTAATTTTTGCTGAGTGGCTAAAGATGTGTGAGGTCTAGCGTTATCATTATGAAAAACCACACCCCTTCTGTTGATTAATTCCGGCCGCTTTCTCTCAACTTCTTGCTTTAATCTCATCAGTTGTTCGCAGTAGAGTTCAGAATCGATGGTCCTGCCTGGTGGTAACAGCTCATAATGAATAATGCCCTTCCAATCCCACCACACACACAGCATCACCTTGTTGCGAGTTAACCCGGGTTTCGCCACAGTCTGTGAAGCCTGAACGGCCTTTGACCACGACCTTTTTCGCACGTTCTTGTCATACGTGATCCACTTTTCATCACCAGTTATCAGCTTCTTCAAAAATGGTTCGGTTTCATTACGTCGTAATAAAGAATCACAAATGAGTACACGGTTCATTAGGTTTCTTTCAGTGAGCTCGTGATGTACCCAAATGTCGAGCTTTTTTGTGTACCCAGTTTTTTTCAAATGCGCCAAAACTGTTTTGTGGTCAATTTCCAGTTCTTCAGCTACGTCTTAATTACTGATATGCCGATCTTGCTCCACTTTTTCAAAAATGGCATCCATTTTATCCGTAATAGGGTGACCAGAGCGACGTGCATCTTTGACATCAAAATTTCCGGATTGAAAACGCTTAAACCAAATTTGTGCTACTCTCACAGACACTACACTAGGTCCATAAACATCGCAAATTTTTTTCGCGGCTTGCGTTGCATTTTTACCTTTTTTGTAGTAAAATTTTAAAATGTATCGAATTTCTTCATTAGATTCACTCATCTTGACGGTACGAAAAACAAATGAAAATCACACATTTTCCTAATTTGAATTTGGAATTATGTTCTTTAAAATTTAAACTTTCAATGATACCAAAACCAGCCAGATACAAATAGTATAGCTAAAGAGATTTTATTACAAGTTCATACATACTATATAATGCGAAAAGACTTTTTCCCCAACCTAATATTTAATATCAACATCAGGGATAAGGGATAAGGGAAGGAAAATGATGATCAACATCATACATTAATCATTTACGATTTTAATGACAACTCTTTTACAAAGTTTATAATGAATACACAGTTAAACACTAGCACGTCTAAGCATTTTATTGTTTCATTTACTGCTAAGACATATTGCTTACTTAAGTTAGGTACTTAAAATAAATAAATAATCCTGCCTGAATTGTCCCACAAAAGCCTCCGTTTCATTCTATGAAAGACATGCAATTACATAATCGATTGCCTATTCTTAGCTAGGTATCTCAATCAATCTGCCTCGCCTTTTCCCAACTATGTTTTAACCAGTCTAACCGGATGCAGCTGAATACCAGTAGTATTTCACATGGAGCGACAGCCTATCTGACTTCCACAACCTGGGTAATACGATACCCCCTGGTAAGACTGGTTGTCAGACTTTCGGGCTTCTGACGACCCGTAACGACTATCAAAGATCCACGAATGACAGCGGGGACCAACAACGGCTTAACGTGCTTTCCGTGGCACGGAGAAGTCTCAAGTATGTAAAGATGGTCACCCATCCACGGACCCAACCCCGACAAGTGTAACATAACCTAAAGGAGCGACCCGTGCGGCTTTTATTACATAGCCACGAGCTCTTCCTCCTAGCTAGGTATGTACAGGGTCAAATTAATCTAGTTAGTGATGGGTTTCGTTTCGATATTAACTTATTAAATGACAACAAAAAATTGTTATATTTCTTTTGGGATAAACGTCTACCACGTTTATCCCAAAAGAAATATCATCAAATCATATTTTTTTTGTTTTTGTTGTTTATAATTATATCTATACACAACACGTCTGTGGAGTTTCGCTAGCAAATTTAATTCCACCCTGTATACACAGTCTGGCCATAAATACTGTTACAATTAAAAATAAAAAAGATATTATATTATATTTGAATTTGGAATCTGTCATTTTTATACGATTGTTCATTGAATTTTGGCGCCAATACATTGTACAATATTTTGCGATATTAAAATGGAGTGGGGTGATAAAGAGAACCGAATCGCTGTGATTGCATTACACAAAGTTGGTATGGAGCCAAATGCAATTTTTAAAACTCTCCATACGCTTGGTATTAGTCAAATGTTTGCGTACCAGGCTATTAATAGGTACAATGAGACCTCCTCTGTTTGTGACAGAAAAAGAGCTGGCCGTCCACGTAGTGTTCGTACGAAAAAGGTGGTCAAAACAGTAAGGGAAAGAATTCGAAGAAATCCTGTCCGAAAGCAAAAGATTTTATCTCGGGAGATGAAGATAGCACACAGAACCATGTCGCGTATTTTAAAAGATGACTTAGGACTTGCAGCCTATAAGAGACGTACTGGTCATTTTTAACTGATAATTTAAAAAAGAATAGGGTGGTAAAGTCGAAACAACTGTTGAAGCGGTACGCAAAGGGTGGTCACAGAAAAATTTTGTTTACGGATGAGAAAATCTTTACAATTGAGCAACATTTTAACAAACAAAATGACCGTATTTATGCTCAAAGCTCTAAGGAAGCTTCCCAATTAGTCGACAGAGTGCAATGTGGACATTATCCAACTTCAGTGATGGTTTGGTGGGGTGTTAGCTATGAAAGAGTGACTGAGCCATATTTTTGTGAAAAAGGTATCAAAACATCGGCACAAGTGTATCAAGATACCATTCTTGAGAAGGTAGTTAAGCCCCTTAACAACACCATGTTCAATAACTAAGTATGGTCCTTCCAACAAGACTCGGCGCCGGGTCATAAAGCTCGGTCCATGCAGTCTTGGTTGGAAGTGAACGTTTCGCACTTCATCAGAGCTGAAGACTGGCCGTCTAGTCCCGATCTTAACCCACTGGATTATGATTTATGGTCAGTTTTAGAGATTACGGCTTGCTCTAAACGCCATGATAATTTGGAGTCCCTAAAACAATCCATACGACTGGCAGTGAAGAATTTTCCTATGGAAAGGGTGCGTGCTTCTATTGATAACTGGCCTCAACGTTTAAAGGACTGTATTACAGCCAATGGAGACCACTTCGAATAAGCTTTTTATATTTTAAATTGTTTTATATTTATGTATTAAACTAACACACTGTAAAAGTAATAAATATTATTTGCAATAAAAAAAAAAATATTTTTCTTCGTGACAATATTTATGGCAAGACTAGGTAATTTAAAATAATATTACAATTTAATACCTACTTTAATATTCATCACAATTTATTTTATGTAGCTAAACTTATTCCATTAGTGATGCTTTTATAAATAGGGTTTGTGTTGTGCTTGCTACCTTTAATTAAGGCACGTGCAGACCGCAGCCGGCCTGCAGCCGCGACGCGATACCGGTAGAACAATTTCCATGAAGTTTTCATAGAAACTATTATTGTTCTGCTGTCGCGTTTCACTTTGGTCACTTAGATAATATGTCTGGTTCAGCACATTGGCCTCAGCACAGAATAAATAATAGTACTGGCCTCAGTCACAGTCTTCTTTATTTTACTAAATAAAATCAATGCTTCAGTGGTTAGGGGGCCTTCATTAATTACGTGAGTCGTTTAGGGGGAGAGGGTCGAGTCAAATCTCACGTTATTTTTTCGCAAAAAACAGTGTAAAATTGCGAGAAAACTAGGTAATTATTTAAAAAAAAAATAAGTATTTATTATAAAAACGAATTAGGCAAATTATATTTATATAAATGAACCCATCGCAATAAAGCACAGAGTAACGTATTTACACTAAAAATACACATTTAAAAATATCTCACATGAGATTAGAGGGAGTCGAGCTAAACCTCACTTTTTCACGACCTTTTACAAAATATTGCTTTTCCCGATACGAAGACGTTAATTGTTGAGGAGTTCTCCTGGTACCAGAACCAGGAGGACTGTTGACTTTTGAACTGGTGACTTCACCATCAGCTCCACTTCGCCATATGCATTGTGGCGAGCATAAATTGCTTAGCAACCATTATTAAAGTACCTAATCGAATCGCAACCCGTGAAATAGTTATTATTGAGTAGTTCCGGTGGCCATCTGTGATCTTCATTATAAGTTCCACTTCACCAAATGGTGCTTTCCGAGAGCAAATGAACGAGTTACTATAAAAATGTCGGAATCACTATAGGTATGCCTATAATATTTTAAGAGTTTCGTCGATTTCTCCAGGATACCATCATCAGATCCTGACTTGATCACAGTGGGACCAACTAGGAAGTATACCCTTTTAAACAAAAAAAAAATAATTTTCCAAGTCGGTCGAGCCGTCTTCTAGTAATCGGGGTACATACAAAAAAAAAAAGATTCCGACGAACTCAGAACCTCCTCCTTTTTTGAACTCGGTTAATAACATACTAACTTTACCCTTTACCTAACTATTTTTATTCATTTAATTTATAACTAACTAGTTACACTATGTACAAAATTATATTACTACCTAACTAACTGTACTCGTATATACAAATAAATACAAAAACTAGGAATTTTAGGCGTCGAAGTATTCGTCCGCATCGCTGTCGTCCGGAAACGTGCCCAGAAGACTGGCAGCATTGCCACGTTGAATGGCAATGGTAATTCTTTGACCAAAGAACAAGCCAGCCCTCTGGTCATGTGAAGTGTCGGTCAGTCGGCGAGAAATTTCCTAACTTAACTGCGGCAAAAAAAAAATTCGCTTAAGACATGATGTCTCAAAATGCTCTAAATTTAATCAACTATCACCCCCTTAAGGCTTTGTACGTAGCTACCAAACACCCTATATAATGACAGAGAATCATAACTTACTAAGTAACTTGGTGTGTTTAAAAAATATTTTCAAGTTAACAAGTTTGTGATCTCATTTAGTAACTTAAAATAAATGTTTTAATGGTATTTAGTGTAGTTTTTTAGGGTTCCGTACCTTAAAAGGAAAAAACGGAAACCTTATAGGATCACTCGTGTGTCTGTCTGTCTGTCCGTCTGTCATAGCCAATTTGCTCCTAATAGACCGATTAAGTTGAAATTTGGTACACGTATGTATTTCTGTGACCTAAACACGGACGTGTAACGTAAATAAATGAATTTTGAATATGGGGGTCAACTTTGGGACAAAGAAAATTAAAAAAAAAATCTTTGCAAACTGTACCGTGTGACACACGAAATCAAATAATCAAATGAAAGAGCTTACTGTGAGATTCTCAAATATATTATTTTTATAATATTAAAATAAGTAATTTTAAAGTTATTTAAGAAAATCCACGAAAATTGACCATTCCTTCCTTATCTCCGAAAGTACTAACCCTAAAATTTTAAAAAATATATAAAAAATAGTTCAATACCTATAGATTACCTACATGAAAACCTATAAGAAGTCTATGGTCTTAAAACAACAGTAGCTGAATGAGTGTGAGTAGTCCGTATACCTATAGATTACAGGAAAACTCGGAAAATCTATAAAAAGTCTAACATGGGAAATCTCTCAATAATGTGCATACAAACTTACATTTGTAGTTGGAATGCATGGGAGAACATGTTTTTCAATTACAATGTTATGTTGGTTCTTGAGATTCATCCCAACTAAGGACCCCTTCATTGTGTGTAGTCCGTCACGCACTTGGCTGGTTTTATTATCATATGTATCGAGGCGTAACTCTAAGAGATTATTTGGGAATGTCTTGGTGATAAAGTGTCGCGACGAAAAGGCGTATATTTTTACTCGGCTTTTCCTCGGAAATCCCAGCATTGTAAAATGTTATATTTATATTAATTTTGTAGTTCTCTTTCCATAGTGCACCATCGCATTTGTTTTTTTTTTCATTATTATAAAAATTGTTTTTAAATATGGTCGAAATAAGCGCGTCATCGGGAGAGAAAAAGACGTTTATTGGCTCTCCTGTAAAATTTTCTCATTTGAGGTAGGCTCTTTTGCGGCGTTTTGGCGACGAATAAAACCAGAAATTTTGAAAAAAGTTTATAGATCGCACGATCGAACGCACTACGCAGGGAATGTAGTGCGTATGATTTGAATTTCGATATTATTAAAAAAAAAGTAGGTATGCCATAGGCATCTGCTCCGATTACCAATTATAACCATGTTTTTTTTCAAGACGGTCAACAACGCCACGCCACGGTTCAACATCACGCCTGTAACCCCCAAAGGGTTAGGCAGACGTATGTAGTTATCATTAATAGAATATACCCACGAAATTAGAATATACAAAAATTAGTCGCGTGCGTACCCTAGTACGCACGCGATTATACGTATTATACGTACGTACGCACCAATTAGTCGCACTAGTACGCCTATACATTGCCGTGGCACGGAGTGGAAGCGAGTTTTTGTATCGATATTACATGGCAAAATGAACTTTATGTCAATAAAATTGTCTAACGTATAAACTAGATAACGAGCTTGTTTATGCAGGAATTCCCAAGAATTTACAAGAATTCTCCTGAAGACGCGCGACCTGTTATTTGGCTCGTATCTACTGTGTTCGTTCTATTGACATAAAGTTCAGTATGCGTTGTACAAGAAATTCGCTTCCATTCCGTTCCGCGGCAATGTAAATTGAACCTAATAGTAAAATCATTGTTCTTCAAACGTACATAGACATATAAATCTAGAAATTTAAATAGAATGTCTATTGAAATGTAAATATATCATTACGTCCCTAACGAAGAGCTGTGCGATATTCATGAGGAGCCCTAGATGGTACTCATTCTTGTTATATCAATGACATTGCCCCCGGATGTTTTTAAGCACAAGATGGACACATGTCGCGGTTGGGGTTACAATGCCCCACCGTGACAAGACAAGTGTCGCGAGTTTTGTCGATCGACAAAACCGGTGAAACTTTTAGATGTAAAATGTCTAATGCGGTAGGTAAGACCAGCTGTTAGCGTGGCGACGCGTCGCCATGACAACTGCGTCGCCACGCGCTAGTAACTTTGCAACTCTCTCGCAGTTACGATTTTATTTTAGTTTAACATTAACATGCATTTTTTAAATAAAGAATACCTAATAATTTTTCTTTTAAAAAAACTGAATATTTTGTTTTTGCCATATTTTATTGTTATGCCATATGTATTTCCTTTAATAAACCTTTCTTTTTTGTTTTATTTTAATAATCCTTTCAAGTATATTTGCTATACGAAATAGTTTCGATATTTCACATCTGCCAGGCGTCCCGCGACAGCTCAATTTTTTATTTTGTCTTGTCACGGCAGTGCTTGGGCGGAGGGCGGAGTTCACCGACTATTAAATCAACTATTTATATATTCAATCAGTTCTTTCCTTAGGAAATTTGACATAAACCATCTGTGTAAATACCTATAACCGGTGGTTTGAATGTTGGTGAACCCAGGCCTAAGTCTGCTGTTTGCCCGATAATCATCTCTGATAGGTTAACGATAAGCGCCAATGACGGAAAATGTTTTAACTAGTGATTTTCTATTAATACACTCTGGAGCAAAAACAGTTATTATTTATTATTGTCATCTCACATGACAGATTCTATAATACCTAATCAATTACTTATATGAAGACAATCGTAGGTAATTGAAAATTGATGTAATCTTTTGGTACCTATAACCCTAGCAATTCATCATTATTAAAACGTATATCAGAAAAAAGATAACAAGACAGGTTAAACCCTCGCTGACTACAAAAAGAAACCTTGACCCCGAAGTTGACTTCTCAAAAATCACGAATTGATGAAAATAGTAGGTAGGTAGGGTACCTTTTATTACAGGTAAGAAATGCAATCTCGAGTCGAGATTGGCAACTCAAGATCACCAGTGCTAAGTCTAGTATCGAGATTGGCCATTCGAGATCTTGTCCGGCAATCTGACGAGATCACGTTTCGGAGATTTCGCCCTCTTTCTGAAACAATACGTTTTTTAATCAAAAATTCTTAAACTTAGGTAATTTAAACGAAAGCTACGCCTACTTAGGATATCGTGCTTAGGATTCCGTAAATAATAATATCGAACAAAAATATAAACTTAATGTTTTCTGTGTATGCTCTACGAATTATCACATATTAGTATTACAAAATATTTTAAAAATAAGCACAAAATATGTCAACTATTGGGAATCAAGCTTAGGCTTACAATGCTGTCACCGAACCGCTAAACTATTAGCTTTGTTTAAAGTTGACTAAAACAGCCGTTTTTATATATTTCATGATTGACTGCTTACTTTCTTAGGTCGATAAAGGTATGATAATCATTCTGTCTGTAACTATCTGCTATATTTGTTCCCTTTTTTGCGATTTCTGACTGTTCTAGTAGTCAAACCTCAGTTGGTCGTGTATTTTTTTGACCCTCGACGTGTCGGACCACGAACAATGAAGGGTTCCGTAGTTGGGATGAATTTATCCCAAGAACAAACTTAACATTGTAGTTGAAAAACATGTTCTCCCATACATTCCAACTACAATTTGTCCATAGTTAAACGAAAAGGATCCAACCCACATAAGCCCACATTACACCTAATATGGGTTGGATCCTTTTTGCTTAACTATAATAATAATAACCTGGGACATTTCACACACGGTCATCTGATCCCAAACTAAGCAGAGCTTGAACTATGGAAACCAGATAACTGATATACTACATACACTACTTTTTTTTTTGTAAATTACATACTTATATAGATAATTACACCCAGACTCAGAACAAACACGAGATTTTCATGCACACAAATGATTGTCCTGGGTGGGAATCGAACCCACGACCTGCGGCATGATAGGTGGTATCTTAACCAACCACGCCAACTGGCCTGTCAAATGTAAGTTTGTACGCATAGTATTGAGAGATTTACCATGTTGTTTTAAGACAATCGACTTCTTATAGGTTTTCTTGTAATCTATAGGTATTGAACTATTTTCTATATTTTTTTTTTCAAAAATTTAGGCTCAGTACTTTCGGAGATAAATGGGGGAATGCTCAATTTTCGTCTATTTTCTTAAATAACTTTAAAATGGTTTATATCAAAATTATAAAAAAATGCATTTGAAAGTTTCACAGTAAGCCCTTTCATTTGATATATCACACGGTACAATTTACAAAACTTTATTTTTATTTTTTATTTGCCCCCAAAGTTGCCCCCATATTCAAAATTTATTTATTTACGTTACACGTCCGTGTTTGGGTCACAGAAATACATACGTGTACCAAATTTCAACTTCATCGGTTCATTAGATTCGGAGCAAATTGGCTGTGACAGACGGACAGACAGACATACGAGTGATCCTATAAGGGTTCCGTTTTTCCTTTTGATGTACGGAACCCTAAAAACAGGATCGACTGGCATCAAAAGAAAGAGTACTTTACTAAGGTTGAAACTATGTATACTGTCACATAGATAAATAGACCCTGCCATGGTCGTTTTATGACGTGCAAGCGACATTCAACCTTAGGGTGGTAAAGAAGTACCTAACGAGTTCAACTATACCTAAAAGTTTAACACACATACGTAAATTAAAAGGAAATATTAATTCGCTCACTACTTTCACACTTCACAGACAGATCCATGGTGTTCCTTTTAACTGCCTACAAATTTTAATTTAAAAAACCGGGTCAAGTGCGTTTCGGACCACGCACAATGAAGGGTTCCCTAGTTGGGATGAATTTATCCCAAAAACAAACTTAATCGGTTCGCGGACAGTAACCCAGGTCCGAGGTACAATAGAAGTTTTATTGTTATGACGTCTATAGACGTCAACCGCCCACGAAAGCTTTAACATTGTAGTTGAAAACCATGTTCTCCCATACATCGATATACGTCACGGTCAATTCTCCAACTGCAAATGTAAGTTTGTAATCGCAATTTTTTCAGACCTTTCCTTTACTTGTGCTGTAACTCTCTAAGACCTTGCTTCTTGCCAAATTTCATGATTATAGGTCAACGGGAAGTACCCTAGGGTTGGATTTATTTGCGAGTATCAAAATATATCGCATAAATGACCGTATTTTTTTATTGCGTTGATTTAGAAAGCTTGACTTTTTATATTTTTTAGAGCTCCAAGGCACCATAGACTGACGTATTTGATATTAATTTCAACGAGATACCTCAACGCGTACCTGAGAAAAAAGGCTCTTGACAGACAGACAGACAGACGGACAACGAAGTGATCTTATAAGGTTTCGGTTTTTTTCTTATGTGTTATGGAAGCCTAAAAAATATAAAAATTAAATTTTATTTATTTATTCAACCATTTATACAAGAAGCTTTTAACAGAAAAATACGTGTGAAAAATGTGAGGGTAGAAGAGAACAAAAACATAAAAAAATAGTTCACTAATTTAAAATAAACAAACAATATGAGAATATACTTACATATATACAAATGTACTTCTAAAATAATTATCACTACAATATGTATAATTATAATGTAATGTTATTCAAAGGCATGGGCACACCTCTGACTGAATTAACAGTATATTTCGTTTTTATCACAAATCGTATAATTTTATGAGTTGCAAACCGGTTAGTACATCACTAGGAAACAATAATTATATGATAATAAGCTATATTTTATTGTATAGGTAACTTTATACAATAAGCTGATAAAATTATAAATATTTATAATGAGTTTGAACTCAATGTTAAAGTTAACAGATAAAATATATATTGTTTATTTTATTATTTTAATTATGAAACAAGTTATCTACACCATTCGAAAAAGAACTTTATAGTGAGAATTTAAGTAGGCACTTATGTGAATTTTACGGAATCTAAGCACTTAATTCAAAACAGTTCAATAAACTTTATTACTCAGCTGTAGATATCCAAACTAATTTTATAAGTATATTTGAAAATAATAATCCAAAAAAAAACACTACGCTCTTTTACCACACGCTTTAGTAAACATATATTATTATTTAATTTAAACCATGAAAAACGAATCAAATAAATAATAAAGTAGAACAGTCTGCAGTTCGTTAAATAGCTAGGATGTGATAAGCGAAGTGAAAAATATTTATTATAACGCGCGTGTTCCGACTACCATCACAACACGCCGACCATCCGACCGACATACTCGTGTATCGATACTCTAATTGTGTTCCATTGGAGGTGTTGTTCATTCGTCATTTGAATTTAAAAATAGAATCTTCAGTGAACGTGTCAAGATGATAAAAATTATATTCCTAGTGATGCTACCCTTGGCTTGGAGTTATGGTACGTTCTTTTTTACGTTTATTTTTATTTGTCATAAGTTTTAATTTACTATGACAGTTTTATTAATTTCTTTTTTATTTTAAAATTTGATGAAAAAATCCAGTCGCTAACAAAATTATAATTAAAAAGTATGTAGTCATAGGTAATTATCACAATCGTTTTAGTTATCAATGCGGATCATAAACAAGCAAACAAGTTATACTTACTTATGTTCTGTAATTACTTGAACATTTCCATGTAAACGTGTTTGCCATACACGGTCGAACACTATTGTTTTTGATAAGTTTTTATGGATGCATAGAAGCGATAATAATATCCATGACATAGGACATACTGCACTTTATTCTCAAGACTTAACTTCTTGACCACTTTTCAACCGGTTGTACTAAGGACATAAAGGTGAAAAGTGGTCAACCCCCAACTTTTCCGACTGTTCTGATGTTCTATCTGATGGCCAGTAATATATTCTATCTATACCAAGTAGTATAAATAAAAATCAAATGCTGTTAGTTGGTACGCGCATCACTTGCGAACGACTGGACTGATTTGGCTATTTTTTATTTTAAAATGTTTGTAATAGTGCGAATTAGGTTTTAGTGGAAAGTAACATTACAAAAATTTTCCCGGAAACATTAAAATTCGGGAAAAACTGAACGTCCTTTTTCATATGGGATTTTTGTAAGAACTATTGAAATCTGGACAGTATGTCATCTTGTAGTACAATAATAACATAGACAAGCAATAACATTCGTGCATAGTATACACGTTGCGTCGCGTCAGGTCAAGATGCATTACGTCAAGGATATAAAACGTACCATGTTTGTTCATATTGCTGCTCATAGCCATGTTTTGAAGAGGATCTTGACAGTTTATTTATATATACAAACAAAGAATTTTCCACTCGATGAAAGTAAACTAGTTATACGCTAATAAATGGGGGAAGTGCAAGTAGGTAAAATTGCAATAAGGTCAGTGTCATGCTAAAAATTCATTTCCGTAATCCCGACCACATTCTCGTATGACTGAATAGGTACCTAAATAATAATAAAAAATAAAGACTCCGACGAACTGAGAACCACCAGACTTTTTTTTGTGGGTTAAAAAAAGAAATTATGGGAACCAGTTAAAGGGAAACAATGGTATCTAAGATAAATTACCAATCCAGTAATCGCACTTATACAAACCCTGTATTGTTTGTATTCTATTGTAATCTTCTTCTTCGTGTTGCTTCGTGTCTTAGGTATCTGGATAAATAAGAATATGAGCTGGAAAACATATGTTGAAAACACATGCAAAAAGCTCAGCCAGTATTCTTATGCTCTCCATAACCTAAGTGTCAAATCGTGTAACGGGTAATTAATGGCGTATCACGGGAATGTTGCATCTACTTTACGATACGGACTTATATTTTGGAGGAACTCGCCAGACAGAGAAATGGCGTTTGAAGCCCAGAAACAATGTATAAGGGCACTGTGTGGCATACAACGCACAGAGAGTCACATTTTCAACAGTTCCAGTTACTACCCGTGTCTTTATATATATCGACCGTCCCTATTAACAATGTCGGTTCTGCAGGGAGACTACTGTTTAGTTCCTACTGAACAGTGGTCTTTTTCGCAGAACTGACATTGTTAATATCATAAAGATTATTTTTTATCGTTAGGCCAAACTTTGAACTGCCCTCAGTTCAAAGTTTGTTTTGACAGTGAAGATTTTTTTTTTAATTGTAATTCGATTTATGTAAAAAAGTGAATATTGGTAAAAATGTATATCCGACGTTGTTAATAGGGACGGTCGATATGATGTGGAGATCTTTGTCAAAGCCAATCTACATCTTTATACCCATCCAATAAGCACACGACACAAAAAATATATGCGTAAGACGTCATTAAAAGCAGTATTTAATAAAAACATTTTGGATATGGCACCCAAAATATACAATAAGTTGCCAAAAAGTATCTATCACAGACCTACACAAAATAGACCAATTCAAATTATGTTTGCACGAATTCCTAGTTGCAGAATCTTACTACTGAATTAATGATTATTGAAATGAAAGATGACTGATTTTATTTAAAATGGCACCAAAAGTTATTGAAATTTTGATTTGACTTGACATTATTTTTTATTTGTCGTTTCTATTTTTTAATGAACTTAACTCAATTTAACATTTATGTATTAATTTGCACACCTCATTAGGTTATAATGCAATGTACGGTCTACCTTTTATACCTGTAACACCTTAGTTTGTATTATGCAAATAAATTATTTGATTTGATTTGCTGGCACGACAGTATTTCAAATCTTATTTGCCCAAAACTTTGCTACTTCTATTATAATAGCATAATCGGCCCTATAATGTTCCGACTGCTGAGACACAGGCCTCCTCTCGGTGAGAGGGACTGGGCTATACCACGCGGGCCCAGTGCAGGTTGATAGATGTCACGTCTTCGAATTGTTGATTCTAGAATATGCCGGTTACCTCATGATATTTTCCTTCACCGTTTTGAGTGTGGTAGTGATGAAATAATTTACACAAAGTAAAGCGCCTGGTTTAGGATTGAACCTACGACCTATCCTCACTCCCACTATCCTCCTACCACTCGTACTATAATATCTATTGTAATATTGGCCTTAAATTTCCCATTATACAAGGCTACTATAATATACTACTATACTACACTATACAAATCTAGAATACTCGTACAGACAAGAAACAGGTGAAAAGATTTAAACAATCTCACGTTTTGTCTGCGTATGTATGAACAATGTTAGTTTAGAAGCAATTACAGGAAGATTAAGTACTCAACGGGACTTCACAGCAACAACTCAAAAGCAGCTTAAAGTAGCCTCTTTACAATTTCCTTAAGTCAAGAGTTCAGGACGTGAATACTAATGCAATGTTATTAAGTTACATTTTGAATTCAAATAGGGATTTTTTGGGAAATTAAACATTCTAGAGACAGGTAAACAGTAGCATTTGTAAAATGTATGGTAATGTGAATTCATTTTATGAGAGAATAAAACTAACGATCTGTGAACTTAAGGGGTAGCCTGCTCCTGGAATGAATGAATGAATTGCACCGACCCCAACGTGGTTTGACCTAACTCGATTATTCGAATGAACCCAAAGATTCATACTAGTGAATCTTTGGCTCATGTTTCATGGTGCAACAAAGATCATTGCATATCAAGTAGTAGACCGATTATGGGCGAGATAATGGTAGGGAAGACGTGCCCTTAGTATATGGAACGATTATTCGAGCCGTACCGGTTATGCATCCTAAAGGGGAACTGCTCGCGGAACTTGTAAAATGAACATGATGCACAAAAAAAAGGTCAACTTTATTTTCTCAATTCACACAAGTCCCCAGTTTATCTATTATCAAAATCAAAGCTAGAGAACTAGGAACTACTAACTAGCTAACTGTAGATTATGGAATTGCTTAGAGGAGCTACCTAAAAGGGCTGTATTTTCCCAAGGTTTTATGATAGACGGAGAAAAAACACAAGTCCAACATACCTAATGGGACTTGTGTTTTTCTTCATATTGAGGAACATTCATTAGATGACGGTCATTGACAATAAAATATAAAATAGTAAAATTAAAGAGTATCAAAACGAGTATATTATTAAAACTGACGCTTTTGTGCATTAGAGCCAAGAGCTCTCCCCGATTCGACCAGCTAAATAAGTCAAAATATTATTATTTCTGCATATAATCTACCCAAGAAAAGAAACAGATATTTAAAGGGACCTTAAAAAGAAAAAGAAGAAGCCCGACCGGGCTACTTTTTCTTTTTTCAGACTTTCCAGTCTTGGAAGGTCAACGATTATCTTATTTATATTCTGTCCTCAAACGAAGTTCAGGGCTACAGCCATTTCTAGAGCTGATAATTTTGCTGGTTAAAAATTATGCGTAAACTGTTACTATGTGTGATAGATAAGCGTTCGATGCACTCGACATTTTTATTGATTTCCTCTTGAAACAGCCTTCACGTAATTTACTAGGCCGCAAAGTCAATAAGGGAAATTTTGTGCATATTTAGATAGGTACCATAAATTTTTTTTTTTTTTTTTAATTGCCAAGCGCACCTAATTTCGTAGTTACAAAATTCTTAGGGAAAGTATTCGTCAACGATTTATTTAAAGGTTTTGCAACAGATTAATACAGATGGGACACTCCACAGTTTAGGTATGAAGCTACAAGTACGCGGCGGGCCTATGTCAGCAGGACTGCCGCGGACACTTAGAAAGAGAGGCAACTTGTAGGTGAATATAACTGTAGGTAATATGCGTTGTGCGGCCTGAATTTTTGCACTTGTATTGTGTCGTAGCAAGAGTCGCTTTTTATTTAAATGATTTTGCGAAGTGTCCCATCTGTATTAATCTGTGCCTTTAGTCGATGTTGTTGCTACATCGAGGATGTACAAAATTGGAAGTTTATTTTACTTCTGATTGCACTTTAAACAAATACATTTTAAGTAGGCTCACTGATCAAAAGGCCCTATGTCCAATAAAGTGTTTAAGGATTTTACCCTTGAAGCTATTTAGTCCATTGTCGATGAATAAATTGGTGTGAAGGTAATATTTTGACAGCGCCATGATTGCCAATAAGTCCCCTTTAATTACCGGACGTAAATATCTTATTAGAATTTTTGTCCGTTTATCTGGATAAACCTGTTCCGGATTGGCGCAAAAATGGTGGAACGGATATCAATTAAATTTGGCGCTCAGATAGTTTATAACCTGGATTAACACATAGGATACTTTTTATTCAGTTACTACGTTCCCGTGGGATAATTTCCAATCTCCACGCGGGCGAAACCGCGGGTAAGGTAAAAGCTAGTACCAAATAACATCTCAAGCATTATCACGTATCCATCAGCACCTTATTACCCAGATTAGCATTAAGAATTTTTAAACCATGAAACCAAAATTTGATCGGATTAGTAAATGGTATTATTTCACCTGCATCTTAAACAGCTAGAGGTGCTTAATTGCCATAGACTGTGACGAATAGTTTAACTAAAGAATTTCTTTGGTCACACTTGGAATAATTTTAATATCATTACCTATAATAGTGGTAAACGATCCGCTACACTTCTGATCCTAATCAGCTCGATTCTAGCTATCATTAACAATTAAGGAAATAAGAATGGCAGAACGTCATGTAATCTGGGTGTTGCGTTTAGACTTCGCGTGCATTCGTAAATATACTCTCAAAAAATAGATCTCTGTGAAATTAAGATTAAAGGTAGCATAGCATATGTAAACTGGATGATTTTTTTACCATTTTCAAAAAAATATGGTACCATAGGGGAACGGAGTAGAAGCCTATGGAATACCTAGTTTTTTGTTTTTACAATAGCTTAGACAGAAATTGCTCTATCAACAAACATACACATTAGAAGTAAACTAGAAATAAAACATAAATTTTGAAAAAAAAAAAAACTTTATAGATCGTTAAAACATATCGAAATTCAAATCATACGCACTACGCAGGGTACGTAGTGCGTATGATTTGAATGTCGATATAATTAAAATTAAAAAAAAATAGGTATGTCATAGGCTTCGTTCACCCCGTACCCTATTTTTTTCAGGACAGTACAAAAGTTACCCAGTATATTAGGTGGGATAGCATATTTTTTTTTAACATTGGGTTTCGCCAGAAAAACGTTGTTTAAATTTAAATAGCAAGCCTGGCTCTGTTTATACTGACCCCATGTCAGTTAACCAAAAAGTATTATAATGCTGTAAACAGTACGACGTTAAAAGATGTCGGAAATATATAGTTCCAATAATTACTACTAAAGGGAAAAGTGGACTAGTAGTCGACTTTGTACAGACGCCAGCAGGTCAAGCTAACCGAAACTGTCAAATTTTCCCAATCAACCATGAACCAAATGCTTTAGCAATAAAGTTGAAAATCTATTAAAAAAATTGACAGATTGTAGTAGCTTGATGTCCTGGTGTCTGTACATTAAGCACTCTACACATAGGTCGTCGTGTGCCATCGTGTTACATGCACTTCTCTGCAAAGCAGACATAATTATAAAGTGTTTCTTAATGATTGACAAAATGTTTTTCCTTATTATCGTGGTCTTATATGTCACGCACACACAACGTAAAGAAAGGTAAATCAAAGAAAACGATTTTAGATGAAGAAAGCAAAAATACAATCTAGAGATAAGATACGGCCAACATGAACTTAGATACACGATGGTTTGTAGCACTGCAACTGCAAACTATCGCGCTATCGCTTTGCGAGACGTGCGGCCGGACTGGCATACTGATAACGCCTCCCGCGGCACACGTCTAGCGACGTAAGGCGATGTCGTACGATAATGTTTGGCAATATTGAAAAAGGACGTGCTGCAAAATATCTGGCGACGTTGGCCAACTTCGCTCGACATCTCCTTGAGACACGTGCTGCGACACGTGTTTCGTACTACGACTAGTAAATACGAGGCTTTATCAATAGACAATATTTGCCAATGGGTTTAATGACAGCACTGTCACTCGTGATATTATTTAAAAATATTTGCAATATTACAAACCATAGAGTATAGTAATATTTCATTATAAGTAAGGTACAGACGCCAGCAGGTCAACCTACCCGACACTGTCAGATTTTCCCAATCAACCTTGAACCTAATGCCTTAGTAATAAAGTCGAAAATCTATTAAAGAAATCTGACAGATTGTAGTAGCTTGATGTGCTGGCGTCTGTACTAAGACGAATGTATAATTTAGGTCCTAATTTGACCCTAATTGCGTAACGTACTATCAATTGGGAATCGGGTTGATTTTGACAGTTCAACAACATTCATTGCGTTATTTACGTTGTTGAACAGACAAAATTTTCGAATAGATGAAGCAATGGATTAGCAATTTGCTTCAAAATGATTCATATTCCGATCGATGAATGTGTTACACAATTAGGGTGCTGGAAGGATTGAGGAGGCCGCGCACCCTTGTCTTAATATTATGGTCGGTTTTATTCCTACCTACTATGGATTAAGCAATAATTAAACATTTATTTGGCAGTTGAATAAAGCATTTTTATTGCCAATTACATTATTGTCCATTACAGTACATTCTAATCTTAGAAGAACTTCGTCGAATAACTGGGCGGGCCGCATGCTATCGTCGCCGGTGTCACCAATATATAAAAGTACTCTGTGGGTGTCACCGTACCTCCCGACCGATCACCGTGTTCGGCAAGTCGATCTCTTGGGAGAAGCGAGCCTTGAGAAATACCTTGGTGTGACCCTCGACCTCCACCTCTCCTTTTCTGAGCACATAAATCAGGTGCATTCGCTCGCCGCTTTCGCTCTCGGTAGACTCCACTCCGTTCTGAATGCACGTAGCAAATCGTCACTTAGGTGCAAATTGAGCATTTATACAGCGTGCATTCGCCCCATCATGACCTATGCGGGTTCAGTGTTTGCGCACGCAAAACCCCACCTCATTCATAGGATGCAGGCCCTCCAAAACCGTTTCCTCCGAAAAGCAACGGGAACCCCTGGGTTCGTTCGGAACGAAATCCTCCATTTAGATCTTGACATTCCCACCATCTCTCATTTCTTGAAACGCAACTCCGGGCGTTTCTATGACTCAGCCACCAACCATCGCAACCCTCTGGTTGTCGAAGCGGCTAGTTATGTCCCCTCCAGTATCAGTAAGGTCCGCCGCCCCAGGCTTGTCCTCTCAGATCCCGATGACCCCATAACTTTTCTCCAGGAGAGCAGTAGGGACCGTAGGAACAAAAACAAATGGACATTGCGACCTCGTCACCGAGGTCACTCGCGACGGCTCCGAAGTAATCGTCCTCCCCCAGTCCCTTGCTCGGGAATGAAGTGCCAGCTGGTGGCCTAGCTGAGCCAGCAGCTTTAAATTCCCCTGACAATAATAATTACCCTGATTTGATCCAGCCTGTCCCATCTTGCTGTCCTCCCCCCAGCGACGCCCTAAACCGAAGTTCGTTCCCCATAGGGGGAGCCCTTAGCGTGTACTCGCTTAATCTTGTAAGTTCTATGCCCTGGCTGGAGGCTTTGAGTTCGCTTAAGGCAGCCACAGGGTGGACCGGTTACGTAGTCACGGCCTCTCTAGGCCAATTACGAGATGCCATATACAAAAAAAAAATGTGTCACCGTACGATGCTCATCACACTTGCTTGCTAGCAACTGTAAAATTTGGCATAGCTTTAGACTCGATCATCTCTGCACACTTGGATTATGTACTTACATCCCCGCGTTCTATGCTTCACCATAAATCGCAATAAACCTAGAAAAGTAATCAATTTACAACTATTCACGACGACACATCAAGACATAGAAGTGACATTAAAATATGACAACCATAGATTATACACTATATTGATGACAACAATGATATTTCTTATTTGAAAGGATTTTAATGTTGCCATGACAACTAAATTCTCCAAAAAAAAAAACGTATAAATAGTGGATTCATATTATACTGTAATTAACGATATAAGCTTCATAAATCAGTTATTTATAACCTTTATTTATACTTACTTACTTATTTATAAGCTTTAGAGCGAGTGCCTAATTGTATATGAGTATATACCATTAGGCGCTCGCTCTAAAGCTGTGTTACTGTAATGTTCTTGTATTTCAAAGAATAGGAGTCTTCTTCTCTAAAATGTCCTAGATTTGATAAAACGGAAATGAGTTATCACAGCAGTAATGAACGTATTTCTTGTCCTGTAGTATTCCTCCAAAAAAAAACGAGGCAGCAAGTCTCTTCATAGTTTAACAGATTACTAACAGACTAACACCAAAATCCAGCTAATTAGCGTATTATATAGAAATAGAAATGCCATTCTTTTGAATATGGTAACTCCACTGCTACCGACCTAGGTTCTGCGTTTAAATATTTGTTTCTTCTTTTTCTTCTTTGTGCAGTATTTAAAAAAATGCATACATAGTATGTTTCATATAATATAATTCATAATCATGAACGCTTCAGAAATTAAGTGACACCAGAACTGCCATTCTTCTTGGCAGTGTATAAAATTGTTTTAAATCGATTTTTGATTTAAAAAAAGAAAATGCCTTATTTTTAATCCCTATAACTGTAACTTCTTATTTTTAATCCTTATAATTGGTTATCAAATTGCTTTTAGTTTGCGAGTGTTGCAATATTTTCACTTGAATCAAATCGCTGGGGGCGTCTAAGTTTGGTGATAAAATAGCACAAATTAAGTAGGTAACTGCTTAAAAGTTAATAAAGACGAGTTCATTATTTAGAATTAGTTGACAGATTTATTATATTTTCACAGTAAAACTGTTAAAATAAGCAAATCCATCATCGACGATGTCTTTGTTATTAGCAATAACTTATTTTAAACAATTTTAAAGCTATACAGAAGAAACGCCTGCAGGCAAGCACGGTTCACTAATTGCTATTTTAGCATAATTTCTTGGATTTTTTTCTATTTTATAAATGAATAACGTCACATCTTTGTTCGTTCGTAACACTTTCATAATTCAAAGGATTTAGTTTAAAAAATGTTACATGTTCTTTGTGTATGACTGAGGTCTTCGTTTTTTACGGTAATTTGAAATCTATTAAAAATATACTCCCACGCATGCAAGACCAATTCACAATAATTTGTGGTTTTTTTAATTATTTGGCAGTACCTACATGTAGTTTCTTAGTAAGATTGACTATAAATTAAAATAATTTTTGGATTATAGTGATGTAATGGTTACCTACTTGAAAAATAAACCGTATCCATTTTTAACCGACTTCAAAAAAGGAGGATCTCTATGCGACCCGTATGTATGTATGTATGATTTTATGTTTGTATGTCTACGATTTTCTCAAAAACTAATGAACCAATTTTGATGATTCTTTCACTATCGTGTTTTACATACTTTCAGGAAGGTTTACGTATACAATACATTTGGTAATTATT
Organism: Dicycla oo; assembly: GCA_948252095.1. Lineage (NCBI taxonomy): Eukaryota > Metazoa > Arthropoda > Insecta > Lepidoptera > Noctuidae > Dicycla > Dicycla oo. The sequence continues at coordinate 9,513,743 of OX411711.1, read as the reverse complement.
CTTATGTACAAAGTATATAACTTTGTACATAAGAATAATTACATAAAATAATGTACTGTATTTCCGGCATTTCTAAGCGGATTTTGATGATTTTTTTTTTCGTTCGTCTCGAGCATATGGTATTTTGTATATTCAACTAAAAATGGAAAAATAAATTTACTTTGAAAAAGTAAAAACCGACTTCAAAAACCTAAAACGAATAAAATAACTTTCATAAAAATCTGAAGTTGTGCATTGAAGAACTGAAGACACCGCTTCAGTTCTTCAATGCACTAATAGCTTGGCACCGATTTTAAGATTTTTATGAAAGTTATTTTATTCGTTTTAGGTTTTTGATGTCGGTTTTTACTTTTTTTTTTAATTACGTAGGTAATCGAATAAGTGGTACATAATTATCAATATTAACTTTTTTATGTTCTGTAATTGTAATTAACTGCTTTATACTTAATTAATTCAGAACTATGTTAGCCTTTTATATAAAATAAAATAAACAAATCTTGAAACATCTTGTAAATTTGGTGAAGTTCGTCTCACATCAAGAAAGGGTAATCAGATCAAAGGTTGAATTATTTTGTGATTATTATTGTATCGATGAAATATCGTTTGAACTTAGTTTACTTAATTCTAAAAGTTTGATAGTGGTTAGGTGAAGTTGGAAAAAATTAGATTTTTAAATCGAGATAGCAACACAGTAATTTAAAAAATATATTTGAATATTAAAAACTGCTTAATTGACTAATATTAATAGTTATAGAGGTGCTCATTTTGCTAAGAGCACCGTTGACTAAAAATAAAATAAAAGAAATCAAGTTTCAAGCAATAAACAAAACAAAGGAATGTCTGACTACTTTAATAAACTTGTTTGATCACAAGATAATACCCACTTATACCTCAAAGAATGCCTTAAAGATTAACATAAATTTAAGAAAGTATGTTTGTAACTTGAGAATGTTTAGGTAAATAATAAAATATGTAGGCATAGTTTAAATAAAATGATTTAAATAATCTAACTAACAACTTGTTTTAAGGGGAAAGCGTCAGGGTAGCCCGCGAAATTCAAATTTTCTTACGTTTTTTGCAATGTATAAGTCGGTATTATATTGTACGTTGATCAAATTATAATTTGCGGTCGTAACAAGTATCTATTTATATAATTAGATCATTAAAGTGATCAATACAACTCTTTAAGACCAGGTAATCCTAAAAAATGACTATTTCATGAAATTTTGACCTTTTAGGATTATACTAACTTAAGCAGTTGTATTACTGATTCTATTGTATATAATTTTGTAAATACATATTTGTTACGGCCGCAAATCATACTTTTTTTAACATACAACTTAATACTGACTTGCAAATTGCAAAAAACGTAAGAAAAATTTAATTTTGCGGGCTACCCTGAAGCTTCCTCCTTAACTGTCTTGACTAATCGTAAAGTAGTTCCTACCATCCAACATACCTACGATGAAAAACACTCCTTAGGCAAGCAGTCTTGCCGTGAAAGACCTAAAATTTCACGGTGTGTTTTCACCTACTGTGCTCAAAAACACAAATGCTTTGTTAAAATGTTGTGAAAGTAGGTAAGATTCCTTACAAACGTTGGTATGCATATCTGATGACGGATGACCCATGTCTTAAAGGACTTTTAATTAATCTTTGACCCAACACGTAGCTTCCACATCCTTGATGATACTTTCGATGTTGTGCATTTAACTGTAGGATTTTCCATTTCAGTAGTGATATCGAACATCTAGACGCACTGCAAGTTACCATCCATACATAATTGTCATTCCACCAATTCGCACTAAGCGCTTCCTAACATCCTTCTTAGAGCGCACGGCAAAAGAGTGGAACTCACTACATGCGTCTGTGTTCTCGAACGCATACAACACGCATCTCTTCAAGGTTAGAGTGAAAGCTTCTGGGTAAGCTCACTCCATCGTAGACTTTGTCTCTGTCACCTCCGACCTAGACTATAGTCAAGAGCAGAGCCATTAAAATATATATATTTACAGAGTGACTGGTAATTCCCAACACATGATTGATACTCATGATAACAAACAACTTTTAGTATGGGAAATCGCAAAAAAAAATCAGCTGTTCCCTACATGTATGTTCGCATAACTCGTAAAATGTAGGGAGCAGCAGATTTTTTTTTTTCGCAATTTCAGGTTTGGTCCCATAGTAAAAGTTGTTTGTTATCATGAGTAATATCATTTGTTTAAGTAACGGTCACTAATTACCAGTCACCCTACATAAAGATATAACTATTTGGATTCGTTTAAAAAGAAAATGCAACCACACTCGCAGATGACAAATGGTTAGAAAGTATATGGTGGACATTGAAAAGCTTACTAATCCTACTTAGCTACGAGTCCTAAGTTTGCTGCAGACACTTCGTAAGTAGATGAGTTTCAATCAAACATTCAAGTATATTTTAAAATGTTCAACTGTTTGGTCTTGCATATTCAATATTCGATGGTGTAGACATAAAAGTCAACGAGTTTATCTAATGTTCTTCTCGAGATATATTATGTTGTGTTCTGTCAGCATCGAATTTTGATGAGCGACCCAACTCGGTTTTTTTTACTCGTAATTTATTGCGTATGATTCTCAGTTACAACGTGCAAATTCTAAAGCAGACTAAATTAAGTCCCTGTCGAGGAAAATAACCACGCCTACTTACAAAATTGATATGATTTTTTCACACTATGTGCAAATTGCTAAGTGGCAAGTAAGTAGGTACACAAAGTTCTTGGAAGTCGCAGTACACATCTAAAATTGGCAAAATATATACCTAGATACGTACACGTAAGATGACGGAATCGTACCATCGAACACTGCTAAGTAATTTGTGTTGATAACATTCTATCCTGGTTAAAGGTCATTGAACTTTCTGCACATGGAACAATTTTCAAACGTTTAAAAAAATGATACGCTTGTGAATTGCGATATGCGACATTCACCCCCTTGTTGCATCCATTGATGGAGTCTTCGCTCCACAAATGTCTACCTTCGTCAGACATCTTGGAGCTACAATCGCTGACCGCCGCTGGAATAGGTCCTTTAGCGTTGTGACGGGTTGGCTAAAATCAAGAATAATGTGCATTCGCGGCACAAGGCATAAATTTAAACCAATAGCCAAGTTATTTGGCTTCGACGATGGAGCACGCGGGATCGAGTTTGGAGTTTATTGTTAGTGAGGTAGGGCACCTCACTAACAATAAACTCCAAACTTGATCCTGCAATCACTGTCCATTCCAAGATTGCCTAGAATTGTGTGTTTTTATTGTTAAATTTATTTTTTATGTTATGTATTTTCAGATGTGTACGTAATTTCTTTAAAAAAAAGTTAATATTACAAAATGACTTCCATGACCCACCCATTATACATTTTTGGATAGATCCTTGAGACTCGAAGTTGGTATTCGTATTATTATGCCAAAAATGTTGGATGGCTTCTAATTGAAATTCTATGTACCTATAGTATGTGTACCTATAGCATTTTATAAGGCTCTTAAATATTTTATTTTGATGTAGGTACCTATGTAGTACGGAGTACCTGGGCTAGCTTTTTGATAGGACAAAATACACAGTAATCTACAAAACATATGAAGTGATCATATTTGTCCTGAAATCTATTTTAGATTATAGAACTCAAGAAAAAAAAACTAAATCCAGGTCTATTTTTTTCTAGTTTTTACCATGTGATCATAAAATACAGTTCTCTACAAAATAATAAGGAATGATTTCATGTTTCATTACTTTTTAGTCCAAACAATAGATTTTTTGTAAACAGATAATTGCTTCAGATTTTGCAATAAATTACCAGCGTTGTGTCATCGCGCTTCTCTTTCTTTTTTATGCCGTCCGACAGTGACCACGCTTTAGGTTCATAATATGTTAGATACATATTATTATTGCTGCTCGCAAATTACGATGTTTTTTTTTACATTCATCCTACTTGACATAATTATCTCATTATTTGACATTATATGTCTACAATTCTAATTTCAACAATACACATATAGGCTTTTGTAGACATGATAATTACATACTTAATTATTTTTAATAGGTTTTTATTTTGTAATTTTATTTATCTTTTTTTTTTATATTTTGTGAAGGTGAGACGTTGTAGGACGTGTGGGCTGTAGATATGTTGACCATTTTCTATTTTGTTAAGTACTTGGTACTTGTTGACTGGCATACATTGGTTTATTCCCGGTCGTCCCCACCCCGTCGTCCCCACTGGGCACGACGGTTTATTCCCGGTCGTCCCCACCCCGTCATCCCCACTGGGCACTACTGGGAATAAAAAGTTTTAAGGTGCGTATCACAGATGGCACGGCGGTGGTACGATGCTACGAAACTTTTTTTTCCAGTCGTGCCCAGTGAGGACGACGGGATGGGGACGACCGGGAATAAACCCATACATTGTTCTCCCATATCTATTAACTATTGTAAAATTCAATTATGTATTTTTAAAAGAGTAACCGTGGAGTTTATTGCCGATTCTTCTCCACAGGTAACGACCAGTTGGAACCGAGCACCTACTTTCTGACGTTTCATAAATGCCCATTGTAGTTTTACGTGTAATAAAATATTTTGATTTTGGAGAGTTATTGAAATATTCTTGTAACAGTATACTTTTATATTATTTTGATAATTTAAAATCAATTTTAAGAGAGCCAGTGTACAAACCTCAATTTCTTGGCGGAACTTGATAGAGAAACCCATAGTAACGTTAATTTGCAGATTTATTGTTGTCCTTTGCATAATTTTACAATTTAAACTTTTCTATTATAATAAAAGAATATTTTATTCATATAATATGTGCTCTCTCCCTCTCTCTCAAGAGGGTTTTGTTGAAAAGATGTTTAAGTTTATTGTTTTTTAACTGACAAACAACTGTTTTATTAAGCAGGTATAATATTTTACATCAGATGCGGCGCCCAAAAAAAGGATGGGCGAATATTTTCTGTTCGCGAACAGACGGCAAATTTTCATAATTTAATCTTAGCCAAAATATTTATAACGACCGAAGAACATAATACTCGTATTTTGAGATATAACTATCAAGTATCTACTTTCCCCTGTTATGTCCAATGTCCAGTGTCTACCGGGTATTGTTCCAATCCATTCCGAACCTTAGAATAATTTGTTAGCCCATCCACTTGAGACGAGAGAGAGACTTCTGCAACCCAAAAGAACAAACTTAATAATAAAAAAAATAGGTAGGCAGGTAGGTACCTATAGCAGAGAGAAACCAATCAGTTCATCTCCCAACCACCGACATAAATAAACGCAGTTGCAGGCCTCATTAAAAAAAAAAAAAGTCCGAATACCTTGTTTCTTAGTTCACCTACATGTATTTTTAAAGCATGACAAATATCTACAAATCTAAATTATGCAGTATGCAATGAATGGGCTGCTCTGACGTCAGTTTTAGTATTCACAAGCCGAATTTACCTGTCACTCATATCATTGCGAACACATCGTAAATAGCAGTAAATTAAAACCATGCTTTACCATACTGCCCGAGAAAATATCCATTAAGTAAATGACAATGACTTTAGAATGTTAGGAATCTCTAATGAGACTGTATAAAAGCAATCAACCGACTGCAACCTTGTCATTGGACACAAACCTTGGGTTATGGAAGACGGACGGCAATTCCTACTCCGTGTCTTCACACGGATCATCTTCTAACATAAGGATGTAGCACTATTAAACTTAAAGAAGGTAATAAAGAACCTTATAAAAAGGCTAGACCAGACAAATTTCTAATGATACGTATTCATGAAAGTTGTCACGGTTTTAACATTAGAAAAGTAGGAGCTACGACTTATTTTTTAACAAAGCAAGGATAATATATATATATACTCGTAGGTATATCTAAACCAACTAAAGGTATGTTAGAAACAATACCACATACTCACCGTTGAAACCGCAAGAAACAATAAAAAAGATGAACAAAACATGAAATGATTCATCAAAACAAACATCATTTTCTATACAAAATAAATATTCCACAATGACTCTAGTTGTTAATGAATAAGGTGCTAATGATCTTTTCTGTCTCACGCAACAGGACATTAAAATGATAGATGGAGCGTTGACAGTTGCCACTTAATTCGATAAATGGGATGAAGAGTTCACTCGTTTCGAAGAGGAAATAAATGAGAGAATAGGAACAGACAACATTGTAGGTCTGGCTGCGGCCCCTTCGAGAGGCAAAACTAGAATAATTAAAGTAAAGGTTTTGTTCTAATGATATTCTAATTAAGTCAAATAGCAGCTTCTTCAGCTACTGTGTTAAATGCGAATGTCAATCACCTTGAGCTGTCATTTTACCATCCTGCAGTAATACCTCTTTTGTTCTAAAAGAACCGTTAAGTGCACCAATTCCCGAATGCCCCTCTAAACTCTGAGAAACAATCCACAGAAATTTTTCACACAAAAAATTATAGACTATCTTATAAATCTAAACTAATTTCGTTAGCATTTTAGACAGGTACTAATTAACAATGTAAGAACATTCCTTTAATTACAGGTTTAATTTATTTCACGTGTACTCCTGTACCTAGATTTTGATCGTCGACTCCATTTTGCAGTATTAAGTCTCATTACTTTACTCTCATTATAAAGACGTGATTGTTATCCGGAACAAGTAGCGTCCGGTGATTTGGTGTAACTTAACTTTACTTCGTACCACAGACATATAAAGAATAGCACACCAAACATTCGCCAAAAATTGCGTAGCCATTACGCACACATAGAGAATGTTGTCAATACAGGGCTGAACTAGGGCCGATTCCCTTGTTAACAAACTAGACTAAATTAAAGTTCAGTACATCTTTTTCTTTCTATTTCATTAAGAAAAAAGGACAGACGATAAATATTAGTTTAGTCCTGTCAAGTTAAGATACTCCTTATACAAGTTTAGACGTGATTAAAAAATGGCTACTAAAAATACGTCAATTTACGTCAGGCGCTGACTAATTTTACAGGACTAAACTAATATTTATCTTCTGTCCTTTTATTAATGAAATAGAAAGACAAAGATGTACTGAACTTAAACTTAGTTTAGTTTGTGAACGAGGGAATCTGTGCTGGAAATATCTAAGATAATGAAACAACCGATATACTTATCGAAAATCCACGGAATGATGACACATCGAGCAGTAAAAAAATCTGTCACCCACAATTACCAGTGACGAAGATGACTCTCTACAAAGCTCAACATTTTCTAAAAATCCCATGTGCAATATGTACGGCCGGTTACTGTACTGTTAATAACAAATTGAGCTGTGATCAACATTAATTCTTCTCATACATATAATGCTCTTCTATATCTACTGCTTCACTAGGTAATAAGTCACCTCCACTTTAAACAAAAATGATTGCTAATGTTTTTTTTTCATTTTATTTAATGACTTTCGTTGAACTAATTAGTTTCTATTATCCTCGCCTGTAAGCATCTTTACAGTATTTTCATCATTATTGTTTTCAGCTTCGATCAAGGATAGGTATTTAGTCAAATCGAATGTTCTCAGTAAGGGAACTTTGAATCCATTAATCTGTATCTAATCAAATAAACCGGCTACAGTTAACTTAGGATAGCACCTTCATGTGCCATTATCATTAAAAAAAAACCTATTAACATATACCCATAGTGTTAGCAGTTTTATAGCCCTATAACATGTTGTTATCAACATGCTTCATATCATATTCTAGAACCATTAACTACGCCTTTCTTTTCAATTCTATACACGAGTGAGGTCACCATCTTTTAATACCGAGACTCCTCCGTGCCTCGGAAAGCACGTTAAGCCGTTGGTCCCGGCTGTCATTCGAGGATCTTTGACAGTCGTTACGGGTCGTCAGAAGCCCGAAAGTCTGACAACCAGTCTTACCAAGGGGTATCGTATTATCCAGTAACTCGGTTGTAGAGATTTGATAGGCAGTCGCTCCATGTAAAATACTGGTATTCAGCTGCATCCGGTTAGACTTGAAGCCGACCCCAACATAGTTGGGAAAAGGCTAGGCAGATTGACACGAGTGAGGTCATTTGATGTGTTCATGCAACCTGCGCCATTGTTATAGTTTCATTTGACTGTGTTGCTTACTTCACACCTGTGTCTATTGGTTGTATTGATTGCAGTACATTATATTTTGATGTTTAGGCGCTGACAACTTAAGGTTTGAAGTTTTCTTTTACAATTTTTTAAAACTTATTAATAGATTCTGTTTGTGCTCTCAACCTTGATTCTAAAGTGGACTGTGATCTCAAATTATAATTTTAATCTGTTTATAGTCTCGATAGCTCTTTCAGTTCCTACAAAAAGTTCATGTAATCCGGAAATTGATGTCCCAGTGTATAATTAATTATAAATCTATATTATTGCATCAAATTAATAAAACATTTACTCAAAAATTCTGCACTACACAGTTCAATTGATTTATGTTTAATTTTAATAACAAAAGAATCTCTGCCGTATAATTTACAAGTGCGTAGTTATGACTCTGCAACTTTTCGCAAACTAATAAAACGTAATTAAAATCATAATTACAAAGTGCTTAACACCTATTACATTACAGGGATTTCCCGTCGATTAAATAATGATCTCAGACTGATGTGATGCGCTTGAGTTTTTATATTGTACTAACCGTAGTACTAATAGATGCCGACGTTAAATGCTTTGACACGTTTAGTTACCTGCCTATAATTGAAGATATATCGACTTTTTACAAACACGTGACTAGTGTACAAATTTTTAAAGTAGTTGACTTATCAAATTATAATTTCAAATTGATGTATTGTTTTGATCAGTGATTCATGTTTGATGGGTTTCCCCATTCTGTTTTGTGTCTACTTTAGATTTTAATTTAGCGACTACTCACACTTATTCAGCTCTATTCAACTTATGCCCATAGAAAACAACGATTTTGTATGGAGACGCGTACGCATCCGTTCAGCTTACCGCGTCTATTCAGCTTTCGCGGCAAACAAGTATAAAATGAGGACAAATGTGTTATTATCATGCGAGTGCTATAGATAGAGTTCAGCGTTGTTCTGCCGCGTTGAGCGCTGTTCTGCCGCGTTCAGCGCTGTTCCGCCGCATTCAGCGTCGAACGCGGCAGAACAGCGTTGTACACGGATGGTTCTCGATAAGTTGTGACCTGCATAGTTCCTGCATAGATTTGATTTATTATTACGTAATCATTATGCACGCAAGGATTTGAGAGGAGGAGAGAGTTTGGACGTCTTTTAAAATAATTATATATATATATATATTTATCTATTTCTTCTGCAAGAAGCGAAACGATAAAAATATCGCTTACCGTCTTCGCAGCATATTTAGTGCCGTACGCAGTAGATAGAAGCGTTTCAGCGGAGATAACACGCTATGACGGCTTTTCTCATTCTTACGCGGCTGATAGAAGCAGAATTGTATAAGTGTAACCAAAATCGTTCAGCGAAACGCGAATGGAGTTGAATAAGTGTGAGTAGTCCCTTAAAGTTCAAGTAAGAAGTATCTATTAAAAGTGTTTGAAGATTGTCACAGAAATACGAGTACCTACTAAACCTGTTTCGTCGGTTATGGTCTAAGACATTTATTTCTCAAAAACAGAATACATTCACTTAGAATGAGAAACACTGGTTGCATACCTACATATAAACGTTTGGAACGAGTATCGGAACGGTAGGTACTCGTATGTTTGAATTTGAATTTAGAGGAAAAAATCAATATTTCTAGCCAGGAAACAAATTCCTGGTTAGGAATATTGATTTTTCAATAATCCAATGATGCTGTTTTAGTTTTCATCAAAATTAAGCCCGAGACTCCTTTTAGTACTTTTCTCTATTCCTCATAGTATCGAATTTGGCCTTCCACGCCCACTTCAAAAATTCACCTTGTATATTCTATACGTCCTTACGGAAGATGCTGACAAAAGACACACATTCTCAAAATTTTTTTACTAAGAAAGCGCAAATTCAGTCCCGGTTTGAGCAAGTGTCAATAATTAGGTTTTTTCAAAACAGTTTTGGTTGGTGGATGAAAGAGTAATTCAATGATTTTCTTTTGAGTGATTTGTAAATTTTTTATGTTGGTTTTAGCTGCCGAGCCCCAGAAAAAATGGGCACATAACTTCCAAATATCTTGCTAAAGAATAGTTTATCGATTTGATTGGTTAATGGGTTTGAAATTAATTGACTCTGTGACTCCATTTTACTTAATTCTGCAAATGACGTCAATCCAATTACCGACTATGATTAACTTCGTAGGTGTATCTCTCCATATCTGGGCATCTTTATTATTATTGTACATCTTGATGAATCCTTTTCTCTAGTTAATAGTATTCTGCCCACGCGCGGCCATTGTCAGTGCCAAGACTGTTTCCAACATCATCAATAACTAAATGTTTATCTTCTCTGTTTCCAGGTGAACCAAATTCACAAGGAGGTGGAGCATTCGCGTACGTGGACTCATCAGGCAATAGGTACGGAGGTACATACGGCCTGAAGAATGGGAGGGTCGTAAGCAGCACTGGCGACGCGTTCCCTCAACATTTCGCCGATAATATCCCGTACCCACGACACTTCGCCGATAATATCCCGTACCCTCAACACTTCGCCGATAATATCCCGTACCCTCAACAGCAAAACTTCGCCGATACCGCGTATCAAGGCGAAGACGACTTCGGCCAGGCCTATTTCGCGAATCTCGAGAATTTGCTCCAAGAGTAAGATCTAAAACGTATCTGAAGCAACACGCTTCCGGTGGAGGAAAAGTGTGTCTTGATGGTGAAGGGGACTTTAGACCGGAATTCGGCAAATCTATTTTAATTTTCTAGCTTTATGGTCAAGTTTCTCAAAGCAGGTTGTATTTTCAGTAGAGAACACCTATAAAATAAGTTTTATAAAACTTTCGTTAGGTTCAGAAAATTTGTTTAAGAATAAAGAAAGCGTCAGACAAAAAAGGAGAGTGCAGTCTTTGTAGTCAGTATTTTCGATTTTCTAAAGAGCACTCTGAATTTCTGAATTGTATTTTCGAAAGTTTAGGTTTCGACAAATAAAAAAGAACAAAAAGTTGAAAAAGTCGTTTCAACTTTTCAGTAGAACCACCCTACTCTTTCTGTCTGACGCATTCAATAATAATTTTAATTAATAACTTGCATTTTATAGCGATAGTAGCCCACACGGTGCCTGGGTAAAAAGGTAAACTTTGACATTGCATGTGCGTGGAGTGCCTTTATGGTCGTCATAACTTTCCAGTGTTCCAATTAGACTAATGCCGCTTTACCTTCTCTAGCGCTTCCATCAGCTGCCTCTAAAATTATATACTAAATTGCCATTCAGTGTGATTGATGAACGTTTTATGCTTACAGGGTGTTCAATAAGAATTTAGACAGCCAGAGGATAGCGATTAACGCTGCAAGAAAAGCCTTTGACTTAACGTCGAATCAGGCTGGTGGCGGCTACTCTGGTGGCTACTCTGGTAGCTACTCTGGTGGTCACTATCCGAATCCAAATATTGTCTCCAGGTTCCCAACGTTCCCGAGTTTTTCTAGCTTCGAAATGCCTCGACCATTCACTACAAATAGCGCTTTCGCCAGTGCAGCTGCAGGACCAGGATTCCAACATCAAGTGGCCTCGATATACCCAAGCAATCCAGTAAGAATTGTTTTCATTTATTTATCTGTGAGAAAATCTTGTCCGTGTTTGTACATCGTTTTAATGATTTAATCACGATTTTTGCCTTTAGTACCTACCTGCAAATCCTGACTGTTTTTGTATCATTTTTTATTCTTATTTTATTTTTAACTAACTGAGAACCTTCTGAACAAAGCATTTTTGGAGTTTATTTTTCATCGATAATTAATCAAGTGTTATTGTTTATTTGACCAATATCATGTAACGATGTAGGATCATGTCATGAGATATAAGTAAGAATAAGGTATAAGTACCTCTTTTGAATTCGAAGCACGAAAAAGTTTTTCCCAACTGGATATTTTTATTGTTTGGACATTTACACTAAGACGTTATTTAAATATTAGGTTTATATCGATGTTAACATTGCTATGTACTGACGTGGCTTTATCAGTCGTGACTAAACTGCAGTAAAGCATAATTTCAATGCGCTTCAGTACCTGCACGGCTAATATTGAATTCAATATATGTATCTTGTTATTTACTTTAAACAAAGAGGTTGCAGTATTAGCTATACACATACATACTTCCGCGATCAGGCGGTTCTTTCAAATATTTTTATAATATCGGTTTAAAGTATTTGTTACTTTATTATGCTTAGTTGGTTTGTGGTCAAATTAAAACAAAGATAGAAATATAAATAGTATAAGATAAGAAATAACGGAAAAATGGTATAAGATATAAATAGTATGTTTGTCACTCAATTCTTAAATGTAACTCAATTTACCATTACCTTCTCAGGTAATGGTGATCGTTCTGATAGTTTCCCAATCACCAACATGGGCCTTCAGCTGACGGAGTCTAGGACCTGAGACATTTGCCTAACCATGAATCTAACAACACATAACTTTTCAGGGCAACCCGAACGTGGATCATGTAAACCATTTCTCCGACGCCTCAGTGCCAAGTAACGGTGGGTTCTACGCAGTCTCCAGCAAGTCATTCTCTTCTTCTTCCAATATCAATGGCAAGGAAACGTCCAACAGAGGTGCTGAAACCATGATCAACAATAACGGAAAAGTCACCCATTATAAAGTACAGTCCTAGGCTGAAATAAGCTATGTTTCAAACGGCCCTACTCGTATGACATTTATTTTAAAACATGGATCTCATGATACAAAAATTATTGAGGATGAGGATGTTCTTCAAAAAGATGAATAACGATTGTCATAAAATTATCCAAATGATTAATTAAGTATTTCGTTATGTAGAGGAGAACAGAAATTAAATTAATTCTATGATCAGTTGAACTATTAAAAAGCTATTTAAATGAAGATGTATCAATAAAGTGATTATACGGTCCATGGCTGCTCATTTACAGGTAGTACCTAAAAACTATTGTAAAAACACTACAATATCTATAGATGTTTCAATCGAGAGTGTTACTCGAAGTTTTTTGTATTTGATGACTCATCAAGACAAATTGTGAGTTACCTACTGATATTGATATTTGAATTATAGTTGGATTACGTTTTTACACGATGTCGGTCATCTTGTCTTTTTCCTCATTATGGGTCTTACACTTGAGAAGTTCATCTTTATTAATAGTTGTGTTTGTTAATTGTGATAAAACTTAATACAAAGAGCTTTAAGAGTATAATTTTAAATCTCCAGGTAATTGAAATGTAAAACATCTCTTTTTGCACATTTTACTTCGATGATATCAGCGTTGAATCTAGTTTTTACAAAAGTAACAAAACAGGTTAGTCTATCTTGCAGACAGAAGCAGTAATTAGGCACAATCATGCTTTAACATATATTAATTATAAGGGATGCTCACCTATTGATGAAGGAGAAGATAAGGATTTATTAACGTCTGACAAAAACATAAGTATTAGCGAAAACTTAGAAACGTGCGCACAATTATGAACGTCTCATTATTCCATGCCTTTCAACCTCTGCGCTACGTCTCAAGGTCGCTGAGATAACATCTTCAAGTTTTTTCTGCACACTTACGGATACAGGATGAACAAAAACAATGACCGCAAACAAATTAGTTTAATTTCGCCAATTTACCGTCCAACTTCAGTTTAGGAGTTGTTGTCTCGTATATCCAAGAATTGCGCCTTTGTATTGGACCTTGTGGTTCTTGTGAACATCCTCTCATACCGTTTAACTCTCTACATTTCTTGCAATAGAACTCTTTTATTCCATCATCTGTTATCCTTCTATGGAACTTTCCAGGAGTCTGATAAGCTGGTCTACTTACTTTCCAATCAGTATTATATTCTGTTATTGGTACTTCTTGACTCATCCAGTTGATATTATTATAGAAACTCGAAGGTTTCCACTGTGAAGGATTTGTTATATAGTTAGGGTATATATCGAACTCGTCTCGTACATTCCTATTTATAAATGCAGAGTCAGGGTAGAATTGACCTCTAGTCCTTGTATCTGGTGTTCTTATTTGGGTGGTTTCAACTGATTTGTATCCGTTTACTATGGGAACCTCTCCACTATCTTCTTTTGCTTCTTTGTGACCGACATTATACGACAGCGTTCCTGTGTTACCTGAATTTTTTGAAAAATATGGACATATTAGTTTACATTTGAGAACCTGAAAGGCCGATGACATGTAAGAACCAAATAGGATACAATTTTAGGACTTCATAATTTCTAGCAGATTTAGGTAATGAAACACAAAACAGTAGGTGATTTTACGTAAATAAATAAATCGATTATCTGGGCATAGTCTGCAACTAAACCAGCAAATATCAAAAGATAACTAAGTCATTATAATAAGGTCAGTAATAACATCGACCTTCTGCCGATAGCTGATATCTGCGTGGAATCTTGTTTATTTTTCGATCGATATGATCATCTATACTGGATGATATTTTTTACCGTGTTGAAAGAAAATAGGGTACAATAGGTGAACGGAGTAGAAGCCTAGTTTTTTTTTTTTCAATAGCTTATACAGAAATTGCTCTATCACTACACGTTTAAAGTAAACTAGAACAATAAAAACAGAAATTTTGAAAAATAATTTTATAGATCGTTAAAAAGTATCAAGAAAAAAAAAACTAGGTATGCCATAGGCTTCTACTCCGTTCACATAATATACCTATTTTTTTCAAGATGGTAAAAAAGTCATCCAGTATAATAATGAAGAATGAAAAAAACAAACTCTTCAAGTTTTTTTTTTGTTTTGAATGCTCTAATCTCGGGAACTACCAGTCTTATTTCTAGTATTTTTGCATTTGATAGCCTAATTGTTGAGGAAGGTTAAAGGCTATTTAACCCTTAAGGCCTATTCAAACCTAAGAGGTATTCGCTGCCGCTATGGGTAGAGGTAATACCGCGCGGGTTTCGCTTAGGTATTTAGTATTATGTTTCGCGGCAAAAGCGGTACAGATGAATGAACAGTAATATTACCGCATACCCACTCGGTTTTCTCTACCGCAGACGGTAGCGAATACCGCTTAGGTTTGAATAGGCCTTTAATTAGGAGCCGAGCAAATATAAACAAAATCAGAAAGAACGCTAAGCGAAAATAAAGTAATAGCGGGGTAGGATGGGGGAACAAGAAACACGCAGAAAAAGTCGCGGGCAGAAGCTAGTTACAATTTCAATAATCTCAACCTAAAAATTCGTTCAAGACTGTATACTAGTATGTTGAATTTTAATGTTCTCATTATCTAAAAGACCATCTGCGTGTTGGCTCGGGTCAGCCGGCTGGAAAATTACGCTTGCGTCCATTGCCCCACTCGCACGCAAGAGGTCCTAGCTATATATTCTTTAAAAATGTGCACTTAACTAATGCGCTAATCCTCGCAACTAGAGTTGTGTAGAAAAATTATTATTTAAAACTTAAGTGGCTACAAATTCTACGGATTTTCTTGCCTCCTTGAACGAAAATTTAAAAAGCGTGCAAAAAAATGAAACTGAAAATCCTCGAATACCTTCATTAGAGCTATGTAGTCCTCTTCTATTATTGTTTTTCAGTTTGGTTGACAGTACAATAGTATGTTGCACTTCAACATCTTCGTCTTCTACTTTGGTAGAATTGGAGACTGTTAGGACCTCGTCTCCGCCAAAGTCCATCTTTGTTGAGACAGCATTACTCCAATCGGCAAAGGCTGAAATTACAGTAACGTTTTTAATTTTAGTGATGTGTGAAGCTATAACATGTTTTTAGTAGTTTCTGCACTATTTTGAAAAGTTTCTTCGTACTTTAAAAGTACTCTAGATCAGGATGTTTACCAGAAGACTGACGATTTACATAAAAAATCCTATGTTAAGTTTAGTTTATCAATTGTCGTTTTTAACCGACTTCCAAAAAGGAGAAGTTTCTCAATTCGGATGTATATATTCTTTTTATGTATGTTCGGGCTTAACTCCGTCATATTATATAGACAGATTTGCAAAATTCTTTTTTGTTTGAAAGGTTTGCTCTCGAGGTGGTCCCACTGCCACCAAGTCAGAATCTGATGAGGGGATTCCATGGAAATCGAGAGAAACCCTAAATTCTATAGGCACACCTATACCGGTTTGGGTATTTTTTATAGCAACTCGTGTATCTGCTCTCGGAAAGCACCATTTGGTGAAGTGAAATTGATGCTGAAGACCACAGATAGTCATCGGAACTTTTAAATTATACCCAAGTATTTCACGGTTTGTGTATCGATTATTTTAATATGGTTGCTAAGCAAATTATGCTCGTCACAGTGCAAATGATGATGGTAACTTCACCATCAGCTTCAGTTCTCGTTCATACTGGAGAGGAGAACTCCTGAACAATTAACGCCCCTGTATCGGGATAAGCAATATTTTGTAAAAGGTGATGAGCAGTTAACATTAGGCAATTGTAACTACAAACTGACCCGCTAAAAAGTGAAAAATAAAAACTTTTTACAAAAAAAAAAAAAACAACTGACTTTAAAAAAATACACTACAAAGTGAAAAATAACTTTAATTTCTGAAGTCGGTGGCAATAAACTAAAATATAGATCCAAAGATACCGACTTGCGAAATTAAAGTTATTTTTCACTTTATAGTGTATTTTTTTAAATTAATCAACTTCCAAAAAATACACTATAAAAGTTTTTTTTTATGTAAAATAGTTTTTATTGAGTGATTTCAAACATACCTAATAAAATAAGTCATTTTGTTATGTATCAATATGACTTGAAACAAATCCTTAACGGATTAAAGGTAGGCCATAGTGTACCCTTTAACCAAATCATAACACTTTGCTTTGTAACCTATACCTATAGCTATTTATCAGGAAAAGATTTTGATTTTATCTATCACAAGCTAAATTCTAAAGCTCTTTGCAAACTAAACGAATGCCAGATATTCACTTTCTGTTCACAATGATTTGCAGAACATACAATTTGAATTCATAATTCCAAATCAAAATGGCATCAAACTCATAAAATGAAAGGGTCTTTCGTTTTGGAAATTTGCTCTTCATTATCATAATATTTCTATTTTCGTTCCAAGGCTTTACGTTGTCTATGTCAATGTCAATGATACCTCGGAATAGATAATCCTTGGCATTTTATCTGTAGGTACCTTAGAGTAAGAAAGTATTCAACGTTTGCTTTTTCTAATAGTGATATATTTTGGGCTTTATACTAGTGTGCACGTAAATCGATTCAAAATTAGCAAAACGTTTTAGTTATATAAAATTCCTCATTCCTAAAAGCCACCATCATGACAATCATCATCATTATTTGTCTAGTCTATTCCCAACTATGTTGGGGTCGGCTTTCAGTCTAACCGGATGCAGCTGAATACCAGTATTTTATATGGAGTGACGGCCTATCTAACCTCCACAACCCACTTACTAAGTAACACGATACCACTCGGTAAGACTGGTTGTCAGACTTTCAGACTTCTGACGACCCGTAACGACTGTCAAAGATCCAAGAAAGACAGCCTGGAGCAACGGCTTAACGTGCTTTCCGAAGCAAAGCTGGTAATCAGTATCTAAAGATGGTCATCCATCCACGGACCAACCGCGGCAAGCGTAGTTTAACCTGATCGATCGACCTGTGCAGCTGTTACTTAGCCACGAGCCCTGGCTCATGCGAATTCCGAAAAATCCGTGCATCAGTTTTCTAAGTCCAAGAGCTTACTGGGTGTTGATGAGTCAGTCAGTGAGTGACATTTTATCCGACAGAAAATATGGGGTTATTATTTTAAGTATTGATAGTCGATTTCTTTTAGACCAATTAACAAATTAGCTCATCATCGATTTGCTTTTTCTAATTTCTTAAAACGAAATCTCATCGTGATTCATAGTAATTCACATGCAAACCTTCACATTGAGCCCAGTTAAGGAAAAATATAAACAAACTAATTGACGTGATAAAGATCTAGTACAGTATGTACAAAGAAAATGGTTAAATTATTTTAATGTTGATAAATACTGCCGCTGTATGGAAAAAGGACGTACCTATCTACAGAAATATTGAAATGGAGAAAAAAAATTTTGTCCTGTTTAAAATACAAGATACAAAGGCAGATGCGTGCAGATTATTAGGTTTTCGTTAAGTTTACGCCAACATAAAAATACTGGTAGATGCGTCTTTTTTTGCTGATTCCGAATAGGTAAATAACTCTATTTGAGAAAAAATGTCAGATACGTCTTTTTTCCTTATGACGTCAGAATACTAGGAAGGAAGTGAATACTGAGATGACTGCTGCTCTGTTAGAAGTGTAGGTATGGAAGAAAAAGACGTAGGTACCTAACTATTTCGCCGAACCCAAATAAACTTATATAAGGGTAGGAAGATGCTATTTGATGATTAAAATTCTAAATATTGCCCGCTTTTATACAAGATTCCACATCGACGGTTAAGAATCAATATTTTCTATGTCAATAAAGTTAACTTTACAGGAGACTAAAAATGTTATAAAAATACACGTGCTTTTAACTTAGATGGAATTTCTATAGCGAATAACTACAACCATTTTGTGAATTTTGATATAGTGCCTAAATAGGCGAAGCCAAATTAAACTTTAAATAAATAAATGCAGGTAGCATTAAAAAGTGAAAAACGTAAAAATAACTGAGATAGACACACTATTGATTCTTAACCGTCGATATGTGCTAGTAGGTACTGCTATATCAACTAGACAATATTAAATGAAACCGTGTGGGATCAGTACCAATAAAAACAAAGATAATTTACAAAACACCCAGTAAACAACCCCATAATATCATCAATTTCTTACCAAAAACACTCAAGCAGAGATACAACAGCCCTGTCATGTTGTCACTTCGCTCACAAACAATATGGCATCCTTCGCGTGCTACTACGTTTTATATAAACTATACAAAATTGCTGTAAATGATGTCGTAAAGGAAGCTGCACAATTACCTCTGTGTCGAAGCTATAAGAAACATCATAAGACACCTGAGTGTAATGATGGTAGGTACCGGCTAATGTTGATTTGTCATGGTATAACGCACGCTGAAATGTAGTTGTATGCTAGTCACATGGCTTGGCAAGGTGTGAAAAGTTGTGGAGTGTTATTCTTGTTTTTCACTAAGGAGTGTTTTTCTTCGTAGGTATGTTAGATGGTAGGAACTATTTTACGATTGGTCAAGACAGTTAAGGAGGAAGCTTCAGGGTAGCCCGCGAAATTAAAATTTTCTTACGTTTTTTTTCAATTTACAAGTCGGTATTAGATTGTACGTTGATCAAAATATAATTCGAGGCCGTAACAAGTATCTTTTTACATTAATTAGAATCATTAAAGTGATCAATACAACTCTTGAAGACCAGGTAATCCTAATGAATGAATGAATCTATAGAATTTTGGTAAGTACTGCAGGCAAACCAATAACCTGAAATATGGTGTACCTGAAGTACTAACACCAAAATTGTCCATAGTTAAACGAAAAGGGAACAACCCACAACACACTGGGGATTGGATCCTTTTCGTTTAGCTATGGACAATTTTAACATAGCTATAATGTAATACTAATAACAAACGATCAACTAACAAGACGAGCACGTCTTCGTAGTAAAATAAGAAACTTAAATAATATACAACTTTGTAGTGGTATTTTTTTTAGATTTTTTTTTTAGTTTTACACTATTTTTTTCTCTAATGTCAACTGCTCGTCACCTTTTACAAAATATTGCTTTTTTGACGTTAATTGTGGAGGAGTTGTCCTGGTAATTACGAGGAGAACTGGGGCTGATGGTGAAGTGACCGTCAGCTCCACTTCACGATCTGCGTTGTGACGACCATAAATTGCTTAGCAACTATTATTAAAGTACCTAATCGTATTGCAACCTGTGAAATACTTATTATTGAGTAGTTCCGGTGGCCATCTGTGATCTTCATCATCAGTTCCACTTCACCAAATGGTGCTTTCCGAGAGCAATTGGACGGGTCACTATAAAAAACACCCAAACCGCTATAGGTGTGCCTATAATATTATTAATTTTTATTTTTTTGTTTATTTAAGATGGGTTTGCTCTTGACTGTAATCTAGGTCGGAGGCGACAGAGACAGAGTCGACGATGGAGTTAGCCATGTAAATAATCAAAGGAGTTAGCTTACCCAGAAGAAGCCGGTTGACTCTCACTTTGAAGAGATTATGGTTGTATGCACTCGGAAACACAGACGCAGGTAGTGAGTTCCAATCTTTTGCTGTGCGCATTTTAAAAGACATTTGGAAACGCTTAGTGCGAATTGGTGGAATAGCAACTAGGTAGGGATGGTAACTGGCAGTGCGTCTAGATGTCCGATGGTAGAAGGGGCCCGGCGGAATGAGGTCGTAGAGTTCTTATTATATGTGTATATAATAATTTGAA
Source organism: Dicycla oo (assembly GCA_948252095.1). NCBI lineage: Eukaryota > Metazoa > Arthropoda > Insecta > Lepidoptera > Noctuidae > Dicycla > Dicycla oo. Next base: position 9,493,247 of record OX411711.1, on the reverse strand, counting down.
GAGTTCCGTCGATTTCTCCAGGATCCCATCATCAGATATTGACCTGATTCAAACAAAAAAAATAATTTTCTAAATCGGTGCAGCCGTCTTCGAGTAATCGGGGAACATACCTAAAAAAAAAAGATTCTGACGAACTGAGAACCTCCTTTTTTCTTAAGGGCCGGTTTTTGATCCCAATGGTTAAACATAGTAACAAGTGGTTGAATTTTGGCTATACATGAATGAGTTATGCCATTAGTTACTATTTTTTTATATGAATGAGCTAACATGAATGAATACATTAATGTTTAGCCTTTCACATTTATGTGCATCTGGATTGAGGGCTCAATTTTTCAATGTCTTTGTAATAAAGTGAAACATTTAGGAAAATTAGTAAATAATGATAAAAACCTAAAACAAAGGTTTGAAAATTTCTAAAACTTAAAATAAATGTGTTATCACCCTATGAAGAGTGCTCTCAATTCAGACGCTAGAACAAAACATGATAGTTTAAATCTCAAAACGTATAACCTTTATGGCAACTGATTTTACCTCAAAATTTAATAAATAATTTCTCAAATCTTTTAGAAAAGTTTCAGCTCCGTAGACTGAGAATTTACAGATTTATAGCAGTTTAACTAGAGCCCTCAGTTCAGTACTTGTCTGAACTGAGGGCTCAACCAAAACTAAGTTTGGCTGAAAGAATTCGTAAAACAACCTAGTGTATATTATAATATATGTTAAAATATAATTCCTAAAATATAAATAATGGTTCGAAAGTAATCGGTTGCAAACTACATTGAATTAAAATTATAGTGAAGCGTCTGAACTGAGAGCTCAATATTTTCGTTTTTATTTTAAATACTGAAATACATAAATCGAAACAAATTAGTTCATATGTTTTAAGAATAATTTTATTAAAACTTGGTAAAAGTTCAATTATCCTACATGCCGTAATTAGGAAGATCTGCTTTTTCAATACATTAGTAACAGAAAACAATGTAGGGTAGATATATTTTTGGTCATTGTTTCGCGGACACATTTACCTTCATTATAGGATTTGTTCAGTTGGTTTCCCAATGTATTATGGTGCATGTCCATGGATGTAGAAATCAATAATATAATAGTGCACTGTATCTACTATTGATAATTTATCATCACAATCGTTTCCAGTTCGTGAGTGACTGTCGTAAGTACAATACAATACACAGTCTGGCCATAAATACTGTTACAATTAAAAATAAGATAGATATTACATTTGAATTTGGAATCTGTCATTTTTATACGATTGTTCATTGAGTTTTCTAATTTTGGCACCAATACATTGTACAATATTTTGCGATATTAAAATGGGAGTGGGGTGATAAAGAGAACCGAATCGCTGTGATTGCATTACACAATGTTGGTATGGAGCCAAATGTAATTTTTAAAACTCTCCATACGCTTGGTATTAGTCAAATGTTTCTGTACCGGGCTATTAATAGGTACAATGAGACCTCCTCTGTTTCTGACAGGAAAAGATCTGGCCGTCCACGTAGTGTTCGTACGAAAAAGGTGGTCAAAGAAGTCAATCAATCTGCCTAGCCTTTTCCCAACTATGTTGGGGTCGGCTTCCAGTCTAACCGGATGCAGCTGAATACCAGTATTTTACATGGAGCGACTGCCTATAAGGGAAAGAATTAGAAGAAATCCTGTCCGAAAGCAAAAGATTTTATCTCGGGAGATGAAGATAGCACCCAGAACCATTTCGCGTATTTTAAAATATGACTTAGGACTTGCAGCCTATAAGAGACGCACTGGTCATTTTTAACTGATAATTTAAAAAAGAATAGGGTGGTAAATTCGAAACAACTACTGAAGCGGTACGCAAAGGGAGGTCACAGAAAAATTTTGTTTACGGATGAGAAAATCTTTACAATTGAGCAACATTTTAACAAACAAAATGACCGTATTTATGCTCAAAGCTCTAAGAAAGCTTCCCAATTATTCGACAGAGTGCAACGTGGGCATTATCCGACTTCAGTGATTGTTTGGTGGGGTGTTAGCTATGAAGGAGTGACTGAGCCATATTTTTGTGAAAAAGGTATCAAAACATCGGCACAAGTGTATCAAGATACCATTCTTGAGAAGGTAGTTAAGCCCCTTAACAAGACCATGTTCAATAACCAAGTATGGTCCTTCCAACAAGACTCGGCGCCGGGTCATAGAGCTCGGTCCACGCAGTCTTGGTTGGAAGTGAACGTTTCGGACTTTATCAGAGCTGAAGACTGGCCGTCGTCTAGTCCCGATCTTAATCCGCTGAATTATGATTAATGGTCAGTTTTAGAGAGTACGGCTTGCTCTAAACGCCATGATAATTTGGAGTCCCTAAAACAATCCATATGATTGGCAGTGAAGAATTTTCCCATGGAAAGAGTGCGTGCTTCTATTGATAACTGGCCTCAACGTTTAAAGGACTGTATTGCAGCCAATGGAAACCACTTCGTATAAGCTTTTTATATTTTAAATTGTTTTACATTTATGTATTAAACTAACACACTGTAAAAGTAATAAATATTATTTGCAATAAAAAAAAAAAATTGTTTTTCTTCGTGACAATATTTATGGCAAGACTAGGTATTTATGTAGATCGGTTTAATGACATTTTTAAAAGCTTTTAATTAACTTGAAATATTTGTAACTACATAAGTAAAATGGGTTAGCAAAAAAAAAGCCTCGTTCATTTATACTTGGCACAAAAGGTAAACTTTGTTTGTTACTGAAAAAGTAAAATTACGAATTTAGTACATTTTATGCTGTATCTCTTCGGAACTGCCATTGCCGGAAGACGATTTATTAAAATGTGTTTTGAATGACATGTATAAGTCAGAGGTGACAGAGACAAAGTCTACGATGGAGTGAGCTTACCCAGAAGACGCCACTTCACCACGTTCACTCTAATTTCACTCTAACTTTGAAGAGACCAAAACTAAATTCACGCTAACTTTGAAGAGACTCGGGTTGTATGTGTTCGGGAACACAGACGCAGGTGGTGAGTTCAACACAACAACAAATAAATTAATTCTAATTCTAATTCCACTCTTTTGCCGTGCGCATTACGAAGGATTTTTGGAAGCGCTTAGTGCGAATTGGTGGAATGGCAACTAGGTATAGATGGTAATTTGCAGTGCGTTTAGATATTTGATGGTAGAAGGGTGCCGGTGGAATGAGGTTGTGGAGTTCCTGAGCACACTTACCGAAGTACAGTCTATAGAAGACCGACAAGCAGGCAACCTTGCGGCGATGAGCCAAACTGGGAAGCTTGGCATCCACCAGTTTTACGTCGCCAATGAGCCTGATAGCTCTGCATTGAATAAATTTCTTACATGTTTATGTATTCGTTTCAATTGTACCTTACAATATTTACATTTTAGGTCGGTACTTACATTACTAGAACACTGGAAACAACATCATAGTCACCCTACTTTTCTCTCTGTATGAAATGTGTGAAATATGTATATCTCCTGAATTACAGCATGTAGGATAATTGAACTTTTACCAAGTTTTAATAAAATTATTCTTAAAACATACGAACTTATTTGTTTCGATTTATGTATTTCAGTATTTAAAATAAAAACGAAAATATTGAGCTCTCAGTTCAGACGCTTCACTATAATTTTAATTCAAAGTACTTTGCAACCGATTACTTTCGAACCATTATTTATATTTTAGGAATTGTATTTTAAAATATATTATAATACACACTAGGTTGTTTTACGAATTCTTTCAGCCAAACTTAGTTTTGGTTGACCCCTCAGTTCAGACAAGTACTGAACTGAGGGCTCTAGTTAAACTGCTATAAATCTGTAAATTCTCAGTCTACGAAGCTGAATTTTTTCTAAAAGTTTTGAGAAAATGTTTATTAAATTTTGAGATAAAAGCAGTTGCCACAAAGGTTATACGTTTTGAGATTTAAACTATCATGTTTTGTTCTAGCGTCTGAATTGAGAGCACTCTTCATAGGGTAATAACACATTTATTTTAAGTTTTAGAAATTTTTAAACCTTTGTTTTAGGTTTTTATTATTATTTACTAATTTTCCTAAATGTTTCACTTTGTTACAAAGACATTGAGAAATTGAGCCCTCAATCCAGATGCACATTTCACATTTAGCCAAAATTCGACCATTAGTTACTATATTTTTAACCATTGGTGATCAAAAAGCGGCCCAGTTAAATACTAGGCGGACTAGGCCAATTTACCTCGTTCTTATTTTACAAAAAAGGATTCTGCAAATAATCAAATCAAAAAGTCAACGTCACGTGGTGTTCCCAGGCGGTCACCCATCCAAGTACTGACCACGCCCGATGTTGCTTAACTTCGGTGATCGGACGAGAACCGGTGTTTTCAACGTAGTATGGACGTTGACGAACATAGAGCTGGAAAACATGTTCACTATCGTATTCTGACTAAGTACCTATCATGATTTGACACGTAATAATTATGTAAATGTAAATGTAAATAAAAACGGCCAGCAAAATAAACCAATAGATTAGATATAAAATTTTAATAATAGTAGCCACTGCAAAACGTGTAATATCATCAAGTATGATATCAACGCCATCTATGAATTTACGTTGGAACAACGAACTATTCGGAACTATTATGATCACACCAAAGAGTAATCAACTGTAAAGCTTCAGTCATTTTTCGTAGATGGCGCTGATCAGAATTGAACTTGAAACAACAAAAAGATTTCACCCAACGTGCATTTGTCGTAGATGGCGCTGATCAGAATTGAATTTGAAACAACAAAAAGATTTCGCCCAACGTGGGGCTCGAACCCACGACCCTGAGATTAAGAGTCTCATGCTCTACCGACTGAGCTAGCCGGGCTGGTGTTTGAGTTGATGAAATTACTGTATCATTTCGGAAGTAAATAAATAATCAGCCTCGGATTTTTTTATTGAGCCCTCCGGAGCATGCATTATTCATACAAACGAAATAGGTACCAAAATAATTTGTAAATCAAACATATTCTTAAGGTAGTGTAAATTGATTCCGTTTGGATTACAGAATATCTAGGTTCCCAAATATACAGGGTTATTGGCAAAACACCCGCAACCTCTTAAGGGGTCATTGTACTCATCATTATGAACAACTTTTACTATGGGACCAAACCTGAAATCGCGAAAAAAAATCAGCTGTTCAGTACATTTATGTTCGCATAATTCGTCAAAATACTGAACAGCTGATTTTTTTTTGCGATTTCAGATTTGGTCCCATAGTAAAAGTTGTTCATAATGATGAGTACAATGAGCCCTTAAGAGGTTGCTGGTGTTTTACCACTAACCCTGTATATTAAATAAGAACATTGATTTAATCATGAAATATGAAAAAAATAAGTTTTCTATAGAAATTTTAAATTCCTCATATCTCGTCTTTAAATTAGTGTTCTTTCAAAATATATATTTGGGAACCTAGATATTCTGTAATCCAATCGCAATTAATACACACTACCGTAACAATATGTTTGATTTACAAATTATTTTGGTATTTCATTTGTATGAACTACGCATGCTCCGGGGGCCTATTAAATCTGCATTACAGCTTTTTCATTTTAACAAAGGTTTAAACAATAATAATGACATTTAGTACACAACAGAACAAATAAAGAACCAAAAAATTTTCGGAAACGTGCGAAAAAAGCTGGCAGCATTGCGAGATGGCGAGACGAGCTGGATAGGTTCCGTCAAAAAACTGGAAAAAGGACGCGTGGGCATTCCAACGACGGAAGAAATGGAGGGAGGCCTTTGCCTAGGCAGGAGTGGCACAGAGTAGGCTAGTAAAACAAAAATTGTTATCAAAATGCAGTTTATGAAATAATTAGTGGGCGCTTTCTCATTGACAGGTTCCACCTCTAACAAAAGACCGTACTTATACCTATTCCTACCTTTCAATCTAAGACGCAGATTATATGCCAATGACCTTGAGTTGGCTTGCGTGTTCTGTGCTGAGCTCACGCAACGCGTCGTACGTTCAGCCAGTAATTAAAAATTTTAAACAAATTAGAAGCATTATTAATTTAGTACTTATACCTTATAACAAATATTAATTTAATAAAACACGTATACTTACTAAAAGATTAAATATTAGGTCTTGTACCTATGAAATTGCCAATTTACGCAGAAAAAAAAAATATTTTTTTAAAAGATATACTGTCGATGCACTTTTGGCATTTTAATGAAAGTTCGTTGATGCGTCTATACACGTCGTTAATATTGCGTGCTGTCTGTGTTGCGTTGGTGCGACAACAGAAGTCGTATTCGAAAATAGGGTGCAATTTCGATTTTTCCATGGTTACAGAAAAATCGTTATCAAAGAAAAATCGAACGGCGGGAATACATTTTTTTTTTATGGCATGCTATATTATAAAATTGGTTTGATTTTAGAATTCAAAATAGAATGAAAGATATTGATCTTCACACTAGGCGGTATCAAAAATCGGCAATTTCATAGGTAGACATATTAATTAAATTATCTTTAAAATGGTGAAGGTTTCATAAAAATACGCTTGATAGTTTTGCGTGATTCTCAGTTTTTTATCCGCGTTAGACATAACTTTACAAATTAATTACTTAGTGTAATTAATTCGTCTTATAAACATAACTTGACAGGCCAGTTGACGTGGTTGGTTAAGACACCACCTATCATGCCACAGGTCGTGGGTTCGATTCCCATCCAGGACAAACATTTGTGTGCATGAACATGTCTGTTTGTCCTGAGTCTGGGTGTAATTATCTATATAAGTATGTATTTACAAAAAAAAAGTAGTATATGTAGTATATCAGTTATCTAGTTTCCATAGTACAAGCTCTGCTTAGTTTGGGATCAGATGACCGTGTGTGAAAATGTCCCAGGATATTATTATTATTATTATTTATTATTATAATCTAAAATATTCATAATAAGTTATTAAGAAAATGCTCTAACTTTACATTTATATTTTTTCAAAATCATTATTGGCCGATTCCTATAAATTACGAACCGTTATTCGTTAAAATTAAGACCCTTGTATCTTTACCAATAAAGAAGCAAATACCTTATAGCTTTGCCTTAAAGCTTTTAGCTTAGTAGACCGTTCCTTATGGAAGTAGCTATCACAGGTAAACTTAGCTTACGAATTCTAATCTTGAAAACAAAAGTGGCGTTATTCAAAAATTTAAATTTTACGGTATGACCATTTAAAGTTTTTGACGCAGCATTTTGGTCAATATCTTAGCAAACAACTGAAATAAAAGCTTCACTTACTCGTATCCGTTTGATTATCATACTTTAAGTTATGTACTGAACACAAATCAATCTACCTAGCCTTTTCCCAACTATGTTGGGGTCGGCTTCCAGTCTAACCGGATGTAGCTGAAAACCAATATTTTACAAGGAGCGACTGCCTATCTTACCTCGACAACCCAGTTACTGGGTAATACGATACCCCTTGGTAAGACTGGTTGGTCATCAGATTCGGGCTTCTGACGACCCGTAACGACTGTCAATGATCCACGAATGACAGCCGGGACCAACGGCTTAACGTGCCTTCCGAGGCACGGAGGAGTCTCAGAAAATGGTGATGGTCACCCATCCACGGACCAACCCCGGCAAACGTAGCTTAACCTGATGGATCGAACCGTGCGGCTGTTATTACTTAGCCACGAGCTCCCTCCATGTGTTCAGTACAAGTTATGTACTGAACACATGCCAGTAAATTATGGAGTTATTTAGAAAACATAGTTTTGTTATCCAGGTGCGAATATAGTTTGTTAATTAATTTAGTTTGTTTTTTAATAGTTTGGCAATAAAAATGCTACCATTGGTAAACACAAGATTCGTTTTTGTTTATAGGAACCGAGCATGTCACATCTCGTTTAGATGTGATCTTCAGCTTAAAATCATTAAAAGTCGTTTATTTTTATATTTGAAGTAAGTACCTACGACTTAAGGCGATCCTTAAGTCGTAGGTACTGACTTCAAATAAACTTTTTCCTTTACACTTAACACAGTCGCCGACTCACCGTAAACAGTCTCAGAAGTCATGATATCTTGGCAAGCAAAGAGACCTACAAAGAACTAACTCTCTTCCGGGCATAGATAGGAGTATAGTGTTTGCCCGTGGATATTGCGCGCTCAAAGCTCAAAGCTGTGTTGTACCTCCTAGGGGGATTGCAGACGGTATTTGAGATATAGGGTAACTTGGAACGTGAAACGGACCTTATTTGACTTGGTTGATGGTTATGGGTTGAGCGATTGTGCGGTGATTATACCTAAATAGAATCTTTTCCGATGCACGATAGAGGAAAATTGTGTTGCATTTTTGTAAAGAATATCATGTCGTAATCATTATAGGTACTTAACTACTTTGGATAAGAGAGAAGCTATTGTGGCTAAGTAATAACAGCCGCACGGGTCGATGGATCAGGTTAAGCTACGCTTGCCGCGGTTGATCTGTGGATGTGTGTATCTTTAAATACTGAGAACCCTCCATGCCTCGGAAAACACGTTAAGCCGTTGATCCCGGCTGTCATGCGTGGATCTTTAACAGTCGTTACGGGTCGTCAGAAGCCCGAAAGTCTGACAACCAGTCTTACCAAGGTGTATCGTATTACCCAGTAACTGGCATCCGGTTAGATTAGATAGAAGCCAACCCTACCCTAACATAGTTGGGAAAAGCCTAGGCAGATGATGATCTACTTTGGATAAGAGTTAAAATCAATTTATACAAAAAATACCAAAAAACCAATATATCTTTACCTAACTAAAGTTTGAATAGTAAGTAACAAGGTTATATAGTAATAGACAGTGAAGTCAGGATGGGAAATGTACTTACACGGTCTAAGTACTTACTTAAATAAGTGACAACCTCTTAAGGCGATACCAAAATAAGTTGGGGGCCTTTTCGTAAGCATTTATTTCACTATTACAGCATGTATGGATTAAATTTTTGGTTATATGTTTATCGACTATTTGAATAATACACTGACTGAAGGAAAACGTAATTGGGTTAAAACTTGATAGAATTTAATTCCGAAAAGACCTATACTTTTTTATATTTTTTCTGTAATTCTAAAATCCTAAGTAATTTGATTGCAAAATTGCGTTCAAAATGTGTATTAGATAATTGAAAACGCTGGCTGAAAATATTTGTGTTAAATAACTTAATTTATAAAATTTAAAAAAATTGGCTTGGTGCTTTTATTTTGGTGCCAGTGCATTGATACGCTCTCTTTTTTTCGCATGTGGAAGTAATTGACTCTGTCGCCGTTTCTTATTACCGCACAGTTAGCTTTTTACATATCACCGTATAATAAACTATTAATAATTATTTACAACGTATTATCACGGTGCCTTTCCGACGATGTGGTTTGGGTTTTGCCCCTTCTGTCATATTTCTATTAATGGCGAAAGCTTGCATAGTGAACAACTTTTACTATGGGACCAAACCAGAAATCGCAAAAAAAAATCATCTGTCCCCTACATTTTGTTCGCATAACTCGTCAAAAGCGAGAGAGCGTAGATCAGTGGTGGCCCAATGGTTACGGCCGCCACTTACGAGTTGTATGTAGGTCGTGGGTTCGAACCCCGACAGGCGCTTTACTTTGTGTATATTATTTTATCACCACAGCTCTCAAAACGGTGAAGGAAACATAGTGAGGAAACCGGCATGTCCTAGAACCAAAAATTCGGAGACACATGTCATGTGACATCTACCAACCCGCATTGGGCCCATGCGGTAGATTGCAGCCCAATCCCTCTCGAAGAGAGGAGGCCTGCGTCCCAGTAGTCCAAACGAAATCGAAACTAGTCTTACAACCGTTATCCCATACTTTCAGGTATACATCTTCACCTGCACACTATACATAAGGTTTGTCAGGTATGCGCTATGATTATGGAAAGTGAAACCGCAAGAAAAGTTGTGTTTTTCTTATGGAGGGGGAGGGGGTGTGGGTGACGCTTTCAAATTACCAAGATGCTGTGCTAGTTTCGTACAGTACACCGGTACAGTCGGCAGGAAAATGTTCTTAATCTAGTGGTTCGATGTTCAAAATTGGTTTGGATTAAGTCATTGTGAATTTAAATTAAGTTAAGGCGAAATGGGTCCCAAAGAAGATATTTTGACGCATTTCGGCTGCACGCAAAATCAAAATCAATTTTGCCCTCAGAAACTACAAAGCCCTACTTTCATGATTATAAAAGTTGAGGATGTTCTTTAGTAAATAATATGAGGGCCAAAACACAATTGACACAATTTGGCAACAAAATTGGAATTTTTCGTGAGAAAAAATAGTTTTATTCTATTGTGATTAAAGCAATTTCATTAATATTTTGTTTACACGTTCACCGTTAAAGACATTAGGGGATTACGCGTTTATTTTAATGTAACAGAGCCTAAAGAATTTTGAAAAGAAATATTTTTTAAATTCTATATGCTCCGTTTGAACATACATTGGTATGTTCAAACGCTCCAAACCCCGTTACGATACGATTTCGCCTTAAGTATGATATTTGCTTTGCTTATTCTAGACAAAGATCCTAGATATGTAGTTTGTCCAAAGCAGCAAAGCTAATAATTATATTAATCGTTGGTTTGTAAGATGGTTTAAAAAAAAACGGGCAAATTCGTGTCGGACCACGCACAATGAAGGGTTCAGTAGTTAAAAAGAATTTATCTCAAAAACAAACTTAACATTGTAGTTGTTAACAGTCAGTCACAACATGAAACTACCGGGAAAGTGCAATTTTTCTTTTCCGAACCCCGATTTTTTATGTCAATATTTATGAAAATCGACCAGCATCCTAATTGCGTAACACTCTATCAATCGGAATCTTAATCATTTTGAAGCAAATTGTTAATCAACAACGTAGGTAAATAACGCAATGAATGTTGTGGAACTGTCAAAATGAAACCGATTACGATTGACAGTGTGTTAGGTACGCAATTGCTCCGCTGTATTCTTCTTCCTCCGAGTGTACATGTAGGTACAACCGGTGTTCACAGTACACCAATATGGCTGATGCAAATGGCGCGCTCGCAATCAGCGGAGTGGGCCCCATACCGTCACAACTTACCTTTACCTCTTATGCTCTTACGCTAAATATTGCATATATATGCTAAGTTTTTCAAGGAAAACACTTACGTAACGGGGGCATTCGTGGGCCACTTTCCATTAAGGTACCGGTCGAATAAGATTCCAAGCAAGTCCTATTGATAGCCGTTACGTGATCAATTAGCTAATTCTAAGAGGATAGTGGGTAGGTTAGGACTACTTGTATTCGGACCTAATATGAGTGTTTAGGTACCTATTAAAGACTGTAGGATATTTTTTTTTATGGCATCTCGTAGTTGACCTTGAGAGGCCGTGACTACTTAACCGCTCATTTCCATGGCTGCCTTAAGCGAACTCAAAGCCTCCAGCCAGCAAAAAACTTTAAACTAAGCGACTGCACGCTACGGGCACCCTGTGGGGTACGAACCTCGGCTTAGGACGTCGCTGGGGGAGGACAGCAAGATGGGACAGGCTGGATCAAATCTGGATAATTATTATTATCAGGGGAATTTAGAGCTAGTGGGTCAGCTACGCCACCAGCTGGGACTTCTTCACCGAGCAAGGGACGGAGGAGACCATTACGTTGGGGAGATTGAAGGTTCCAGTTACGCTTAAATAGTAAACTTTTTCATATACCAGGGTCCCATGCCCTCTATCACGAGTAATCACGACATAGACAAAGTGCAAGGTTGGTAGCTTGTTATAATGGAAAAATGTTACAAGTAAGCAGAAGTCTTCAGTCAGTACAGACTAGAGGAAGCACTGCGATGACTATGTCATTTTGTTGATACGATTGAAATGAGAACAGCGGGGTAATTGCGTAACACATATAAAATGACAATTGGCAATGGGTTTCATTTTGACAGTTCAGCCACGTTCATTGCGTTAATCACGTTGTTGAGCAGACGAATTTTTCAAACTTATAAAGCAATGGATTAGGAATTTCCTTCAACACCCTCGGATTGTGAATGAAAGTGTTTAACGTAATTAGGGTGCTGTTTTCAACGAGCTAAATCGACAAAACGTTGTTTTACAAAGCTTTAGGCCCTTTGTACACGGCACGGTTTCTTTACGGTACGGCGTATAAACCGCGCCATAGAAAAAACGTGTCTGTCAACAAGCTTCCATAGTGATTCATACAACGCTGAGGACTACCTACGGCGTATAAACCGTATTTTTTCACGGCAATAAAAACGTGTGTGTACAGAGGGCCTAACACTGTTTATCCACCGCACCGAGAACGGGACGTCCACGAGAAAACAGATGACGGCGCCGAAGGAGCGACAGTACATTTACTATGGCCGAATAATCTCGTTTCTCGTTGATGTCCCGTTCCCGGTGCGGTGGAGAGACAGCCTAAGGCGCGTCGCTCACTGGTAAGTCGCGGCGGCGTCGCGGCACGGTTGAGGCGGGGTCTCTATGTAGAGTCGAGGCGCGGGCGGCTATGCTTCCTTCTCACATTCCAATTCATTTTTTCCGAAACAAAATGAGAAAATGGCGGTGGTTTCGCGTCGTGGTCGGACGCAGCGCTCCCGCCGCGCCCCCACCTCGACCCCGCGCCGCCGCCACCTCGCCCGTGCCGTGACTCTAGTATATGAGCGCACTGCCAGCACTGCCATTTATAATAATAATAATAATAATCAATCAATCCGACACATTATATCCGGGTGTTCTCGTCTAGCTAACGAAGAGTATTTGCATAGACATAACCTTGTAGCCAGGATTATCCATCAGCAACTTGCTCTGAAATACAGCCTTGTAGAATCGCAAGTGCAGTACTACAGGTATGTGCCCGACCCAGTTCTCGAAAATGGAAATATCACTTTGTACTGGGATCGATCCATCATCACTGACAGGACCAATGTGGCCAATAAGCCTGATATAGTGGTGGTGGATCGAATAGAGCGGCGCGCAATGATTGTTGACATAACGGTCCCGTATGACGGGAACCTCGTGAAAGCCGAGACAGATAAACAAATCAAGTATCTTGACTTGGCTCGCGAGGTTGTCGACAAGTGGGATGTGGACTCAGCGATCATTGTGCCGATAGTCGTATCAGCCAATGGCTTAATTGCCAAGAGCCTCGACCAACACCTAAGGAGACTCTCTTTGGGCAGCTGGATCAAGGGCTTGATTCAGAAAGCGGTACTTCTGGACACGGCTCGCATTGTTAGAAGGTTCCTCTCTCTAGAGCCTTGACCGCTGGTAGCTTGGACCCTGTTCCCCATACCGGTGGGTTACTATTTTTTTATATTTTTAAATGTTTTTATATTGTTTTTATTCTAATATTTAAAAATATAATTTATATATGTATTAACAATTGAATAAATGAAATAATAGTAATAATACGAGTCTATTATTGTCCCACCGCAGGGCAAAGGACTCTTCTCATACAGAGAAGGCACGAGCATTGATCACCACACTAGCTCAAGGCGGGTTGGCGATTTCAGACTTATATCAACTATAAGACTTATATTAACTATAAATCCAGGTTTCCTTACGATGTTTTCCTTCACCGACGTCAGTAATGTCCAAGATAAACCCAGAAAGTACATATGAATTGAAAAAGTCACATTGGTACTTGCCCGGATTTGAACACACAACCTCGTGTATGAGAGGCGAGGCCTTAACCACTAGGCCATTTATTCCTAAAGAAAACTAAAGCGCGTCGCTCACACGAGCTAGAGTCGAGGCGGCGTCAAGACGCGGGCGAGTGGTGGTGGAAGAAGGTGGTGCGGGGGATTTTCCACATAACCGTGCCGCGACGCCGCCGCCGCGACCTCGCCTCGACTTACCATTGAGCCACGCGCCGTAGATGCGGTGCGCCGCTTGTCCGCCCGCGCCTTGACGCCGCCTCGACTCTAGCTCGTGTGAGCGACGCGCCTTAGGCCGCTTTACACGCTAAGAAAATTCACTGTGTCTGCTGCAGACAGGACCAATTCATCATGTACACGACAAGAATTTTGTCGAACCTAGGCACGAAAACTTGTCGTGTCTGCGGACAAGACAAAATATATGAACGTGTAAACGATAAGATTGTTTTCGGGCAGTCGTACGTATGGTGTGGTACACCCTGCACTAGTCAAGTCTGTTATTAATTTTTGATTGTTAACCTAACTACCCTGGCCCTTCCTATACCGCAGCAACACAGAGCTTTTCAGTTTTTTCTTTTCTTGTTCAGCACCGTGGCAGTGTGCGAACCGACACGAATTCTTGCGTAAGCCCCGTGACTTTTCTTAGCGTGTAGGTACTATCGACAAAACGGACGCCTTTACACCTTAAAGTTGCTTTCTGTATACACTGATTCATTGAAAAACCCTATGGTGTTTTACTTTGTCATAAGTACATTGCAGCTTGCAAGCCAAATTATTTAATAATTGGAACGGCCTAGCGTTTGTCAATGGTACACGCTACACGCTCAGTAACACAAGAGTAAAATAAAAACTACAAGTCAAACAAGGAACCACGGAACCTTTTTATCAAATAGTTTGCAATTTAAAACATAGTAAACTATTATAAGTTTTGACAGCAGATCAGTGCGCGTTAATTTATTATCATAATAACTTTTTCATACTCCGCTAACAAGGCAAAAAATATCGGCATACACAAAGCGTTGCTGGAATTTATAGCATGCAAAATAACTGACTCGTATGTACTTATGTACCTAGTTGTCAGGCAGTCACGATTGGGACAAAAAAACGGACACAATGTAAATTCAATAGGAGATAAACTGGCGGCTACTTCTGAGAACATCGCTGTGCAGTAACCATGGTTTGGGACTTAGGTGGGATAGTGCTAACGAGTGATTCATATCAGTGTAGCCTGAAAATGACAGACAGACAGCCGGACAACGAAATGATCCTTAAGAGTTCCGTTTTTCCTTTTGAGGTCATCATCTGCCTAGCCTTTTCCCGAATATGTTAGGGGTCGACTTCCAGTCTAACCGAAAGCAGCTGAATACCAGTATTTTACCACGGAACCCTAACGAATGAATACCAGTATTTTACCACGGAAACCATTACGGGGCAGGCAGAAATTTTTTCAAAGTGAAAAGATTTCGAGGTAAAGAAATACTAATGATTTGTCTGAAACACTTCAATGAAAAGAAGGCGTTGTCTAAATATCTATGTATCATTTGTATAAAACAAGGATACAGAATTGATCATTAAAAAATCAAACAACGCGTCAAATTACTCGAGAAAAACTTGTAAATACTGTTAAAAATTAATGCAATACATACAAAAACCAATTTATTTATTGGCTGAAAGTTGAAACTGGAAACTGCCGGTAATAAGGCTTCCGCCATTAATTGAAATATGACAGGAGGGGCACCGCCTTAACCACATCGTCGGGACCGATGCGGCACCGTGATAATATACGTAGTAAATTATTATAAGTTCACAGGTGGCACTGCTACCCATCACTTTAACAAATCCCCTAGTTGGCACCCTAGGTTGGTGCGGAAATGTAATTTTCAGACTGAATAGGACCTACCTAGATAGGTATTTATTGTTTCAATAAATATGACAGTGACAATGTATGTTCTGTTTGAAAGGAGTAGAGCTAGTTTAGTGTTTTTATACAGAGTGTCCGGTAAAAAATGGATAACCTTGAAATAGCATATGCCTTGAAGAAGGAAATGCTGTGCAATTTCTAGTTTCATTATTTTACTGCCTCCTGTCGTACAATATTATATCAACAAACAACCGATGGAAATCATTCGTTTGTGGTCGTGTTGAATAAGAATGTAAAAAAGTTGCAATTAAAAAAAAAATCTTATGCACTTCCTGGGATACTTATATATATTTTTGTGTATTTTTTTTTTTACAACGGCTATAACGTCTATTACATGCTATTTCAAGGTTATCCATTCTTACCGGACACACTGTATGCCGAGAAATTAAAATTTTACCTAATAAGCACTAGCCAGCTGGAGACTGAAGCGTAGGAGCCTGCAGGTAAATGAGAAGCGTTAAGGTTGAGCTTTAATGGTTAAAATACATTTGACAGGCCAGTTGGCACCTATCACGCCGCAGGTCGTGGGTTCGATTCCCATCCAGGACAAACATTTGTGTGCATGAACATGTCTGTTTGTTCTGAGTCTGCGTGTAATTATCTATATAATTATGTAATTACAAATAAAAAAGTAGTATATGTAGTATATCAGTTATCTGGTTTCCATAGTACAAGCTCTGCTTAGTTTGGGATCAGATGACCGTGTGTGAACAATGTCCCAGGATATTATTATTTACATTAGCTAAGTACCGAGCTGAGTTCAAGTACCAATTTTAAGTTATGTGTTCAAACGTCTGAACAAAGTTTTTCGTTGTGAAGTGTCACGTATAGACGCCACGGGACTTACTCGCTACTTACGTAGGCACATAAAATGCAAGTCAGCCTTAAATGCAGTTTTTGAACATCCACCCTTGCATTTCAATTCAGTTTACATACATAAAATAATAAACGGATCTATAAACACAATTGGTAAACTATTTTAACTTTAAGTCTAGCCAACGTAGTAAGCGTCATCATCGTATTTTTGAATTGCCTACATCCACCATAAATACCACTTTGAATAGCCCACTCACACGTATGGCAAGGCAATATAACGAAAGGTCCACTTGGCAGATTACCCTATTGATATTTTCTCCATGAGTTTTGCTTCATACAGACGTTTCTTATTTAAACAGTGCGAAGAGTGCACGTCAATAAAGCTCTAGTTGGTTTGTTTTGTAGTGTTCTAGATTTAGGTCTACTAGACACACTTTTTATTGTTCTCCGTTGTCTCTAATATTTCACATGTGAATGTCATGCATACCTGTTATTTGCATGGTTACTAAAATGCCAACATTTGATATTATTTAATTGTAATTGTAAGTGATTGTGCTGTTGGTGTGCGTGTCTGGCGTGTCTGAATTTATTTATTTATAATAATATTATAAATAAATAAATTCAGACACGCTTTCATCCCATGCGTGTAGGCAGAATCCATACATAATATGTACTCCTTTTACTTCGTTTACATTCAATCATTTGAACACACAATACCTAACTACGCATCTGACCTTTATGAAGAACATCACGGATAAGGTCACTATGGATGTCCTTCTCCAGGGCGTCCGCTCCCGGCGTTTCCACGCACATCTGCCTTGTAAATACCTTATGTTAGTCGCCAATCGTACATCCTCTAAACATGACCAATCAATCTAGGCATTCTTTTTTCAATTTTTGTTACTACAACTTCCTTTTAATCGCAACATTGATTTACTATATCGCATCATTCCTCAGCCTATCATTCATAGTTAAACCAATAATTGAGTTTAGTTCGGTAAAAAAACATTTCTTATGATTTGCGATTTGCTTTGCTACTACTTACCGCATTTCTTTTCGCACGAAACTCAATGTTTTTCCCTGTATAGTGTATACATTCCATTATTCTTCCCGTGAAATTCAATTTTCTCAACACAAAATGTCATGTGAGTAATGGAAATGGGTATGGTTCCTTTTTTTACTGAATGAGTTGTCATTTATCGTTAGTTTTAAAAAAGAAATACATAACAAGGTGCTAGTAGGTATAAGGATCAATTTATTCATTTATTATTTTTAATAGAAAAGCCCTAATGCAATTAGTATTTCAGATATAAGTAATAATACTAATAATAAAAGACGAAGCAAACGTGCTCGGAGGAAGGAAGTATTCCAGTAAGGTGTTGGTAGGGATCTGGGGTTGCGGGTTGTTCGAAAGAGTTACCGTGGCCCTGGCACAGGCAAGTGAAGGAACACGGGTGGGTTTTAGTCAGTAGAAGTCTGACACGCCCTTCCGCTCCACCCAGAGCGAGAGAAGTTATTTGATGATTTCCCATCCACAAAAAAAAAAAAAAAAAATCTTGACCGTACTTCCGGGATTGTCCTGATAGCCGTGGAATACCTCTCCACTCCTCAATCATCTCAGTAAGTGTTGCCCCCTTATCGCAACGTCACTATGTGCCAGCGACCGTTTCCGGGGGCCCGTTATTGGGTCACCCGCTCCCATTTGGTCCGTGTATAATTATATAACATTGGTCAGGCAGGGGACATAGTTCTTCCATAGTTTAAGTTACCCAATCCACTTTAGCCACCCAAACCCATATCCCAATATGTTTTGTTTCCACGTTCTACAATAGTCCTACACCAACCGCGGGTTGTCCTTGGGTGTACTTGCATAGTGCATACAGGGATAATCGCCGGTTGGTTGGTGGTGTGAAAATTACCTAAGGGGCCTCTGCGAGTTGGTTTCGGCCCCTCGTACGCCTTTCAAAAGTCCGGGACCCCAAGGTTCCGAAAAATGTAAAAAAAAAACTAATAATAAAGGACGAAGGAAACTACCTCGTTGGTCTAGTGCTTGCAATTGCTACTGCTGAGCGTGTCAAAGTTAAATCATTTATATTTCAAATTTTGAACGTCATTTTTTATAAAAAATAAATAATTGATTCTAGTTGCCCCTTCCAAAAGGTAGTTTCGTATGGAGAAGAATGGGCAAGAAACTCCACCGTTATTCCTATAAAATGTTTTTACAATATTTTGTATACATCCGTATTAAGTACCTATTGTTACCTACCTACATTATAGGTAGAGAGGGTGTCTGAGAAAGAGTGTCGCCAACTTAATGGTGTGGTACAGATCACCATACTGAACAACTTTTTCCCGAAGACTAACATCGCAATCGTGAAAAAAAATAATCAGTCTCCTATCCAAAACTTCAATACCTACTTGACCAAGTAAATAAATACACTCACGCGTACGTACGTATAGGACGACTAATTTTACTAACACAACATTAAATGTGAGAAGTAGAAGAATTTAAAATATAAAATTCAAACAAGTAAAAGTATTCTTTAAAACCATGCTAATGAAAAATCAATTTAACCCTCGCATACAAGAGCTGAAGTGCTCTTTAAAAACCAATGAGTCAGTTGATGACTAATCCTGCTTGGCGAATATTCGTGCGCACCCTGGTCGTGAAGAGGGCGGGTCAAATGTTATTCACTTATAACAAGTTATCTGTCAAGTTGAAAAGTAAGCTTGAAGCGTCAGACCAAATTTATTTAGAGTCCAGTCTTTCTTGGACTCTCAAAGTAAATAAAGGAGCGAAGCTTCCAAAAAAATTGCAACTGGAGATAATGAAAAAACACGTAAAGTCAGGGAACTTGATTAATAAGCCAATTGACTATAAACTTAAATTTTCCAGAAATTCAAATGACAGTGAAATGGCTATACCTAACACGACATAAAGACGTAGGTAGTGTGTCAATCTGCAAAATAATTAATTTCCATTATTAAATCTACAGGGGCCTAGGGGCTAAGTAATAATAGCCGCCCAGGTCGTTCGATCAGGTTAGGCTACGCTTGCCGCTGTTGGTCCGTGAATGGGTCACCATCTTTACATACAAAGACACCGCCGTGCCTCGGAAAGTACGTTAAGCCGTTGGTCTTGGCTTTCATTCCTGGATCTTTGACAGTCATTACGGGTCGTCAGAAGCCTGATGATAGTCTAACAACCAGTCTTACCAAGGGGTATCGTATTACCCAATAACTGGGTTGTGGTGGTCAGCTAGGCAGTCGCTCCATGTAAAGTACAGGTACTCAGCTGCATCCGCTTTTACTGGAAGCCTAAACCTATACGCATCTTAGTAAAATCGCCTAGCCTAGCAGTCTTAAAACTCAAAATTTGTATGTAGCTTCTGTGCAAAGAAGAGCAGGGTCAGCAAGCATCAAATGCTACAACAATAATTTCATTTGAATAGCGAAATGAGGTAGGTACCGCATTTCGCCACCGGTCAAGTTATTCTGGATATAATGTAGAAT
The DNA here is from genome assembly GCA_948252095.1 of Dicycla oo. Taxonomy (NCBI): domain Eukaryota; kingdom Metazoa; phylum Arthropoda; class Insecta; order Lepidoptera; family Noctuidae; genus Dicycla; species Dicycla oo. The sequence goes on along the minus strand of OX411711.1, from coordinate 9,473,346 downwards.
GCCTTAGTGCTTAGATCATTGGCGGCGACCGCTTTGATACACGTAGTATAGAACAAGCAACCTATTCATAGTGTGAGATAAGTATCAGCTACATTGTTATTGCTCGATGAGGAGCTCGTGGCTAAGTAATAACATCCGCACAGGTCGATCCATCAGGTTAAACTACGCTTGGCGAGGTTGGTCTGTGGATGAGTGTCCATCTTTTCATACCGAGACTCCTCCGTGCCTCGGAAAGCACGTTAAGCTGTTGGTCCCGGCTATCATTCGAGGATCTTTGACAGTCGTTACGGTTCGTCAGAAGCTCGAAAGTCTGACAACCAGTCTTACCAAGGAGTATCGTATTACCCAGTAACTGGGTTGTAGAAGTCAGATAGGCTGTCGCTCCATGTAAAATACTGGTATTCAGCTGCATCCGGTTAGACTGGAAGCCGACCCTAACATAGTTGGGAAAAGGTTAGGCATGTTGATTGATTGACTTTTATTATTGTTATTGCTCGATATTTATGAGTAAATATTGATAGCTCGACACATAAATTGGACCGTGTTATGCAGAAAGCAGCCATGTCGGGAAAAGTGCAAACAGAGTTATAAGCATTTTTCTGTTGATGGTTGCATTATGGATGTATGGACAAGGCTGCATTTGACGGCTCATATCTCCGTGATAAATAGAGATAATGGCATGGTTGGTTTTGCAAAAAAACTTTTATGTTGAAATTAGTATGACCGTGTTTATAACTCATTTTTGGAAAAAGTGCCATATGGCTGCTTTCTGCATAACTAGGACCATTAGTTCAATTATGTTTTTTTTTTTATCTGAATTTCTGGCGGAATGTATCAAGCCTGAAATATGTTTCGAAATTTAAATTAAATTCAGCGAAGGTAATGGTTTTGTTACTATGTTCCTACTGCTGAGGTACAAGCCTCTCTCTATGAGAGGGAATGGGCCGTAATCTACCACCAGGGCCCAGCGCGGGTTGGTAGATGTCACGTTTTCGAATTTTTGGTTCCAGGACATGCCGGTTTCCTCACGATGTTTTCCTTCACCGTTTTACAGAGGTGTGGTGATGAAATTAAGGGGACTACAGAACTTAAACGCAACAAAACGCAAGTTTTATAATGCCTAAAAGTATTTGATCTACTGCAGTAGACATAATCAGAAAAATAAAAATAATAATATATCTTTATTTCAGACATACGTCCATATATTTTTACCAAAAGAAAGTTAGTAAGGTTATTAGTAGAACACATAAAAATACAAAAAATACAAATAACAGGGTGTTAGTAATTTGTTAGTACAGAATCGAGATCAGTATATTACATTATACTGCAGTCTATTTCCTATTTCCGAGTAAGTGAACACTCGCCCAGTAAACAGTAAACGGACCGTTTATTTTGCACGCTAACGTTCTGAGGACAGTGTTGGTGCTACCACGGACCCTGCTCATCATCGACGTGGTTCTTTTCCTAATGATGGAGAAGAAATCATTGATGAAAGCTGCCGCAAACATTTCTGAAGCACTGCAGTACCTGGGTTTCCTCAACACTGCCCTCTGAGCGTCATTGTACTGAACACGCAGGGCATTGAATGCCCGCCGCGTATACTCGTAGTTGATCCACAGACTGCACGTGTAGAATGACTGACAGAAGGCTCTGAAAAGTAACAGTTTTACATCTGTAGTACATCGTGCAAATCTGCGGGCCAACATATTTCAGCGGACTGCCAACGCCCTCCTTTCCCTCTCTAAGTCTGCATCATCCTGTAGGCGATCCGTCAGCATGTGACCCAAGTATTTTGCTTCAGTCACCCTTACTAGTGACGCCCCCGCGATCCTAATTGGTGGCACATTTGATGGAGCTTTGTTCCTCGCCTTGAATACCATGAAGGCACTCTTACTAGCATTATACTTGAGTCCATGCGACGTGGCATACGCTTCACAAATGCCCAGAAGTCTTCTAAGCGCACTCACTTACGGGCTCAGCAGAACCATGTCGTCCGCATAACTAATATTATTTATCATGGTTCCGTCTATCGAACACCCGACCATAGCTCTGCTGAGCCTCCCAATCAGCTGATTAACAAATAAGTTAAACAAACTCGGAGAAGTCAACCCACCTTGTCTGACACCGCATTTCAGAGGATATTCCTGACTAAGCGAGCTGACCCATTTGACCGCATTTTTTTGATTACTGTACCAGTACCTGAGGAGGGATACCGTCTCCCTCGGCACAGTGGTTTCCTCAAGTAGTTTATGCCACAGAATATCATAATTAACCAGGTCGAACGCCCTCGACAGATCAAGAAAACACGCATATATCGGTGTATTCCTGTCAGTATAATACCTTACAGTTTGTTTCAGACACATAATCGCCATTTCCGTTGACAGGTTGGGTCTGAAGCCAAACTGCAAGTCATGGATCTGAAGGTGTTTACTCAGCTGTGCGTTCAAGAGACTGTCGAGGACCTTCGCCACGGTAGTGGCCAATGATATCGGGCGGTAGTTACGCTTGTCTGATGGATCCCCAGTTTTGTTCTTTACTATAGGAACTACTACTGTTTTCAACAAATCATCCGGTATTCCGGATGATTTGTTGAAAACAGTAGTATTAACGTCTTATTAGACGTTAGACCTACACAAAAGTTAAACAGTAGACTCAAGACTTTGGGCAGATGTACACCTGCGTATCGCAAATGTTCTATACTTATGCCATCATGACCTGGTGACTTTCCAAAATATATGACTTTCTTCAGGATATAATTATGCTAGTTAGATAGTGTGTTGAAAACAGAATACAACTAATTTGATGAGATTTTTATTTTTATTTGTGATGGGTTTGCTCTTGACTCTAGTCTAGGTCAGAGGTGACAGAGACAAAGTCGACGATGGACTGAGCTTACCCAGAAGAAGCCTGTTCACTCTCACTTTGAAGAGATTAGCGTTGTATGCGTTCGGAAACACATACGCAGGTAGTGAGTTCCACTCCTTTGCTGTGCGCATTATAAAAGACATTTAGAAGCGCTTAGTGCGAATTGATGGAATAGCAACCGCGTAGGGATGGTAACTGGCAGTGCGTAGATAGAAAAAAATCACGAATATACCTCTAAAAATTTATTTTAACGATTAAAAACCTTACTAACACACATGCAATCATTCTGATTTTTTGTCAGATTATTCTACAAGTAACATATTAACATAATAGTGTTTTAATTTTTTTGTACAGTTAATAGATTTTTTTGTAAATAGATAATTGCTTCATATTTTGCAATAAATTACTAGCGTTGCGTCATCGCGCTTCTCTTTCTTTTCTATGCAGTCCGACAGTGACCGCGCTTTAGGTCCTGTAGTCCCCTAGTAAAGCGTCTGCCTGGGTTCTAAGCCAAGGCATACAAACTCATAAAACTGCTTTCTGTCTTGTTGGAGGGTTAAGTTTGTATGAATTCAAATCAAGAAGTAACTATTTAACTAAACAGTTACTAACTAAACACATTTTAAAAAGTTTATATTAAATTAAATTTACCGTTCATTAAATTACCAAGCAAACCTAACTTTTACTTATTGCGTTATGATAACATAGGTAAACCGAATAATCAAATAAAATAACCATTCACCGTGAAATATTCAATTAACTCCAATAAGCGCACCGCAGAGTAAGGTCACCAACTTCACAAGTGGCTGCGACGGACAATCCCAAAGGTTAAATAAAAATATTATAAATAAAAGAAATCACTCACAAGTCTGGCCGTCCACTTACATTCGATAATCACGATCGTGTTTAGATAAAAAAAGAAAAAGAAACAATAATAACAAAATAAACAAGGCCCGTAATCATTTCGTGTCAGTCGAATGAGGAGTAGGGTGACCAACCAAGTAGTGCTGTAATAATCTTCTCCCTTTTGGTCATATTCAGATTCTGGTGCAGGTGCTATTACAGTGCTTTGAATTATGGCTACTGAAACATACTAAAATATTTATGAAACAATTTTTGTGGAAATAGGATTTTTATTTAGAGTTCCGTACGTCCGAATAAAAAATGGAACCCTGATTGGATCACTTGTATGTTTTTTAATACAGAAAGTAGTTCTATAGAACTTCTTTAAGTATACATACATTTTTATCAACCACAATATTAAGTTTGTTTATGGGATAAATTCACCCTAACTACGGAAGCCTTCGTTATGCGTGGTCCGACACGTACTCGGCCGTCACCCTAATTGCGTAACACACTATCAATCGGAATCTGAATCATTTTGAAGCACATTGCTAATCCCTTGCTTCATATGTTTGAAAAATTTGTCTGGCGTAAAACGTAAACAACGCGATGAATGTTGTTGAGCTGTCAAAATTAAACTGATTCCGATTGATTATGTGTTACGCAATTGCCCCAATCAATCTGCCTAGCCTTTTCCCAACTATGTTGAGGTCGGCTTCCAGTCTAACCGGATGCAGCTGAATACAAATATTTCACATGGAGTGACTGCCTATCTGACCTTCACATCACAACCAATTACTTGTTATTAATTACAATGTTACGCAATTGCCCCGCGGCTTATAAAAAAAAATTACTATCATTTATACAGTCAGTGTAACACCAGAAAATCCTTGAGTACGGAGATGGAACGGTCCTGGATACGGATTTTACTTTGTCAAGTGGCGCAGCTTGGGAAAGTGAGAAGAGAAGAAAAGTCAAAGTTAATAGGTACAATGCTATTGACAAAAATGAAATTATTCCCTTTCAAAATAATTGATGGTCACCGTACTTTTCACTTCAAAGTCAAGTTACGAGTTTCGTCATGACATGACGTATGAGCGAGCGACGCCGACGTCAAAATACTTATTATATTTTATTTAAATTAATAAGTGTTTAAGCACTTACGATTAAGTCACTGTTTATTTGTTTTTTTTTTTTTTAATGATTTGAAATGCTGTGCTTTGACAGTAACGACATTTTGAGCTTCACGAGAATAAGATGACAGAATTATTATTGATCGACTTTCTAATATTATAATCCATCATCATCATCGTAATCATTTGCCAAACCTTTTCCCAAATATGCTGGAGTCGGCTTTGAGTCTAACAGGTTGCAGCTGAATACCAGTATTTTACATGGAGCGATTGCCTATCTAGCCTCCACAACCCAGTTATTGGGTAATACGATACCCCTTGGTAAGACTGGTTGTCAGACTTTCGGGCTTCTGGAGACCCGTAACTACTGTCAAAGATCCTCGAATGACAGCCGGGACCAACTGCTTAACGTGCTTTCCGAGGCACGGAGGGGTCTTGGTAAGAGGGTTGCCCAGCTTAACCTGATCGATCGACCAGTGCGGCTGTTATAGCTTAGCCGCAAGCCCCTCTTAAAATATTCTAATCAATAATTTAAGTAAAAGTCAAGCCTTGACTCAGAGAGAAAATACTAATTCCGAAAATCCATAAATAGACCATCACTGCGTTATAGCCTTGCGTTAATTCAGAGACGTTAGGAGACAAGATTACATGAAAAACTACTTTTACAGGACTCCAATGTAATTCCTTCAGCAATTGATGTTACCCAGCCGTCACAAAACCTATGAATAATTAAATAATGTCAAGGAAATAACCGTTCATTTGAATCTCGTAACTTAAGACGAGACTGCCACCTGCGCCAAATGCACTTCTGTAACTTTGCTACTCCTATATTTGCTTCCAAAAACTATAAACATACCTTATATCTTAAGAAATAAGGTTGAATATTGCAAGAGCAGGATGCTGTAGAGATATTTTCAAAGTTGGTCAATAAATTTGTAGAAGTGTACGGTGTTTAGTTGATGCAACGTTAGCTATGAAGTGTAGTACAGTTTACAACCAGTCTAGTAGTAATGAAGGGGATGACACCTGGGGCTAGTTATTATATTGAGTGGGGTCTGTAAAAAGAAGCATTCTGGATCAAAGTCATATGATTTATTTCAAATAACCACATAAAAGGCACTTTCGATCGTCAAAATTTACAAAACAATAGGTAGTTACGTATTTAGAAGAATGGGCAAGATGTTCCAGCGTTACTCTTTTAAAATATATTACAATATTTTGTATCCACCATAATCATCCTAACTAACGTTCCCACTGCTGGGATACAGGTCTTCTCTCTGTGAGAGGGAGTGGGCTGTAATCCACCACGTGGGCCCATTGCGGGTTGGTAGTTGTCACATGCCTTCGAATTGTTGGTTCTAGGACATGCCGGTTTAGGACATCAGGTTTGTAGGCCTCACGATGTTTTCCTTCACCGTTTTTAGTGCAGCGGTGATGAAATAAATTATAAAAAATAATGCGCCTGCCTGGGTTCGAACACCAAAGTTTCGAACTCTGTATGTCGAGGCCGTTACCACTGGAAATCACCCCCACTGCTCCCATAATTTGTATACAATCATTACGAGTATATAGGTTTAGATGAAGAAAGTTTTTATTAGAAAGATAGTTCATAACTCGTTAAAATGTAGGGAACAGCTGACTTTTTTTTTTGCGATTTAAGGTTTGGTCCCATAGTAAAAGTTGTTTGTTATCATGAGTACAATCATGTGTTTAAGTATCGGTCACTAATTACCAGTCACCTATGCTGCAATCACTTTCTTGGGGAAGCCGGTAAAGTAAACCTGAATGTAATATATCGTGTAGGTTCATTCAAATCATCTTCAGTCAAATTAGTTTCATCCATGTAGTAAGTAATTCAGGGTCTTCAGAAAGTATATCTCTGAAACATTATTTTTAATATTGCTATTAAACATTTAATAAAGATTACAAAGTTAATAAACAAAAAGCATCAAATTATACATTTAGCATTTTAACCCCTTCACTGCATTTATTAGTGCAAATTTCACCCATATTCAAAGTAAATTTTGCATAAAATCATCTAAAAGTCGCTTGAGCAAACAACTTTGGGTTGCCAGATAGGAAAATTGCGGTTCTCGTAAATTTTAATCATAATTTAAGGAGGGCGATGAAGAAATACGCCATAATAAGGAAGTAGGAGAAGTGGAGAGCCCGACAGGTTTTGGTTAGCAAAGAGGGCGCGAAGGTAACTAAACAAAAATATTGTTATGCATTCTGTTGGTCCGGGTACTGGGTTATTTATTATACAAGCTGCTGCTAATTTTTTTCACGGGGATCTGAGTGAATTTTTGTTTACGCTCCCTTTGGTATTTTTATAATTGCGGGATCTAGAGATTCCTCGTTTTGCTTTTATGTTTTAAGGTGTCGAAAGCTTTTTATAATTCAGCAGTTTTTATGTATGCTATTTTAGAGATTTTGAACTTTTTAAAATTACTTCTAAGTAGGACTTGACAAATAGGTATCCATGCAATTATTACCGCTTAGGCGGACCCCATCAGCCCGTTCCAGGATACGTTACTACGTATCCTTCACAAACACGACATACAAGATGAAATCTCAATAATTTCTTCACCTATAAACCGCATAATTGCAACAAACAAATACTTCTATCCTCATTACAGCTCGTCGAACGAGTTGCGGAGGCTGCAATTTAAAATCTCTCCGTTCTCTCGTTATACGATATTGATCCGACAAAATTGCAAATTGCATTCCTTCTTACCTGAAAACACGTTCAGGCTAACGATCCTCTTTATTTTAACCTCTGTTTGTTTATATTTTGGGAGTCTAGTGCGTTATTGTCTGGACTTGAGTATTTTTGATTTGGAAAACTAATAAATTTTCAGTTGTTTTTGTTTTTGGAATTCTACAAGGATGTATACTTGGCCCATCTTAGCTCACGCTATTTTACGTATTCTGTGTTTAGTGTTTTAAAAGTCAGTAATTTAAAAATAAACTTTTTCATGACACAAGATTTTTTATATTTTTAAGAGACCTATTGGCGTTCTTATTCTGAGAAACTGAATGACTTTGACCACTTGACTTATTTAGTAGTGGAGAATAGTTATTAGCATAGTTTATAGCGACCTCGCTATTCACAAATTTTCGTATCTATTTATTTATAGCCAAAATTCCGAAGCAATTTTTTCATAAAATGCGCGACTGCATTTTTTTTTTTTTTTTTGAGCACGTGGATTGAGGTACTGTACCATAGGTAAGCAAATGAAATGAAAAAGATAATATAGTATAATAATATCTCTTAAATTGCGGTTTAGTTCATAGCGGTATCAGAATTTATAAATATTTATGGAATTGGAATATCTGTAAAAAAAAACCCAAAAACCATGAAACTACTGATAACACTCTGAATTAACTGTAAACTCTTTACTACTTCTATTAATATTATTACGTTAAATTTATACCAGAATAAACATTAATAAGAAATTAAAACAACTTTAAACAAAAAAAAAAATCATAACAGGCTCCAAATACAACTGCCAAATTGCTACATAATGCGATGCGTCACCGTTCTTAAATATATCGAATCTGTCATACCGCAATTTTGTGATAGGCCTCTTAAATACGCAAGAAATTATGTGACTAACATTGACGAGAATGAGCTAGCTCCGTTGCGTTAGTAATTAGCACAAATTATATAATAACTATGTAGACTCCATGGTCTCCGTACAAGTAACTCTGTAATGAAGGTACAGCAGGCAATAAGCCAATAATGCCTACCGGCACAAAAACACACATCGGAAATTACCCACGATTTTTTACAAGAAGTCATTTCTTCAGAACAATCATGTTTGTTTAACCCATCAATACTTGGGCAAATTACCCAGACAGCTTATTGATTACCCGACTGTGTCCTGCAATTATGATAATGTTACGTTTACATACCAATTTAGTTGAGATTGTATTATTATTTTTTAAGCAAATTATCGTCGTTGCTCTCTGTAAGTAAATAAGGTGGATATTTTATTTCGCGTGTGTGTTCGAGGGTTTTAATTATACTAATTGGAGGTATGATTAATTAAATGAAATTGTTGCGTACATTTCCATCGGATCATTATTAGATAAGTAGTTAAGATGTAGGTACAATATATTATAATAACTAACATAAGTGTTGCTCAACGTCGCGGCGTCGTCAATTACCTACAAATCTGCCTCGTGCTACGAATGGCTACGAATACGAAACGACATTAGGCGTACATACCTTGCCTTTCTCCTTGCATTTTATTTTCTGGAAAATATTCTTCATTTACTTACTGGTGAACCATCAATGCCTTTCCAATCATAAAAATATAACTTAGGAATTTTCCATATAATATAACATGTAAAATCAAATAATCAAATTTCTAATTTGATGAATCCTCGCCAATATCTACGAAAGCATCGCCTGCGCATCCGAACGTTCTGGAGTTTTACTCGTAACATGGAATACTCGTAGAGGGCGTTTAGTGGTCAAGAACATTCGCTTAATCGCCGTCATACGCAACTCTATACAGTGTGGGTCTTTATAATGTGCACACAATTTTCACATACACAGTGTGTGAAATGAGGGAAACTATGCTTAATTTTATCGACGGAAAAAATATTTTAAAAAATCAAAAAAATAAATTAAAATTTTTATAGCATTTTTAAATTCTTGTTCGCTGCTATGACCTCTGTGTAAACAAAACAGTATAACTTTTAAACAAACTCAATTATGTTTGAAAATAACAAGGCGAGGACGCCCTGTTATTTAAAAATGAAAGTTAAGTAAAAAGACTGCCGTCAATTGAGAATTAAGGGGTGTTTTTTTGACAAAAATCTGGTATTTTTTAAATGAATTTTTACAATAATTGTAAAATTTCTCAATAAAATCCGTTTTTTTTTTATAACTTTAAATTATTCTACATCGTATTAGCTTTCTAAAAGTAAAAATACCGCGTTTATGACTCAATGACAACATTTCCTATCAGCTGTTAAACAAAGGCCTTGCACACTTACGTAGCAGACGTACAAAAATAAGCAGGCAGACAATAAAAAAAAGGTTTTTTGTTAGAGTTTTTGAAATATTTTTCCTTCGCTAAAATTAAGCATAGTTCCTCTCATTTAGATATGTGCACATTATAAAACACTGTATACGCAACCCGCCCGCTATTAAAAAATACCTTTTCTGGTGAAACTCTGGACTTTTTAGAAAGATAATTGGACCGACACCTGTGCTTTATCCAGAACTTATAGTGCAGTGTTGATTTTTGGAGTTTTAACCATTACAACCGTGGAATCAAGAAGAGTCAGCTCGCCGGCCGGCCGCGGCAGCAGATTTCAAGAAGATCACGCGTGTATTAACCAAGGATCTTCCATCTTCTTGGGGCTGAGTGAAACATCTGGATTGAAAAGGTACGTGGGCTTTGCTGCATATCTTTATAGTATCTGATTTTTTCTAGGATTCATCATTGAGGGAGTTTTATTTTCATGCATACGCCATGTTGATATTGCTTATACATAATTAGTGATTACTAATTATCTCAAATGGCTATTTACACGTCTCATCACCACTTACCACGGTCCAATTCTTGAGTTTACCTACTATGAATTCTCAATACAGAAATAATACCATAATATGTTCCGTGAGGTTCTTATTTTTTTCTCAATTCGTCTGTATGTTTTTTTTTTGTATGTTTGTTACGCGATTACTCAAAGACGGATGGATCGATTTAGAAAATTCTTTTTTTGTTTGATAGGGTATACTTCCGAGGTGGTCCCATATAAATTTTATTAACTTTGTTTTGGGAGTTTTTGTGTTAGCTTCAATAATGTGTATATTTCCCACTTATTTTATGTGGATGATGTGATGGTGTTTTAATAACTTCCTATCACTGTTATTTACATGGCTATATCTACAATTATTGTGCTCAATTATGTATTCGAATTAATGGGATAGGTTCCACAACTAAAAAGTAAAAAATAAAAACTTTTTAGCAAAAAATAAAACCGACTTCCAAAACAAAACACTACAAAGTGAAAAATAACTTTAATTTCGGAAGTCGGTGGCAAAAACGAAAATACAAAACCCAAGACACCGACTACGGAAATTAAAGTTATTTTTCACTTTGTAGTGTTTTGTTTTGGAAGTCGGTTTTATTTTTTGCTAAAAAGTTTTTTTTTACAGGATTATGACTAGTACATATATATCGATGATTATGACAGTAAAGGGAAAGCAGACCTATCAGACTCCACATTTAGATTTATGCAATAACTAAATAAATAATAATAGCCTTAGTGCCTACTTAGTGATTAATAATTTATTTCATCGTAAATATTGCCATCTACAAAATTACGACTCATTTACGTCGCGTGTCGCCGTAGGGTCGTCGCAAAAACTATTGTGTGCGTCCCCAATAAAATAACGAGAGAGATAAATAAAATAAACATTGGTTTAAATAAAAAATAACGTGCGTATTGTTTGGAGGCGTTATGCGTGGGAATGACAGGCGCCTGGGGTGATCTCTGGGAATGACGTTATTAAATAAATGATACTTTTGGTGCAGCCCTATGAGATGGTTAATATTACTGAATTTATGATAAACTGATTTGTGTGTGCAATTCTGAAATGTTTTTGTTTTAGGAAAGTCTCAAACCTAAGTAAATATTAATAGTAAGTACAGCATTAATTAGAAAGCCTTCTTTAGAAAGGGAGTGACTACTGACTACCGAGATGACGACTAATAGAGAAAGATGTATACGGAAGAAAAATACATGTTGCGCCGACCCCAAATAAATTGGGACAAGGGCAAGAGAATGATGACGGCATATATTAATAATTTGATATGAGCTTCTATTCACTAATTTTGCCAGAATAAATGTTAATTCAATATCTTCTCGTCCCGTCTAACATACCGCAGTGTTTCAAGACGAAATTCTTTGACCAGTGCGTGTTGCCAGTGATGAACTACGGCACTGAAACGTGGTCGGTCACAATGGCCCTTATTGGAAGGCTAAAAGTCACCCAAAAAGCAATGGAGAGGGCTATGCATGGAGATTCCCTACGTGATCGAATCAGAAGTGAAGAGATCCGCAGGAGAACCAAGGTAACCGACATAGCCCGAAGAATTGCCAAACTTAAGTGGCGGTGGGCAGGACACATTGCTCGCTGAACAGATGACCGATGCGGCCGAAAGTTTCTGGAGTGGCGCCCGCGTACTGGAAGACGTAACGTTCTACAAGCCTTCCACAAGGTGGACTGATGACCTTGTGAAGGCCGCAGGATTCCGCTGGATGCGGAAAGCACAGAACCGGTCGAAGTGGCGGTGCTTGGGAGAGGTCCATGTCCAGCTGTGGTGTCTATCGATGATGATGATGATGAAATCCAAATCGATCAACTAATGAATCTGCCCCATAATGTATTTCTATGATTGAAAAACATATTTCCTAATGCAACATAAGTTCACTCTTTATTTATTACATTGAGCATTGTATGTATGCCCTACCCTTAAAACCTCATAAAAAATAGTGACACGGCCGTTTCTGCATAATCGCATCAAAACTGTCACATGTGTACAATATAACATGAGTTTCTACCTTCTGCAGTGACACAGCACTTCATACAAATCTTTTGACATCATGCGACCTAAACTGTCGCAGCTCCCCACATGACGCGACAGTTTTTGCGACAAAAAATCGACCCTGTTTGCCCTAACTTTAGTTATGGTCGATGGGATGGTAGATAGATAACGATGCGACACGAAGTAATTCGAAGGTGCTCGTGCATAGAATTTTTAAATTAAGGCGGTGCTATATGTAAATTAGGCTGGAACTGAAGAAGTTTAAAACCTTTTTTCTCCATAACCCGTACCATAATGATCTTTAAAAAAAATATGTTAAACTACACAATAAAACACATGTCCCCTTCACTTCGAAAAAAATAAAAAATAATTTTAAATATCATTAACATACATGAAAAGTAACCCCTGTTTTAGAAATATAAAACCTTTTTTCTTCGAAACTATTAATCGCTAGGTTTTTTTTATAGTCATCATGATATTACACAACACAATACCTAGGGAATCCTCGGCTTATTTTTTTAAATAACTTTTCTAATTACTTATAGTCATTATTTTTTACATAAATCGACACTCAATCGCGTGAGCAACCCCTCTGTCGCCTATTAATTTAGTGCGGGACGAGACGCAGTGCTGAACGGACCTGTACCACTTTTTCCCGCATTTTTTCGTTGGTGACAATACCATTAGAAAGTATTGTAAACAAATACCTACCTACTTATTTTGTTGATTTTAATAGTTTTTGTGTGTGTAAATATTAGAGTAGTTTTTAGTATATAGTTAGTAATACTACATAGGAAATATTTGTGTTAATATAAGTTTATTTATAAAATCAATATGGGTGACAAAAAAGACGCACTAAGCGTAATTTGAAAATAAAATATAAGAGGAGAATAAAAAGAATGAAACGGTAAGTAATTTGAGTACCTATCTAACATTTTACTAGTAACCATCAATCAAGCGTTTTGATAAAAAGATATAGGTAGGTACGTATAAGTAATATGCGTACCTAAGCAGGTACCTACCTATCAGCTGCTTATACTTACCTAGGTACCTTTCGTCGCCAGAACGAGAAACTGTTTTCGTTTCGAATTTGCCAACGGAAATTCGTACGTTTAATGGCAACAAGGTATAGATTCCAAACGACCGGGCGGCATTACGACACGGCGGCACAGTAACGACACAACGAGCTATAGATTCGCATGCAGTGAATCTATAGCTTGTTACTATTAGACACGTACGAATTTACGTTGGCCGGAGTTTCGCTAGCTAATTTAATTTGACCCTGAATATGTGTCGTAGCTAACTAGTTTATCATATTTAGATATCGATACCCATCACGTCTGCGGAGTTTCGCTAGCTAATTTAATTTTACCCTGTATATGTGTCGCAGCTAACTAGTTTATCATATTTAGATATCGAAACCCATCACGTCTGCGGAGTTTCACTAGCTAATTTAATTTTACCCTGTATATATGTCGCAGCTAACTAGTTTATCATATTTAGATATCGATACCCATCACGTCTGCGGAGTTTCGCTAGCTAATTTAATTTTACCCTGTATATGTGTCGCAGCTAACTAGTTTATCATATTTAGATATCGAAACCCATCACGTCTGCGGAGTTTCGCTAGCTAATTTAATTTTACCCTGTATATGTGTCGCAGCTAACTAGTTTATCATATTTAGATATCGATACCCATCACGTCTGTGGAGTTTCACTAGCTAATTTAATTTGACCCTGTATTATTACTCATCGCAATCAGATTGCTAATACAGGGTAATAATTAGGCCAGCCACATACAGTCGGAATTCCGTCCCGGAATTCCGTTTCGAAATATCGTTTCGGAATTTCGAAAGCAGCAAACCCATACAAAGTCACGCACAGACTATCATGCGTAATTTTGAATCGGAGAAAATTTCGAACGGAGGACTACTTGTACGTGTGTGATAGATCCTTGATCTTGCATGGATTTGCTGCATTCGAAAATTCCGAATCGATGTTTCGAAACGGAATTCCAACAGCATGTAGACTTTTTTTGTCCATCCTCTTTGGACCCCATGGATGTAACCTGCAGATTGCGACTCTCGGACTACAAAGGGTCGAAAAGTAACGAGGTTGGCGAGTTTCATAGGACCCTAAAGTTATAAGCAAATCAAATGACATATTTTAAAATTGGATTAACGTAACCCTTTTATAAGTAAACGTGGATGAACGTATACAATATAAGCTACAATATTTTTTAAAGCCATCAGTATTTCAACTGAATTTTATATTTTACTTTGTTTTAGGGGAACTGAAGAATTATCGATTGGTAGACGTATTGTAAACATCAGTCATTTTTTTAAATCACTCCAAGAAATATCAAGCCACGGACCATTGGACTGCGGTTTAAAGTCAATAGAAATCGTATCTGAACGTTTGACAGGTTTAATGAATAAATTAAAACTGAAATGTCTTTTATGTAACATGAGTTTTATAATAGAGGGAGACAACACCCCAGAAGAAATGAATTTAAACACATGTGCCGTAGCTGGGGCAATAGCAGCAGGATGTGGACATACGCAACTTCTGGAAATTACATCAACTCTAGGACTTCCTGAGATCTCACACAAAATGATTCACCTTTCAATATGGATATAGTAAACAAAACGTGAGAATCTGAAGCGTTAAGATCTTTGAACGAAGCTGCTGAAGAGGAAAGATGTGCTGCCGTTGAAGAGGGTAAAGTAAATGCAAAGGAAATACCGATAATTGATGTCATTGCTGACGGATGTTGGGGAAAAAGATCATACAAGAAAAACTACTCATCACTGTCAGGAGCAGCAGCCATACTTGGTAAACGTAGCAATAAAATATTGTTAATGGCTGTCAAAAATAAGTTCTGCTACATTTGCGCTAGAGCAGAAAATAAAGGAATCTCGACAAACAAATCATATTTGTTATAAAAACTATACAGGTAAATATTTTATGTGTTTTACATAAAAATCCTAGTAATATTATAAGTGGAAACGTATTGCTGTTTGTTTGTTTTATAAATTAACTAAAAGTAAATGGTTCGCCTTATTATTTTGAAATCAAACTAAATATCTATTATATAAAAATGGTAGAGGTAACCCATTAGAGAACTAAAGCCGTAATATAGGTTTTGTATACTGAAAGCTACATTATTATACTTTTTGTCTTCATTTACAGGACCATCTACCGGCACGGAGTCAACGATTATTGTCGAGGGATTTAAGAAAAGCATAGAAATGCACAATTTGATATATGGCAGAATTATATCAGATGGTGACGCCAACACATATTCAAAGCTTTTGCAAGAAAGGCCGTACGAAAATTTAACAATAGAAAAAATTGAATGCCGAAACCACTTGCTGAGGATTTTTTGCAACAAACTGCAGAGTTTTACAACAGACACGAAATTTCTAATACGGTTCATAAAACTCCTAACAAAGAAAAGAATATTAACCATGCGAAAAGTAGTAGTAACTGCAATTGCAAAATACAAGCATACTGATAATGCAATGCAATTCCATGCTGATATAATGCTTGCTGCAGAACATGCTTTTAGCCAACATACCACGTGCAAAGGATACTTTTGTGGCAAACTAGGCGAAATAGAAGCTATTGACAAAGACTTTCATACAAACACTCTGTGCCAAAAAATAAAATTACGATTATCACAGCTAGCGGCACACTCACGCATTTTTTGCACGATGTCGACAGCAACTCTGTAGAGAGATATCATAGCGTTGTTGCTAAATTCATAGGTGGCAAAAGGATAAACTTTGCTCAAAAATATCAATATCAGATGAGATGTAATACTGCGGCTCTATCATTTAACACAAGAAAACCTTTGAGCATCTTGCATAAATGTATTGTAGGTAGAAGTCCAAAAGGACAAATACATAAATTTGAAATGAACAGAATAAAGCGACAGATAAGACCTAAAAAATATACAAAGAAGAAAAGAAGAACATTGGAAAATCAAAACGCCTCTTCCATCAATTATGGACAGGATTGCGCGAAACCCGATATGTCAAAGGAAATGCTAGAGGAATCGAAAAGAATATTTTTGAAAAATTTAGAGAAGAATGAAGATGAAAGAATAAGAATTGAAACAGGTACAATACTTCAAAGTGAGTCAAGTGAATGGCTCGAACTAAGAAGAAATTAACTGACGGCTTCAAATTTCGGTAACGTAATTAAAAAACGCAATGACATCAGTTGTGCTAATATGGTGAAGAATTTAATTTATAAAAACCTAATAGATCACGTCAAATCAGTCAAACATGGGCTAGAAAATGAAAGTATTGCTAAAACTCAATTAGAAAAAGAATGAATAATTGATTAGGCCTGCCACATACAGTCGTAATTCCGTTTCGAAATATCATTTCGGAATTTCGAAAGCAGCAAAGCCATACAAAATAAACGAAGAACTACTGTACGTGTGTGATACATCCTTGATTTTGTATGGATTTACTGCCTTCGAAAATTCCGAATCGATATTTCGGAACGGAATTCCGAAACGGAATTCAGTCTGTGTATGTGGCCGGCCTTATTGAACTAATAAGTTCCGGGCCCACGACCGCTTGTGACTTATAATAAATTGAACTTAGGTCACGGGTCGTATGGGGCCCACAAACCATATGGGACGCATTGTGGTTCATGGACCCCATGAACCTAATATGGCATTTGAGCTTCGTGCAAGCATATGGCCGGCAAAAAAAAAAAAACGCAAAATAAATCAAGTGGAAAATCTGAGCAATACACAAAGTATTGCTCAGATTTTCCACTTGATTTATTTTGCGTTTTTTTTTTTTTAATATTTGAAGTAGGTACTTAAAACAACTACTAGTAGTACTTTTAGGTACAAACTTATTCACTTTTATTTATGAGCGAAGTCGCGGGGAAAGCTAATAATAATAACTGTCTATATTCTGCCGCCCATTTTCTGTTTTAGTAATATTACAATGAGTTCTTAGTCATTAAAAATATATATTTTCTAAAAATATAATAATTTACACAAGTGTTGTATTTGTTTTTCTACAACATACAAGTTTTTACCTAAAAATATTCTGCACCACTGCTCTGAAATATGCCACAGGCTACCTATGCGTGCGTCGCGCGTCATGGCTCTGTGGCAGTCAGCGGTGCAAAATAGAATATTAGTGATCGCTTCGCGCGTAATTATAATGAGGGGGTGCGCGGGGCATTCTCGGCGGTAACGCCCGTTTGAGCGAGGTCAACGGCGTAATGCCAAGCCTTAAGAACGCGTTTGTCATGTTTCACTTATGTAATTAAAAATGTAGATACTTAGCCTAACACGTGACACGTTTCAGTAAAGCATTTATTTTTGTTTTTGGAGGTTTTTTTAGATGATATTCAAGTTTCGTGTTCCATGTAGCAATTATGTTCGTAATTTAGTTTGAATTAGGATCTTACGGAAAGAAAAATTTTGTACGAATTATTGAAATTTGGACAGGACCACGTCTGTCGGGTCAGCTAGTAAATAGATAATTGTTCATACGTACTGTTACTTTTTATTTTCCTCTAAGAATTTTTAAAAGTTATAGTTGAATTGCTAATGTGACATTTCCTGCCAACTATGTATCTGCAGTGGACTTGAAACTTAACATTCCACTACCCATTTTGTTGAGCAAGACTAAAAGAAACATTAAGGGGGAAGCTTCAGGTAGCCCGCGAAATTCAAATTTTCTTACTTTTTTTGCCATTTGCCAGTTAGTATTAGGTTGTATGTTGATTAAAGTATGATTCGCGACCTTAACATATATATTATAATCATTACAATTAATACAACTCCTTAAGTTAATTATAATCCTAAATGTCAAGATTTCAAGTAACTAACAGTCATTCGTCATTAGGATTATATGAACTTTGTTGTGATTTTAATGATTATAATTCTATAAATACAGATTTCGGCTTCAGGAATCATATTCAAATCAACACATAACCACACAATACAACGTTTTTTGCAAATTGAAAAAAAAAAACGTAAGAAAGTTTGAGTTTCGCGGGCTACCTGGAGCTTTCGCCTTAAATAGATAAAACGTGGCTACCGTACAAACAGGGGTCGAAAAATAAACAAACTAGAGATATTATGTTTAGACCCGGCCATAACAAGGGCATGTCCACTCGAACAAATTGATGCTCAAAATAGAACTTGATTTATTTTCATGATTTTCAACATGTTAAATGAAATTTAAGAAATTTATTAACTGCTTAAGCGTGATGACGCCCAATGATTTTAATGACATTCGTTCTACCGGTATGAAAGTACAAGGTAAAAATTTGCAACACTAAAAAAAAACTCGGCATAAAATAATAGGTCCGTTTTAACATGAGGGTGTCCCTCTTTGTCCCGCTATGTTTGGCATATGAAACGATATGGGCTGTCAAAACGGAACTATTATTTTGTGGCGAGTTTAATAGGTTCGCAGATTGCAAAAAATCAAGGTTCTTGGATATGTTTCAGACAGATTTTTTTTTATTTTTTTTATTGTGATGGGTTTGCTCTTGACTCTAGTCTAGGTCAGAGGTAACAGAGACAAAGTCGACGATGGAGTGAGCTTACCCAGAAGAAGCCTGTTCACTCTCACTTTGAAGAGATTAGGGTTGTATACGTTCGGGAACACAGACGCAGGTAGTGAGTTCCACTCTTTTGCTGTGCGCATTATAAAAGACATTTGGAAGCGCTTAGTGCGAATTGGTGGAATAGCAACCAGGTAGGGATGGTAACTGGCAGTGTGTCTAGATGTCCGATGGTAGAAGGGTGCCGGTGGAATGAGGTCGTGGAGTTCTCGGGCACACTCTCCGAAGTACAATCTGTAGAAGACCGACAAGCAGGCAACCTTGCGGCGATGAGCCGAGCTATGAAGCTTGACATCCACCAGTTTTACGTCGCCAATGAGCCTCTTAGCTCTGCGTTCCACCGAGTCAAGCGCGGCTAGTTGGTACTTAGGTGATCTATCCCAAAGGTGACTGCAATACTCCATGCAGGATCGGACTTGCGCTTTGTAAAGCGTTAAAAGCTGTCCAGGCGTAAAGTATCGCTTCACCCTATTTAGGATGCCCAGTTTCTTGTCCGCAGTTTGGTACTCGATGGTGGCGCCGAAGTTGAGACCAGATGTCAACTCCATGCCTAGGAGCTCAAGTCGATCAGTTACAGGAACAGATGTACCTACCCCGAAAAGTAGGAGTTTGGGCGAAACGACTCTTTTTAGCGGTAAAAAGACGCGCCTGCGTTTTGGTGGCGTTAAAAGACACCAGATTATCATCACCCCACTGGGAGACAAAGCTTAAGGTCAAATCTGTCCGCTCTACCATGGCCTCTCTCAAGGAACGAACTTCGGCCCCGCTGGTTTTTGCGCTGGACAAGTATCTCTTTGAAACTGTACTGTCATCTACGTACCCAACAATACCAGGCCGAAGCAGGTCATTGATGTGTAGCAGGAAAAGAGTTGCAGAGAGAACAGACCCCTGAGGAACTCCGGCATCAATAGCCATAAGGTCAGAAGAGCAGCCATCAACAACTACTCTAATCGACCGTTCACTAAGGAAATCTGATATCCAGCTACAAAAATCAGCTGGGATGCCATAAGCAGGAAGCTTGCTGAGCAGAGCAGCGTGCCAGACCCTGTCAAAGGCCTTCGAGATGTCAAGCGATACAGCCAGTGCTTCGCCGTGTTTCTCGATGGCTTCGCCACAGCAGTGCGTGACATATACAAGAAGATCGCCAGTTGACCGTCCCCGGCGAAAGTCATATTGACGGTCACTGAGGAGATCATTGTCTTCAAGGTAGTTCAGCAACTTATTGTTCAGTACCCTTTCCAAAACTTTGCACAGAATGGAGGTAATGGCGATCGGACGGTAATGGGCAGGGTCTGCACGGTCGCCTTTTTTGGGCACTGGTTGTACATTTGCAAGCTTCCAGGATTTCGGCACCGTTCTTTTTTCAAGAGAGTGGCGGAATAAACGTGTCAATACAGGAGACTGTTCAGGCGCAGATGCATAATAGTAAAATAATATGACATTTTAATAAATGCTTCTAAAAGCTTACATTACAAGCAAATGAAGACATTGCAAAATGAATCCTGTGGGCTATGAGTTTACCTACAACCTGATCTTCGTAAAATATAAAAGCTAGGTAACTTAGTGGCGAAACTTGATCTAAAACAAACCTTTTATTATACACCCAAGAGACGCTGTAGTTACTGTTAGTACTGTAAACAGTTCGGAGCGATCAATTAGGTGGCCGGCCCGGGCTGTATGGGGAGCTGCCTGTGCCCGACAGATACGGGCCGTAAACAAACATTAGGATTATGATTATAAATCCATTGGATACTTATTATTGGGGCCATCCATCATTTGAGGGTTAATCGAAATTTGAATGAGTGTTTCGATATTGAGTTATGATTTTATAAGAACTTCATTTTTAAGCGCAGGCAAACTGGGAGCGAACTGAAACGAAGCTAAGTTTGTTTAGCTTCGCTCATGTAGCTATCACGTCTGTTCATAGGTTAATCTGAAGTATTAGGTTGGGGAAAAGTCTTTTCGCATTATAGTATGTATGAACTTGTAATAAAATCTCTTTGGCTATACTTTTTGTATCTGGCTGGTTTTGGTATCATTGAAAGTTTAAATTTTAAAGAACATAATTCGAAATTCAAATTAGGAAAATGTGTGATTTTCATTTGTTTTCGTACCGTCAAGATGAGTGAATCTAATGAAGAAATTCGATACATTTTAAAATTTTACTACAAAAAAGGTACTCGTAAAAATGCAACGCAAGCCGCGAAAAATATTTGCGATGTTTATGGACCTAGTGTAGTGGGTAACCCGGGTTAACTCGCAACAAGGTGATGCTGTGTGTGTGGTGGGATTGGAAGGGCATTATTCATTATGAGCTGTTACCACCAGGCAGGACCATCGATTCTGAACTCTACTGCGAACAACTGATGAGATTAAAGCAAGAAGTTGAGAGAAATCGGCCGGAATTAATCAACAGAAGGGGTGTGGTTTTTCATCATGATAACGCTAGACCTCATACATCTTTAGCCACTCAGCAAAAATTAAGAGAGTTTGGCTGGGAGGTGTTAATGCATCCGCCGTATAGTCCTGACCTTGCACCTTCAGATTTCCACCTGTTACGGTCTCTTCAGAATTCTTTAGGCAGTGTCAGGTTAACATCACGAGAGGACTGCCAAAACCACTTGTCGCGGTATTTTGACCAGAAGTCCCAAAATTTCTATAGCAATGGGATCATGTCCCTACCTACAAGATAGCAAAAAGTTATCGAACAAAATGGTACCTACATACTTTAGTTAAATGTAAATAAACTATATTAAAAAATGTTTTGAATTTTCTTAAAAAATGCGAAGAAACTTTTTCCCCAACCTATTATGTATGAAAACATGTGCGAAGCTAAACAAACTTCGCTTCGTTTCGCTTCGTTCCCTGTGTGGCCTGCGCTTTAGGAGTGTTTCATGTAACAGAATTTTACAGAATAGAATAGAACTCATCATCTGCCTAGCCTCTGCCGACCTATGTTGGAGTCGGCTTCCAGTCAAACCGGATGCAGCTGAATACCAGTATTTTACATGGAGCGCCTGCCTATCTGACCTCCACAACCCAGTTACTGGTTAATACGATACCCCTTGGTAAGACTGCTTGTCAGACTTCGTTCTTCTGACGACCCGTAACGACTGTCAAAGATCCAAGAATGACAGCCGGGAGCAACGGCTTAACGTGCTTTCCGAGGCACGGAAGGGTCTCGGTATGTAAAGAAAGATGGTCACCCATCTACAGACTAACTGCGACAAGCGTAGCTTAACCTGATCCACCCGTGCGGCTGTGATTACTTAGCCACAAGCCTTAGATATTCACTTTACTGTAAATTACCTACTTTTTACCTAGTTAGTACCTACATATTTACTTCCGCTAGATATCACCTAAAGTATTTTTTGTTTTTCACACTAAAGCAAATATCTGTGAATCACATAAAATGCGTGGAAAATCAAAATTGCAATTTTCCATCTGTCATGTGCCTAAGCCCTAAAATCACTCATCAATTACGCAGAAATCTGCAAAACATGTAACAAAACCCTGCAAAACCGTTGCTCATTGATTATCCAGTCCCGAGATATATCATCCATATAACATAGGTACTCACCAACAATCTGTCTGGCTAACTTATGCATGCACTTGTTAGACTAGTTATCCGGATCTAATATTAAAATGAGCCGCAATTTGTGCGCTGCCGATACGGAACGATCAATCTACCGGATTGAACACACCCTGTACGTGTGCTGGGGTGGAGTGGAGTCGAATTGTTGCTATTATTATAATAAAAAACAAGTAGGAATGTACTGAAATCCTTTTATATCTGTTGGTATGTGGGTGTGGATTCTGTAGAGTCCACACCCGTGATCGCGGTTCGCAATTTCAATCGCGAAAATTTAAATCGCGAAGAAAAAAATCAGCTGCTCCTTACATTTTGACGAGTCATGGGAACATGAATGTATGGGACAGCTGATTTTTTTTTTCGCGAATTCAGGTTTGGTCCCATAGTAAAAGTTGTTCAAATATCGGTCACTAATTACCAGTTACCCTATATCCTACTAATATTATAAATACGAAAGTTTGTGAGGATGGATAGATGTTTGTTACTCTTTCACGCAAAAACTACTGAATGGATTTTGCTGAAATTTGGCACACACATAGTTTATAGCCTGGATTAACACATAGAATACTTTTATCTTCATATTCCTACGAGTTCGAGCCTTAAGCGGGTGAAACCGTGGGGCGCTGTTAGTATATAGATATATAGATCAATTGCCATGCATTGTCTCGCTAAAACTCGAAAATAGCTCGACCGATTTCAATTATTTATTTCTTGTTTTGTTCGCCTAATTGCTGGGGTGGTTTAGGAAAGAAGAAAATTAGGAAAACCCAAAGGAACATCCGAAAAATCGAAATTGGGAATTGGCCACTTGGTACGAAGTTCACCGGGTCATCTAGTATGTATACGTATATAAAAATCAATTGCCGTGGATTAGTCTCGCAAAAACTCCAAAATGGCTCGACCGATTAGAATTCTTTTTTTTTTGATCGCATAAATTCAATACTGGGTATAGAAGAAAAAAAAATTAGGAAAAACCCAAAGGAACAGCCGAAAAATTGAAAACAACGACTAACGCGCCAGCTAGCAATTATCTAAAAATATAGATATCTTTTACTGGGCAGCAGGTAATGCAAGAAAGAGAAAAGGGAACGAGCTTTCTGAAGTAAAATTTGAAAAGAAAATTGGCGAATAGTTATTTGCAAACAGATAAAATGCAAAAAATAAAAACAGATATAGGAAATTAGATGACTTCTTCAGAATTTGGAATTTCATAATTCAGTTTAAAAATAAATGCTAAAACCGTAGCCGAAAATTAAAATGTAGAATCGAGAGGTCCAAAGTTTCTCTTGGGAACTGATGTATCACCCCACAAGTGTCCGCTATATACTTAAGGAACCCCATAGGTTCATGTCAATGTTTGCTCGAATGTCAACCGAATTCCAGAGGTTCACAACTAGTGTAAACCCACGGTAGGGTCACGGTCGGTAAAGAGATGTCAGCACTAGCTGAAGGGTCCGCTAGGGCCGATGCCCGCCAGGGTTGCGGGTTGTTCGAAAGAGTTACCGTGGCCCTGGCACAGGCAACTGAAGGAACATGGGTGGGTAATTATAATAAAAAACCAGTAGAAGTCTGACACGCCCTCCCGCTCCACCCAGAGCGGGAAAAGTTATTTGATGATATCCCATCCACAAAAAAAAGGTCCCCATTGGAGGATGATATTTTACGTTTATATAGAAATGATATACGTTTATATACATATTATTCCTTCAGATCTTAAGATCTAATGGTGTATCATCGACACGTTAGCCAGGTCCACCTTGTTTTATTTCACAACCTCAATAATGAAATAAAGTCAAGTCTCCACGCCATTCGTTATCCAAAGGGCGTTATTCAAATAAGACGCGCTGCGTATCGCAGGCGACTTGTCGCTTGATGGATAGCTCCGGACCATTTTTAATCATCCCCTGTAAACCATTTACATAGCCATAAACACCTTCACGCTACAACTGAAATTAAACTCTAATTACTACTGCGATGGTTCGTTTTAGGTTGTAAGTAGAGTTGTTGACGGCTTATAAATTGAATCAGTGATGTGCTTATGTGTTTAATATGAGTTCCGCTGTCAAATAACATGTCCTGTCGCTTGCGTGTTTGTAATAAAGGAGAGTGGTCCACTTGAATAGTTTTTAGAAAGAATGCACATTTTAAAAAAGTAGATTACCTTTTCTGATAATTAATAAAATTATGTTGCAATGTTCTTGAATGCCGTGATAAAAAATACGTTTGAGAAATACACTTTTAACTTAGTAAAGTAGTAGTATTGTTTCAAATAATACGGAGTCCTAGCCTTACAGGCTAAGCTGGCTCCACGCACAACACACAGCCATCTTATCCCCGGAGCCACTTCTTGCAATAGTTTAATCCACTAAGCTGCGCTCCGTCAACTGTAGATCGTAGAAGCAAGATGAATTATCTTTACTGAAACAAAGCCTTCCATTCGCATTGTTCGGAATCCTCGCTACGTGCATTATACACCCGCCGCTATTTTGCGACAAAACCCTCCATTACACGACGCATTGTGCCACCACCACTCAATGCATGATTAATGATTGCAGACTTCGAAAACATATTCATTCGTGGGAGCCCCTCTATTCCGCTGTCTCGTTCAACTACAATGCGAGATATCGATATTTTTCCGCGAGAAGCGAAAAATGGTATGTTTACATCCGCTCGATTAAGCGCAGAGGATGGGTTTTTGAAAAATCGACGAACGCCCGAAAGATATGCGTCGCGTGCCACGAACTTATTATTTACATAACCAAAATTCAACTTTAACTCCTGCAAATACGCTTCTAAATGAATTGTTCCTTGCAACTTTACCCCGCACTTAGTGCTTCACGAAGCGTTGCAAGGATGTTGTTTTATTGGAAACGGATAATTTATTTTGTATATTTATTTTGTTGCGGCACGTCCCCGGCGGATTCAATAACGTGGGAGCGAATTTAGTGGTCGTGGTTATGTTATTAGTATGTGAAGGAAGATTGAACATATTAAGACTTCTCCTTCGTAAAATACGGCGAAACTAAGTAACTTTGTGTCCATCTTACACAGTAACTGTAGCATCTTTTTTTATAGGCAAAAAAATACACAGTAATCTGCAATACTTAAGAAGTGATTCCATTTGTCCTGAAATATATTTTAGTTTATAGAACTAAAGAAAGAAAAAACTAAATCCAGGTCTATTTTTTCTAGTTTTTACCATGTGTTCATAAAATACAGTTCTCTACAAAATAATAAGGAATGATTTCATGTCATTACTTTTTTAGTCCAATCAATAGATTTTTGTAAATTGATAATTGCTTCGTATTTGGCTATAAATTACCAGCGTTGTGTCATCGCGCTTCTCTTTCTTTTCTATGCAATCCGACAGTGACCGCGATAACTGAACATAACCGAGTATTTTCTGCGAAATGATAGGTAAGTTAGCTCAGCAAGGGAAAATACAGGTGCAGTTATAGGTACCAGCTATTCATTTTCCCACACAAAAAGGCAAAGGAAATAGGTTAGTAGGAAACCTGCAATTTGTAAGCGATAAATTAGAAAAGCGTCGTTAACTTAAGTGGTAGCACACCTACTCTGAAACCTTTCTGTATATCGCAGCAAACAAAAATGTAATTACATAAAAGTTTTAATGGAGGAAAATGTTGCTGCAGGAAACCTGACAATTTGCTTCGAGTTCAGAAAATATGGGAGTCCAGGATGAGGATTGCAAAACAGAAAAGTTATTTCATTGGATGTAAACCAACAAATTATGGGAACGGGAATTCCTAACTGAATTAATTTTAAAAGTAGGACAGCACTCAGCTCTAAACATTTTCGGTTAACGAAATTTTCTTGAAGTAATTTTTCCTAACAGTCACTCGATGTCATTTGATATGGATGCTACGACAAGTCAGGAAAACAAATTACGTTGGAACTCGACTGAGTAACTCGACATTTCAAAGAATTTGATCTCTTCTTGAACAAGTTACAACTATTTCAGACGACGCGACGACGGCAAAACTCAACTAAATCAGTTTCTCCTCATAATTTTTGCACATAAGCTATTGTATTTTGCTGCTGTTATATTACACGTACCATTCTTTACAATCCTATACAATGCATGTGCTCGAAAAGAGTTTATTCCAAGCAGCCAAATTGTGCGGAATGTGCCACTTTTTCGCACTAGTGCTTTTTAATTTTCAGTTTTTTTTTTTATCTTTGTCGTCAGCCCCACGCAGAGATTTTATTATTTGAGAAATGTTTTACAAATTCGTCACGAACAGATTATCATTCATACAAAAGGTACAATAAAACTAATACTTCATTAAACGCATTGTTAATTACTCTAGATTTTGATCAATAAAATAATTTCAAATATTCATTAAATATGTTTGGCTGAACGTATATTTTGCTCGTGCCTTTTTACGATACGACGTGGCAGCTCACATGCACACATGTGGCGTGGCACATGCGCAGTAGTAGATATGCTGAAGACCGCCATTTTACTAATTTCTTGCTTAGTTCGGAGTTGATCTCTGTCAATCTGCTAAAAATGTCGAGTTCAAGTGATGAATCATTTAATTTAACTCCGTAAAATGTTGTTCATGAAGCACAAATTACCAACAACAGCCTCTTACCGGCTATCCAAAAAAAAAATTCTTTTTCAATATATATTGTTTTCTTTCCTCGCACAACGCATAGTAAAACGTTGTATGATTCACGTGCGTAAGATGAGTTCCGCACTTGTAGCATAATAGTAATTTATGCTACAAGTGCGGAAAGTACGTGATTTCCGACGAGTGACATTTTTATTCACGAGCGAGGTAAGCGAGCGAGTGTATAAGTCAACACGAGTCGGAATTCGTAAGCTTTTCCTGTATACTTTCAAAAAGATTTGGAAAAAGAACAAAACTTGATTTGTTTCATTGTTTCTTTCCAATTAGAAAAACTGTCAAAAGTGAAGTGTCCAGCGATTTTGAATCATTTGCGATGCAATTTACCTTGCACTTCCCTTGTTTTTGGGTGGGAAATCATCAAATAGCTTCTCCCGCTCTGGGCGGAGCGGAAAGGCGTGTCAGACTTTTACTGACTAAAACCCATCCGTGTTCCTCCAGTTGCCCGTGCCAGGGCCACAGTAACTCACTTGAACTTCCCTGCAAACGTTTATGGTACGGCCTTAGGACTTCCTATTATCCAAGCTTCAGCAAAATCAAGTCTATTAGGAGTCCGGGAGTATCCGAATCCCGGCGGAAATTAACTGAGACCCGTGTCAAGCGACAACATCCTTTCAAAACTATACCTACATCCTAATGACATTTCAATGGAGTTAACGGAACTATGTACTTTACATAGGTCATTTGCATACAATATGAATCTGTTGTATACCAACTTAGAGATCAAATGTTGAAGATCTTCGATCGTCTTTGTAGTACAAAGTTACCGAAACCAAAAGCTAACGGGATTATACGGTTGTTTTTGTTTTATTCTAAAACGGGCAAATACGTTTGAAGGTCCCTAGATTGTGGATAAATATATCGACGCTTGAAAGGCAAGAATTACCAAGCGACATTTTGGGCGATATTGAGCTATAATATATTGAGAAAGTTTATAATCTTTAAATAAGTACCAGTTTATTAAGCCTTCAAACTGCATTTAAAATTCGCTTGGAATCGAATAGTTATGACTAATATGCTATTGTTTACCATTAAAAAAAAAAAAACTTTAAAATGCTTTAGTGTAAAGTTGCCAACATGTCGTTTGATAAATATTGCCTTTCAAGCGTTGATATCTTCTACATGGTCTTTAGATTGCTGATTTCTTCGTTTCGTAAATTATTAATTTCATTTTCAAATATCTTTATTTACCCTAATAACAATTAACAAGACTGCCTCGTTGAGTGGTCGCAAGCGCAACTGCTGATCATGAGGTCCTGGGTTCAATTTCCAGGTCGAGCAAGGTGTTATTGGGTTTTTCTATTTGAAATTCTCAGCAGCCCGGAGTCTGCCCGATTGTGATTTGCTGATTTGTGCCCGGTTGGTGCCAATAAGCTCGCCCGCTATTACCCCTTAGTACGGCGGGCTGTGTTGGGGTGGCTGCTGCAGGAGCAGAAAACCTCAAACTGAGCAAATATTGAACCTTATTGAACTTCATCGAGTATTTCGGGACATCGCCATGCGGTTGGTCGACTTTTCACGGGACCAGAGGGCTGGCCTATTTTTAGCCCAAAGAATCAGCATTACCATCCAACGTGGCAATGCTGCCAGCCTTTTGGGCACTTTTTCCATTGACAGCGATGCGAATAAATATTTTGATGCCCTATGAGCTCTTCCCCTTTTTATTTTTTATTATATACTTGTACCATAATATATAGTTATCTTAGTGTTAGCTTGTACATTGTAAAAAGAGAATGAATATAGATAGGTTTGCAGTGTGAAAAAAAGGGAAATATCCTAAGCTACATTAAAGTCTTTTCAGTATTTCAACAAATAAAAGTATTTTAATCCCAAAATTAAAAACTTCGTAAATTTAAACTAGGCTATCGATTCGTCTTTAAAAGCTTATTCAGAGAAAATGTTTTAACTGAATAGATATTTTCATGAATAAGGGCAGCTGAAATTGCCCTTTACGACACACATGAAGCCACGTTGAATGGCCTTTTGTAGCGACCCGACCCGAGTGTTTCTACGTATATGTACCTGTATTTAGCGTTCTTTGGTCAAAATATGTACAGGTGGACAAGAAACATCATCATCTTCCTGCCCTTATCCCATGTTACTTGGGGTCGGCGCAACACGTTTTCTTCTTCCATTCTCCCCTGTCAACCGTCACGCTATCATTCACTACCTTCTCTTTCAAATAATTCCTCACACAATCCATCCATCTTTTCTTTTGCCTTCCTCTCCTTCTCCATCCATAAACATGTATATTCATCGTTCTTTTAGTCACATGCGTTTCCTCCCTCCTCATCACATGTCCATACCAAGCCAAACGATTTCCTTTCAACTTTTCTGTCACTGGCGCCACTTTCAAACTTCCCCTTAAATACTCATTTCTTACTTTATCCATTTTCGTCACTCCACACATCTATCTCAACATTTTCATCTCCGATGCATACAATCCTTTTTCATCCGTCTTCTTCACGGCCCAGCATTCCGATGCATACAGTACGACAGCCCTTATCACGGACTTGTAAATTTTCCCCTTTAACTTGAGGGGCATCCGTGGGTTGCAAGTTGTTCCTGTGATTTGTCGCTATTTTATCTATCCAGAGATGATCCGGCGCGTTACGTCCAGGTCTACTTCGCCATCTCCTTGAACAAGCGAGCCGAGGTACCGAAAGTCGGAGCAGATCGGTAAGGGGCTAGGGCGTTCCGGCGAGAAATATGGGCACAGGACTGGAGAGAACTGAAAATCACAAAACAAGTACTCTGCGCAAATTAAGTGGAAAAGAAACAAATGAATCGCAATACATATTTTAACTGCACTCTGGCCTCGGAGAGTGTTTTATAAATTGAAACATTTGCATCAAAAACTTAACAATAAATGAATACAACATCAACTTTTAACTACCATGGACCTCCATAGCGACTATAAAAACGTTAAAACTATAATTAAAACTATAGTGCGGTAGTTAAAAGTGCTGTTTGTCGTACAAAAGCGTCGGGAAAGTTTGGCAACTGCTGGCTGAAGTCATTTTAAATGTTTTTCGCCTGCGAAATTAATTTCAGGGGACCAACTGAGCTGAAACACTGTAAATGCTAAAGTGAAAAGTTTGTTTGTATAAGTGATAAAGTCTGCAGCTTGAACATACAGCTGTCGTCATATTGAATAAATACTGTATAAAAATACATTTGCTCTCGTGTATAAGTTCTAGATTATACTATGAGATATTTGTATTTATTTATTTATTTTATTATTTATGTACACACAGAAAAATACATAATAAAAAACATAATTATAATTAGAAGTACAAAGGTACTGCTTATTTCTAAAGAAATTTCTTCCAGCAGACCTGCGAAAGGAGAAATGAAATAGAAATGTAGACAATAGTGTGGGAGAACAAGAAGAGAAAAATATGAATATGCGAAGAGTTAAACTAAAATATTAACTATACCTACACGTATAACATAAACTTAAATAAATACATAAAGCTAAAATATATAAACATACATATACTATACTTATATAAATACTCACAGTTGAGAGGAAAAGTAATGCTTTTTTACTCGATATTCGAACAACAACAACAACGAGCAACAGGGTGAATATTTGACCTTTTAACCGCCCGTCATTACCTTCCGCCAAAAGTTGATGAAAGAGAATATATTTAATGAAATATTTCAGCAATTCCTGATTCTGGTCCTTAAGCAGATTCTGGGAATTGATGAAATATTTCATTAACGATATTCTCCTTCATCAACTTTTGGCGGAAGGTAATGACGGCGGTTAAAAGGTCAAATATTCACCCAACAACTTACAGCAAAGAGTTGAACTTATAGGAGTATTTAAATAATTAGAAGTTCTAAGTGGAAGCTATAAGGAGTAAATTCAGGTATCAGCTACAGGACCAATAGTCCTACTATTATTATATGTGTACCTAAATTTAAAAGTTTGGATAGATGGATGGATACATGTTTGTTACTCAATCACGCCAGAACGGCTAAACGGATCTGAATGAAATTTGGCACAGAGATAGATTCTGAAATAGCACTTTTTATCCCGGAAAAAATGTCGGTTTCGTGGGATAATTTCCAACATCCACGCGGGCGAAGCCGCTGGCAAAGGCTAGTAGAACATAGAAAAGCCCTAAACCTGCTTTTAAGCCTGCTTATTTGTTTTGAGCAGGTCGTTCTACTCTTACTTTGTATGATATACTTAACTAAAAATATAAGACTGGTATAGAGATAAAAAAGATAGAGCCTTCTACAATCCAAACCAAAATAAAATATATCAAGGAAGGTTTGACTACAGCGGGTAGGCGAGGGCTGATGGCGACCATTACAACTTCGCTCACAACATGCCGCCGATACAGTTAAATTAGGGATACGCTTGAGCCTTCCCATTGATAGTACAGAGAAAACTGTAGAGCCTCAATGACATGAACGTTCAAATTCTTTGAAGCCGATAAGCAAACATAAAGGCTTATGAACACGCCGTTTCCTTACGCGCATTTTTTCAAGGTAAAAAACGTGTCTATCGACCCTAAAGTGTCTGTAACCCTTAAGTGTATGTGTGAGACTTTATAGACCACAGTTGTCGTAAATGTACCAACATTTACAATGTTTAAGCATTGCAAATTTTGGTGGATAGAAAGAAATGGTGATAAGAGAAAAAAAGCGGAATATTTGAGTTTTTTAAAAATAGTTTCAAGTATGTACATGAATACTTGTCTTGACTAAATGATAAAAAACGTGGAAAAAGCTTTCACTTATAAGAATTTAAGTAGACAAAATAAATTAATGAGGTCTCTAACCCATTCCTCTGTTCTCAAGTCTAGGCAAACGGGAATCATCGTAGAGCTAATCTTGAGGGCGGGCAGCCGCTTACGCAAATGTCATTCACGCGACCCCTTCACGCTTTTGCACACCAAGTATACAAGACCTACCCTGCCTCCCTCCCTCATCATTAATACAGGCGACAAAAGAGAAATCGTTTGATGTATTCAAGCTCTTATCTGATTGGTGGTCCATAGATATGTGAGTAGAATAGGATTTGATTCAATCCTTCGTGATTGCGCCTCGTTCCATTTTCAAATCCTCTACAAGTTCTACGACCGTTTGTCGTCTGAACTCAAACGAGCATCGGTTTGTTTCCTTTGCGTAGTTTGAATTTAGAACGTTTAAACGCTCGACATAGTTTGTGAAAAGCTTCTTTGGCCTTTTAGAAAGTACAGAAAGCCTTTCCAATCATGTAACTTGTAACGACCGATGGATAGACGGTGTGAAGTGAAAGAAGATTTTGGACTAAAATAACTAAAAAAAACGTCCTTTTAAAAACTGAAAAATTGATGATATATTCATACACAATCTTTTCCTTTGCCCCACGAGAAATTACAAACTCGACAGTACATTGTAGAACTACACAGAGAACTTCAAAAAATATATATTTAGATACATTTAATACTGCACCTTGATATTTACTAGTCAAAATAAAGTTGGATGCCACCACATTTATTTTATAGTTGCCAACTTACAATAAATGATTCCATACAAATTATGCGAACATTAATTTAACTAAGAACATTACTGCCACAACTTCTGAATTACAAATTCCGGTGGACCATTAGGATAGTATTAATCAAAGGGACGATAGCCCCAAATCTAAGACACACCCTGTACCCTTAGATTGTATTGTCAAACCGACACATGGTCCAACAACTCCTCTGGAAACACTGTGAACGACAATTTACACAGAGAAACTAAAACCCCACCATAAAATGATTCTACTGCGAATTTCCCAACAAAGCTTTCATCGTACGAGTTTAGTCTGTGACTTGATAGTGGGCACACGTGCAAAACACTTGAAGAGGGAGTGTTACTAAAATGGACCGCCACTATCACGTAATTAAGTGCCCCCGTCCGTTGTTCACCGGACCGTAAGGGGACACTGGGCTAGAATGGCTGAGGTATTAAAATAACAAATAATTTAGACGAGGGAGTTTCAACCTTATCATGTAAAAGTTAATGTTTAAAATCCTTCCGGTGCAGTTAGTGGAATAAGGTATATTTGGCAATTGGGGTAATGTGTTAGGCATAAATTACTAGTTTTCTTTGCAGTTGAATTAAGTACGGATGAAGGCAGTTAGTAGTTAGTGTCCGGCATAATGACTGTGGAAACGGGTGAGGGGATGTGATAATAGATTAGCGAAGGACCAAAAATTTGCTAAAACCAACCCAAAAGCCAACAGCTTTACTGGAGTTACTTACGGTATTTAGATTAGATCCCTAATCCTAATTAAATTATGGTTGGATTGGAACATACAGAGAATTCTAGCTACCAGTTCCCAAAAATAGTTAGGTAAGTAAAAAAAAGAAATGGCGCGTGCATCACCGTGCACGTATAGTACGTGATAGAAGTGAAAATTCTTTTAAAAAAGCCGGTTAAGTGCGTGTCGGACAACGCACAATGAAGGGTTCCGTAGTTGCGATCTATAGGTATAAAACTATTTTCTTAATTTTTTTCAAAATTTTAAGCTCAGTAGTTTCGGAGTTAAGGGGGAAATGGTAAATTTTCATCAATTTTCTTAAATAACTTTAAAACAATTTATTTTAAAATTATAAAAAAATATACAGTATGTTAACCAACAGAGGGCGTTCCCGTTAACCCGCAATAGCATCCATACATGCTAAAAAAAATATTACCATTCGAAAACAAAATGGTTTTTATTTTTTTTTAATATTAAAATATTCACTAAAAATGTTAAATTGATACGTAAAAGAAACACTCTGTACACGCGTACTTGAAGGACGGAAACATCGCAATTTAGTTTTTATTTTTAGTGAATATTTTTATATTTTTTTGAATATTTTAGTGAATATTTTTAGCATTTTTAGTGAATATTTTAATATTAAAAAAAATAAAAACCATTTTGTTTTTGAATGGTAATATTTTTTTTAGCATGTATGGATGCTATATTATTGCGGGTTAACGGGAACACCCTCTGTTGGTTAACATACTGTATATCACAGTAAGCCCTTTCATTTGATATGTCACACGGTATTATACAGTTTGCAATTTTTTTTTGTAATTTTCTTATTTGCCCCCTAAAATTGACCCCTATTTTCAAAATTCATTTATTTACACGTCCGTGTTTGGGTCACAAAATTCATACGTGTACCAAATTTCAACTTGATCGGTCCATTAGATTCAGAGCAAATTGGCTGTGACAGACGGACAGACAGATAGACACACGAGTGATCCTATAAGGGTTCCGTTTTTGCCTTTTGAGGTACGGAACCCTAATTAAGAATAAGGAAGATATAGTGTCAGAGACATAAACATATCGTTCTTCTCTCTCAGGTAACGAAATGTGCCAA
Organism: Dicycla oo; assembly: GCA_948252095.1. Taxonomy (NCBI): domain Eukaryota; kingdom Metazoa; phylum Arthropoda; class Insecta; order Lepidoptera; family Noctuidae; genus Dicycla; species Dicycla oo. The sequence continues at coordinate 9,438,713 of OX411711.1, read as the reverse complement.
AACGTGATAAAAGTACAAAATGTCCTAAGCTGATTCCAAACCCATTTCGAGCTTTTAGGTTTCTTAACCTTTTTATTCTATTTTTAGAGCTTCAAAATGATAAGATGGAAAACCCATGAAACCTCTTGACTCCTATTTGACCTCCAAATGACGTCAAAAAGTAGGCAGATTGGAACCACTTTCGGTGCCTCCCATATTATAAAAATCAAGTCATATAATGTCAACTTTAGGGATGACCATAATAAAATGTATACCTAATGCAATCACGCGAAAATTCGGTCTTTAAATCGACTCAAATTAAACGCTGAAATTCAAGTCATACAAAAAATATAAATCCCGAAGCCTGAGTGATTTTAATCAATATAACGAAAATCCATTCTCTATAAAATCATTCGAACAATGTTGTAACTACCAATGGTGTTGGAAACTTGCAAATGTAACTGCTACTTGTTGATCGGTTTGATAATAGCACGGTACAAATGTAGATATTTATGTGATAATACTGCCGTGCAATTTATAAACGTAGTAAGTAACAGTTTGGTCAAAATTCAGTTACTGCGTTTTTAAATTGCACGGCAGAATAGTTTAGTAATAAATCATTCACAGTGGCGCACCACGTGGTAGACAGTAGATTAGATACTTAGATACTACCTATCTTCACTGAACAAGCACGTTCCTAACAACTAGTAAGGACAGATTAGTATTACAAAATTATTATTTTTGTATTAAGTACTACAGTTAATCGATTAATTAACTGTAATCGAGTTACTAATTTCAACATTGATTTATCAGTTTAAAGATGGTAGGTAATAAGTGAATGTTCGATTATGTCGATCATTCCCACCTCTAATTTCATTGGTCCATCAACTAACTATCAAGAGACATGCTTGATGTTTCTGATGTTAAGCAAAAAACGTCAAATTTAAGATTTTTATTATTGTGCGTGGTAAAGATATTGAACCCTTCAAGCCTACTTTTCGAAGTAGAATTTAGAACTTTTTTTTTTTGTTAATGACTGCTTGGAAAATCAAAATATTGAAATTAGTTGCTTAAAATAACTAAATCTATAAATTAAAACTATTTAAAAAAATACCTGCAAAAACTTTACATATACATACCGAATTATCGAATCGCCGCCGCCAAAACTACTGACATTGTCAAAATATCTTGTACAGACCTAAACAATTTTTCATGCTGTCTCTCATTTCATCGTTGGATTAAATTCCGTAATTCTACACCAAATCTAAATCTGCCACAAAAAAATATACAAGTAAGAAATCGTAATGCAACACATGAACCTCAAACCATAATAAAATAAACAAGGTTTTTAAACAAATAAAATGTAATCGGTGTTAATAAACATTAGTTGTGAATTCACAAGCGTGGACGCATCCGGAGGTCGTATAAAAACGATTAATATTCTACACGTTAGTAGTTAAGATGGGAATAGGAACAGGGATGATAAATAACAGGTATATATTGGAATAGTGATTTGTGTTCTTGGAAAAACCTTTCATAGAAAAAGCGACATAGAAATAGTAGGTACAGTATATTAAAGTAGTGGAAATAGAGATATTAGATTAATTTTGGGTTCACAATACCTGCAAAGAAATTGCAGTAGAGAATCCTAGTGTGGAAAACGATTATTTCTCAGCTCTTGAGCTCTTTTGATTTTATGCTAGAAGCTAAACATCTCATAAGAACTTCACTAAAAACAGAAACTACGCTCAATTCTATTATATTAGCATTATGTTTTATCCGGAAAATCAAAATCAAAAATCAAAAAAATCAAAATGTTTGTTGTGTCTCAAATGCTACATTCTATACATGAGTTGAGACAGCCCCAGCAAGTAATCAGAAACACTTGTGTTGGGTTGACTCGCTAATTCCCTTATTTAATACAGTATTGAGACTAAATTATTAGAAAAGAATACAAAATAAAATAAAATAAAACAATACAAAATGAAATAAAACAAAACCCGGTTAAGAAGCAAAGCCGGTAAAAATATGTGATTAGGTATTATAGTTTCTGTCCGTAAAATGTCCTAGTGGATCACTGTTTTCAATAAGAGTTCCGAATACAAGTGACAAAAATCCCAACTACAAAATACCAAAACAGCTGCTGAGCACAGCTCTATCGTTTGATTGAATACGTTGCGTGAACGCAATAAAACGGTTACAAGATTTTAACGCTGTAAATCGACTACGTACAGGAAGTCGGTAGTTAATGCATGTAGTACAAGATAAAGATAACAGAACACATTCACGTTTAATTAATTTTCTTTGATTGATTTTAAAGCAACGATTAAACGAATATGCACTGTTTTTGTGTCATCGAAAATGTTTTTTTTTATCGTTATTATGCTTGTTTTCCATAAGTATTATTAGTTAGAATTCGAAGGGCTCGTGGCTAAGTAATAACAGCCGCACGGGTCGATCCATCAGGTTGGTCCGTGGATGGGTGACCATCTTTTCATACTGAGACTCCTCCGTGCCTCGGAAAGCACGTTAAACCGTTGGTCCCGGCCGGCTGTCACTCGAGGATCTTTGACAGTCGTTACGGCTCGTCAGAAGCCCGAAAGTCTGACAACCAGTCTTACCAAGGGGTATCGTATTACCCAGTAACTGGGTTGTGGAGGTCAGATAGGCAGTCGCTCCATGTAAAATACTGGTATTCAGCTGCATCCGGTTAGACTGGAAGCCGACCCCAACATAGTTGGGAAAAGGCTAGACAGAATGATATTAGTTAGATTTCAGATCAACAAAGCATAGCGGGGGATGCCCTCCAGCTAGATCAGCTAGATAGACCGACTATCTGTGACTGATTGACGCGGAAGTTGGAGAATCGGGTGATTTGGTACAACTAGGGTGACGTATATACGTAATATAGGGTGACTGGTAATTAGTGACCAAACCAAAATTCGCACAAAAAGAAATCATTTTGACGAGTTATGCGAACGTGAATGTATGGGACAGGAGATTTTTATTTTCGCGAATTCAGGTTTGGTCCCGCATTAAAAGTAGCTTGTAATCATGAGTACATTCATGTGTTTAAGTATCGGTTACTAATTACCAATCACCCTATATAGTTTTATCCAGTAGTGGAGTACTCGTACTATAAGGCTAAGTTGAGTATGTATTTCAATACCAGCTACAACACATACGACAGTCAAAAATACCAAGTCTTTCATAATATACACTTCAATATTCCAATTCGTTTTGACAAAAAAATCTTCTTAATTATATTATATTCCAGTCACACAAATCCAATACCCGACTAATAACATATCTCGTCCTACCCAAAGTCTATCCAATTCCCATATCAGATGTTAACATTCACAATGGCTTATTTGACTAACAAACAGTATCGGACTATTATCCTGCGTGGTTCTTGAATTATGTATGAGGCACTTCCTTCTCCAGCCCTTGCATGAGTGACGTAATGTCGCCTACGCATTTTGTTACAAGGATATTTTTGCTTTACGTGTTTCTGTTTCTGTCAGTTTGGTTATGATGCACGATCGATGTGACGTCGTTTAGTTTGACATGTTCATCGTGATATTTCGGCTTATTAGTTTCTTCATCATCAGTAGGTATCTAGAATTAAATATGTTGACTGTCCCAAATATTTATCTTACATTGTGTTGTCGAATTCTGTTTATAATTTTATAAAAATAAATCCTTTGCTCCACTGAATTAGGGCCTACAAAATTCAATGCTAATCATTAATTCATATAATTAGTATTCGCAACCTGGGACATTATTCACACACGGTCGTCTCATCCCAAACTAAGCAGAGCCTGTACGCCTGTACTATGGAAAGCAGATAACGCATATACTACATATACTAATTTTATTTTTTTTTGTAAATACATACTTATATAGATAATTACACCCAGATTCAGAACAAACAGACATGTTCATGCACACAAATGTTTGTTTGTCCTGGATGGGAATCGAACCCACGACCTGCGGCATGATAGGTGGTATCTGTTTGTAGGCGGTTTTTTTTCGCGATTTCAGGTTTGGTACCATAGTAAAAGTTGTTCATAATGATGAGTACAATGACCCCTTAAAAGGTTACCACTGTTTACACTTATATCCTGTATAAACTATTATTATTGTCAGTCATTCGTTTTCGCAGTCAAGTAACTGATGATGCCATGTCAATAAAACTCTTCTCTCCAAGTTCTATAAATAAATACACCAGAACCTCGTTTGAAACAGAATTTAATTGGTATTCAAGATAGAATGTACCCTACCTATCTGTAACACCATCAAATTCTATTTGAAAGTACAAAACAAATCGCGTCCGCGGCTTGTAATCACACAAATTGTTCTTTAATTGCTTTTTTCACATCACATTAAGGTACAATTAGACTGTTAAAGTATTAACGATGTGACAGACGGACGGGCCATGACGACGCGTAAATGTTACATATTGAAACGTAGAACAAGACGTGCGTGGAGTAGTCTCCTGTGATTCCTGTGTAATTAAAATTTTTGAACTTGATTTCCTTCGCTGTGTTTTCTTTCCTTTTCTGCAGTTATTTTGAAGACATCATAACTTCCATAGACGAGGAATGTCACTGAAGCTGTCAAATATTTAAGAAATATTACCGTCTTTGTCAAAATCAAAATCAAAAGTTATTTATTCAAACTAGGCTGAGAATCAGCACTTTTTGAACGTCAAAATTACATAAGACAGTCCCCCAAAACGCCCGCCCTTCACCACTTCCTAGTGCTTTAGCTGGGGAGAAGAAGTGGCGCAACAAACTCCCCAGCAGCACAGCTGTCTGTTCAGTTAAAAAAAAAATGATTCTATATAACACTGCGCATAATAATTTAGGTACATTACGCAATACAAAACATTAAATTAAATTATTTGCCATAAGTAAGCTAGCACACGCCAATATACCAAAAAAAAAAATCGAAAACTATACCTACTCAACTATACCTATCGTTAGAATGACTGTTGCATATATTATCCTCAAGCTTCAATAGAGCTTCAGAGACCAAAATAGTTAAACTTTTTCAACTTTATGTAATAAAAACAGTTTTTAGTTATTCCGTTATTATGCCATAATATAATACAGGATATTTATTTTATAGGTATTTAAAAGCGGCTCCACATCATTCCAACCATCCCAATAATTATAAAAAAAACACATGATAACGATGACGGTGCGTCGGCTCCGAAGGCTTGTTTGTTTACCATCATTGTTTTATTCCACACAACACATCTTGGACACATCTCCATACAATGCTGCGCCCGCGCACCCAGCCACCCGCCGGCCGTGCTCTCGTGACACCTCCTCATATTTTATTATCAGCTCCACAAATTTATGGACTTGAGATCGAATAAATCTGGTTCGGAAAGGCTAGTGTTACTGCGGAAGAAGAAATAAATTAGATATTAGATTGTTTAAAGTCTTAGTTTGTTTTTTATTAAAGTGTCCAATTTCTTCAAAATTAATGTTAAAACAAATCATACGCTCTTCTCGTGGACAGGTTCTTATAGGCACCTTACTGTATGTAGTTTTAAATTTTACCAGCTCGAGAAAACTCAGGTAAAACAAATAAACATTTACAGGTTCGATGATTGGTAATGTGCTTTTACAACAGCATAGATGATGGATGGAACCATTCGCCATAAAACTTGACATAAGTAAAAAGGAAGATCTGTACATTTTACTTAGGATCAATAAAAGAAAGGAACCGAATCTATCTACGTAAACCGTCGAAAAATCGTCCAAAATCGTAATTCTCATCGGCTATTCCAATACAGTAACGATTTTTAGAGAGACCTCATTTCTTCCGCCATGTCACCCCAGTTTTTAAGAAAATCACCGAGATCACAAGATGTTCCGTAATTGCAACAAATAGCCACATTTTTCACTATGACACCCCTGTTCTGGGGTGACGTGATCGATCAATTTGCTTGTAGGTAAGTACGGCTTCAAGGCAGTAATGTTATTGGAAAGGCGTTGCGTCCATTAGGGTTGAATTTGAAGTGCAGACAGTAGGGATGAAAACAACTTTGTAAATGTTGAGTACTCAACATAAGGGACTTTTGATTTATAGTGAGTTCATTAATTAAGTTGAACAGGGAACCAACTTCAAGATGCTTGCTTGACCTTCGATATAACAACTTAGGTATACAACATGTCCCGAAATTAACGCACAACCTCTTAAGGGGTCATTGCACTCATCATTATCAACAACTTTTACTATGGTATCAAACTAAACATCGCGAAAAAAAATCAGATGTTCCCTACATTTATGTTCGCATAACTCGTCAACATGTAGGGAACAGCTGATTTTTTTCGCTATTTCGTAGGTCCCATAGTAAAAGTTGTTCATAATGATGAGTCGAATGACCACTTAAGAGGTTGTGCGTTATTTAAATTACACCTATAACTCGTTATTTTCATTGATTAGAATTTCTATGAATTTATATTAATTTCTATGAATTTATATTATTGTTATTATATTTTTTTTTTCTATGAATTTCTATGTTTGATCAGGATTTTCACACATACTCAAACAAAGCGAGAAAACAACACATACGTACATAGGTAGTACTTCGAAACGTCAAAACGTTGACTAATTAACCCTCATTCATCAGATATCCGACTATCATTAAAATAACCGATCGTCCATCATCCCCTAACCCTTCACTTCTCAAGTTACCCGATCCCTATACCCGATAGACAGATACAAATTTATGACAGGACTCGTGAATTATTCGGCCTCCATTTATTGCTTATCTCTGAATCTAACCGCACGTGGTCTGCCGTGATGTATGGCCAAGCTGCGACTACAGAGCAGCAAAAAGCGGAACTTGTAAACCAGCCACTTTACAACCGCGTGTAATCAAATCGGCCATTTTAATAGACCCAATCAGTTCCGAATTCTGATTGCTACCACAAAATTGATACTTAAAATTAATTTGATGATGATGTTTGAACGTGAATTGGTTAATTAATTTTATGCATTTCGTCGTTAAGTTTGAAGACCGGAAAGATCTAAACATTTTTATGGCATTGATAAGCTAGTTTTATGCAAATGATAGAGTTATAAAAGAAGTTAAGACAGATGAAACAACTACTGATTAATTTTCTAATAAGTGATTATGACAATATTTCATAATGTATCTTCGTGTGGGAATCCGCTGGATGCGAAAAGCACAAGACCGGTCGATGACACGACGCTTGGAAGAGGCCTGTAGTCGACGTCGTTCGGCTGAAATGATGAAATGTATCTTCGTTATGAGGAATCTAAATCAAAATCAAAAGTCATTTATTCAAACTAGGCTGAGAATCAGCACTTTTTGAACGTCAAAATTACATAAGACCGTCCCCCAAAACGCCCGCCCTTCACCACTTCCTAGTGCTTTAGCTGGGGAGAAGAAGTGGCGAAATCTCGCTCAGCTACGTTCCTTTCTACTTCCCCCGCTCTCCGCTCAGCTTATGAAACCGCCACAGCTCGTTATCATGCAACCAAATACTGAAAAATTACGAGCGTATCATAAACGTGAGTGAGCCCTGCACTCCTCCTTGCATGACAATTATTATGATGGCATTCGTTTTGTATCGCTATGATTTATGGGAAGCTCGCGTTCGGTGACCCATGCTGCTTTTGGAAATAGGTCGTTTCCTAATGTGTTTTATTCAGGAGTTTTATGTGTATATTTAGTTAAAGGCTTAAGAATTAGTTTGGAACTTCCGGGTGGTTTAATAGCAATAACATAGAATGTGTAAAGGCTTACAAAGAAAAAAAAGAAAGTAATTTTATTTGACCCAAATACAATAGATCGAAAATGTTTTAAAAGCAAATCTGTTTGTATATTCGCCAATTTTGCGTCTGCAAAGCTGATTTTACTTTTTCTTTCTGTTTAATATACAAGTTTACAAGATTTTTATATTTTTTCTCCATTTCTACTAAGAACTTTTCAGGAACACAGCGTCTTTAAGGCATAAAACTTTAGTCCAAGATTCTTATTAATATGAACTTATCCTAACTATAATATAATATGTATTATAAATGCTAACGTGAGTTTGTTTGTTTGTTGCGCTTTCACGCTAAAACTACTGAACAGATTTGAATGAAATTTGGCACATGGGCTGGATTAGGACATAAGATACTTTTTATCCCGGTAATACGTTCCCGCGGGATAATTTCCGACCTCCACGCTGGCGAAGCCGCGGGCAAAAGGTAGTTCTTTATAAACTTTGTGGAATTATGCAGGTGAGGCAGCTAAGCCAGTTACGAAGCCAGCTATAACTTAGTGAATAATAGAAGCAGTGTTACCAGGACTTCAGCCAGACCTGGCTTATGTCTGGCATACTAATGTGAAACTAACAATCCTGCCGTCAGGGATACGTGGGATTCTTACAGGATTTACATAAGTTAAGTAATTCAGAAGGTGTTCTTTTAGAAGGATTTATTGGATACAGTTATTCTATACGTAGAAATTTTCAGCAGAAAATGTATGATGGAGTTAACGATGGTAAAGCATAAGGTACAAAAGTGACTTTAAGGTGAAGACCAGCTTTTTTGTGTCTTATTTTTGACGAGATTACAGTTCTTCAGAGAAGAGGAGAGGAAGAGAGTTGGTGACTGTGACTGTCTTATGACATTATCATTTCAGCCGTAAGTCTTCCCCTGTCATAGGTCTACCCCAAGCACCGCCACTTCTACCAGTTCCGTGCTTCCCGTCTTCACAAGGTCATCGGTCCACCTTGTGCGAGCCGTAGCAACGCCACGTCTTTCGATACGCGGTCGCAACTACAAAACCTTTCGACCTCATCGGTCATCTGTTCTGCGGGCAATGTGTCCTGTCCACCACCACATAAGTATGGCCATTCTTCGGGCTATGTCGGTTACCTTGATTCTCCTGCGAATCTCTTCATTTCTAGGAAGTAAGGAAACTCCAAGCATCCAACATGCCCATTGAGCATGGCTCTCCAATGCCCTTTGGGTGACTTTTAGCATTCATTGTGAGCGACCACGTTTCAGTGCCTTAGGTCATCACATCACTGGCAACACGCAGTAGTCAAAGAAGCTTTCGTCTTGAGACTGCGATATGTGAGACGAGAAAATATTGCGTAGCTTCCAGAACGCTGCCCAGCGGAGCCGCTGTCTCGTGACAATATCAAGAAAAAAAAATGGCTCGTGAATTGTTACAGTCCTGAAAGAAAATATGTCGTGAAATCCAAGATAGAAAATGGGTTGCCATCTTATGAGCTTTAGAATGAGGAAGTACGCCATAGGTACACCGGAAAGTGCTAGACATGCAGTCGTCAGTCACCCTACGTGAGAAATTACCATCAATCATTGGATAGGAAATGAACAGGAACTTATAACCAACGGTGGTTATAATAATCCATACCAGCATATGGAAACCTTTACTACCTTTAGTGTCCATAGTTTATTGTCTCTAAAAAGGCCATAAACCACAACAAAGTTAAGAAACAATAAACCTCTTTGATTTACGAGGATATAAAACAATAAAACCGACTTGTCTCCCAGTTCATTCATTACGCCTATTATAGCCCCGCATCAGGACATTTTGACAAATGCTCGTACACACAAATTGTAATACGTTTTAAACGGTCCACAATTAAAATGTTCAGCGGATTGTAAATTGTCGCTGCACTTGACTCTGTAACTCTGTAGGTACTGTATCTGCTTGTAAATATACGTAATTAGAAATGACGTGCGGTTCTATTAGGATTTATTTTTGTTTCGTTGCAACTAAGTACTTATGTTATAGCTTCATTTACACGACGCAAGTTTATTGCCTGTGGCAGACCATAAAATTAAAGGGCAAGTATCTGGCACCGTCTAAACGACACGTACAATATTGTTGCAAGTTAGTTGCCGTTCAAAACTGGTATAGGTGTAAACAGCACAAATACAATAAAATTGCACGTACAATAAAATCGCACACGGCTACATATCAAGCTACAATTTCCAGTATAAGCTGATCTCGTATTGTACAATTAGAGGTTAGCTTATATTGGAGAAAAAAAAAAACGTATTCAATTCTGGCTGGCATGAAAATTTTCTATCATTCAAACATGAGTGAACGAAACATGACATTAGGGATGATGCCTGGGTAAAAAAAAAGAAATTCTATTTAGTCCGTCAGTCAGATAATAAAAAAATATTAGACACGTATTTTTTGCTTTATCATATTAATAAAAAATGACTTAGATAACTCGCATTAAAGTTCGGGAGTGGGGGCTTGCTACGTCACTTCTACGTATAAAATCTACGAAGACGTGACGTCATGCCACATTTTAACTCAGTGTATCGCCGTAATCTTTTGATTACGTACAAAAAGAAAAAATACGTGTCCAATATAATTTAATAATCTACATGACGGACAAAAAAATATTTTTTAGTCATCTTCCCTTTTGGCAGCGAAAATACTGGTAATACTTTAATCAATTGTACAAGGTCGTACAACGCAACCTTGCATGCAATAATCGCCTTTCAATTATTGCCTCGGTACCTATAAGTTGGCAAAACTAGCATTCAATTATTGTATGCCATTTTATAAAATCGCACGCGTGTAAACGCATGTAATTCTTGAAAGGTAATAAAATTGTACATGCTCTTGGCTTGCGATTATGGCTCTTGAACGTTCCAGAAACATTTAGGTACCGTGTAAACAGAGCGTCTGGCAGGATCAGGCAGGAAATAGGTTTTTTTTAATGGGTAGGTTTAAAAAACAAAGTTTAAATAAATTGACACCCTACATCAATTTGCTACTCATTTCATAGAGCTGTCAAAAAATGACACTTGCGATTTGAATATACGGCCAATTTAAGGCGCAGATATATGCCAATGACCTTGAGTTAGCTTGTGTGTTGTGTGCTGAGCTCACGCAACGAGTCGTACGTCCAGCCCATAGGACTCGCCCATCAAGGAGTGCTGACCCAAATTAGATGCAGTGTTATTATACATAAAACAAAAGGTATTCTAATAAAACACGTATACTAAAAGGTAAATAGTTAAATTATCTTTATAATGGTGAAGGTTTCGTAAAAATACGCTTTATAGTTTTTGCGTGATTCTCAGTTTATATCCGCATTAGACATAAATTTACAAATATAAATAAATAAACATAAATTTATAAATATAATCTAAAATATTCACAGATTAAGTTATTAAAAAAATGCCCTAATTTAACAAATATTGTTTGCAAATCTTTAACACCGATAACCGCCTTTTAAAACGGGTAGTTTTAAAAGGCGGTTATCGTAGCCTTAAGTTGGTTGTTAACTTGCAAAACAATTAAAATACCCTGACTTTATGTAACCTGGGGGTTATTATTGCGTTGTCAACATGAAAGTCGAATCCAAAACTTCTTTCTCTTCTTCTCGTATCCTTATATCTGCCCCAGCAGTCTTTGTGTCCTGCTTGCAGTCCCTGAAAGGGTTCTAAACCTACAAGTGAGACGATTGTATTATTTTAAACCTTTATTGCAGCAACAAGACAGCACAAACGACACTGACACGATAATTCCTTAACTTTTACTGTCTGTATACAGGGTGTATCAGAAAGGTGTGGTCAAATTGAAGGGTGTGGTACAGACCATCAAAGTGAACAACTTTCTCCATGGGACCAACATCGTGATCGAGAAAAAATTATTAGCTGTCCCGTACAAAACTTCAATACCGTCTCGTCCCAAATGTATGGGATAGCTGATTATTTTTCCTCGATTACGAAGTTTTTCAGTATTGATGGTCTGTAGCTGTACCACACTCTTAAATTTGGCCACACCTTTCTGACACACCATGTATTCGCATACCTAACGTGATTGTTTTATGTTTCTCTCATTGTGCATCGTGGCGGGTGTAAGTTACGACGTCGCATTTGTCGCGCCGGCGCCGGCCGCGCGTCGCGCATGCGTGTCGCTAACGAGATCCTCGCCGGCGGCTCGAGTAGGGCTACCATTTCGAAATTAAAAAGTCCTGCCTGACAAAACTTCGGCCACTTGCAAAAAAGTCCGGACATGCTACTTTTTTCAGCACCTAAGCTAGGTATTCATTGAACTTTTTACATTTTCTAAATAAAATCCTCACAAGTAGAATAGTACAGACAAATGTCAAGGCTGAACAAATTTTGGACGCGGGGACAAATAGCTGAACAAGTATGCACAAATCCAGACCGATGGTAACCCTAGGCACGAGCGCACACGCTACTAAATAGGGTGTTCAGACTTTAATAAAGCTATTTTACATAAACTTCTGTTTATGGAATTAATGAATTGGCCCTGGTGGCGTAACTAGGAGGAGTATTTAAAGATGGGAACAAACATAAGAAAATAAAATTTGTATGAAAACGCTGTGGAATTCTGTAATTTGAACTTTTAACGTAATTATTTGTTTGTGTTATACTCAACTGCTTCTATGGTCATTTTATAATTTTTCATTTACTTACACAAAGAATTAAGTAAAATAAAGTTAAGTAGTATTCATCAAAAATACATAATGCATTTAGGTACCTAACAACAATAATAATAACCTTTTGTTAATACCTAATGTAAATTACTGCTCGCAGCTTTAAAACTAAGATTAATTTCCAAAAACGTTATACAAAAAATACGAGTAAACCAACACCTTCAACACCAAAATCCGCGTGCGCACCGCAGTCGCGTGCATGCGCCCGCACAGCCGATGCAAATAGTTGATTTACTCGCCCACTCCTTCGAGTTTACACTGCGCGCGCAGTTGTTACCCCCTGTCAGTGTACCTCGGATAAATAATATTGTCTCCGGCAAGACGTATGGGTCTGCGAGCAGCCCGCGACTCGGGCGCAATGAAATGAGTAATTGTGATCGAGAATAAATCGGGAACATTCCGTTGCAATTTAAACTCTGAGAACAAAGAAATGGGGTGCAAAATTGAGTATGAAATATTTATTTTTATAACTTACTGTGTCGTTAACAATATAATTAATATCGAATTGCAGTGAGAAAATGCTGTGAAATTTTTAAACGGATTCTCATACGTTTTGCAAATTAAATAACGATGGTCTATTAAAATAACAGATGTATTGGTTACAAAGCAAGAGTGAAAGGTAAGAAAAGCAAAGAGACTTGAAATCGCAATCACTTTGATTTATTCTCGTGAGTTTTGTACTATTAAAATTAAGATAGTTAGGTGGATGAAATAGGTACCGTATAAATTGTTGTATCTTCATTGGGCTATACGTAACTACGTATTCTGCCTGGATTGTCGCCCGAAAATACTGTTATCCATTTAGAGGTGGGTTCCATCTGTAGCGTAACACGCGATGATGAAGATATGAAGAATAAGAAATAAGTATACAGGATGAATTTTTCAAATGGGCATGGATATCCAAATCCGAAACTGATGAATAGTGAAAAGTAGGTACTGAAAGGAGTCGCGAGCTCGATTTTGATGAAAACTAAAACTGCATCATTGGATTTTTGAACAAGGAATCGAAACCGCTAATTTTGAAAAAAAAAACCACATGCACTGTATTATTACACCATTCGATAGTGGCGCCGATTCCCTTGCTCACAAACTAAAGTTAAGTTCTGTGCATCTTTTTCTTTCTATTTCATTATGAAAAGGACAGATGATAAATACTAGTTAGTCCTGTCAAATTAAGGTACTCTATAGACAAGTTTAGACGTGATTAAAAAATTGTCTACTAAAAATACGTCAATTTACGTCAGGCGCTGACTAATTTGAACGGACTGAACTAAAAAGAAAAAGATGCACTGAACTTAAATTTAGTTTAGTTTGTGAACAAGGAAATCGGCGCCAGTGTCGCTAATAAGGATCGAATTCTGGGAAGTAATAACATACGGTAAACTAAAGGAAGGAGCTCATTTTTAACAAAATACTTTTTTTATTTTTCTTATATTGATTTTTCGAAAATCCAATGATGCAGTTTTAGTTTTCATCAAAATCGAACTCGAGACTCCTTTGAGTACTTACTTTTCGCTATCCTCATAGTTTCGGATTTGGCCATCCACGCCCACTTGAAAAATTCAACCTGTGTAATAGAAAGCCTGAAAGTGACACCGGTGACTGAAAAGTTGTATGGAAATCGGTGGTCAAGTTATGGGCATGTGATGCGGAGGAATGAGGAAATGTCCTGAGGAAAGCTTTGATTACTTAAGCTACTCGTGTAGGGAAAGACCAAAGAAATAATGGATGGAATGTGTGAAAGATGATATGGCCAGAAAGGGCGTGACTACCCAGATGACGACTAATAGAGAAGTATGGAAGAGAAAGACATATTATGTTACGCTGACCCAAAATAAATTGGAATAAGGGCAGGAGAACGATGATGACTTGCAATGAGCCATTCATTTTGACCGTTCAACAACATTCATTGCCTTGTATACGTTGTCAAGCAGACGGATCTTTCAAACTAATGAAGCAATGGTTTACGAATTTCCGTCAATGTCCTTCAGTTAGTGATTGAAAGTTACGCTGGAACAAACGTCATTGTTTAGTTGACAAGTAAACTTTTTTGAAACGTCATTTTTTTTCAGCACGGAGAGCCAGAACTCAGAAGTGGAAGAAGATATCATAATTATTTTATTTTAAAAAACACCCGCACGTTTACACGCTTGAAATAAAATGTTTAATGTTTTCAGTGATCTAAGTCAGTAGCCAGCACTAGATTTTAATCGATTTCCGAAAAGAAATCCCCTGTCAAGAACATAATCCTAAAACTTTTTCTATTTCCCCAAACATCACCAAACTTACAAGAATTTCTTATCAGCTCCCACATTTTTCCTATTATCACACTATCAAAACTAATAATAGTTTCCGCTTCTGATCGCGTGTCACTTATTCCTAATCGCGGGATAATCAACAACAAAACTTTATGGTAGTCTATGGCACTCCACAGCCCCGCTTAATTGAATAGTTTGTAAACAAAATAGTTTTGAACTCATTTCATAGACCACGGCTGAACGTCGCATGCCTTTGCCTGATAGAGATTAATTATTGACAAGTGGAGTGGAGAGAAACAAAAGAAAGCTTTTAGACTAAGGTTGATGATAATTCAGTGTTTGTCAGCTTGGTAATTATTTGATGCTAATTACGTACGTATTTAGTTATGTCTATTTTTGTTTCTCTTGCTCATTGTTTTGGTAGATAATTTGTTGCAGATCATGATCATAGATTATGAATTACTTAAGTTGTTTTAAATATCCGAGAAAATTATTTAATACTTTTTGGAGTTTATTCCTTAAGAATCGATTTCCACATAAGGCCCCCGGTATGAAAAAATATGAGGAGTGAAATGAATACAAGCGAAGCGTTATCACGTTTTTGTGTTTTGTTTATTTTCAGCCAGTCTTCATTGTAGCGGTCAATCTATCCATTATATTCAAATACATAAGGAGTAAACTCCAGTCGTGCGTCTGAGCTGGCACACACTTTTATTTTTTTTGGTAAACCACAGACTACATGCACTATTGTCTCTCCTTCTCCATCCAAAGGATGTCTTTAAAAAATTGCTTTTAACGATAAGACCGCCCATTGTTACATTTTATAACCCTATTTAAAAAGTCTACATTTAATATCCGTAATACGTACGATGTGTACGTACGTAATAAAGAGCACTTAATTCGATTTAATGGTTCTTAATTTAAATTGAGGCAACTGAAATTAGAACCATAATACCGATGTCAAGAAAAATACATACTAATATCGATATAAAAAAATCAACAGCTTTTGAAAAGCAGTATTGAATTGTAAAATTACTTACGCCACACGTACCATCAGTGGCCATAGAACAAATATTTGCAATTCTATGCACCGTACGCAATCAAGAACTCAACTGTATTTATAGTATAACAGTAGACAGGATACAGAAGGTCGATTGTGTTCATCGAGGTCCAATTCTTTCACATATACTCTCTGAAGCGAGAGCGTTTGTAAAGTTTTGTTGAATAGTTCCTAAACAAATACATCTTCCAAAAAAGTTACCTGATGTTGGCGATTGGAAGCTACGTCACTGATACGACATATTCTGAAGCAGCTATAGCAACTAGCCCTCCGTCAACCTTGCTGTCTGGCTTAGGAATTAGGATTGTCTTCCACCGCCATGGCAAGAAGTTTACTCGTCTCGTTTCATCCTCAGCGTCATCAGTTGATTGCGATAGGCCCTTAGGTCGTCATTGGCAGCCTTGTTCCACCCACGAGTATATGTAGGCCTTCTCTCTTTTGTCCCATGCTTTCCAGTCCGTGCGGGTCTCACCCAGGTCTTCCCTACTATCTTCTATAGGTCGTTCACCCATCTGGCCGTTGGTCGACCAACGCTCCTTCTACCGTTTCTCAGCAACCATTTCGTTAGGGTTCAGCTCCACCTGCCATCACTACGTCTAGCCAAGTGTCCTGCCCACTTTCTTTTCAGAGCTGCTACCCAGCCCTTAGGTACTGAGTGTTATTTCTAGTGGTCCTTCTGAACGTACTCATTGAATGTGAGTCGTTCAGAGTCAAATCACGCATGCTGCATCACGTGCCGTTAATGGGTGTCACCCTCATTATTGTGATCTGGAACATTATTACTTTTATTGAAATATCGATCTGGAGTACTTTTGGGATTATATTCGGTTTTGTATGGGTTCCTGAGAGCAAAGTTGCGATGTTTTTCAAATTCAAATTCATTTATTTAAACATTCACTAGGGCCGTGGGGTCCGAGTGGTCATCGAGTATTTCGGGACATCGCCAAGCGGTTGGTCGACTCTTCACGTGACCCGAGGGCTGGCTGATTTTTAGGTCAAAGAATCAGCATTGCCATCCAATGTGGCAACGCTCCCAGCCTTTTGGGCGCTTTTCCCATTGATAGCGATGCGGACGAATTTTGTGTTGCCCAATGAGCTCTTCCCTTCATATTAAGTATATACTTTTACATAATATTTATATTATAGTGTTAGATTATAGGTAGGTATATTGTATTTAAGATTTGTTACCATTTCCATTTGTTGTGGTACCTATATTGAAAAAAATATATACCAGAACTTCATTTTGTGAACATAAAGTAAAATTATACAGATGTTACCTATATGAAAAAATGTTGGTCCATACTATGCCCTGCCAGAAGGCATACAAAACAGCTTAGGTAATAGAATGTCACATTATGAAAATAAAACAAAAAAATTGTAACCCCATACTTGCAAAAACCACTCCTTTTTACGTTGCGAATGGACGATCCATACAGTTTCATTCGTAATCTTGTAGGCCTACAAACTGGTTTTTCCAGAATCTTTCTTTTTATTGAGTAGATAATTTTCTCCATCTACGATAAAACAGCTTCTGAAGCCGAAGTCATGAAACGTACTAATTACCCGCCTCAATCTGTACAGCAACTGGCTTACCTATATTGACACGAAATATAATATAATACTTAGGCTGAACGAAGCAATTTATAAACTAACAATCCCAAATATTTTACGGAACCCACATATGTAGACTGAATAAATAAAATCAAAATCTCGCTAACAAGCTGCCCGAATCCCTACAACACTGATCCCCGAAACAAATTATAATAATATAGGATACTTATCGGCCGTCAATACAGGGCGTGGTAATGAGACGGTCCGATTGAGTCGTCGCAGTCACGGGGTCAGGGGCGCTAATCCGCCCCTGTGCTTACCCCCGACGACCGGTAGTGCAGGCCGCTAAAACGACGCCGGGAGCAGCTGTCGGTCGTACGAAAAGAAATTGGAAAAACTTTGACCACTATATGTAAGTAGTTTGCAAATCGTGTAGTGTTAGCGTTGACTGTCTGTGGGATATTGTCGATAGATATTTAAAAACATAATTGTATTAGGCGTTCTGAATAGATGCGTATAAAAACATACTGAGCAATCTAAACTTTTCATCATAACAATGATTAATTATGATTTTGTGCTGTGACTCATCATGAAATACTTTCACCCATATATTCCTTATTAAATCCTAAAAACTCTTTCCGTTCAAACAAATCGGCAGCCAGGCCTTCTTTCCAATAAATTTTAGCCATACGTCCATTCATCTAATGCCTTGTTATTTTCATACCCGAGACGTGACCACGCATCCTTAATTCCATGCCGTTCCCCGTCAGCCAGTGAAATCCAAAGGGGATTTATAATGACGTTTTATATCAGCATTAGTGTGGGGCTATGTGAGTGGACTTCCGAAACTAGAGGTCTTTTGTTCGATACGGTATTTAGTTTGTGAGGTTTAGGTCTCAGAAATATGTCATCATTTTGAAAATTAGAAAACTTAATCCCCGGGAAGGGGTAGGTAACTAAATAGCAAGATAAGATAGTAGCAAGTGTAAATGATACCAATGGACTTGGAAAGTCAGATCATCATTCTAATATTGATTAATAACATCCGACTCACATGAACAACATGTTGACACAATTTGTGTTTGGCCCAGTTTGTCAAGACGACATTTTAGCTGTTTTCATGCTCAATGGTATTGACAGAATTAACAAGCACATCGTTAACGTTGTGACTGCTCTAGTGACTAATCAAATAAAATGATTTAGTTTGAAAACACGAGTCTAATAACATTAGAAGATTGAGATAACTAACTAGCTAGCCGGCTTACGCTGGAAATCAGCGCCGTGGATTCGTGCCTTCGTGCACGGGCCGCGGCATTATGCTGAGCGTTTAGCGTGGATTTCGTGCGCAGTAGCTGAAAGCTACTGCTGTAAAGCAAACTATTGAAAGTCATAAAATACATTTATTAGCAAGAGCAACCAAATCAGAACGATCATAAGATTATGAAGCGAAATAAGTAATGTATCGGAAAATTGGTGTTGAGTGGATGTAGTGGTTTTTTAAATAATTCCGTAATTTTTTTATTGCAATATAGTCATAGTTTGCCAATTCCCTTTATACACAGTCACATAATCGCATTTTACGATACCTATGAGAGGACATGGGTGATCAAAACGCAACTCAAAGGGCAATAGTTATGGGTTCACAATGACAATTCCGCCAATTGCTTCTTTTGTAGAGCACCCAGAACGACATTTACAGCACTCAATGTTTCTTCTCCGTCCATTTACAAATGGAAATTAATTCATATTCCCCACTTTGACTCCAATCCTTCATTTTATTAGCAATCTTCGTTGGACGCCATATTTACAGCTTTGTCATTTTTATCTCGTTTGCGAACGAGGCTTACTTTCAAGTAAATTACAAAATAAAACTTTTTGAAAACTAAGTGGGTTGAGGAAGAAATATTACGATCACGTTTATGAATGCTAAGACTTGGAAGTAATTTAACTTGGCCGAACAACTCGCCAAGATCGTTACCCCATGATACTCCGACATTTTTTTATTTATTTTATGAAGTTTTATGAGTGAGAAATTCGAAATGTTTTTCGTTATTTCGTGTAAAGTGTCTATCGTTTATTATTGTTCTTTGACATTGTTTGGCGTACTTACGGTGGTAGTTTGCATTTTCTTTTTACTGTAACTGATATTTTCAGAGTACATACCACGAGACATTTAAAGAAGAAGCAATTATAAGTTTTTAAGCACCACGACTTTAAACTTAAGTCTGTATCAAATGTATAATCAACGCTCATAAGTGGACTGCCACCGGAATAATCATTTTGGCCTGTACGCCATATCTGTGCGTATCTCTGTGTGTGTGATGTTTTAATGCAGACTGTAACGCGCACACAGTATAACTACGAAAGCGCGTTGTTGGTTGGTCAGATGCATGTGTGGTCCTACCTACTTATAGATACCTACAACTACCTACTTAAATACTTGTTTTTTTTTTTAAATAAATTATCAGCCATAGTGCTTATTTAAAAGCAATGCTAAAATTCGAAGTGAAAATTACAAGCAGCTATGGCAGGTTCACATGAGTGGCTGGCTGTTATTGTGTGTGCGTGAAGTGGAGAAGGTTCGAACCTCGGTGCGCGCATTCCACTCTTTTTGTTTTTCCGTTTTCGTGTCAGAGTTCAATTATTTATTGAGTTTCGTTAATCAATGACAATAGAGTATAGAGGGTAAAAATAAAGTATAATAGGCAATTTAATTGAAAAAAAACACTATTATTCATAGGAATATTTATTGAGATATTGATAACAACCTTAAAAAAATAAACATATTCCGAACTTTGAAATAAATAAAATACCTAATTTGTTCGTAAATCATTTTCGGCTGCTACTAAAATATTATGTTTTTGGTTTATTGAGGTTATAGCTTAATTTATTCGTTTTCTAAAGGAAAAGAAGATTGAAACTAAACCTCAATCCTACAATCTTACGATCACTAACTTATTACTATTATGGCCAGTATCCCCTGAATTTCCCTGATAACATTTAATAATATAATACTAATAATCTCTAAACACTAATCCACCTCCACATATTCACACTAATTATTCCTGACCCCGTATTATGTATAATATTTCTGTCAGAACAACTTGTATTATCTATGCGCCACAAATGAAGTCTTCCTTTTTGACACGACTTGAATGTCTTCTCGTCAGCAAATACAGTAGTATCCTAATCAAAGTCTAAATATTCTCGAGCAAAACGCAAATGTTTTTCCTTATGCCTTTGCGTTAAAACGGTTTTTCGCTGGTATTCGATGAGGAGGCCTTCGGCATGGACGGCGAACAGTTAAGTACGCAATGACGTATCATATTCTTCAGCAAATCGTCTTGTAGGTATGAAATCATTCGTTTCATATTCACCAACCACAAAGCGTCGCTGAGACTGGTTAATAAGTGGCAGCCTACCACTTCTTACACGACTCTCAAGACTCCCCTCTTCCTCAAATCTCTTCACCCAACGTCTCACAGTATCTGTCTAAAAAAAAAAATCTTTATTACACATTTTGCAGCGTCACTAGAACAAATAAAATCAAAAACAATAAAATAACTTACACAAAATCCGGTTTCATTGGATATTTCAGATAGATTACACCCATTGTTATGCAAGGCTACAATGCTCACCCTGGCTTCAATATTTATATTTGCTTGCATTTTCAATAAAAATCTTCAAACTCAACACCTCTAATATCAATAACACAAACGCTTGTAACTAAGTTCACCAACCAACAACGTCATACCCATTATAACTACAGACAGAAAATTTATTTTGTTTCAAATCTACGCTCAACTTTTATGTGACTAGTTTAAAATATTCGCTGTCTTTTTCTCATTACTATAATCAGAAAAAGACTTTATACTGCGCTTTTTCTGTTTGGTTTGTGATGAAAGAGTGCAATATACGGGTGTGTACGTGTATGTGAAATGCCTAAATAGAAGAAGGTCTCAAGTGCGACGGGTAACGATGCGATAGTTTTGTAATACTGGCATTGGAGTTCTGACCGCTACTGTACGTATTTCATACAAACTTAAGTTTAAAGTACCTAAAGTAAACATTTAAAAGCATTTTAGCCGTCGGTATATATATTATGACTAAACAATAAAATAAATCAAAGAAAATTGCTGGAGCACTGATACAATACACTTCCCAAGACGATTCAATTTAATATCAGATATATTATATTATAAGAACCTACAAGTACCAATAACACATTGTATTCCCAGCAAAATATTCTAAGAGACAATATGTTTCATTGTTGCGAAAAGCAATTTTTCTACCATTCGCCTATTGAATGAGAGCTATCAATACAAGTAGCTGTCTCACGACTGCCACAATTCAATAACGACTCTGACAATCCGAATGCAGCTGCAGCATTCCAGTCCAAGCCAACGGCGGATATTTTTGGACTATACTGTTTCAGGTATCAGCCCCACGCTGAAATCGAAATGTTATTAAGAGTTTTTGGAAAGGGATAAGTTATTATCACCTCCGTATGAGAGGTATGGTCCAATACTTTCAATATACTCGACTGACTGCTAGATCTATCTTAGAGCCTGAAGCTGTTAATACCAATATTCAAACACCAAAGGCTAATATGTGTTATAGTACGGCCACAAATCTAATCGTCCTAAATGATCATTAAATGCATAATTCTAATGTTCAGGTAACAGCTATAACCCCAACACCCTATCTTCCTTACATTTCAAAGGCCCGGTGTCTTCTAAGGACCCAAACACCGATAGATAAGCAGGCACAAATCGGGAAACGGATATCGAATTATTTGCTCATGTCAACGATGAAGGATGACATGGGCACGGGCACCATCCATTTTGATAAGAAAATTTGTGTTTACTTACGATTGGCGTTCCTGCCATCAGTTGTTTTTTTAAGGGAGCAAAAACTATTTACGACTGTGATAAATTCCCACTCTCATAACCCAAAACTTTTTCTACATTGCCCAGATTACTTTTTCGTTGGGTTTTATTTCCAAGATCTTATTTATTTATACCTATATTATTTTATTTTCTTTAGGTGAATCTATTGTATCATTTCTTTTCTCTTCTTTCTGCAATTTTATTACCCCATAAACTTTATCAATGATGGCTTTGAGATCATCTTTAGAACCAATAGGGTTTTGTTGTAAATCAAATTTTACTACAGATTTTATGATTATAACGTTATATAACAAAAAAATTCTGTCCACTTTATATTTAGCTGTAATTTACGGTTGCTAGAAATAAGTTGGCTTTAGTATACTCAGATAATAATAATGACATTTTTCATCAAAATTAATATTTCAGAGTCAATTTTCCTTTTATATAGGTTAGGTTTAAAAACATAAGACTAGAAAGGCAGTGAGTCCAAGACGTTGACTAACAGAGAAGTATGGAAGTAAAAGACATTACCCCGACCCCAAATAAATTAGGATAAGGGAAGGAGAATTATGATGAGGTTTAAAAGCATTATTCTTAAAAGAATTTAAGTACCTACATTTCTTATTTATGAAACCAAACTATAAACTATGGTCCAAATTACAATAGAAATCTCTTCCTCATCAACTGTTCCTAACTTGCGCCACCATCTTCATCCTGTCTCAACCATTTCCCGACTCAATAATTTCCTTTGTGGTGAGTCCTATCGCTCCAGAACTTCATTGATTAAAACCGAGTGTAAATGCCACGGTCCATCGCCTGCCACTGCTAGGCCTTTGTTCATAGTGAGGAACTTTTTCTTTGTACCCACTGAACAATTGGAAATTGTACAACGCTCTTCGATGACCGAGTAGTACACAGATGGCCGAGATTTTATTAAAGTGGTTGGAAAGATTTTAAAGTGCGGTAGTTATTTTCCCGAATGAAGTGCCAGAAGTAAAGAGTCACTCTTTCTGAATGAACATGTAATGCCATCCGTTAGTGAACCCTTTACCTATCTTGTAGTAACTTTTGTATTTTATCTGCGAGTATATCTATAAGTTGAGTTTGAACGAATAGCACAACTATTACCTGCTTTTTTACGAAGCACTAGCCGCTATCCTATCTATTATCGTCATGTTTGTCGATTTAGTTGTATCTGGTTTCGAAATTATAATATTTGAATCTGCGTAATCAAGTGATTAGCGATCGACGCCTTGTTATGTCGACTAACTAATATTATAAATGCGAAAGTAAGTTTGTTTGTTACCTTTTCACGTCTAAACCACTAAACCGATCATCCTGAAATTTTGCATATATATTACTAGGTGTACAGACACGGACATAGGGTACCTTTCATCCCGAAAAAAGTACTGTTCTCGAGAAAAACAACAATAACGTTCTTATGATAATAGATGGCGCCACGTGTCTTCCGAATCATGATTTAATTATTATTATTCTAGAAACTTTAGTAGTGTGTTAAGTTTTTATTTTATTTATTTGAGTATCTAATACATTTTGTGAGTCTAAAGTCCACAGACCGGTTTTTCATGCTCCAACTATCCTAACTATAACATTATAAATGCGAAAGTGTGTTTGTTTGTTTGTAAATTACGCTTTCACGCTAAAACGGCTTAACGGATTTGGGTGAAATTTGGCATGTGTGTAGACCATGATGGCCTAGAGAAGGACATAGGCTACTATTCATCCTGAATTGTAGACGAAGTCGCGGGCAACAGCTAGTATAACAATAAAAGTAAAGTCATGAAAAAACCTATACTAGCGACGATATCCACAAGTCAAAAAGTTATAAGTGTTCGCACTCAACTTGAATAAGAATTAGTTTCCTCCTATAAGTTTTACGTAGGCTCTTGGGAATAGTTTTTATTACAACGGACAAGTATACATGAGCGCATTATAAAATAAAAATGGCTGATGTGGGAAGGAGAGGAAAGAAGGAATGTAGATGGATGTTTGTTCCAAGGTTCCTTGGGTTAACGAGGCTTCGGGGACGACGTGAAGGATAGTAGACCAAATGGAGGCCTGAAATGAAATATTTTGTTTCTGATTTATTAGTGGTAATACTGGAAAAACTGTATCTGATAATAATGGGTGACTGAGTAATGGGATAAATAAACCGTAAAGCAAAAAATAGTCAAGGTACTGTTACTGATTCGTCCATTAATAAATATATTATGAATGACAAAGCACTATAAGATGCAGATATTTTATGCAACAAAGACCCTTTCGTCTCCACAAATGCAAAAGAACCGCTACTCTATTCACAAATCGATGAAATACAATCATTTATACCGTTCAATAGCAAACAAACTCGAGCAGACTTTACATTTATCATTTCACACCCAGCGATTGTTCAGTCAATAGAGGGTGTTTATTCTTTTAACTGTATGAATGGAAGCCTACATTATTCACTAGTTCGCGTTCTCCCCTTGACAGGAGTAACGCAATTTCTGTGCGACATGTTAGCTTTTTTGTACGGACTATGTTAGTAAACCCCTGTTGTGAGGACCCCTGTATTTCTTGATAACTTCATTGGGAATGCGCACGGCGAGCCCGGGACGTTGTTCAACAAGAATGGAACATGATTTGCAGTTTTTATTTTGTTAGCCGTTTGTTCTCTGAGGTGTTCTAGTTTTTAATTGAATCTTCTATTCTTTTATGTGATGTTTGTGGTTTTTATTCCGAGTTTGGTTTTCTAGCTAACAGTTAGTTATGTCTATCTGCCTGTTTGCTAGTTGCGTTCAACATCCTGTGGAAATAATATATCCAAACAGGCTCTCAATATGTATCATAACTTTATCTTTTGGTTTTCTAAAGGTGGCCAACAAAATAGGCTAGTTAATATCTTTAAAATTAGAATGTCACAACCAATTTTAAATTCGTCGGTATAAGGTAGACAGAGTGGTACGTTTGGAATCCCAAAATTCCAACGCTGTCACCGCAACAGGATGTGCTTAAAAAAATTTGTCACCGAATTTCTATCTACAAGACTTTATAGAAACCTAATATAAAGGTACTAACACTCGCGAAGTCTTGCTTCAAAGCCCGACATTTTGTCCTTGTCGTAAGTATTTGCTCGTATATTGCATGAACCATCCTATGCACATATGCAGGTCGGATGCAGTTTGCTCCCCGGGGTCTAATTTTCGTAACCCTGCCCTGTGGGGACTTGACACGTCGCTATATTGTTTCCAACCGATGAAGCTACTAGGTAGTGTGTCTGGCTATAATTTTGGTGTGACAATTTTCTTCACCTACTTACTTTTTCACGGATGAAAGCTTATATCAAAAGGAATAGTGAAGCTTTCCATAAGAGTAAAGCGCATTGCTTTACTCTGTTGGAAAGCTCTAATTAGTGTTGCTAAGTGTAATTAAAAAAATATGTAGGTAGTTCAGTTCAGATGAAGTCATTCAGTAGTTCCAAGTATTTTGTTTAATTTAATAATCTTGTTCAAGAGCAGTTTCATACCGAGATACCTATGCGACTTCTGAGAAAATACTTTACTTATTAAAAGTTTTACAGACGAAGTATTTATTTACCTAAAGTTTTTATATTTTTACATTATTAGTCACCTTGTTTTGTCATTGAGATCAGCTAGGTTAAACAACAATAAATTATGTACCGAATAATGGTCTTGAATTCTAGATGAAGATGAATGATTGAAGAAAAATGATTATAAGTAAGTAGAACTCCAGGCCTATTGTGACTACCTGATTGTAAGTGACAGTTTAGGTCTTTAGGCGAGATTATAAACTAGTAGGTAGCATAAATAGAGTAAGAAAGAAGCAAAGGCATTAATGAAAGTTTCCATTATGAAGATGATAAAGACTAAAGTGGCTTCATCCCATTGGGGTACGCAGAAACTACAGGACGCCACATGCTACGATCCTTACATACTACTTTTGCCTTTCGCCAGTTGCGAGTACTACGCAGCTGAACTTCCTGAAGAACATCACCAATAAGGTATATGAGTAATGGTAATAAGGGTCTTCCCAGGGTGTCCGCTCCCGGCATTGCCACTCACATCTGCCTAGTAAATACCCTTTGTTAGCCGCCTTTCATTCATTCTCTCAACATGACCAAACCATCTAAATTCTTCTAAGCATACTCTTTTAAATTTTTCTCACTACATCATCTTTTTAGGTAATAATTTCGCGAACCGCTCTATGACCATAATCGCTTAGACCTACCCTAAAAAAGGGAAGACATCCGTTAATATACGCTACGACTAGATGGTTGTCAGTGAATTGGACGATATCCCCCGAGGCGGGTAGACCCCCGAACATATTTCAAGAGCAGGATTAAAACATCTATAAAGTGCGAATGCGAAGCGTTTGCTCCCGACAGATCGCCTTAAATTTAAGAGCTTTTATGACCCGAAGTGAGCCGGGAAATCTTTTTAATCCCACATACGAACCATTTAGCAGGTCCGTGTTAGTTACAGATGTTTTTAATTTTATAATTTATTGCTTTTTTTAAGGCGACGAATTTGTTTGTATCGCGGGATAAGTAACTGATAATGAATGGATTTTGTAATCGTAATAAAGTTGTATGTTAATTTGGTATATTATGCGAACATAATATGTTGAAGGTAAAATTAATTTTATCTAAGTTACAGTGAAGGTCTTACTCCGTCTTTCTTTTGAGTTTCAACATTTTCCATTATGTTTCAAGCATTTTTCAGCGTCAGTGGCCACGGGTGCAGCGAAGTAAGTAATCCTATAGCTTTATCTCGAGAAGTTTACGGAGCTTTATTTATGAATCAAACTTCTTTGAAATGAAGTTCAACAGTTATGTTTACACTTGCTGCTAGGTATCTTTTGATACCTAGGTCAGGTTTTCCCTCTTTCAATCGTAATTTATGACAACAAAAAGTCATAATATCTAATGGCAATCATGGTAATAAGGGATATGTCTTCCCAGGGCGTACCCTCCCGACAATTCCTTTTGTTAGTCGCCTATCATTCATCCTCTCAACTCGACCAAACCATCTAAGCATACCTACTCTTTTCAACTTTTGTCACTACATCTTCTTTTAAATGCTCTAAACGAGCTCGTAGCTAAGTAATAATAACCACACGGGTCGATCAGGTTAAACTACGCTTGCCGGGGTTGGTCCGTGGATGGGTGACCATCTTTACATACCGAGACTCCTGCGGGCCTAAGAAAGCACGTCAAGCAGTTGGTCCCGGCTGTCATGGATCTTTGACAGTCGTTACGGGTTGTAAGAAGCCTGAAAGTCTGACAACCAGTCCTACCAAGGGGTATCGTATTACCCAGTAACTGGGTTGTGGATATGTCAGGTAGGTAGATAGTCGCTCCATGTAAAATACTGGTATTCAGCTGCAAAAGAAGATTATCATCTGCCTCGCCTTTGCTCAACATAGTTGGGGGAATAGCTAGGCCGATGATGATTTTCTTTTAAATTAATTTATGACACAAAGTCATATATTATGATTAAAGCTAAGCACATTACCAAGGTCACATAACCCATCACGCTGTATTCCCTGAAGAGTTAGGCAGAGGTGTATCTACATGCATATAGTACACCAAAGTCCTAGCGAATATATTTGTTTGTAAAATAATATCAGTAACTTGAAAGAAAGCAAAATGAGACTTGTTATTTTTTACACAGGGCTGCATAAACTAACAACAAGCCAAAAATAATGTGTTCCGATCATAGATCCTAATTCAATCAAATTATTTATAAATTCATTATGCCATATTAATAATACGTCATTAACACTAATACAGGTAATTTTAATTTAACGGCACCTATTTAAATAACAAGATTGAAGCTGTTGACGAGAAGTTAAGTAGCTACCATAATCTTAGTATAAAATTAGTGCGGCAAAGCCAAGGGGCATTAACAATGCAATAACAATAAATCTCAGCTGATTCGTCGTAAAAAGTTATATCTATTCCGAATATCAAACGAATTCACGCTTCGTAGAAGTACTAAATATTTTACATTCTTTTCTTTTAAAAGATCAACGGAACTCGGAACTGTAGTAGCATTTGTACGCATTTTTGTTGCTATTTAGATTTAACTGTAGATACTCAACTAAGCATAATGAAGACACGTCAGATGGCTGCGCAGAAGTCACCTTGACTGCGAAGGTATGTAGTAATAGATACTAAAAAATAACGACAAAGACATTGTGGGATTTTTTTTTTTTAACTCAGATAGTATAGTCACGAATCGTCTAGTGCGAAGACTCGAGGAGTTTCAGCCATTCGCGGGAAATCTTAGCAGTTTGGTAACAACAGCTTTGAGGGAGGCTAAAAGTAGAATTCAGCTGTCGAGTTCGTCGAGTCTTCTCGACGCATGTTTCACAGAGCACTTTCAGCAGACTAAGGTCTTCAATCAGTGCGTCCTGCCTGATATGACTTACGGAGCCGAAACGTGGACACTCACGGTACAGCTGATCTATAAAATCCAGGTCGCTCAGCGAGCTATGGAACGGGTTATGCTTGGAATCTTTCCGAGGGATAGAATCCACAACGATGTGATCCGGCAGAAAACCAAAGTTTTCGACATAGCTCACAGAATAAGCAAGTGGCAATGGGCCGGCCATATTAGCCGTAGAACCGATGACCGTTGGGGTAGACGTATACTTGAGTGGTGACCGTGAATCGGCAAACGTAAGGTAGGACGCCCTCAAGCTAGGTGGAGTGACGATCTTCACAGGGTGGTTGATAGCAGCTGCATGAGAGTTGCTGAGAATCGAGCTGAATGGAGTACAATTGGAGAAGCCTATGTCTAGCAGTGGACTACTCTACGCTGATGATAACACATTTTGTATGACAAATCAGTCAAAAACACTTGAATCAATCAAGAGAACCGATGTGTCAAATATACGTCCCGGTTCAAAATTGCAACGTTTATGGAGCTCGAAACATGTTTTTTTTTCGTATTTTCAAACTTAAATTTAATTGTATACTTACTCTCGTTTATATAAAAAAATTTTTGAGGGTGTTATTTCCCATAAGAAAACCGTTTTTTCTGGCTTTAATTTTTGGGTACAAAATGTTCGAAAGCTGAATCCTTTGATACATTTCTAACCTCACTCTATTTTTCGCCTGAACAAAAGCCTACTCACAAAACATTATGGTATTCCAAATAGTCCCTTTGGAACCAAACACTATATAATAAGACATTATTTTACTAAACTAATTTGTCGTCCCTGGCGGCCGTTCACGTGTTAATTAAACATAAGCTGTATCCAGGAGTAATTAATAACTCAAGATAAAGCACGACACTGTTCTACGTAAAAACGTTGCGTTTCGCATGACGTGCCGTGGCCCGTGTGTGAAATAACCCTTCGGAGACTAGGGTTGGTAGTAAGCCAATATTTTTTTAAAGCAAATATGATCTTTAAAATGTGGCTTGTTCTAGTCAATGTCGAATGGGTTTTAAACATTTGTGGTAGTCACATACAGGCTGTCCCAGAAATTGACCGACATACTGTACCTGGTGATAGCTTTGGTCAAGCTCTCCCAAAATAACAAAACATATGTTCCGCAAAACCTTATACATTTTTTTCGCCACCATTGTTTTTTGTTAACATAAAATATTTGAAGAAAAATATCAAATAATAGTGAATTTATGTTGAATTTGTAAGTTTTTACGGAGAATCAAAGGAACACGGATAGAGTAACAATTATTTTTTTAAACATATTTGATATAGGTTTGCTCTTGACTTGTCTAGGTCGGAGGTGACAGAGACAAAGGCGACGATGGACGATGAAGTGAGCTTATCCAGAAAAAGCCTATTCACCCTCATTTTGAAGAGATTAGGGGTGTATGCGTTCGGAAACAGCCGCAGGTAGAAGGTATTTAATAATAAAGCGTTTATTTACTCATGAGATTCAAAAGAATGACGCAGGGCGGTTATTTTGATTTTGATTTTTTTTTGATAATCTAGTATAACTCGAAAACTGTAAGACTTTGCGGATTATTTTTTTTTTTTGGGAGGGTTTGACTAAATCTATCACCACGTACAGTATATCAGTCGATTTCTGCGACATCTTGTATAACAACTCGACTGCCGGAAACGCAGATCTACGTGAGACACAATGGTTTTTTAATTGTTTCTGTAATTACGGCATTTAAATGGATAAAAGATCTGTATCTTCCTGATCTACCTGCTGGTGTCTGTACACCAGCAGGTCAAGCTACCCGAAACTGCAAAATTTTCGCAATCAATCTTGAACCTAATGCTTTAGCGATAAAGTTGAAAATCTATTAAATAAATTTGACAGATAGTAGTAGCTCGATGTGCTGGCGTCTGTACCTAGTATCTACCAGAATACTTTGTAAGTAGGCGCGTTCTAATTTAAAATCTAGAAAAAAAAAGAGTTCTAATTACCAATGCATTTTTTTTTTCACATACTTAAATAAATTAAGCGGCTATTTCCATGAAATTCATGACATGATTTGCAACTTATACAAGTAATGCTTGCTTATTAATTTCTTTGAGGAAAGAAGTAAATGCAAGTCAAGATAATTTTATATCAGTATTCTACATCGTTTCCTCACTAAATTCCTGGACTTCAATCAACGTCCAAAATATAATTTATAATCAACTGTTGTCAGAAAAAATTAAGCTTATTTATTTCATTTTTACCAGGACAGACAATTTAATAGACCGTGAAGATTTTTTTTTAAATTTTCTTGTGGCAACCCTAACAACATAATAAAGACACCCTAAGTAATTGCTGTGGAGAGCGTATAATTGCAGTTAAGTATTTATTGACACGTCATAACACTATTTTAATTTTTAAATTGAGTTTAATAGTCTAGTGTGTGGGAGCCTTTTGTTGATATTGATCTGATGTGACATTAATTGTTGACGGGTATAGTGGTAGCCTGTAGGTAAAAATGAAAGTGGTAGAGATATTAATGTGTAAATATAATAAAAGACTAAGATAGTTATAAAATATATTATCTAGAGAAAGTTGGTGTTTTAATTGAATGTGTGAAGAGGGCTGTTTCGTTTTGTCACCTCTCTCGCTCACACGTGACCAAATTTTTAAGAATATTAAATTAATATAATTATGCTTTTTTTGAAAAATGTTATCAATTATCGAACTAGTAAATAATATTAATTTAATAGGCAATTATTAAAAACACATTCTTAGTTCATACGTATATAAACAGTATCTGTAACATGAATATTGATGGAGCTCACATCTACTCAAATGCTGATGATACTGCCATAGTTTTTAGCGACACAACATAGAATAAAGTCAAGAAGGCTGCCGAAACTGGCCTGCCCAGGATCGTATCTTGGCTTGATGACAACCTACTGGCCCTAAACATCTCTAAAACCACCTTCATTTGCTTCTCTAAGTATAACGTTTCCCAACCTTCAGCTGATTTCAAAATCAAAATTCACAATTCACAATTGCCAGACCCCCTCAAACTTTAAATTTATTTACCCTTGCACAGAAATTAACAAAGTTCAATATACGAAATATTTAGGTATAATGATCGACCAACGTTTGTCCTGGCACATACACACTGAACTAATAATGAAAAAAATAAGGAAACTTATCTGGATATTTAAAACGTTGCATTCCGTAACTTCTAAAAACCTTCTAATACTTTACACGTCACTGGCACAGTCAGTATTAGCGTACTGTTTACCAGTTTAGGATGGGGCTACAAAAACAAAATACTTAGAACTAGAGAGAGAGACTCAGAGGTCGCTATTTACGCCTTTTAGGTTTGCAACTGAAAGTCTCTACCTAACTTCTGACCTTCTAACATAAAGTTTTCAAACCGTTAGAAGATTGGTTGGAGATTTATGTTTTTTCAATGTAATTTTCAAATTACATTGAAAAAACATAAATCTCTCACTTACGAATACGTGACGCGACAAGGTAGAAGAAAATATATGATCCCAATGCCCCTGCCCCAACCAACATTTGCTATGCGGCAATATGTTTGGCAATCCTCTCACTTATATAACTTACTAAATCTAGAATTAAATATTTACTCACTTTTATATCGAGACTGCAGAAATGCCCTGTCTGAATGGCTAAAGTCTAAATCTTATGATGAGATTGAGAATATAGTCCAAATTATAAGTTTATAAATACTAACATCTCCGGTTAATTATCTTTTGAGACTTTTCCTCACTAAGACAGTATTTCATAATTAATACGTATATTCAACTTTTACGCTATTCATATACTAGGTTCTATCACATACATACACACACACACACACACACACACACACACACACACACACTCAAACACACAGCGCGTCTATTTATAACTAAGTTTTACTCTCCTTTACTTTTTCTGTACATTTTTTTTTATTTGTATACTTTTTTTTTCTATAACCTGTTATTAATGAGATGTCTACTAAATGCTTACACTGTAACTAGTAGAGGGGCGGAATTTTCCTAACACAAGTAAAATTCTTACTTAAATGGAAATTCCCTAATGAATATGTAAACATATTGTAAGTTATTGAAATAAACAATTAATATTTGTTACATTTTTATTGTGTCATTTATTTCGAAAACATCAAAAACAGATCAATAATTTTTTTTGAGCTGAAATCATTAGATAACACAATAGCAATGTGATTTTGATAATTACCTATTGAATTAACATTATTTATTAGTTCGATAATTGATTACATTTTACGAAAAAGCATTTTTTCATTCAACATTCTTAAAAATTTGGTCCCGTCGTGTAAGCGAGCAAGGTGACAAAATGCGACAGCCCTCTTAAAGTTTGATAACTTTTTTGGCTAGTGTTGGTGGAGGTATAAATGATGACGAATACCAGTAAGATATACGTTACCGACACTTCGTATTACATTTTTTAATATTTTTTTTTAAATTGTTATTGGTTTTTGAATGCAAGATATTGCGCAGATAAGTTATCAGTCTTTTCGCAGAGAAGTTATCCCTCCAACCGGAAGAGACACTAGTCCTTGACTGCCTTATTCAAATGTTAATTAGAAACTTAATTAATTACAAACGACATAAACAAACTACATATTTATCATTACTCGTGTCAAAGTTAATAAATGAATAGAAGAAAAAGTAAATTTAATTTAAATAATCCACACCTGCTGGTAAGTACTGGTACATAATATCTTTTTATGACCATTGGCTTAGTATAAACGATCTCTTGGAATAAGTAATTAAATTAACCTTTTTTAGCATTACTTTAGACCTTCTAATTAAGATAACTATCTTATCGAGGATCCTAACTAATATTATAAAATGCGTAAGTAAGTTTGTTTATTTGTTTGTTACCTTTTCACGCCTAAACCACTGAACCGATCATCCTGAAATTTTGCATATACGTTGTCACGTGTACAGAAACGTACATAGGGCACCTTTCATTTCAAATTACTGTTACCGAGGAAAACAACAATAACGTTCTTATGATAATAGATGGCGCCACGTGTCTTTCGAATCATGATTGAATTATATTATTATAGAAACTTTAGTAGTGTTTTTTTTTTTTAATTTTAAATTTAAGTACCTAATACATTTTGTGAGTCTAGACTTCTAGAGCGTCGATTGACCGATTTTTCATAATACTATAAATGCGAATGTGAGTTTGTTTGTTTGTTACGCTTTCACGCTAAAACCGCTCAACGGATTTGGATGAAATTTGGCACATCGGTAGACTATGACCTGGATTAGGACATAGGATACTTTGGATCCCGGTAGTGCGTTCCCGTGGGATAATTTCCGACGATCACGCGGGCGAAGCCGCGGGCAAAAGCAAGTAACGTAATAAATAAAAATTTTAGAATGCAGGTGGATCTAGAAAACCATTAATTTTGAACACGCCCATGAGCACATCTTCGGATCACTGGCCATATTTACCGATAATAGTTTCGTAATCATGTGATGTTGTGTTTCAAGCACTTCCCCACCTATTTATTGATTATTATTTAGTAAGTCCAATAATAAACATATTATTTTTTTCCCAAAGAAATACCGTTCTTCTGAAAGCACACTTGCGAAATACCAATGTCTAGCTGGCACATTTACGCAAAACCCATTAATTACAATCTTGATAAAAATAAAAACCTTGCCAAGTTTTTACCTTAACAATACTTAGGTCTAAAGTTGCGTGCGTGACCACAAAGAATGAAATTAGGAACGGTAAACGGTTATAAAAGCCCCAATGAGCGATGGATGACCGAACGGCTACTGGCGTTGTAAATTATCGTTAATCATCGTATCTGTCCCTCAATCAAATAGTTTTTATGACTACAAAGAAGAGTAATTTTAGAGGTGGCATCTTTCAACAGTTCGAGACTGCATTTACCTATACTATAGCGTACCTACCTTAGGGGTACAGTGGTACTTATGAGTGTACAAGTAGTTACTGTTCAGTTTTGTTAAAAATAGGTACAGTAAGCACATGAAACAAATACCTAATATGACACACCGAGCATTAGAAAAAGTCTATCACAAACAATTATCCGTGACGAAGATCTCTACAAAGCTCAATATTTTCTAAAAATCCCAGGTGCAATATTTACGGCCGATTATTTAAAAAAAATGGCTTCAGTTTGGACATTGATGTAAATATCGTGTGATGTATAAAGATGATTTAAACCTTTTGAAGACAACTCTCTACAAAGCTCAACATTTTCTAAAAATCCCATGTGCAAGATTTACGACCGATTATTTGAAAAAAGGCTTCAGTTTGGACAATTGATGTTAATATTATATCATGTGATATGTAAAGATGATTTAAACCTTTTTTCATGCATTAGGATTATTTAGGATCAACCTACGCATCTCCATACAAAACTGGTGTTTTCTATGGACAAAAGGTGAATTGAGCTTAATAAATATACCTAGTTAGTCCCTAAAGCTTAAAATCAAGTTCCAAGTACATACAATGAGCACAAAAAACTTGAATACAGGATGGACTGAATAGCCAAACGTAGGTATTTACTAAATATCTACTATTTACATACCTAACAGTTTCTTATAGGATTAAATAATGCCACATCCAAAATAAACTATTCTATCTAACCGATATCAACTCTACAATCATTATTTAAACATATTCTCATCTCTTTCTCCCACTTTTAAATTTACCAATTAGAGCGAGGCAATACAAATAATTCATAGTACAAGAACAATAAAGATGACGTCTCCCACGACAATTACAACGGTGTCAAAACGGAAGCGGAACCCGATAGGGAACGGGAAATGGACGGAACCCTGGATTTATGTGTTTGTTGCAATGGCCATGTCAGTTCAGGGGTAAACAACTTTATTTATTGTAGTTATTTTATTGAGCCATGAAACTGGTGGGCATGTTGGTGTTTCCCGTGTATTTGGTCTATTTTGTTTATGGTTATGTCATCGGGTAATTTCATATAGTGGATATAGGCCCAGATGGAGATGGCTAGATGAATTGGACTCCTCCAACAAGTACTGGTCCTTAGCAGCTTTAGACAGAGAGAAGTGGAAAGAGAGTAGGGAGGCCTCCGCCCTACAGTGAGACATCACAGGCTTTAAATAATAATGTAATAATAATAACCCCACCGCTGTATCTCTACGTTGACGTCGTGGTGGAGCTTGCGCGCTCCTAACTTTAGGTCTGTGCCGGTAGAGTTTACTTTGCCGGAACGGGTCTAGGATGAGGAGCCAGACCAAGAGAGATACAGAAACCCGCACCCTGCTGCCCATGATGCCCTTGCACCCATGCTGCCCAGCATGTGGCGAGCTGTTGTGCAGTAGCGACCCCACGGACCCTATCTCCCGGGAGAAATCTTGTCCTCGGGTCTGGCTTGCCTTTATTGGCCGGCTGGAGTGAACACTGACGAGGAACAGAGCTCCGACCTCTTTCTTGCCTTTATTGGCCGGCTTGAGTGGAAATTAGCAAGACCAAACGTGCTCGGAGGAAGGAAGTATTCCAGTAAGGTGCTGGTAGGGATCTTGACCGTACTTCCGTGATTGTCCAGATAGCCGTGGGATACCACTCCACTCCTCAAGCACCTCAGGAAGTGTTGCCCCCTTGTCGCTACGTCACTATGTGATAGCGGCCGTTTAGGGGGGCCCATTATTGAGTGTGCAAGTCACCCCCTGCCATTTTATCCGTGTATAATATATAACATTGGTCAGGCAGGGGACATAGTTCTTCCATAGTTCAAGTTACCCAATCCACTTTAGCCACACAGACCCATAGCCCAATATGTTTTGTTTCCACGTACAACAATAGTCCTGCACCAACCGGGGGTTTTCCTTGAGTGCACTTGCATAGTGCATACAGGGATAATCGTCGGTTGATACCTCCTCATCATTAAAAATTGTCTAAGGGGCCTCTGCGAGTTGGCTTCGGCTCCTAGTACGCCTTCCAAAGGTCCGGGACCCCAGGGTCCCGAGAAATGTCAAAAAATAATAATAATAGGTGGTAATAACCAGAGTCAAATATTTTACCTATTATAGATAGTAATTTTACTTCCACATTTCTTTCTTGAAAAAGCAAACTTTAAACTTTTACTTTTGTAAGAAGTGATAAAAAAATAAGAACATAATAAACGAGCTTACGTTCCCACCTCACTGAATGCAAATAACCTCTATTATAGGACTTCAATTGTCCGATAAAGCTATAAGTGAAGGTATTCCATAGATCATTAAACCAATCTTCTACTAACTCCTACCTCTGCAAGAAAATATTAAATACGCAATGAAACACTTTATCCCATAGACCCACATTCAAATGAGGCAAAGATTTACGGGAAAAGTGAATTGACCTCTCTCGAGAGAAGTGGGATAATCTGGGAAATGTGAGGGTCCTGGTCTATCAGCCCGAGAGCCTGTCCCGACAAATAGCGGGATTATGCTAAACTTACAGCGCTGCAGCGACGATACGGTTACAGAATCCTTAAAGAAGGTTACAGTTACAAGTAAATATATGTAGGATGGGGCTATTTGTTCTGATAATAGTTATTGAAGATATATTTTGGGGTAATACTCGTAAATGGGGTAATACGGTCGTCTTTGATAATCGGAAACGATATTACCTACTTGCGGAATCGTTCTAAAATATTAAATTAGAAATTATGTTCAATTTAGTTCTAATCTTCATCGTTCGCAGATCAATCTGCCTAGCCTTATCCCAACTATGTTGGGGCCGGCTTTCAGTCGAACAGGATGCAGCTGAATACCTGTTTTTTACATGGAGCGCATGCCTATTTGACCTCCACAACCCAGTTACTGGGTTACATGATACCCCTTAGACTTACTGCTGGTTGTTTAGGGCTACTACCCGTAAAGACTGTCAAAGATCTACGAAACTTTTCGAGGAACGAAATGTCACTTAATATATAATGAATGGTCACCCATCCACGAACCGATCGCTGCTCCGTCATTTACTGTAGACCTAAGTAACTCTTTTTATAATTCAATAATTAGGTACATATTTACTCAGCCTTTTTCCGAAGTGCAAAAAATAAAAGATCTAGACGAGCACTAATGAACAAACAAAAACCAACCACGTTGGCAGTTGGAAAACAAGTTGTCAGAAAAAATGTGCTGAAGCGAGATAATCACTTCAAAATTGTCTACTTGGATTCATAAAATAACAAATGGAGATTTTTCTTCGAATAGAAAGAAGCCTCTGTATTATTCCAACACACATTTTAAATAACTAAATACAAATTACGAAAATCAACCACCACTAAAACTAATGTTTAAACAAACACACACTACAAGTTACAACACACATGAGCACAGATTTATTGAACATTTCACACAGTTCTCTCTGATCGATTAGAGGATATTCGTTCCTCTTTAGACCCATTCCGTGGAACATAATGATCTCGAAGATAGAAATAGTATACAAACACATACCAACATATTGGTAGCAGAGAAAACACGTGCTATTTCATGGCGAGATAAGTACCGGATAATATCACCTTACTTTCAGTCTAGAGGTAGTAAAATGCCCATTTTACTACTTCGCTTTGGGACTAGCAAACTAGTCGTTGGAAGGCGAAATGTAGGTGTTGAATTTATGTACTTCCTATATTATGTTTCTTTATCGATAGTTGAATCTTCTACCTGGTACTGAATTACTGAACAGGAATGAATTGCGTCTGAAATAGCACCTAACGGTTGCTTTTAACCCGTAAATTAGAAGATTATCGTTTGTGAAGAGCTGAGAGAGTTTAAGATTTAGTTTTTATCGGAGATAGGATGTCCCATGTCCCATTTCATTTCCATACGATGAAGACATAATAAACATACTCATGCCCGTCATGAGAAAGCCAAAAATGAGTTATCTAGTGTCAGAATAAAGAAAAACAGACAAATACAAAATGTATTCTGGTATACAGTTTCTAAAAAAACACGATGATGTACACAAACCAAATGCTAGCAGTCGACTGAACAACAAATAAACAAAGAATACCAATAATTTACTCAGTGTTGTGACATTCAGATAAGGAGTCCCTTAGAGCAATGTTTATCGTAAGGAAAGTCCACAAGTTACAGCTGAAACAATAATCAAGCTTGTTCTGAAGCAGCTAAGAATAACAGACTCAAGAATTATTTTGTTGAAGTTGATATAAAATGCAATAAACTGAAAGCCGTTATAGCTAACAAAAAAAAAAAAAAATAGAGCAACAAAACTCGTAATTGAAAGGACATGAGATTTAGTGTGAGTTAATAACATTGCCAATCTCAAATTTAATTAATTCTAACTAACTAATCAAGCATTCAGTCAAACAAAAAATAAATAAAATAATTTATAAAAATCAGGAAAGTATACGTCTGATTCGACTTTTATTATTTCAATACTTACGATATACGAGTATGTAGGTATTCAGTAAACGGGTTATTACGTATTTAATATACATTTGTATTTTACCTGCATTGAAATTTTATCATGTAAACTGCCAAATCGCATTCCATACCGGGTTTACACATGTCATAAATCTCAAAGATTCGCGAGTCATATACCGAAAAGTGATATAAATTTTAACGACTCTAAAAGTTATGGTTACTACACTCTTCTCCTATACTGAACAACGAAAAGTCCATAAAGTCGTACAGAAACGTCCCATAAACCTCGTTTGGCCGATTTTAGGAACAGATAGGGAAGCACCGTTGACTCAGTAACCTAATTCCGGCCGGGAATGACGGAAACAATGTTTGGATGAATAGAAATCAAATTAGGTATGTCGTGTTTCTGTGTAATCTAATCTGAAGCACTCTGAGCTTTTAGATTAATTAGAAAATAAATACAAACAGTACGGATGTAGATTATATATACTTAGACAGGATTTTAAACAATGAAGGGGATGTTTGTTTATGTAGAAAAGCGAAATCATATCAATCACTCAATTCAATTACAAGTTAATTACGAGTGTTTTCAAGTCTTTCCAAAAGCAACCATAGCCATTCCACCGGAGATCTGGGTAAGGCCGCCAAAATTGTCAATTGTTTTGTGTGACATTTCTGTCGCTTTTTTTTTGCTATATCTTATGGTAAAAATATCTAATAAATTGTGGAGAATATCTGAATTATATATATACCGACGAAAATTTAGATGATAGTACCCTGCTATAATAATAATCTTGTAGCGAAAATCCTTAAACTGGCTTGTTTTATCGATAGTTTAAAATAAAACAATGACTTTTGCTTTTGTGTTACGATTTATTTGTGTGACGAATTTTTAGGCCAAAACTACTATTTAAAGAACCATAGTAGAAAACGCAGTTTTATTATGGCAACACTATCATCTACAAAATTAAAAAAAAAAAGACAGCCATATTGTTTCGTCAGCAACGGAGCTTAAACTGCGCCTCGATTCTTTGTTTGTGTGATAAAAAATATATTGAATGTGATTTCTGAGGTAAGAAACTGATATTTTAATGTTAAAGTATAATATTTGTTGGCGATGAGGCCCAAAGTATACTTGAGATCACCCAATAGTGTGTAATTGTAATAAATAATCGAAATATAACCTAAAATGGTTGTAAAAATGTAGTTTTTGTGTTGCATTTGTGTTATGCCTGTGTTACATTTGTGTCACTTTTGTGTTATACTTGTGTTATTGTAACACAAAAGTATGTGTTACGTAACACAGTAGATCTGTAAAGCCGCATGCATAACGGTATTTGGACTGATTTTTTAAAGTAACGTATCTGAGTGTGATTTTGTATATATGATTTTTTTAAAGTACTGTAAACCTTCTTGGTGCAAGTTAAGCTTACTTAACCTAGTTTTTTAGCACTAATGGGATCGACATCAGAAAGAAATATTTAAAAGTGGGTACTCTTCACAAAAATTCGGCTCTGTCGGATTTTTTATTTCAAATGTCTAAAATGACCGGACTACAGTCAATTATTTTATTATATTGAAATGTTTATAATCTATTCATGTGGGTATAGTATTTGTGCATTTTTTTAGACAATGCCGTTAACTGCTGCAGAACGACAAAGAAGATATCGTGAAAAGTTAAAAACCACGAATCCTGAAAAATTTCAAGAACAAAAGAAAAAAAACAGTGAAAGAACATTACGTGAGTATAAAAATAAAACAGCCAATTATACCGAAGAACAGAAAGAAGAATTAAGAAAAAAATGGAGAGAGGACCGAAAAGAAAAAGAAAATGTGCCGTCAATATCTCAACAACACTCTATGGACAACCCCAATCAAAATATTACTGATATTTCAATATTATATAAACTGCAACGCCGTAATGCACAAAAATATCAAAAAGAAAATATACTTTTGAATACAAAAATAACTTCTATGATGAATGGGTTTAAAAATCTCCAAAGAAAAGTTCAAAGACAGCAAAAAATTATTGAAAGTTTGAATGAAAAATACGAAAATATTATGTTGGAGTTAAAAGCTAATAAAACCAAAGAGACAGTTATGAGAGAGGAAGAGAGTGTTAATTATTACAGAAATATAAATGAAACGGAAAATACACCAAACAAAAGAGTAACTGACTATATAAATCATACGATACCTAATGTCGAAACCCCAACAAAAGAAGAGATTAAAAAAAAATTACTTGAGCATGATTTATTGCAAGAATCTTTTAAAAATGAATACAAGACTTCTAAAATGTCAGAAAAGGAAGTATTAAAAAGAGTAGTAAGCAGTGATATTATGAAAAAGTACAAAAAAACAACAAAGTTCAAGGAAAAGTTAGGCATGCAAACCTCTGCTTATAGAAAACTAGAAGAAGATCGCAAGAAAAAAGTGGAGTTACAAAAACAAATAACAACGTTTTTTAAAAGAGATGACGTCAGTCGAGCGACAGCGGGGAAAAAACAATACAAAACGTTTAAAAAAAACAAAGTCCAAAAGAGATATTTGTTAGATAAACTAAAGAACTTACATAAAAAATATGTTGAAGAAGTAGGAAGAGTAAGTTTCAGTACCTTCAAAAAATACCGCCCTTTCTATGTGTTACCTCCTAATATCAAAGACTGTGAGAGTTGTGCGTGCACAAAACACTCGAATATGCAATTCTTAATAGACAATTTACACTCGTTTGGTTTGCTTAAGAGCAATAATTTGAATGACGTAGTACAGGAATTGGTTTGTGATTCAAAATCAAAATGTTGCATGTACGATGACTGTTCTGATTGTTTTGAAAGAGAAATAGATAATGGCGATTTAGATCCAAATACTGAAGTGAAATGGTTTAAGTGGGCTTTAACAGATTATGAATATGGCAAAGAAGGCAATATGAAAAAATCTAAAAAAATGATGAAGACTTTAAAGGAGGGGACACTCAAAGATTTATTAGAGACTTTTAACAAAGAAATGAAGCCATTTAAGAAACACGTTTTTAATTTCTATTACCAATACAACCAATACAAACAATGTGCAGAAAATTTACAAGAGCATGAGGTATTGATACACATAGATTTCTCGGAAAATTATGTTTGTAAATACCACGAGGAAGTTCAAGCCAAACATTTTGTAAAAGACCAAATTACTTTGCATACAGGTGTATTGTACCTTAAAAACCAAAAGCCTATATCGTTTTGTTCCATATCTCCTGATAACACACACAACCCAGAGTCCATATGGGCACATCTAGATCCGATCCTTAATTATGTCAAAAATAATCACCCAAATAAAACCACCATTCATTTCTTCTCTGACGGCCCCGCGACCCAGTATAAACAAAAGAAAAATTTTTTTCTCCTCAGTCGAAACATTTATGATTATGGGTTCAGTACTAGTTCATGGTCATTTTTTGAAGCAGCGCACGGTAAAGGTGCTGCTGACGGCATTGGAGGTACAATTAAACGAACCCTCGATATGAAAACAGCTCAGGGACTAGATATACCCGACGCCAAGGCAGCATATGAAGCATTGTTATCTACAGAAACTAAGATTAAGATTTTTTACGTGCCAGCTGAAAATATTAAACCCCTTGATCCTTTGATTGTTGAGAATCTGATGCCTATACCTGGGACTATGAAAATTCACCAACTTATAACCTGTGGACAATATAAAATCATGTCTTGATCCTTTGATTGTTGAGAATCTGATGCCTATACCTGGGACTATGAAAATTCACCAACTTATAACCTGTGGACAATATAAAATCATGTATAGAGATCTGAGCTGTTTTTGCAAAGATATACGTGAACCTTGTGCGTGTCATTCACCTAAATTCCATG
This sequence comes from Dicycla oo, assembly GCA_948252095.1. NCBI lineage: Eukaryota > Metazoa > Arthropoda > Insecta > Lepidoptera > Noctuidae > Dicycla > Dicycla oo. The sequence continues at coordinate 9,395,753 of OX411711.1, read as the reverse complement.
ATTTTTCTACTGTAAATAAAATAGTTGTTAAAAGCGATCGCAATAGAAAGCGATGTAATAATCCTGAAAACAATAGAAATATTGCACAAAAATCGAAAAAGAAAGCCAAACGACACTACAAGCAATCCAGCTCATCCTCAGAAGATGACACAAGTATGGAAATCGAATTTGCTGAAAGTGATTGTGATGACGATTTTATGTCTGATGGTTCTTTCGTTTCTAACCAGAATTCACATACCGATGAAAATGTATCGTGCGAAAACCGTAACAAAATCTCTAGCATAACTCAAAAGAGCATTAATCCTAATAAAAAAATCCATATTTTGTCCACTGTAATTATAAAGAAACCATTTCAAATTACAAAAGGTCCAAAATTACAAGAAGATAAAAATCAAAATAAATTGCAAAACAGGATATATATTGAGCGGGAGAAATATTGTCAAAAGCAACTCTCTCCAATCGATAAAGAAAACTACATAAAGGAACAAGAATTGACCGAAGTAAACAAGACAGCCAACAGACAGAAAGACAAAAAGAAAGACAGCAAACAGAAAGTAGACAAGGAAACTATTATAACAGAAGATAATTGTAGTGGCCGTACACTAGAGAAAACTGTAGAGCAAAAAACTAAAAAGGGAGTTGAAAATAATGAGACTGAAACGAAAAAAGATAGCAAGACTGAATCGAATGCAAACAAAGAATTAAAACAGCCACAATCTTTAAAAAAAATAAGTTTGAAATTTGTGAATCAATTCTTGTTACATGGAGGCAAAATTGTAAACACGAACCTTGTAAATTTACCACTAAAACAAAAGGCGAAAAAGAAAGCGATGGCATCAAACGTCCGTTTTCTGTATGAAGTGTCTAAAACTGACGATGAAAATTTACCATTTGTGGTTTTATGTGAAAATGATTTACCAAAAAGTCTGCAAACGTCGAAATCACCTGATGAAAGTGGTAGTCTTATAAAGTTTTCAAAAAAGGCCCTTATAAACGTTTTACCTACGAGTAATGTATTATTTAGGGCGGGATCATCTAACATGAGCGACCATACTGACACTAGAGTAATGGACATTGAAATGGAAAAAGACATAGGGAACGCTCCATTTTGTTGTTTTGAACAGACAAGACCACTAGATGAATATAATTATAGTAGTGTCCCAGATGACTTTGACGACAAGATGATAAACGTTTTACCTACGAGTAATGTATTATTTAGGGCGGGACCATCTAATATGAGCGAGGATACTGACTGTAGTGTGATGGAAACCGACATAGAAAACTCTCCACTTTGTTGTTTTGAACAGGCAAGACCACTAAATGTGTATAATTATAATAGTGTCCCAGATGACTTTGACGACAAGATGATAAACGTTTCACCTACGAGTAATGTATTATTTAGGGCGGGACCATCTAACATGAGCGAGCATACTGACTGTAGTGTGATGGAAACCGACATAGGAAACGCTCAACTTTGGTCTTTTGAACAGGCAAGACCACTAAATGTGTATAATTATAATAGTGCCCTAGATGACTCTGACGACAAGATGTCATACAATATAACGAAATGGGAGAACATAGACTTATGTGATTCTAAAATACAAAACCCTGATTTCTCCCAAGATCAAAGTAAGGTCTCGACACAAGACGAATGCCCGAAGTTCGACACATACAACATATCAAGACCAGCTTCACTTCTCCCTGTTAGTGATCCCAGCAAACTTGTCAAAAATTCGAATTCACAGCTTTCACGTCCGTCAATGTTCGAACACTCAATGATTAAAATTACAAACGAGAATGATGCTGTGCTGTCATATAAAACACCAAGTCCATCAAACAATGAAACTGAACAAACATCTTACGATTATTCTGTGAATGATAAAGTTTTGGTGCGTTATTATGCCAGGAATAAGACATGGAAGTACTATATTGGGGTAGTTACGGCTGTTAATGCTGACCAAACTTATGACGTCTCCTTTTATGCTATGACACGTAATAAAGGCGAGATAAAATTTAAAAAGCCTAAAAAAATTGACAGAGATACAGTCCCAGAGACATTGATAGTAAAGATAATTGAAATTGATAGAGTATCAGATAAACTAGAAGAGTATATATTACATGACCCAGCAGATGTAATTTATTTCTGATTGGAAAAGTCTACTTACCTACTTGTTTTTTTTTGTGCAATTTTTTTTAAAGATTTCCAATATTTTGAGCCTTTAATTTGTAACTCTTAATGAAAACTACTTGTTTTGATGTTTGTTTTACTAATCTTTTTAATAACATTTCCTAAGAAGTTTTGAGGCTATTCTTTGTTATGTACAAGACTTACGTTAACGCCCGTTAATGGGTTTATATTTAAATCTTCCATTTTTTAAAGTCATTACGTTTTTTTTAATTCACATGTTACAACTTTTTTTTTATATTTGTCACATTTTGGATTGCCTTTAATTTGTCAGGATTATAAAACCACTCATTTTCACGTTTATTGAGAAAACAAATGTTATGTTAAAGCAATTTATAACCATGAGGCTTTAGTTACCGCCTTTTAGGTTGTATTTTTTTTTATTATTTTGTTATTGAAACCACGACTAAAAAAAATATTAAAGGTACACAAGTACATCGCTTAAAATATCGTATTTCATTACTCCCATTAGCACTGCATGTCCATTTTTTTTTATCTTTTATTTATTTAGGTTACATATTTAACCATTATGAAACCACCTTTACCCAAAACATGTGTTACTTTTGGGTTACATTTGTGTAATGGTAACACCAAATCTTTTGTGTTACTTTTGTGATATAATTGACAATTTTGGCGGCCTTACCCATCTAAAAAAAAAAACTTTATCTAAAAAGGGATCAAAAGTCAATTCCTTCCAACAAGTTTCCCAACGTTTTGATGTCCCTTCACCTACCACACATAATTACAGCCAAATAAATATCTTTATAGTCATAAAGCTTCCTCTATCACGTGTAGTAAGAAATCGAGGAAAGAACAACAAATGGAAATAGTATCGGAAACAGTAACGTTGGCGCAGACGTATTTAGTGGTCGCCGGCCGGCGTGTGCGCAGCTGACAGACAGATCGACTGACGACAACGCATGGGCTGTGAACGCGAAATAAGAAGATGCAGAAGACCCGCTTCTTGTGACACGATAAGGATGCGTAGGTACTTCCAATCTGTGTTCCACTGTGCGAAACTTATCTCTCCCAAGTTATATAGGGTGACTGGTAATTAGTGATAGATACTTAAACACATGATTGTACTCATAATAACAAACAACTTTTACTATGGGACCAAACCAGAATTGGCGAAAAAAAAAATCAGCTGCCAAGTTCGCATAACTCGTCAAAATGTAGGGAGCAGCAAATTTTTTGTTCGCTAATTCAGATTTGGTCCCGTAGTAAAAGTTAGTACAATGACCCCTTAAAAGGTTGCCACTGTTTACACTGTATATTTATATTATATATTTTATCATTCGACTTCTTACATCCCCAGTCTATCCTATACCTACATAATAAGTAGATAATATCCTCTAAAAACCTTACCTGATTGAATCCAGCAGGTAATAAAAAAAAAATATTTTAAAAAACTAAATCGATTCCAAAAATAAATTAACTCAAAATTATGAAATAACTTTAATTTCGGAAGTCGGTGTATGGATTTCGGTGTCGGGATATGTATTTTAGTTTTTGCCACAGACGAAATAAAGTTCTTTCATATTTTGTTTTCTTTTGAAGTCGATTTAATTTTTTTAATTATTTTATTATTTCGTAATTTTTAGTTTTTAGTAATAACTAAAATAATTGTTTGTAATAAGTAGTTAATAGTTTTGTTATAAATATTTTCACCAAGGTTTTGAGATGTTTTCCCTTTTTGATATTGATTTCGAATTGATAACTCCTTTTTTGAAGTCGTTAAAAACAGCGGAGTCTCAACCGTCTATGAACTACGAGGCCAACGAGGCAATTTAATGGCCATGCATGCATAGGCCAAGATGTAAGCAATTTCTGTCTATCAATGTGTCCACTTGGAGTTTTAGTGGTCTTGTCAAAGTATCAATAAGTAGGAAATTTATTTTCTTTACACATATTTCTGTCTATACAGTTCCACAAAAACAAATAGCAAATGCCAACCATTCAAAATAACCTTTGCGAGTTCCCTCAAAGGGCATGAAAAGTTATCGTTTATTTCATTGCCCTCGTAATGCTTGGAATGATGGTAGCTTCAAAAACATAAGTCGGTTTTGGTATTCGGTCTACCTAGCTCATTTTAGTCATCTTTTCATACGTGCGCTCGCGCTTACCTTCTGCATATATCCTATCTTGTTTTAAGAAGGTAAGCTTGTGCCAAAGCTGTGACAATTAGGACCTCATACGGTGTAATAAACACTTTACTTAGATGCAAAATGGTGCTTAATCTACTTTGTTGTTTTCTAAGGTAGGTAGTCTTCCTGCTGTGCTCATTTCAAGACGCATTTTAGACTAGTTGACAGTGATGGCAGAAATAGAGGGTAAAATTAAAGGAAACAGTAATATATACGTAGATAGTATCATTGTAGGTAAGTGCATGTAAGAGTTTTCAATAGTTTAAAACATAGTACGTTTAAGATACCAAATAATTAAATTAAAAATATAATAACCTAACATAACTAAAACTATTAAAAAAACTAAAATATGGCGTCGAAAAATTCCTCCGCATCGCTGTCGACTGGTAATGTACCCAGGAGACTGGCGGCATTGCCACGTTGTATGGATGATATCAAATTAGAAAATATACTTTCTGATAATCTATATTCTTGTTAATGGTCACCTACAACCAAAGCCATGAAAAACATGATATTTTCTTAACTTTACTTGTGAATTTCACTTTGTGAGCACAAAGATCCAAATCACACACATTCACCCATATTAATTCGTGATCTCATTTTGCTTACAAGTTCTGGAATCTCAAGTTACACAAATTGAGCATCGCGAAGCCAATAAATTTATACAAATAGCCTTGATTACCACAGTTTCAGCATATCATGCTCATTGCTCTCAAGTGACAAGCTGATGGAAAGGCTAACAACAGTAGTGTGGTTCAGCTAAACGGTGCTGATTCATGCATCTTGTTGGAGGTGGAGTGTCCTCTGTTGTGACGAGAGGTCGAATCAGAACTCGACTAATTCCTTACTGATCTTATGAATGAAAAGGCCTATTCAAACCTAAGCGGTATTCGCTGCCGCTATGGGTAGAGGTAATACCGCGCGGGTTTCGCTTAGGTATTTAGTATTATGTTTCGCGGCAAAAGCGGTACAGATGAATGAACAGTAATATTACCGCATACCCACTCGGTTTTCTCTACCGCAGACGGTAGCGAATACCGCTTAGGTTTGAATAGGCCTTAAAAGTTTGTGAAGATATTGTGTACTCAATTTGAACGAGTTTTAGTGGGCACACTGATCAATCACAACGTTTAAATAGATAAGATATTTTTTTAACCAGGTTTTTGCTTGCGGTTTTATATAAAACCGCAAGCAAAAACCTGCATTACATTGGTTCATAATAAATACAACAACAAAAATATTTGATTAGTTACGTGAAAAATTACTCTTACCAAGTTTTCACAAGAGCATACGAACTGCGACCAGAATGTTAACTCCTAACGATTTTAAAGAAATTACTGCATACTTTTTCCTATGTTCTTGTTTGATCTCATGTAAAATTCCCTCCAACTTTCGAAACTAAAGCTCGCTCTGGAATTTCTTCGCTCCTATAACCATCAGCGAATGCACTGCAGTACGCGAGCCGTTGATAATCTAATAAATTATCTAGGATACGGAAAACCGCAACTTCGAACCACCAGTTACTGAACCCTGCAAGCTTACAATGTGCACGCTATTCTCGTCTTTATGAACCGTTAAATAGAGAATATTATGGTCTTCGCTACACATACTTTATGATCACAACAATGTTATAACATGTACTTAATTGAATTTGTAGTATACGATCAGGCTTCAGATATTTTAACGCCAACCATTTTTTCTTTCCTCCTTAAATAGCGCGCTGTTTTTATCTCGTTAGGCCAAGTTTTCTAGTGTTATGAAGCCTTTACTTTATAGAATAAGGCATGAAAACTTTATAACTTTATGACACTAATGATGAAAAAATGTTGTTGTGTATCTTCGTGCTAAAGCATTGATTACCCATGCTAGATTAAGGATTAAAAAAAAAGCTGTGATTGTGTTGTGAGAACTATTAATATGATTGAAGACCTAAGTAGGTATATTCAAAGGCTGTAAAAAAAAAATATTTGACCGAAAAGTCAGGTAGATATAAAATTATATAAAATAGAATTGTTTTGTTTTCTCTTTCTTTTTAACCGACTTCAAAAAAGGAGGAGGTTTCTCAATTCGACCGTATATTTTTTGTATGTGTGTTTGCGGATAACTTCGTCGTTTATGAACTGATTTTTATGATTCTTTTTCTGTTGGAACGGAGATATCCCAAGGGTGGTCCCATATAAATTTTATTAACTTTGCTTGAGTAGTTTTTGAGTTAGCTTCAATAATGCGTATTTTTCCCACTTATTTTATGTGGATGATGTTTTAATCTATGCGGATGATGTTTTAATAACTTCCTATCACTGTTATTTACATAGCAGGTATTCGTATTTTTGTCGGGTAAGTACCACAACTAAAAAGTGAAAAATAACTTTAATTTCGGAAGTCGGTGGCAAAAAACGAAAATACAAAACCAAAGACACCGACTACCGAAATTAAAGTTATTTTTCACTTTGTAGTGTTTCGATTTGGAAGTCGATTTTATTTTTTGCTAAAAAGTTTTAGTGATCACACACGCCATCATCATCGTTATCATCTCCTCTACCAGTTTACATCCAATTTCACCCACCAGTCTTAATAATTTTCCATCAAGCCCTATTATCCCTATTCCCTACTAAATAAAGCTTTTGTGTTACAATGAGAACACAGCACGGATGGATTCACGACTCTCACATAAATAACACCGGTTGCCGACTCATAGTAATAAACGCTCTCTTTACGAACGCTCAGGTTTCTGGATGCACGCGCGTGCCCGTCAGTAGGTGCGTGCTCCTGCTTTATGGGAGATGGTATCCCTTCCTCGTTTACTGAAAGAGTTATGTTTGTTCGTTTGGTTGGTAATTTGAAACGATTTTTCATTAGAAGGTCAATTTTAGGAACTTTAGCTGTTTCTTCCGCTTCAGACTGATTACAGTTTTCAATTTATCAAAATCTATTCGTGAAATGATTGATTAATCTATGGCTCTTCTGATAGTGGATTTGAAAAACGTAATTCATTGGTGACAAAGTATTCAGATAAAGACCGATAACTTTATTTTTAACTTTCCCAAAGTAAAACTCTTTCACCACACATTAACATGAAGAAACGTTGATCATGCTGCGCTTGATTCCACGATAAACATCAAACTATCCATAAATATCCCTAGAGAAGTCAAAAAGAGTTAAAATAAAAGTAACATAGCAAACATCCGCTCACTAATAAGCATACGACCATTTTTGATTTGTTATTATAAAACAAACATATGCAAATAAGAAGTTTATCACCCGTTGGGCTTTGGCACCACACGGGGCCTTCTTACAAGTCCCAATGATATAAACAGCCCAATTAAAATTCAATTCTACAGTCACTTCTCTAAAGTTGATTATCCTCTGGTATTGTTTCATGTTCCTCAAGGTTAAGTTCGTGTAACAAGTCCAGAATGTATGTAGACGATCTGACGGCATGAAGGCTTGGTGCATATATCAATTTCTTGCGGTAGATGATAAATTAACCGAGATATGGTATGCGCCAGCGCAGCGTCGAGTAAGTAACCATATATTTTATGAGTAACGGCTTGTAAATCTTGTCTGTGTTTATTTTGTATGGAGTGATAACTGGCTATTGTTTTTGGGATGTTATCTTTTGGTTGTAACGAAGAAATGACAGAATATTAATGTTTCTATGATTGGAGCTGATGGAAAATGTTTTGTTTGGCTAATGGAGTTTTTGTTTTAGTTTTTGCTTACTGTTTCTTTTAGATGGAGTTACTAAAGTTCTTATCTGTAATTATTAACAGCAGACCATTATAACCGCGACTAGATTATACATTTTTGAAGATCTGTAAAGTAAAAGTTACCTACAACGAACTACATATAACATCATTGTTAAAATGTTCAACTTATTTTGACTCAAAAACACTGTTCAAAAAAGTTGGTTCCATGAAGAAGTGCGAGTTATACGGACTTTTCCTCCATATATAAAACTGAACTCAATTATACCATTACTGTGATTATTCGCATAAATTCCATCAGCCTGCCCTACTTTACTAACTTTTTTTATAGAAAGGCTGGCGTTTGAATTTACAGCACTTCTGTTATTTACGTCCAGTTCTAAATGAATGGAAAATTTTTCTTCAGAAAATATTTAGTAGTCGGGCCAGGGAAAATTCTTAAGTCATTTCAAACCAATTTAGTGGGTGGTATTATTATTTTTCTCAATTAAAAGGACTGCTTATGATTTAAGGGGTCGAGCGCCGGACATTTTTGCGTCTCTCCGTAAAGCGATAAATAACGAAATTAGGAAGCTCCGTGCCTTAGATTCACTGCCTAGTTCATATTGGGGGACCACTTTTTTTGCAATTTAATGGTTTTTATTTGTTTTAAGTATAAGAAATTAAGAATTTCTACACATTGTAAGAAGGAAAAAGACAACTCAACGAATAGCACCCGGTCTGTTCTGTAAAAATCTAACCGTGAAAACCCTGAAATGACCTGTCATTCCACTTGATGCTTTCAATCTAACTTCGTGTAAGTTTTCACAGTGAGATTTTTAGGGTTCCGTACCTCAAAAGGAAAAACGTATCCCTTATAGGATCACTCGTGTGTCTGTCTGTCAGTCCATCTGTTATAGCCAATTTGCTCCGAATCTAATGGGCCGATTAAGTTGAAATTTGGTACACGGTAATATGAATTTCTGTGACCCAAACACGGACGTGTAACGTAAATAAATGAATTTAGAATATGGGGGTCAATTTTGGTGAGCAATTAAGAAAATTTTAAAAAAGTTTTGCATACTGTACAGTGTGACATATCAAATGAAAGGGCTTACTGTGGTGGTCTTAAATATATTTTGTTTTTATAATTTTAAAATAAATTACTTTAAAGTTATTTAAGAAAATAGACGAAAATCGACCATTCCCCCTTTATCTTCGAAACCATTTAGCCTAAAATTTTGAAAAAAAAAAACAGAAAATAGTTGTATATCTATAGATTACAAGAAAACTTATATGAAGTCTATGGTCTTAAAATAACATGGAAAATCTCTCAATATTGTGCGTACAAACTTACATTTGCAGTTGTAATGTATGGGAGAAAATGTTTTTCAACTACAATGTTAAGTTTGTTCTTGGGATAAATTCATCCCAACTACGGAACCCTTCATTGTGCGTAGTCCAACACACACTTGGCCGGTTTTTACAGAACAGATCGGCAGGTCTGTATTTAGAACATCTACAAAGTGGATTCTGAAACATTTCAAAATTCCTAAAGCTTCTGATGTCACGTCAATAAGATAATCCATTAATTGGCATAAAATAAAATATTGGCATGAGATACCTACGCAAGAATTAGTACGAATAAATGTGTTATGACTGATCCATTTCCAGTCTTGCGCGAATCAATCAATGGAAAGAAAATGGATGCATCAAGTCACGATAATCAAAGTAGTGGAAATATTACTGAATAAAGTCCTATCAACGTTTTGTGAAATGATAAATTGTCGAAGCAATGAACAAAATTTAATTTAACAATTTATTGGTATTCCAAGAATGCTCCAGACTTCAAGATGTCTTAGGAAGAATATGCACAAAGTATTGCAGAGCACAAACAGCAATCCTTCATGGAGACAAGCGATATTAAAACAATTAGGGATGCAACACATCTCTCAATGTAGGCGAGAGATGCTGACGGCGCGCATGGTGCACGTTCCGGCTATAAATCATCTGAGCACGAGAGGAATGGCTTCAGCTCTGGGCTATGACTTTGCGTACTGGCCCAGCAATGCAACCGAGGCCTTAAGTGTCAATGCGGTAAGTAATGTAGGTATATCAGTCTGCCTAGCCTTTTCCCAACTATGTATGTTGGGGTCGGCTTCCAGTCTAACCGGATGCAGCTGAATACCAGTATTTTACATGGAGCGACTGCCTATCTGACCTCCACAACGCAGTTACTGGGTAATAAGATACCCCTTGGTAAGACTGGTTGTCAGACTTTCGGGCTTCTGACGACCCGTAACGACTCTCGAATGACAGCCGGGACCAACGGCTTAACGTGCTTTCCGAGGCACGGAGGAGTCTCGGTATGAAAAGATGGTCACCCATCCACAGATCAACCCCGGCAAGCGTAGCTTAACCTGATGAATCGACCCGTGCGGCTGTTATAACTTAGCCACGAGCTCCTCCAAGTAATATAAGTATATAATGATACCTATATTCGGTTACGCAGTTTGTCAGCTAATTCGGCATTAGTCATGGCGACGGGAAGATCTTCTGTGCTGATGAATAATGACACAGTTATCATCACGAACCAATCTTTGAAGATAAATTACTTTTACCGTAGCATTAATTATTGAAAGGCATAATTATGATCATCAGTGGCCGTCAACGACTTGATATCATCGTATGTTCGCACTCGGTAAATACAAAGTAGTTCAAAAAGGTCTTCAATTTAATTAAAATAACCATGTTTGTTCTGTAACATTTGAATGTTTTTAGTTTTGGAATATAAAAAACACAAATAATATCAAAGGAAGCTTTAGCAGCCATATTAGAAGCTCTTTCACTTAAGTATGCATAAAATATTTCCCAAGCAATAGCAATAAGTGCTCTTATAATGGCCCATTTAGAACCAAGTGTGTGGGAGTATGCGAATGGCGCTGAGAGATGCTATACGTATGCTAAACAGAAAAGGGTCTGATGGATGGATATGATCAGAATTTGTTCCCACCCGAATCTATAAAACACTTATAGAGATATATAGCGGATGCTAAATTGAGACATTATTTTTACCGTTGCTGAAATTCGATGACAGGAAAATTACCAGCATCTAAGTAAGTAAACAAACTATAAATATAGGCATAATGATATTTGTGTCTTGTCACTAATCTAGGCATAATAAAAACTCAAAGCACTAAAGTCTTGATTCTTCAAGACGAAAAATTGTACCTACTTATTAACAAGTGAACATAAATATTACTCTAACATTATCTAGCATTTCTCTCAGGTTTTCCTTTGGGATCTATAAGATGAACAATTAACTAGAATTTTAATATGCAAAGTGTACAAGGCTGTGGAAGCGGTTCCCGGGTGGCTGAAATATAGGTAAGACTAAAATTAACTAGTTTGTAGATGTAGATGATTATGGTAACATTGTTGTTGCAAATGATATAGAGGACTTCAAATTACAATAGGTAACCTAACGAAATTGCCGATTTACATAGAAAAATATCAAACATTTTTTTTTTTAAGAAATATTGTCGATGCACTTTTGCCATTTTAATGAAATTTCGTTGATGCCTCTGCTATAGATATCCTGGGAACGGGAATCGATAAATTCTTTAAAGGCGTTTTTCACCGCCTCGTTGGATTTGAATTTTTCCCCAGGGCTCGTTGTTGAGATCAAAATTTCCAGAACGGAAGCATTGATCGCTTATAACGCACCGTGCGTTCACTTGTCCATACACGTCGTTAACCCGTCAACTGTTCGTTTTGCGTTGGTGCCACGATGGAAATCGTATTCTAAAATAGCGCGCAATTTCGATTTTTCCATGGTTACAGAAACATCGATCAAAGAAACATTGAAAGGCGAGAAAACAAATGAACGACTGATTTTTTTTTAAATGTCATGCTATATTATAAGATTAATTTGATTTTGGAATTCTAAATAGAATGAAAGAAAGATATTGATCTTCAAAAATCGGCAATTTCATAGGCAAAGACCTAATATATTCAAATACTTCAAAAGGAACATACAAATTTTCGGATCTTAAATGGAATATCTCTATTTGAGAAGATGGGTTAGCCACGCAAATTCCCTGACATTTACTGACAATATTCGAGATATGGCGCGCATTCAGTCAACTTCATAGCCATCCTTTGGGGTGCAAAATATAGCCATTTTTAAGGATCATAAACTGAACAGGGGTCGGAATATGATGAATGAATGTATGCAAATAGTATCGTGTGTGTAATATGTACTTCGAGTGGTTGGTTTTATTACTTACTTGTATTTTAAATTGTGATGTTTAAAAAGGTGCGTTTTCTATGTAGAAAAGGGCAGTTTTACGAAACACTCCAACAATGGAAGTTAAAATAAAGGGGGCACCTAAATAAAACTCAAAATACCAAAAAAAAAAGAAAGTAAAGTAAAGTGTGTGTAAGTAAGTAAAGTGTTACCAATCACGTCTTACCATTGTGTAGGACCCACAAAAATAAGGTCCAATGTCCATAAATATTGTTGGTACTGAAAAGAAGTCTGATAAGTGTACTGTATTTTCTCTTTATTCAGCTAGCCCATTAACTATCCCCCAGTATCTAATTCACAATTAAAATCCTCTTCTCTATGGCGTTAGGATCGCGTGAGGTTCAGGGTCTAGGGATGCTACACAAACGTGATTTATATCCACCAATAGGGCTTCCGTGTCTTCACTTGCAGCGGGTAAATCGTGAAATTAGAAAAGATCTGCGGATGGGTACGGGACACATTATTCTTATGAGGTTGGCGTGAAATTTATTATTTTAGGGTATTTCGTATTTCTGACGGACTTTATTTATTTGTTTGAATTTATTTGTATTATACCGTACTGATTAGGGTTCATTACGTTGATTGTACAGACGCCAGCAGGTCAACCTACCCGAAACTGTCAGATTTTCCCAATCAACATTGAACCTAATGCTTTAGCAATAAAGTCGAAAATCTATTAAAGAAATCTGATAGATTGTAGTTGCTTGATGTGCTGGCGTCTGTACAATATAAGAGAGCAAAGGGGAAAACATTTAGCAAAATTAGAAAGAAAAGAATAATAAGAAAATACGTATATTTGCTGCAAACATCACGCGAAGAAAGAACACAAACACAAAATGAACAAAAACAAGTTAAGAATTTTATACTACTTTATCAAAAGCCTTAGTTATCATATAACTAATCAAAGTACCTGCCTTTAACACGCAACAACGATATCTTTAATCCCAAACGCAACATCACATTCTATACTCATCATTCCTCTAAAATATTACCTCCAACCAAGCTACAATATTGGCTTCGATAATCAACAATAAGTACACAATGTGCTAGCTATCCAACAATTCTATGGATTGTAAACAAACACGTAGGGTTGCCATAAAACACCGTGATATACGCCGTCCGGCTGTCTCGCGATATTTGCATCAAACTTACTTGGCACCTCATTCATGGCTATGAGGAGTTATTCTGCATTCAATGGTGAAAATAGTTTTAGTTTTAATTATGGCTGATAAGGTTTAATTCTGTTGTGTCTTTTAAACGAAGGAGATTTTAAGTTTGACTAAGTTTTATTTCTTCGTCTCTTATTGGTCTCATCATAATTTTTTTATTGGTTTTAGAGCGAATTTTTCAATCATCAGATAACTATTATTTTTTAAATAAATATGGCGATTTGACAGCTTTTGTATAGAAAATATGTCAAACTGTCATATTCATTCTTCGGATAAAAGATATATGACTATTGAAAAATCAGCCCTAAATGACATTAGGTACTTTATTCTTCCTATTGGGCACATCAGTTAGACACCAATTTTCATTATTTCTGCCAGTTAAAACAAAATAAGTAAAGCTTTGACTTCAAAATGAAGGACGTACCTAACCTACCGATTTGAAAGCAGCTAGAAAAACAATTATATGTTAACAATATTCATTGCAATCCGATTTTCCTTTCCAGAACAACGAGCCTCACTCCCACGCACCGTCTTTATTATAATTCTAAACATAAAATACCTTCGTACGTTTCCTGCCATTCTTCCAATTAATCTTAATTCTGTTCCGTATCCGTAATCAACAGCCGTAGCAGGCGCCCCCTGGCGGAGATTTGCACAACAATAGTTAAATTTGAATCGCTTCTAATGCCTGTCGTGTTTCCAAGTAAAGCCTCTACGAAAAGCTAAATCATATTAAAAAAATGGTTACGGTGGAAATTCTATTGAATAACTGCGTAACCCCAAATCACTGCCATGCATAATAAGATGGAGATAATCTCCGAGAATATACATGTTTAGTCTAAATACTTTAACGTATGAGACATATAAATCCGACCTTATTAAAATCACCTCAAATTATACACAGAAAAAGTTAATCGACCGTAATTTCACCCCCGAAATCCACAATATTTCTCAGCAAGTATAACGAACTATTGATACAGTTCATATAACGCAGCTAAACTTTTCACCGATTAAAACGCTCATTATTTTTTGTTGTAATTTCACACCAATTGTATTGATATTTAGCGGCCCCCGTGAAATCTCAAACGTCATCAAATACATCTAAATCTACTATTGTGTTGGATGGTGACAATAAAAATTGTAAGACGCCATATGGCAATGGCGGCTCTCGCGACAAAGCGTGTCGGATTAACCGTTGAATAAACTTTGTTACCAGATTGAATTTGACGCTGGATTACAAGGGGCTTCGCATAATGTACGTACAATACAGAAACTATTTGTAACTAATTGATGGACGGCTTGTATGTATGTATTGGACGGAGCGCGCGAAATAAACGCCAATATCTGGCAAGTTTCCAGCGTATTCAAAAAATCGTAAGAATGCTGCCAAAAGTTTTCACATACTGAAATGACATGAAGGAAAATAAAGGTGTTTATGTGACGGTTAAAAGTAAATAAAGAAATGAAAGCGTACCCATTATAATGATAAAATGAGTGTTAAAAATAAAACAACAGAAAACACAAAAGTCTTTGAATTGGAACAAAAATCTTGTTGAAAGAAAATTTTAAAGGAACGCCGAACACTGGGATCTCTTAAACAAATGAAAAATAATTCATATCAGCTCGAAATATTAGGTCTTTACCTATGAAACTGCCGATTTACATAGAAAAAAATCAAACAATTTTAAATATTGTCGATGCACTTTTCTGCCGTCGTAAGAAAAAAGGGAACAACTAACATTAAAAAAAAAAACTACAAAAAATTGAGCAGATTAGCCTTTTTTTTCTGATTCTAAATATGTAGGTATGTAACTCAATTTATTTTTAAATGTTAGTTGTGCCCTTTTTGCTTACGACGGCAGTTTTGCCATTTTAATGAAAATTCGTTGATGCCTCTGCTATATCGTTCCCATTGTCCATTGGAATTGATAAATTCTTTAATGGCGTTTTCACCGCCTCGTTGGATTTGAAATTTTTCCCCGTAGCTCAGAACGGAAGCGATCAAACCAAAAACGCACCGTGCATTCAGTTGCGGTACCTTGCCCATACACATCGTTAATATTGCTGTCTCTGTTGCGTTACTGCCACGACGGAACTCGTATTAGAAAATAGCTCGCAATTTCGATTTTTCCATGGTTACAGAAACATGGATATCAAAGAAAAACAAACGGCTGGAAAACAAATGAACAAATGATTTTTTTTCAAATGTCATGCTGTATTATAAAATTATTTGAAATTGGAATTCTAATTAGAATGAAAGATATTGATATTCACAGAAGCCGGTATCAAAAATCGGCAATTTTATAGGTACTATTATTTAATATTCAAAAATTACACTGGAAAATAATTTCTCATTTTAACAAGAGCTTAATTTATTTACGATGAAGCGAATTTTATGTAGCAGAATCGTCTCCCGCCGCGCCACAATAAATAACCAGCAATTATAATACACTTGAGTACAATAGTCGGGACCTGAGGGGGCGTGAACAATACATCGCATGTGGCGAGTCACCAGCATAACTTGACATTTAGTGGTGGCGCTGCTTGCAAGGGAATATGTCAAGGAAATGTCAAACGTAGTATTAAAAAATTTGGTTCCATATGTCACCGAGTCTCAGTTTATGATGGAGAGTGAACAGTTGTAAGGGCATCATTCGTACATTGAAATCATTACAAATCGGCATTGGATGGGCGCGAATTATATTATAACAAAGACGGACTATTTCTAGTGAATCGAGTTAGGAGCACAGTTTATTAAGTTAAATCAAAATTATACGCCTCCTGTTGCTAAAACAAATTGGTGCTGGCTGCGGCCGTATCGAGATGAACATTATTGAATTGCTTCAAAATATAATTAAGTTGGTACGAACTCAAAGCGTGGTGAGTAATAATTTGTACTGCTTTTGTTTACAAATAGGGAATGTTTCTAAACACTGTCTGATTTATTTATTATGTATATATTATTATGTGGATAGCTTTATGGCCGATTCCTATAATTTATGGACCGTTATTGGTTAAAATTAAGACTCTTCTATCTTTACATATAATGAAGCAAAGTCCTCTTAAGAGGGGCCAACCCGTCCTACTTTTCATACAAAAACTAGTACGTGATTATAGCATTTTAACATATCTTTCTAAAAAATTTTTGAACTAATAGGTATTTTGTGCACTGTGTCTATCAAAGCGAAAAATAAAAATTTGGAGAAACAAATTCAGTATAAGCCTCCAAAAATCTGCTTTATTGCACAATTTTTACCTGAACTTTGGCCGTTCATAATGTACTCATAAATTGTAAAAGCAAAGAAAACATATCGATAGAAACCTCGCATTTATGTGGGTGAATATTCGACCTTTTAAACCGCCGTCATTACCTTCCACCAAAAGTTGATGAAAGAGAATATATTTAATGAAATATTTCAGCAATTCCTGATTCTGGTCCTTAAGCAGATTCTGGGAATTGATGAAATATTTCATTAACGATATTCTCCTTCATCAACTTTTGGCGGAAGGTAATGACGGCGGTTAAAAGGTCGAATATTCACCCATGTAATGGAGATTCTAAATGACAAACATTTATTTCACAAACTTGTAAGTCGGGCTAAAAACACGTATTTCCTGGAACAAGTTGCATAAACGCACACTATTTTTTGTTCAATGTTATCGCGTTCTCACTTGCTTGTTAGTCAACGGGTGTTGCGCTGGATGAAACAAAAAGCCTTTCGACCATGCTCGCGACGATAGACGGGCCGGGAAGGGCCCTCTTAACTTTGCATAGTAGGCCCTCCCATATGGAAGTAGCTATCACAGGTTAAATTAGCTAACGAATCTATTTATATGTCCAGTTTGGCAATAAAAAATGCTACCATTACCGAGCATTAGGTCTACTCATAATAGCGTTATTTTATTGCGATGCTACAGAGACATATTAATAATTAACTACTTAAGAAAACCCTAAAGCGTTTTCCATAACCCAGGGAATTGTGTGTGCATCTAAAACAGAACTCGTAACTGAACGTTTTATAGCAAAAACTAAACCTCGTAACTTAAAACCTCACGCTCCACCTCATTCTTTCATTTCTTTTCTCCGTAATTTGTATTTGTTTGCCTAGTCTAGATCTTAATAGCTGGTCTAAATAGCCTGTCCCGTTGCGTCGTGGTTGGAAGCCGTGTGGCCAACGCAGCGAGCCGAGCCAAAAGCACGCGCGGTCCACGGCTTATCGGAAAACAACACCCATGAATGTAAGGACGGCTCCATTGGCTTACGATAAACTTTTATAACCAGGTAAAACAATATCTGTACTGGATTTCGGCTAGAAATCACGCAGTTATCTGAAGCACTCTAAATTTTTGCTCCTGATATACAGGTAATCTAACCTAGCCCTGGAGCCAGGGTCTCAAATTTTTCTGCAACCTGTTAATGGCAATAAAGAATTTATTAGTATTAGTTTTACGTCTCTTGACATTTCTCGGGACCTTGAGGTCCCGGACCTTTGAAAGGCGTACGAGGGGCCGAAGCCAACTCGCAGAGCCCCGTTACACGTTTTTAATTAAATGAGGCACCGACCGTCGATTATCCCTGTTCTCACTACGCAAGTGCACCCAATGACAACTCCCGGTTTGTGTGGGCCTATTGCAGGATATGGAAACAAAGATATTGGATTATGGGTTTGGGTGGCTGAAGTCAATTGGTTATCTAGGACTATGGAAAGACTATGGCCCCTGCCTGACGAATGTTTTATATAAAATACAAAGATAAAATGGCAAGGGGTGACTTAGAATCGAGAGGTATTTACACGGCTACCAAGACAATCCCGGAAGTACGGTCAAGATCCCTACCAGCATCTTACTGGAATACTTCCTTCCTGCACGTTTGCTCTTGCGAATCTCCACGGCCAATAAAGCCAAGAAAGAGGTGGTAGCTCTGTTCCCCGTCAGTATTCAGTCCAGCCGGTCATTAAAGGCAAGCTAGAGGTGAGGAACGAGACTTCTCCCGGAAGATAGGGTCCGTAGGGTCCATAGATTTAAATTTCTATGGTGGGGTCGCTACAGCCCAACAACTCGCTACGTGCTGCCCTGTGGGTTTGTATATCTCTCTTGGTCTGGCTCCTCACCCTCGACTTGTTCACACACTGTGACAGACCACAGAGAGTGTTCAGGAGCGCACAAGCCCTACCACGACGTCAAAGTAGAGATACGGCGATGGGGGAAGAGATTTTCTTTTATTATTATTTATCATTGCTCGATTGTAACAAAAAAAAAACTTTTCAAGATGTCTAAAAAACTGCTAGCAAATTAGAATTTGCTAGCAGTTTTTGCCCGCGGTTCCGACGTCCGTCCAAGGAGAAGTTCTACTTATTACTACTTACTCAATAGTATAATAGTACTCAGATACAAAGCATATTCTTTATGTGTCATTCCAAGATATCGTCTATCATCCTATTGGGTTCTAGCTAAATCCGTTGAGCCATAATTCGTGACTGAGTAACATACATCTTCGCATACATTCCCTTTATATACATCGTGTATATCCTTTCTATGGTATATGTCTTAAATTACCGATCACAAGATGTTTTGTTAATTTAATTTGGCCATGAGACTACAAGCTACGGTGTCTCCAAACAGGGATTCATTAAATGAAGGCATAAATACTCCCGATACTCTCCGAAGCAGTGACTAAAATGGATTAGTATCACGCTGCAGGAGGAGTAATCTTATTTCAAAATCTGTACGTTATCCAGATAGATACTATTAAGTATTTGATGACTAAGTGCCAATTTCACCAATGAAACTGAACGCGATCAGCACATTTAACTGCGTTCAAGAGCTGTCAGTGAAATCCGCCCTTGGGGTGGATTTCACTGATATTATATATTTAATTATTATTGCATCATTATATTTCATTTATATCGTGAGAAGAGCTAACAGTGTCATCATTGATCGCGTTCAATTTCATTGGTGAAATTGGCACTAAGTGACAGCTTCTTTTCCCTAAAATTGCTAATATTATTTGTGATAAAAGTCTGAAAAACTCCATATTCAGCAGAAATATAGCTGAAAGTACAATTGTAGTTTCAGCTATATTTCTGCTGAATATGTAAGTGTTAAAATAAACGCAGCGACAATGGACGTATGCTACAGTTGTTCGACAATAGCGCTCGTTATAGCACCTTAGTCCTGATTTACGGTCGCGAGCAGCAGCAGGAACAATGCCGGTTGTTATCGCGACTCGCGGGCGAATACTGAAAATATTTAGTTTATTTTATTGTACCACGCCCACGTCCGACGTACTCGGCGGTTTACGCAGAAATGAGTAAGAGTAACTATGAAATGGAGTACAGCATATAGCGGTGGACTATTTTTTAACTATGGAGAACAGTTTTAGCAAAGGTTTGTCAAAGGTTGGTAGTTATTTTATTTGTTTAAAAAAATCAGAGTAGGTACGTTACAGAAAAAGGGCTTTCAGAGCATTTTTATTTGAATCGTTGTTGATTTCGTAGGTATAAACATATGTGGACGACATTACGACAATAAATGAAAACACTAACAATATTATTGCATAGAAGTATTTTGAAACTATCAAAATTCAAAAGCTTTAGAGTCTATTTAGGTATTTACCTATACAGGGTGGCAAGGCAGGGACATCGTTGCGCAAACTGTAACCATGTATTCAACACATGATTCAAGACCCCCACGTATAGAAATTTTTAGTCGCTTATACAAAAAATATCTGCTGTTTCTTAGAAAAGTGCAATACCAACGCATTATTTTTTCTGTGCCTACGAGGTCAAAATGTATAGAACAGCATTTTTTTAATAACCGACGAAATGTCTGAACGCAGGGTTTCAGAATCATAATATTATTATGTACATACTGAATCCATGGTAACAGGTTGCGCGTCGATGTCCGATGCGCGTAGATTATTTGATTGAATTTTTGTTTATAGACTCAGAACAACATTATTACTTCGTTAGATATAGGAAATTTTATTTTCTGTCGTATAGACGCGCCAGTCGAGGAGCTCGCGGCAAAGTAATAACAGCCGCACGGGTCGATCCATCAGGTTAAGCTACGCTTACCGGGGTTGGTCTGTGGATGGGTGACCATCTTTTCATACCGAGACTCCTCCGTGCCTCGGAAAGCACGTTAAGCCGTTGGTCCCGGCTGTCATTCGTGGGTCTTTACCAGTCGTTACGGGTCGTCAGAAGCCCGAAAGTCTGACAACCAGTCTTACCAAGGGGTAATAACCCAGTAACTGGGATGTGGAGGTCAGATAGGCAGTCGCTCCATGTGAAATACTGGTATTCAGCTGCATCCGGTTAGACTGGAAGCCTACCCCAACATAGTTGGGAAAAGGCTAGACAGATTGATTGAGACGCGCCAACTTGTATAAGACATCCTCTATGAAATAATCAAGCTACAGTAACTTTATGATCAATACGACTAAACATTAACTCGTGTTTAAATTAAATCTCATTTCCCGTTAAAGCTTAAGTTCCTAAACTAAACTTCCACCAAAGAGGTCAAAATTAGTTAAATTATATCGTATTTGGAACTTTGCCAAAATCCGATTAACTATGAACGGAAATAAGCCTATTTTCTACTAAACAATACCTTAGTCATCCGTACACAGTACGAAATTTTGCGGTTTTCAATACACGATACAACGTATCATATTGATTAAAATTTAATCAAATTGTGCGCGCTTCCCGTTTCAATTTGAATATAAATGAGTCGATAACAAGGTTTGCGCACATTAATTAATATTGCGACATTCGATACCGCCTAACGTATGTCGAAATCCGATTTGTGAATTTCGGAAGCGTGTTGAAGAATTAGGGCGGTATAACTAAGCTTATATGTAAAGTGAGTGATTTCTGCTAAAGCGTATCACGCTGTATACGATGTATATATTGAGATATAAATTACAATTTATTCCCTTCCCTATTGTAAGAGGTAGGCTTGAGGATGCGTCACATTATAATGATGGAATGGACTATGGAAATAGGACGTACAACGTATACCTTTAGGGACAACGTCGATGAGTGAGTTCGATTTATGTAATCTCTTCAATTAACTCATGTAGTTACACACTGCCGTTATCATACTTAGACCTACTCTTGCATTCGATACCGTAAGTAAGCCTGAATCAAAGCAATAATATAAAAGTGTCAAACACGAATTAGCGAATATTTCCATTGGTAAAATCGAAGAAATGTCTACGTAGATCATACCTAGGCCTCTCCAAGAATCGTAACAACGACAAAGGATGCACAACACTTCCCATTTATATCCTTACCTTACTAAAACCATTTTAAAAACCCACATTTGGCCATCCCGCACCATTAAAAGCCCACAAAGCTAGGCCAAAGGTGGCAAAAGCACGTGTTGGGGTCGCCGACCTATGCAAGTACTTGCTAAGTGAGCAATGAGCAGGCAATCACTTTAATCACCTCCCACGTCTGTTGCTGCCTAGACGATACTGAGCCGTGGGGTATTATGGCGGCCGAGATTTGAGGTTTTATATCGGGATGTTATCTCGAGGAAAATATGAAAATTTGGTGAAATATATTATACAGTTTTCAATCTGTAGACATCACAATGTTTATAGATGTATTTATATTGTGGAATCTACTAAAAGGTTAAAAGTGTGTGTAATAGCTACGTCATCAATATATACTTACATAAAAATTAAACACTTCGATGGTAACCGCATAACTTGAGAACGGCTCGACAAATTTGTTATTTTTTTAATGTTCTTCATTATAGTCTGAACAATGTTTTGAGGTAAAAGTTGCCCGGAAAATTGGACAATTTGGAAGAAAACTGAAAGTACTTTTTCTATGGGATTTTTGTATGAGTTGACAGGACAACATCATTCAGTCGGGTTACCTAGTTGATAATAGAATCATCATCTGCCTAGCCTTTTCCCAACTATGTTGGGGTTAGCTTCCAGTCAAGCCTGATGCAGCTGATATATATATATATATATATATACCAGTATTTTACATGGAGCGACTGCCCATCTGACCTACACAACCCAGTTATTGGTTAATATCCTTGGATTGGTTAATATTAATGGTTAAGATCCACAACCCCTTGATAAGACATGGTTGTTAGAATTTCCAGCTTCTGACGACCCGTAACGCTTGTCAAAGATCTACGAATGACTGCCGGGACCAACGGCTTAACCCATCCATGGACCAACCGCGGCAAGCGTAGCTTAACCTGATCGATCGACCCGTGAGGCTGTTATTGCTTAGCCACAAACGCCTCTAGTTGATACTCGTAATAAAACATGGTGGAGATTCATAGATGGCTTCGCCTTGGATAGTAAATGTGGTGGTATTCCACAAACGATGTCGTCTGCACGTTACAAGAACTGTTGGCGCCAAAGACGTAGCCGATTTCTGGGTAGACTCCATTTAAATTGCCCTCGACACGCTAAATATAATAATATTATATAGTACTGCATGGGAAAGCAAACAATTGGAAATATGCATACCTAGGTAGGTATGCATATTTCCAATTCTTCCAAGTAATACATTTTTGCATATGGAAATAACGAAAGAAAATCACCAGCCCTGAAAATGCTTTCAAACATAAAAGTTTTGCTGTCAAAATAAAGCACTATTTACATCCCACAATCCTATAAAAGCATTCACATCTATTCAAACAACATGAACATTTGCCTTTTAAAACCCTAATATCGTTTTACTCTCGTTCACTCTTCATTAGACCTCCTCCCACGTCCACCATTGTCCCAGCACTGAAAGAACTATTAGTACCGAGCCGATCCCTTGTCTACCCTCCGCACATATATAAGTTATTAGAGCCTTACTTACTCGGTATGACCTGGCCTTATGCCATTGTTTCATTTTGAAGTATGATTTGACGCTTGAAAGCGCTATCATCTTTAGTGAACTGCTTAAATCATCTTTTGTGTGTAAAGCTTCAATCACTCTGACTAGCCTTTTCCCAACTATGTTGGGGTCAGCTTCCAGTTTAACCGGATGCAGCTAAATACCAGTATATTACATGGAGTGACTGCCTATCTGACCTCCACAACCCAGTTACTGGGTTGATACCCCTTGGTAAGACTGGTTGTCAGACTTTCGGGCTTCTGACGACCCGTAACGACTGTCAAAGATCCACGAATGACCGCCGGGACCAACGGCTTAACGTGCTTTCCGAGGCACGGAGGTGTCTCGGTATGTAAAGATGGTCACCCATCCACGGACCAACCCCGGCAAGGGTAGCTTAACCTTATGTATCGACCCGTGCAGCTTTTATTACTTAGCCATGAGCTCCTCCTCCTTGTGTGTAAAACTTCAGTGTTTATATTTTTAGCTTTTATCTCCTTGTATCCAAATTCTCTTTTTGCTAGATCAAGAGAACAGCAACGGGAGCGAGATCTCTTATAAATAAATAAGCAGTGTTTTCTTACTACTTGTTCCTAAGTAACCATGTATTTTACATTTGTTACAAGCTTTTATTTAGTTTCACCTGACCTGGCGTCTGTCTGTAATGTAATCTTGCAAGTTAAATTTGACCCACTTCCCGGTTTCCGATTGAGTTGAAATTTCACACGCATATGTAAATCGGATGACAATGCGATTAATATTATTATGTCATGGAGCTGATCCGATGATGAAACCAGAAGGCGGCCATGGGAACTCAGTAATTAAACAACGCAACCCTATCGAGTTTGGTCTCGTTTGATTCGTCTTGACAAGGTCGCTGGTCTTAGATAATATCCGAACAGCTTGTTTTTTTTTTTTTTTAATACACGTATTTTATGATGATCTCATAAATAAATAAACAAGTTGGCTGTATACCCAATTCAGTCAACAATCATGCTGGCTGGTGAATTGGTGTCATCGAGCCATACCTAAATGAGCCAAAAGGGTTAAATAGCAAAACAACTCTTACATTTGTCAAGCTGCAACTAATCACCTTATTTAGGATAATAAAATTAAAGACACGTGCACAAAGGAATTTGACTGAGTGTATTTTAAATGTTTTAAAACCTATTAGGCTAATATAGCCAAATACGGACGTAGGCACAACTAGCATTCACTACATTCTTCTAATATTTCTTAATCTTAGCTTATAATAATCTATTACTGGCCAGCAGAAGCATAATCAGTCTATACGTTTGTATTGCCGTGACCCAGCCTCTGTGAGTGCGACTGGGCCATAATTCACCACGCAAGCCCATTGCGGGTTGGTGTATGTCACATGTCTTTGAATTTTTGGTTTCCTTGGGTGTCTTCACAATTTTCAGAACAATGGTGATGAAATAAATTACATAAAGTGCCTGGCTGGGTTTAAACCGATAACCTAGTATAGATAGATACCCGTACCGGTAACCCAAATCATTCTCCGTAATAGCGGTCGATAGATAAGTTAATTATATTGGTACCAAAACCGACACCAATGAATTTCCCATTTCCCGAACTAGGACAATGACGTACCTATAGAGTGTAAGTTACTATTATATATAATTAACAGTTGAACTTAATTACTTAATGAGCTACCTGCTTAAGTGTCTATGTAATCTACTTTACGAACCACAGATATAAGAAGGTAGAACCCATAATTCAAAGAGAACTGTATAGTCATTGCCATAATTACATACGTCTGTGGTAGCTACCAAATTACCATTCTTTGGTTGGTTATACGAGTATAATAAGTATCCTCGATTTGTGAAAATACGAAGACTTGTCATTTTACATAATAAAATCTACAGGGTTATTGGTAAAACACCAACAACCTCTTAAGGGGTCCTTGTACTCATCATTATGAACAACTTTTATTATAGGAACAAACCTGAAATCGCAAAAAAAAAATCTGCTGTTCAAATCAAATCAAATCAAATCAAATCATTTATTTGCTATAAATATGGTACAAAAGTTGTTATAGTAGCAGTTATAGACCGAGACATATTTCACCTAAGTTACAGGTATGCAAATATTAAAGAATATAATTATAGAAATACGAATTAATTAACATTGGTTAAAAATATACCTAGTTGAAGTTTACATTATTAATTATATTACAATGACATAATAGATTAAAATTAAACATGAAATAAAATTATGCATCCTTAAAGAAATTGTAGCAACATGAACTTTTCTTCAAAAAATCTTTTACTGAGTAAAAGCTTTCCTCAATCAACCAGTCCCGTAAAATACGACAGAACATGTTATATGGTAATTCAGAAATATGTTTGGGTAGGGAGTTGTAGATAAGTGGTGCCATATACGCACAGTTACGTCTAAACCGTTCTAATTTAGGGACCGGCATTTTGAGAGGTAATCGCGTTACCAACCGCTTATTTTTATTATCATTACCCTCGAAAAGGAAAGGATGGGCCTTAACAAATTTGGCAACTTCGTAGATATAAAAACTAGGTACAGTCAATAGCTTTTTTGCTTTGAATATCGGTTTACAGGAATCAAACCATTTCATACCATAAATTGCGCGAATACATTTTTTCTGCGCTATAAAAACCCGGTTTATCTCTGAAGAGTTTCCCCAGACTACAATGCCATAACGAATGAGGGAACAAACATAAGCATGATACACCATTAGAGATGTTTCTCTCGTTGTTACGTCTTTAACTTTTCGAAGAGCAAAAACGAATTTATTAATTTTCTTACAAATACTGTCAATATGATCCTTCCATGTGAGATGTGCGTCTAAAGTTATACCGAGAAATTTCGTATTTTGTATTTGTTCAACTTTATTATGGTTAAGGCTTATGTTAAACTGAAACTCTTTTCGGTTAGGCGTTTTGAAAAATATAAGTTTTGTCTTGTCAATATTTATTTTTAATTTGTTACGTTTCAACCATTCAACTATTGAATAAAGAGTTTGATTTACTTCAGATTCATAAGAATTTAGATTTTTACATTCAATGATGACAGTCGTATCATCTGCAAATAAGACACAGTTGTGTGATATCTCGAGGGGAAGATCATTTATGTATATAAGGAATAACAAAGGCCCCAAGATACTTCCTTGGGGTACGCCAAAATGGTTTGTACGATGCCGTGAGTCGTAGTTTTCTATGTAATGATTCTTTTTGTTGAATTTAGTTACCCTTGTAAACTGTTTTCGATTACTTAAATACGACTGGAACCACTGAGAAGCCAGACCTCTTATACCGTATCTGTCCAATTTTTCTAGGAGTATGGAATGATCTACAAAGTCGAATGCTTTGCTGAGGTCCAGAAAGAGGGCAGACGTTGGTGTTTTAGAATTAATACTGGAAACAATAGACTTTATCAACATAAAGGTAGCCAATTGAGTAGATTTATTCTTTCTGAAACCGTACTGTTCCTTAGCCAGTATATCATATTTATCAAGAAAGCTAAGGAGTCTTTTGTACATTACCCTTTCAAAAATTTTGGACAAAATAGGAGTTAATGCAATAGGTCTGTAATTATTCTTGTCAGACTTTGAATCTTTTTTATGTAAAGGTTTTATGATTGACAGTTTAAGTTTATCTGGAAAGCAACCTTGTTCAAAAGATAAGTTAATTATATAAGCCAATGGTTCTGCAATATAGAGTGCAATCCTTTTCAAGAGATCTGTATTAATGTTATCATAGCCGGCAGATTTGGTGGGTTTTAACGACTGAATTATCTGAAAGATTTCATGTGGAGTTGTGGGCTGTAGAAAGATACTAGAGTCATTAGTTTTCAATTTGTTATCGTCATAATTTGTCTTATTAGTTGCAGTATTATCCTTAGAATTATTCTGTATTATGTCAATAAAAAAATCATTAAATAAATTAGCTATGTCAAGTCCGGAAGAAAATGAGGTTCCTTTGTCAGCAATGTTATCAATATATTCTGTTGTCTTAGTTTTTCCCATGTTACCCTTAACGATATCCCATGTAGCTTTACCTTTATTTTTGGATTTAGTGATATGTCCCAAATTGAGTATGGACTGAAATTTATTGACACATTTCTTTAATAAAACGGAGTATTTTTTAAATTTTATCTTGTTACTATTAGTTTTGTCGAGATAGTATTTGTACCGTAATGAACGTTTAGTTTTACAACTAACCTTGATACCTTTTGTAACCCATGACAGGCGATTAGTTTTACAATTCGTTTTAATTCTAATAAGAGGAAAACATAGATCATAGAAAAGCGTAAGTTCATTATGAAAGGTAGAGAAGGCAATGTTGGTATCCGCTATTTCATAGATTTCAGAGAACGTTAGTCTACCAATACAATCTACAAACTTACTTATGTTTTCTTTACTGTGGTCATGTATCATCTTAAAGTAATGGTCTATGATGTTTCGTTTAGGTTGATACTGAAATTCCACCACCTGTGCCGTGTTATGGTCTGATAAACAAAAGTTGTACGTTTTACCTGTAACTCCTTGAATATTACTTATTATATTATCAATGCATTTGTTTAATCTTGTAGGTTCTTGAATATGACATTGCAAACCGTAGTTAGATAGTAATTCTAAGAACTGCGTACTAATGATATCTTTGCTCAATATATTAATATTATAATCACCACCTATCACTATTTTACTTTTCTTGTGTTGAAGCCTACTTAAAGTTTCGTTCATTTTACTAAAGAAGATATTGATGTTAGAGTTAGGAGTTCTGTAAACACATAGTATTATAAGTTTTAATTCATGAATTTCAACACCACAAATTTCAAAGTGCTTTTCTATACTCAGCTCTTTTATGTCTTTTAATTCGATACTTTGTAAATTGTCCTTACATAATATACATGTGCCTCCTCTTCGTTGCGTTGCTCTTGAATATATAGCGTTAAGTTTGAAATTATTTAAATTTAAGTAGTGCTCTTCTCCTTTAATTATAAAATGTTCGCTTAAGCACACAGCAATAATGTCTTTATTTGACTCTTGCAGCTCATTTAAGGCCAACTCTAGATCCTGCATTTTGTTAAGAACCCCAGCAATGTTTTGATGCAGTACAGAAATTGTACTATAATTAAATGATTGAGTATCAGTGCTTACGAAAAAAATCATTGTTATTTGAGGCTACAGGAGGGTCACTTTTATCTCTTTTGACTACTGGAAAATAATATGGAATTGTTCCTTTGACTGGTTCTGGGGTATTAGTAATAGGTACAGAGCTTGAAATTTTAGATAAGATCTGAGATTTATATTTAAAATAATAAGGTATTGTGCCCTGGCGCGGGTTAGAATTGTGTATAGATAAATTATAGTCGTGAATTGACATGATATTGTCATGGGCAACATGTGTCGTATGTTGTATTTTACGGAGATTGTTGAGGTTATATGATAAGAATGTTTTATTATAATAAATTGTATTAATTGCTTTAATCACCATTTGCGATGCATTATTATAATCTTTGTTAGTCTCTATGAATGTACAGTTTTTTGAATTTTTAGCAATCAATTTAAGTTGATAATTCAATTTTTGTGTATTTAGTGATGCATTGTATAACACATTAACAACTAGGACATTACAGTTTTTTAGAAGTTTCAGAGCCACAGTTACTTCAGACAATACTTGGTATGGGTTTGAGTCATTACTCCCTGTCCACAATATCACAAAGTCTTTACACGAAAATTGTTTAGGTAGCGTGGAACAATTTTCTAACACAGCTTCCGTTTTTGCGTTGGGTTTTCTGATCGATGATATTTTATAATTCCTTGGTATTAAGGAATCTTTGTTTTGAATTAACTCTTGTATTAATCCTTTACCTTGGTTATCAGAAATTAACAATATTTTACCATCCTCCATACTATCGTCAATCCGAGACTTTTTATTAGTTGTCAGTGCAGGCTTTTTCATAATAGCACTCTCAGTTGTCTTTGTGCCTTGTTTTTGCGACATACCAGCACATGTTATGTCGCTTCTAAGAAAGGTGTCTGTGTTGTATATATTGCCGTTTTTCTCAGTAAGTACTTCGTTGTTTATTCGTCGCAAGTTATCGTTGGTTTCTGATGTTGTGCTGACATAAGTTTTTATAGGACATTGATCAATATGTGGCGGCGTATCTAATAACAGATTTAAACTCTCGGCGCAGTCCCTATCATTGTGGCTGGGAGAGTGTACTTGCCCTATGGATAAAACACGTAGATTATCCGCAATAGACCGTCTAGTCCGTTTTCTTGCTGACAGTAATTTTAGTCTTTGTGACTGTATGGGACTGGTACAAAGATCCTTAAGCATATTAATATTAGTTTGCTGACGTGATATTGTTTCTTTTAGCTCATTATTTTCGCAAATCACTTTGTCTAGTTCAGTTTGTGTAATTTGAAATTGATCTTTCAATTGTTGTATTTCAACCTTCATTTCTTCCAAGTCATTTTTGTTTATACCCGTCGATAGATCAAGACTTTTTGAATTTATGTCGGAGTTTGTTTTGTCCAATGATGAGTCAATACTAATGGAATCTATTGACTTAGATCTAAAGAGCTGCTTTCGTCGTCGCATTGTCACGTTGTGGTTTATTTCTGTAGACATAGTTGAGAAATATCACCAAACAACTTACAAAAAGAGTTTACTGATCGTGGGGATCGAACTCGAACCGCGTTGTTTCTGGGTGTAGATGTGTTACCACAGGGGCTACTAGCTCAATTACGTAGAACGACCAAATTGTGAACCTTAATGTAGATATAATAATTTTGAACGATTAGTGGCGGTTACTATTATGATTCATACATGGAATTTTTTGCAGTTTCTTTGTTCACAATTCACAGAAAATAGCACTTTTGGAATTATTTTTCCACTTGTTACTGTTGTTAAAATGATTGTAGTTCTAAATTCGTATTGTTTTGTTATATATTCACTGTATTTACATTAGTTGTCATAACTTTTTTGGGTCACTGTTTGTAGTTAAGTACGTCGTCACTGTTGATTTTGGTAATATGCTCACTGATAGTTTACACCTATCTTTGCATTTTATTACTAAGGAAACATCAAAAACACGAATATAACTATTTTTAAATATTTTTTTTTACAGAGCTTTATAAGGATCGAACTCACGACTTCGTCGCGTCAACGTCACTCTCATGTCTCTCTGTTCAGTTCATTTCGACGAATTATGCGAACATAAATGTACTGAACAGCTGATTTTTTTTTTCGCGATTTCAGGTTTGGTCCCATAGTAAAAGTTGTTCATAATGATGAGTAAATGACCCCTTAAGAAGTTGTTGGTGTTTTACCAATAACCCTGTATAATCCACTATGCGTCTCCAGTTAACTTTATTCATAAATCCGTATTATTTACGCCAAAAACCAATGATTTGTTGATTTAATTTATACCTACATTCAGCACACGAACTGACCCATTACAGAAAAGTACAGGGTGTAAAAATATTTCTTTCCCTCATCAAACCATTACAAGACCTCCACCAATCATAGCTCACTAATAAATTGAACCTACTGTATCAATCCTTCATCTATTCCCTCAGCTTCCTACGGCTCATTAAAAAGAAAAATAAGGCTCATTACTATATATTTGTTACGACAGAACAATAGAAGAAATTCTAATAAAAATTCTGTCTTTGTCCGCACATCTGTAGGCAATCCCTCTTGTGCGGCGAATGTTCGCGATTGTACTGAAAAATGCTCAAACATCCTGTTCGGTATTGTGTAGGCTTTTGATTTTATTACTTGGACGTTTTCACTATTGTGTGGTTTTTAAAAATACCTAGGATATAGAATCTTTATGTATGTCGTAAAGTAAATTTCTAAATTTTATAAATCTATTTAAACATTAAAGGATTTTGTAAAGAGGATTCCCAGGCCATGAGGTTTCTTAATCTGATTACCTCCAGCACATTTTTTTTTGGCAATATGAGCCTTTTTAGGGTTCCGTACCTCAAAAGGAAAATAATGAATACCTTACAAGATTACTTCGTTGTCCGTCTGTTTGTCAGTCTGTCAAGCAATACCCTTTTACTCAGGAGCACGAAGAAGTATCAAGTTGAAAGTAACGGTCCCTTAGAGCTCTAAAAAAAATCAAGCTTCTAAGTCAACGCTATAAAAAAATACGGTCATTAATGCGACATTTTGATACTCACAAATAAATCAAAACCTTACTTATACTTCCCCTTGATCTATAATCATGAAAGTTGCCAAGAAGCAAGGTCTCACATATACACAATAGTAAATTTGTAGTTTAATCACATTAAAAAATCGCGATTACAAACTTACAACTTACTACAATGTTAACTTTGTTTTTGGGATAAATTCAACCCAACTACGGAACCCTTCATTGTGGTTTTTTTTTTAATACATAGCAGGTATTCTACGTATAAAATACCGTTAAAGCCATGCGGATTCACGGATGCACTAATGTCCACAGGATGTACTTATGGGGGCTTAACTTGAACGTAAGTAGTACCTATTCAAACTGATATCTACAAGCGGTGAGTCAGCTTGAAACCATAGAGTTGTAGAACTAACTACCCTAGTGCCTGACAGTGTATCCCGCGAAATTCAAATTTTCTTACATTTTTTACAATTTGCAGGTCATGTTGATCTGAATATGATTCAGATCAACATGACCTGCAAATCGTAACCAACCTGTATTTATAGGATTATAATAATTAAAATCACCAATACAACTCTCTAAGTTCATATAACCCTAATAAATGAGTGTTTCATGAAATCTTGACATTTAGTATTATACTAACTTACGGTCGCGACACATACTTTAATCGACATAGGTACAACCTAATACTGACTTGCAAATTTCAAAAATCGAAAGAAAATTTGAATTTCGCGGGCTTCCTGGAGCTTCCCTTTAAGCGTTAGTTGTGCTAGTTTGTACAGACACAGCTAACTGTTTTATCACTGTTATTACTGACACAGTTCTTGTTATGGTCCTTTCCTAGAAAATTTCGATGTAAGAGATTTCAATTTTATATTTTTCCTTGGAAAACTACCGAAACTCACCGTAAACGTACCTACCGACGTTTTATTTTAACACTAAACTTATTGCAGTAAGTACATAACGTACTTTGCCTGTCTGATTCAAATGTACCTACAAACCCGAGCATGGAACAAACCGAATTAAGAGTAGTAAAGATCGTAGCATAAGGTTTTCAGTATTATCTGACCACTGCACACTGGCGTAAAAAGGCAAAACTTTTACCAAGAAATTGAGATAGTCCAATAAAGGTTTGTTCAAAGCTTAGCGGAATCCATCTCAAAATGGTAACAGTATCGCTAGCACAGAACCATAGTCATAATAGCTACTACGAATTTTCGTCACACTGCGAGTATGGAGCGACCTACAAGCGACGTGATAAGCCCCGTCTTCCGCTACCTCTTATCACGTCTAGCCGACTCGCTGCATAGATACCGACGTGCAAGGATTACGTACGAACACGTCAGGGGAGCTTGGGCTCAGAATTAGGAGACAATACATGGTGGCTACACTAGATTGTGCAACGCGATTAGCAGTGCAAGCGTAAAGCCTGGCTTATGTCGTAACACTGCAGTGGTAATCCATTCAGCTGAATATGAACTGTAATATAGGTGGGTTATGCAGAACTTGCAAAGGGATTCAAAGAAAGGAAAGGGATCTTTACAATGCTCCTTTTGCTTCTTCCATGTTCGTGCACCTTTTCATACAACCCCCGGTTGGCAAAGCTCTACGATCTGTAATACAAATATGAAGCAGGTGAAATCATTCTTACCTAGGTATATGGTATATGGTTAATAAGTCAAAGTTATTATTATGGATTTTAAATAAATCTGCAATGGTTAACATCAAAGTTAAACATAACATACCTTCGGAGATTATTAAAAAGTTGTGCCAATTAATTATTGTCCTGCACGAATAACTCTAATTCAATATTATAACTAATACTATTTAAGTGAGCCTATTAATGTAAAAGGTTACGATGGGGGTGACATATCTTTGATAAAAGCCCCTAAATAAATATAGATTAAAAAAAAAAAAACATAACATACTCAAATCAATCTATCCTTTGCGAACAAATAAGCGCAGGTACCTACCTATGTAGTACAGTGAGAACGCTAACAAAACACGAAACAAGCAAAACAATCTCACCACAACTTCAGCAAACAATTTACTTAACACCAAACCGCAAATCATCATTTAGAACCGAATAATTACATTTGCGAACCAAATTTCTGCAAAATTAATAACAAAGCACAACTTCTAAGCAAAAAGGAAAGTTTTCAGCGCTGATAACAGTATTACAGAGCGACCAATTTATCTTTGCAGTTCACCGCAGCGCTGCTTGTGAACACAACTGTCAACGAAATGTCAGATTCAGTACATTTAAACTTAGTTCCGTATTTCGCCACTTGCAAAGATAAAATGGTTATCCGCTACACTTAAGTTGTATTGCTGATAACCAACGCGGAATTTAATTATTATTTCACAGTAATCCGCGCCCCACTTCGTTAATTTTCCTTTAATTTTCTGCGGGTGTTTGTTTTACCGAAAATGAGGTAATTGCGCGTGGATGGAGGGCTGAAGAGTCGACGTTGATTAATTATATTTGCTCTGTTTACATAAAAACGGTTGAGTGCACCTTGATAGTCTTGCCTTGCCAAATCTTAGGGAGAGGAATAAGGAATGATCCTGCTGAGACTCAAGTTAAGTCGTGCGAAGATGGCAGAGATCCAACGCTTGAGGGAAATGATAGGCTTGAAATTGTAATAAAAATCCTTTTACAAGGGTTTTTCATGCGGCTCTAAAAAGTGGGCAAGAGATTTATTTAATTGCTAAAATAAGTTGATAGTAGGAACGGTCTATAACGCGAAGAGTATTTAAGTAAGTAGTACTTACTAAAAACTTCTTGATTTACTAAGCTATTATATTGTACTAAGCAATTGTATTGTAGTTATGTAATTAATTTAGTTTCCCATACCTAGGTCGTCACCATATACCTACAAAAACATCGTCCTTTAAGACGCAGATAAATGCCAATGGCCTTGTGGTTAGCTTGCGTGTTCTGTGCTGAGTTCACGCAACGCATCGTACGTCCAGGCAGTAACAGGACTCGTCCATCAAGGAGCGCTGTCCAAAATTATACGCATTATTAATTTATTACCTACACATAAAGCAAAAGCACGTACAGGTACCACCACGCGTAAAGCGTAAGCACATGTACGTTATATTAAAACACGTAATTATAATAAAAGATAAATAATTAAACACGTAATTATAATAAAAGATAAATAATTAAATTATTTTTAAAATGGTGAAGGTTTCATAAAAATACGCTAGATAGTTCTTACGTAATTCTCAGTTTTTAATCCGTGTTAACAAACTAATTATACCATGTAATATAAACATATTCTAAAATATTCACAGATTTTAGAAGTCATTAATAAAATGCTCTAATTTAACAAATATTTTTTTCAAAACATTAACACTACTTCATTTAAAAATCATTAAAAGTCGGTTATCGTCGCCTTATAGCTTTGTTTCTGTAGAAAGTCGCAATTTTAACTGGAAACCTCTCCCCAAATCATCTATAGGTAGGCTAGCTACTTATACCTACGTAATTCAAATTCGACATTCTCTACCAAAAATCGTTACAGGAAATGTGTTCCAATATCATCGAACATTAAACACATACGTCGAATAAGTCCCTTGCCCTACCTGTAATGTTATCTCGCGAAATTTTCATATCCGGTCATGTACAGTCGGCAAAGAAAGTGCTCTAGAACAGTTCAGAAAAAAATCATACAAGGAGGGTTGAAGAGAAGAAGAAGGCTGCGGAAAGGGAGAGGGAGATTGAAACCACGCTCCCGACCCGCAGCAGGAGAACTAGGCGTCGGCGGAGGGCGGACAACGCCCTCGTCCAGCCCCCGTAAATAGGTCCGGAGGGACGGTGGACTCGGGGACGTCCGCCGCCCCTCATCCAGCAGGACCCGAGGCGGCGGCGCGTAGTGTTCCACGCGCGCCCCTAATGGACGTCGCGGGGAGAGTCTCACACGTTACTCCCCCCGCGGACCTGAGGTGGCCCGCAATGGCGGGCCGGCACTAGCTGGGGATCGTGGAAGGCGCACAAGTTCCCATGATCCCCGGTCCAAGTGTGGGAAAGGAACACCGGGGTGGTTTTTAGTCAGTAAGAGTCTGACAGACCCCTCCGCCCGCCCCAGGGCGGGGGACATCCATGAGGATTATCCACCCCGAAACAAAAAAAAAAAGGGCATCCGCCTCGTCATTATTAAATAAGGAACGCATGACATCACTCTCCATACATGATACAATCTATTCCTGTCCACCCGCTGTACCGATGAAGTCGATAAGAGGTCTATTACACAGTCAAATTATAAGACTCTTCCTCTGCCCCCGAAAAAGACGTGCCATTTCCATCTCCGCCAACGAAGCCGTTGAGGTACGACCGGTGGTATACTCGTTGATCGGTGCGGTGGCCACAAAACACAACACCTCGTTTGCTTTGAAACAAATCTTCTTGAAGACCAAAAGTCTCCCAAAGCCTTCCTGTAAAACACACACACACACACAAACACAACGACACACACAACACACATACAACGATGCTGATGATGGTCAGCTCTTCTGTACACGATGTGACCGGGTTTTCAAGACAACAATTTAGTTTTGATAGTCATAAGCGAGCTCACGAAAGGAAAGAAAAGTAGTCTGTGTCGCTGTCGCCGGATACAGTGAATAGGACTATTACATTATAGACAAACAATTCCTATAAGCAGTTTATAATGTTCCCACTTCTAGGGCTCAGGCCTCCTCTCTGTGAATGGAGGGAGTGGGCACTACGTAGTCCACCTGACGGGCCAAATGCCACTTTCTTTGCCGACTGTACATGTATTTTTTTCATTTCTGGTTCTCCGACCGGCTCTTTTTTTTTTCATGAAAAAGCGAGGCTTTTCATTGTCAGAGGCATCAGTGTATTTACATGGCAAATGGCTAGCCACTTTTTTGTCGGACTGTACCTACCTATCTACGTGTAGCTATGTAAGTACTTGTATTATTTGAACATGGTAACACATGTCGTATAAAAGGGCTGAAGAAAATGAAGTGTCGGCTTAAAGAAACCTTTGAAGGATCGCGGGTACTCATCCGGGGGAAATCGTGGAGGTTTAAGACATACCATGGGTTTTATTTTACCATAGACAAATCGATATGGCCGCCGTGAATGGG
Organism: Dicycla oo; assembly: GCA_948252095.1. Taxonomy (NCBI): domain Eukaryota; kingdom Metazoa; phylum Arthropoda; class Insecta; order Lepidoptera; family Noctuidae; genus Dicycla; species Dicycla oo. Next base: position 9,359,107 of record OX411711.1, on the reverse strand, counting down.
TCTGGTTTATTTTATGGTTATCTTTGTACGTCGGTGAAATATTGTTTTAGATATTTCTGCTGCTGTAATTTAAAGATTGAGTTCGTAAGCGAAATTTTGGGGTGACCTTATTGAAACAAATCCTTATTTTGAATATATTCATGTTCCGTGCAACCGATAATTACTAGGAATTAACAAAGATGGCGTTAGCTTAGTAGTTTACAATGCTTAAATACACACGTTCGAGTAAAAATAACAAGCTCCACTATGATCACATAAAATGTATTCAATACTCTCTTATTATAATGAACGCTATGAGGTTAGTTATAATCACTAGGTATTGACTATAGCTCTATCGGTAATACAAATAAACGTCACAGAAACAAATAACTAACTCCCCAAATCTATCAACTCCACCAAAAACAAATACATATAACCGAGCACACATCCACCAACAGTTTACCCTAATGAACCGCTAAGAGATGCACCCAATCTTGGCCGAGCTTCATGCCGCCACGACAGCCCGATGGACCAAAACGAACGTGTTGACAACCGACCAGCTCTCCCGTCACAAAATAGAGAAAAAGTATTCTTTCCAGTAAGAACACCAATCCGGGAATATTAAAACCGAAATATAACGTTTATATGCTTTTCTGAAATGTCGTTGTTATACGTACATATTTTTGTTGCGATTGGTTTCGTTTTCAGGCAAGTTTCGAAATGGTGATCATGTGGTTTTTAGATGTGATATGAATTGACACTTTGGTAAGGGGCGTTCATTAATTACATTACGTGAGGCGATTTTCTACCCTCCACTTGCTGAGATTTTGTGAGATTTGACTCGACCGCTTCCCCCCTAATCTCTCGTGAGATTTTTTAGTGTAAATACGTTAAGCTGTGCTTGATTGCGTTGGATTTATATTTATAAACATAATTTGCTTAATATTTTTTTAATAGGTCTCTCTTCTTTCTCTCCACCCCCCCCCCCCCCCCCCTCTAAACGCGTCGCGTAAGTAATGAACACCCGCCAACAAACTACTATGTTATATCGACACCTGCAAGGAATAACGTCGTAAATCAGTTTTAGGCCATTTTGAGTTACTATCGTATTCTTGCTGTACAAAAATGCAGATTTTTTTGCACTCACCCCTGTTTCTAAATTCCTTTGCGTAAAGATTTATACAATGTTTTTACACTGTAAAAATGAGTGCAAATAAATCAGCATTTTTTGTACAGCAAGAATACGATTGTTACTCAAAATGGCCTAAAACTAAGATACAATGTTATTCCTTGCAGGTGTCGATATTAAGTATTGTATTTCTATTAAGTCCTATTAAGACCTAGGTCACTTTTATTTCGAAAAACAATATTTTATCAAGTCTACCTATCATCATATAAATAACTCGATTTAAAGACACGTCTTTTTAAGCATCTCAAACTTCTCCGTAAAACAAATTCCGAAGTTAGAAGTGCTCACTAAGCAAAAACATAATCTGCATTAAATCACGAAAATTAAGAGATCCGGATTTGAAAACAATCAAATTGATTTTCCGGAGACGACGCGACGCCGGATAACCGGAGCCTACCTTTTCATAATCTTAACGATATTTTGGAGACTGGGAATTCACTGGCCGTTGGGAATTCATTATGTAAAGTGGAAGGGATGCAGGGTTTCAGAATCCGCGTCCAATGAAAGGAAAATGAAGTGTTACCTCTTCGCGGGTAAACAGGGGAGAATGTGACCGGTAACACGCCGCACGGGGGTCGAGTTACGAAACCGCAAGCGTGGAATGTTTTTCGCCACATTGGACGCTGTAGTGTTTTTTGAATCGTAATGCGATCGTCTTCTGTTTTGAATATCCGGTCGGATAGATTTTGGGAAACGAAGTAGTGAATTTTCCACGTATAGTCAAGCAGCTTTTACCCGCGGCTTCGCCCGCGTGGATGACGGAAAATATCCCACAGGAACGTGCTCCGGAATTAAAAGTGCCTACCCTATGAGTTAATCCAGATAAACAATGTATTGATAGCGTAATACATTATTTTCATATAACTCATGTTTTACGCGGCGCTCCCCCCAGTCGGCATGATTTTTTCTGACACCTTCCACAGTCATTGTCATATTTGAACCAATTTATACAAATCCTTATTGAAATTCATTATGGTTTGATTCATGAGGGTGTTTAGGTATATAATTATCATACACCTATACCTTCCTCATGATTCACTTCGTACACTGGTGAAAACTGAATGAAAATCCGTTCGGTAGTTTTTGAGTTTTTTCACGTTCAGACAGACATACAGATGCGGCGGAGGACTTTGTTTAGTTAAAATTATGCCGGTCACGCTCTAATAACAAATAACTTTGACCGAGTGGACCGATTTTACGTAGTAAACACGCTCGGAAACACAGACGCAGGTAGTAAAACTATTCCAAAATTCAAGTTGATAGCATTAGTAGTTCTTGAAATATCCAGCTGTGACAGGCGGAAATAGAGACAGACAGACTGAGTCGCACCATAAGGGTTTTTTTTTTACCATTTTGGTACGGATCACTAATTAAAGCAGTATCCATAACAAACAAATCAAAAACAAGAACAAGTTGAAGACAAATGAGTCGTCATTTGTCGTCAACTTGCTGAAAACCAAAATTTTTAATATTAATTCCAGACGACTGACGACTTAACGAAATCGGTCCCATCATCAAACTCATTACCAACACTTTTAATCTCGCTAACGAACCTCACTACACATCGACACCAGGGAATATTCATTAATAAATCTCACAATTTCATAAATGAGTAAGTAAATTGATTAAAAATGAGAATGATTGATTGCGCGTCCCGCTCGCACCTGACAGGAGCGATTTTACTACACGCGATCAATCAAAACTGACAGTCGCGACAGGTCAGTCACTCACCGAGCACCGAGCTTACGCTGCTTGCATTAATGACATGATAGTATAATGAGTTGAATTATATCGACATGTGTAATACAGCAGGTAATCATAATGATGATAATGACGTCAGAATTTTAATGAAATCAATACATTGTGGAACTTAATGTCGTAGGAATTATGAATGTCATTTAGAAGTGTTTCCTTTCTGTTTTACGAGGCAATGAATGCGCTTAATAAATTAAATATTACGGAATGTTTAATAGTGTTGCCGCTGCGTAATGATATTCATAACTGGACATTTAATAACCATTATTAATGAAAAAACATGTCGTTTTATAATTTGTGTTAATAAATATAAGACATAAGTTACGTTTACCAATTTGAATTTGTTATTCCAACTTTATAACTAATAAAAATAAATAGTGAATGCAAGTTATTGTGAAAAAGCTATTATTTATAATAAATATCTATAGTAAAACTTGTACTTTAAACGTTTATTATGTAAATTGAAACCTATATATTCAGCAGTGTTCCGTACTAGCGAAAAGTTCATGAATAAATCACTAACATTACTCAGGAACTGTTGCAAACTCTTGATTACACAAACAACACTAATGATCATCCTTAAAGCGTTTTTTCGCGCCATATAAATGAATTTGATGATAGTCATCAATCACCGTTTCCGTGGACAGATTAAATAATTCCGCTTTTACTCTCCCTCCTTCAAAATTCCTTCACTAAGGCTTGGGGCAAACGAGCAGGATTGTGCTACTGTAACTGAATATTTGAAACATATAACTCACGACACATAGGTCGGTTTATTGTCGTTCTGTCAGACCTGCAAACTGTCAGCTGCACAGTGCGCTAGCACTATGCAGAAGTTGCAGACTTCCACCGTCGGAGTTCCTAATTCGAAAAGTTAAAATATGTTGTCATCACCAAACTTCTGAAAGCTGACAGCATCAGTAACAGATGCTGCATACAACATTAAGAAACTGCTTGCGTGTACCGGACCTTAATGTCAAGTAGGTAAATATTACAGTGTTCCGTTCTCCCCGCTTTCCTTATTGTTTTTCTTCCGCAGTTCGTTAAATTTGGCAAATATTTAAATATGAATTAAGTACATACTTAATTTGATAAAGTGTGTCGTGTAATAATTTGAAGTAGAAATGACATCAATTTTTACCTGCATTATTTTTAACCGACTTGATTTGACAACCAATGGTTTTATGGAAATGTATGGCTTGTTAGTTACTTTTTTAAAAGCTAGTTTCTGTACCTCAAGAATTTTTAATAAACAAAATGATAAGGTGGGTCATATACAAAACTCGCAAAAAAAATGTTATTACATATTTTTTTCCATGTTCAGGAAAGTATTTTTTTTGGGTTTGAAGCACTGATTGTGGACTGAGCTATGTGCGCGATGTAGAATATCAAATATTGTATTAGTAAAAGTTGTATTTTTTATGCACACAGTATGACAAAATATCCTTCTGTGGACTTGTTACTGGTAGGAGTTCGTAGCTTTGCGTGGTTATAAAAAACCTACTATTCTCCCTACCATAGTCAGACTTTGACTAATGAATAAGTAATATAATAATTAACTTATATATTCCTGACATTTCTAAAATTCATCTCACTTATTTTTAAGAAAAAAACAGATTAAACAACTCGTTACAAAATTCGTATCCATCCTATGGAATAAAAAACTTGAAGTAGACTTCAAGTTTTTTATTCCATAGGATGGATACGAATCGATTCTAGAGAATCGATTTCACAAATTTCAAATCGATATTGACGCTGGCAAATAAGTGTAGCTGCCACTTGTCACTGTGCTGAGAAGATGTATACGGTGCACGCTGTTTTAACGACTAAAAAAATGTGCTGAACCAGTCTTTTGTCAAAGATCGTGTGTCTTTCTGCTGTGTTAAATATTCTGGAAAGTGTGCACTGAATTAACATGAAAAACTCTGACTGGTTGCGTCAAATGAACTTTTTTATGAATTTTACATTGTTGCTTTTCTAACCTAAAAAGATATTACTGTAAATTGGATTTTATACAAGGAAGTCCTTCTGTGCGATTCTTTTCTGTGGATCATTATCAACAGAATGTATATTAGTACTAATGAATTATTTTTCAGAAGTTATGCTATGTGTGTTACTGTTTTCTTTGTGTTACCTTTTCAACATAGGTACAGACGCCAGCACATCAAGCTACTACAATCTGCCAGATTTCTTTAATACATTTTCGACTTTATTGCTAAAGCATTAGGTTCAATGTTGATTGGGAAAATCTGACAGTTTCGGGTAGGTTGACCTGCTGGCGTCTGTACATATTGCTCAATTTACACATTTACATGATTATATTTGTCTCTTCTATGGACAACTAAAATATTTCCTGTGGAGTCTCAGTCATTTTTTTATTGATTTTTTAAAGACTTATTTAAGAAAAATATTTAATTTAAAACGCTGGATCAAAACGACTTATTAGTTTTTTTTTATTAAGATTTACACCATTGTTGTAAAAGTTGATATAATTCATTTCTGTGGTTAACATAATTTTTTGTGGCCTATAAAAGTAAATAGTACCAATATTTACAAAACTAATTAAAAACAATCTTTTTCTGACATGTGAATATGTTATTTTCAATATTTGGCAGTTAAAACTTCAATTTAGATTATGACCACAGATCTTAGTGTTTTTAAGATCTGTGACTATGACCCAGGTACTCATTACATTACTCGCCGTTTTAATTTTGCTCTGCATGATAAATTTTAAAGAAAAAATAGAAAAGAACGTGAAAAAATGCTGAGCCGAGCTGTCCCAATTAGGCGAGTGTTACGCAAACATTTTTCCACAGTTCTAAATGAGAAATTCCAGACTACCTGCGTTTGGAAGACAGCGTTGTAATTGTCGCGTTTTTCTCCAAAATTAGGCGCAGAATTTCTTTCTACAGAATATATTACTGGAGTTAAACGACTAATTACTTCTGTTATTTCAGTCGTAAAGAGCGCGCTAGACATTTTGAAGAAGTAGGCATAAATACATGATAATTCAATAAGTACATCAAGTACGTGTAGTAGGTAATAGAAATAATCATTTATGTCGAGAATGTGATAGTGTAATGTGTATCAAATACACGCATTGGTTTTCTTTGTAGACCGAATGACGTATGCAAATATTATCTACTCGTATGTGGGGGAAATGTGGTTCAACCAAGAAAATATAGGTCACCCTTAGGTAGGTAAGTACTTACTCTTATGAACCCTCTTTTCACAGTTTCATGTGAAGAGAGAGTTACACAGCTTCATTAGTAGGTATTTAGTAAGAAGATATGCATATGAAAACTGCTGTGGTTTTTATCACTAATCTTTTGCCACCGAGAATACTAATAAACAAACATCTTCCATTAAGGCGCTTCCCCGAGCGAACGACCCTGAGCGTTTGGAATTATTTTAATAAAAAAGAACGGCAATCTTTTGAAATAAAATAAAATAAACGTGAATTATTTCGATTTTTAAATTATCGATCCATTAGTGTAATCCTCTAATTAATAGAACGTCACCTTTAGCAAATGATGCATGCATGCAATTAATAATTTTAGTCATTTTTTACATGGAGGTTATAAATGTATTTATTTATAACAAATAATAAAAACGTGGAATGTGATGATAGGATATCGAATACCAATAATGTGCTTTTCTATGTATTAATATTATGCCTCTGAAGAAAGGCCCCTACAAACAGGCACGATTCGCGTCGCGTGTCGCGTCTATTTGTAGGAGCCTTAACGCACTATAGCGAGCTTCTTATCTATAGTTTAAATAAACAAGAAACTATCAATCCTAGCCTTTTCCTAACTATGTTGGGGTCGGCTTCCGGTCTAAGCCGATGCATCTGAATACCAGTATTTTACATGAAACAGTAATAATAATACTACGATACCCCTTGGTAAGACTGGTTGTCAGACTTTCGGGCTTCTGACGACCTATAACGACTTTCAAAGATCCACGAATGACTGCCGGGACCAACGGCTTCCGAGGCACGAAGGAGTCTCGGTATGTAAAGATGGTCACCCATCTACGGACCAACCTAGGCAAGCGTAGCTTGATCCATCAGCTTATGATGGATCAACTCGTGCGGCTATTATTAATCAAAATGAAAAAACAATAAAATCTTATCTGCCTGTCCTATTGTGGTAACTCTATAAACAAAAGTTTCATAGACTTCCCAACAGCATGCACATTATTTTGATATAGTCTCCGATTTTAATTATAGATCGCTAGTTGTGATTGCTCTCTCCATCAATTGCTGCGGTGGGGTGGTTGTAAGATCCCATCCCATGGGACGTGGGGTTTCACTGATTTTCAACAGCAGACTTATGCACTCACTGATATTATGTCGAATGCACCCTCGTTTTGGCTTCTAACTCGCGAAATTACTTTTTTATACTTGCTGGGTGCAAAACTCTCATAACGGATTGTATTTTAAATTTTAGTTTAATTAACATCGATGGTTGTTTTACTTATCTATTAGTGAACCTGAAATCACCAAATCCTTGGTTTTCCTCCGACTTCAGAAGGGTTAACACTGGTCACCGCCTAAACTGAAGATTTTTTCTTTACTTCAGTCTACCTAGCCTTTTCCCAACATCGTTGGGGTCGGCTTCCAGTCTAACCGGATGCAGCTGAATACCAATATTTTACATGGAGCGACTGACTATCTGACCTCCACACTCAGTTACTGGATAATACGATACCCCTTGGTAAGACTTCTTGTTGTAACGACATTCGAAACAACGGCTTAACGTGCTTTCCGAGGCACGGAGAGGTCATGGTATGTAAAGATGGTCACTCATCCACGGACCAACCGTGGCAAACGTAGCTTAACCTGATTGATCGATCCCGTGCGGCTGTTATTACTTAGCAACAGATTTACATTTAGTGTTGGTGATGCCTAATTCTTATCTCTCAAATACTTACATGTATTAATTAATTGTCAGTGAACACTTTACTACACATACTTACCATACCTCAACCATTATCTTTAAACACAAAACCAACATAACTTAGGCTCATACATACCACACTATCTTGTAATTCCCAATCGCTGTTGTTTCGACCGCCGCGTTATCAGCTGGCCAGGATTACGTTCAGTTCAGACCCCAACACTGTTATCTGAACACAAAGAGACCCATCAGTAATTACTCCCCCATGTTAAGGACACATAACTTGAACTTCATTACGGCCGCAAAAGGACAGGGCTGGATTTTACAAAGGTACTCGTACATTCTATTTGAATTTTTGTGAGGTTAAATTAATAGGAATATAAGATAGTTATAAAAAAATAACAGGTACTGTACAGGTTTCATACAATGGGTAACCTTATAATTATGTTACTGGCTGACATTCTATCGCTGAAGCAAATATCGAAATTCACAAGTTGTTCTACCTTTTGTTCTAAGAAAAAGTCGATTCAAGATAGGATCGGCTTAAGAAATCGCGTTTGTATTAATAAAATATGTGTTTATATGTATTTTAGTTGCTTTACCTCATAGATATAAGCCTTACCTGCTATAATTTCTTAGTTTAGCTACCCCCTGTGGGGTTTGAATCCTCACAGTACGTATCAGAATTTATAATTGTCTTCAGGACTCAGGCCAAATGCTGTTTAAAATGAGTCTTTTTATATTTAATTGATAAATACTTAAAAAATATATATTGGTATTCAGCTGCATCCGGTTAGACTGAAAGCCGACCCCATCACAGTTGGAAAAGGCGGCAGATTGATTGAAGTAGTTAAAAAAACTGCTTTACAACTTTAGGTCTAGGCCTGTCTGGGCATTGTAAAACATTTTATTTTTTTTAATTTATTAGTAATTAAATATTTTGTTAGTCCTTTACCTTATCTCTTCATTTAAATATTTTAAATATACAGAGCAGTCACCAATTTCATATTTATTTGATTCATATTTTAATGAAGTATCAAACCCCAACTCCCACCCTGTCTCAGCATTTTGAGAACCTCAATATTTGCCCATTTTCTTAACAACAATCGACTATTGAGAGTCGTAAGCGCTTATCGCGATAAAATGTGCGACGTCAGACGAGTAATGGACTCATTCTGTATGGAGCAGTGAAATATTTAGCAATACGACCTCTTTATTGGCCATTTCTTATTATCTGGAGAAAGTGCTGGCTGTGAATATAAATATTGTGCGTGAGTCATGCACGAAATTGACGATGTTACTATTGTTTGATGGTTATCTAGATCTACTGAAGGGTGTCCAATAAGTAATACTGCCTACTTTGCGTTCAGCCTGTAAGATAAAGAGATTTACCAGTTTTTAGGGCAATTTAGGGAAATGGAAATAACTAGGCCCTTAGGTCCCCAAATTTTATAAGAAAACCGATTGCAAAACTTGGTGTGGTATGTAGCTAAGGAAAATTAGGAAGATTATAAATAAAACGATTGCCTGGTGATTTGTAGAGTATAATAATTGTGTCGCGTGAGCCATAGCATAAAAATAACGCGTTAACTAACACTTTGCCCTTATAATTTATACAAATTAAGGTCCCATTTGCACACTGGATCTACTGCAGGAAAACTTTCCATATACGGCTCCATGGAAACTCGTCCAATTTAAGGCTCCTACAAACAGAAGCGACACGTGTCGTGAAGCGTATCGTTCTCGACGCAAAGAGACGAGCGTGCCTTTGTGTCGAGTGCGATTCGCGTCGCGTGTCGCGCCTGTTTAAAGGAGCCTTTATCCTGCTACATAATAATATCATAAAAAAATATTAGAACCCACCATCTTGAAATGATGATCTGCCATGTTATCCACACTTGAAGTATGGTTTCCCATGTACGGAACGGACAGTTCCAACATGAATAAATACACATCGCAGATTTTTCTCACTCCATAAATGTTTAGTATTAAAATTGTAAAATATTCAGAAAAAAGCTGGCCGATTAATATTTATGATCTCTTACAAGACCGCTAGTTACGAGAAAAGTTTCTTATGCTGTCGTAATCCTTTTTAATCTTAAGATAAATCCTAGCTTACTTGGGCAGTGTTGGGTTGTCTTTGCCATATGGTAGGGTTGGAAACACGTGCTGGTGCAATTAAGCTGAGCTCAGAAGCTAAGCCTGTGGGTAGCTTAAAGTGTCGGGTTTTTCTCAAGGAAGATTGGTTATCGGGATTTTGGAGATGAGGGAAAACAAGGCCTTCCATTACATCGCCAGCATGGGTACGTAAATACACGACGTATCTACATAATTCCAAATTATTTGTACCTACGTAACTTGTTTGATGACTTTATCTAATGATTATAATTCTGTAAATAGTATAGGTACCTACATATTTTTTACGGTCGCGAGTCATAGATACATTAATCAACAATATAATTACTTATACTACTTGCAAATTACAAAGAAACGTAAGAAAATTTTAAAGTCGTGGGCCTGGCGCTTTCCCCTTAAACAAATTGCCCAAAAATAAACAACAAATTCAACCATCATGTGAATATGTTCCCTTTTTATGACCGAGCTCAACATCCGCTAATTTATAGCCTACATGGGAATGTTCGTATTGCTCGTAGGTACGTAACACATAAATAAAACGCCATTTTAATGGCTTCGGTGACCATAGATAACCAAAATGTAGCTAATTAAGACGCAGATATATGCCAACGGCCTTGAGTGGTTAGCTTGCGCACAGATATTACAATACTTGCGTGTCCTGTGCTGAGTTCACGCAACGCGTCGTACGTCCAGCCAGCAATAGGACTCGCCCTGCAAGGAGAGCTATCCCAAATTAGACACATTATTATTATACATAAAACAAAAAGAATTATTTTAAAACACGTTGGTATACCAAAAAAAATAAATAATTCAATTATCTTTAAAATAGTGAAGATTCTATAAAAATACGCTTGAAAAACTGAGAATCAAGCAAAAACTTTGCTTGATTCTCAGTTTTTTATCCACGTTAGACATAACTTTACAAATTAATTACACTATGTAATATAATATACACATAAATCTAATATATTCACATAGTAAGTAAGTTATTAAGAAAATGCTCTAATTTATTATATATTTCTTTCCAAATCCAAAATAACACTACTCGTTTCAGTTTAAAAATTAAAAATAGGTTATCGTCGCCTTAATCGAAAGGGAACAGCCCCAGCCATATCGCGCGCATTTTTGAGGTCATTAGAAATAACATTAGCGTAGGTACAAAATTAGTAAAAAAAAACCAGAAGGACCAAGGGGTTGCTTCGGTCACATTATGGGAACACGGCAGTCGTCAGATAACCATGAAACATCGCACAAAATATTGCCAGTGCGTGCAATAAAACGATCGTTTCGTTTACAATCGCAATAACGATGGCTGATAAAAAATAAATTACCCCAATAATTGTGAAAAAGTGGCAATTAAAAGTACACACAAAAAGTGTCCGCAGCCGGTAGGATTCGAACCTACGCTCCCAGAGGGAATCTGATTTCTAGTCAGACGCCTTAACCGCTCGGCCACGGCTGCCATACGATACATCGCAAAATGAAGCATCTAATGCCGTAGAAAGTTAAACCATGAATTGGGTCACACCAATACAAAAATCTTCAGATATCATTTTGATATCAACACTAATAAAATTATGATTGATAATAGACGATATTTATTAGTGTCTGCCGCTGAATAAAATTCTACTTTTATCTTGTTTCAAAAGTGATAAAAATGGAAGGCGACATGCTATAAATAGCATGTTGGCAACAAAACTATGTGGAAAACAATTGCAGTAGCACCTACTACACCTAGTAGCTGGCTAGGTGCTACTGCCATTGTCTCTAGTCTCCATCATCCAGGCCCCAGACACTTCTAATTATATTCGTGTTATGTAGCGTAGGTAGGTACTTACCTACCTATGAAGATAATACTCCCATTAGTCCCATTATTACCATACCTACCTAGTTACTTGTTGTTGCCGCACCATGCACACGGTGCACACGGGCACACGGGCTATAGGAATATTATTATGAAAGCACATAAAATCTTATTGTGAAATTTAAGTAAATAGGTAGGTATGTACCATAGAAATATAAAATGGTTTATTATATCTATGGTAGGTAGGTACGGTAAGAGACAATCCGTGCCGCATCGGTCAATGTCAAGTACATCATACAACGTACAAGTTTGGAATGGCCTAACAGTTTAAAGTTTAAAGGAAAGGACCTAAAAATGTAGGGTTTCTAGAAGCGTTCGCTCGCCTAGCAGTTGCAAAAGCAACATAAATCAAGCAAGTCCAATTAGTATTCCTGCCAGAACCATTACTTATCATTAATTATCTTCGCACTGTATCGATAATAGCAGTGTACTCGGCTACTGTATTTGTTATCGTCATTTAATAACTCAAACACAATTATAAATTGTTTATTCAGGCGCTCATTGTAAATTCACCTTTATCAGTCATCATAAATCTCTCTTGAGAGCAGTACAATATATCTCAAAATTTCATCACACGACCGTAAGGCGCCGTGGCTTAGTTGGTTAAAGCGCCTGTCTAGTAAACAGGAGATCACGAGTTCGAATCTCGTCGGGGCCTAGAGTTGGTGAACCATATTTTTGTTTTTTTTTATTTTTGCCAAAATATTCTAAGACTTCTTATTGTTATAAATTATAATATTTACCCTGGCTTTTCTTATTATAGCCAGGACCAGAGTCCATACTCAACCCAGTAAGTAGTAGATAAGGTATTGTTTGTCCTACATAAATAATGAGCATGTGTATAAATTGTATATATATATCTACCTATTAATATTTAGTAATGCTCAGTTCCGTTATACAAAAACGAATCGTTTTGCGTACCAATGGTAGAATTTTTTATTGTCAAACTGGGCGTATAAATGGATTCGTAAGCTAATTTTACTTGTGATAAGTAGCTACTTCCTTATAGGAAGATGTACTTTGCAAAGCTATGAGTTCTTTGCTTCATTATTGGTAAAGATACAAGAGTCTTAACTTTAACCATTAACGGTCGGTAAATAATAGGATTTGGCCTTTAGAAGATCCAGGGCTTGTTGATAGACTAAATAATTTTATTAACTAATTCTAAACTGTAAAGTCCATTTTTCTTGTAAAGTAGTGTCCATTTGTAGCAAAGACTATATAACCATGAGGTGGTTATATTCTCTTTGATTTGTAGCACTACCTAGTCAGTTGGAGCTTTATACAGGGAGGGGGGCAAAACGTAAATATCGATGTGTGTTTGTATGTAAGGAGAAGCAGAGGCAATAAAACATGCTCATTTGTGTGAAAAATGCTACAATTTGTTTCTTGAAAACGATATAGGGTGAGGGTAGTGACTCACTCGTGCGTGTGGTACAAACATTAATGTTGTCTGTGGTTAAGGAACTTTTATTTGAATTTCGAAGACGTCTTTTTTTTGCAGGGGTTTTTTTTTAGTAGGCCATGCATGGCTTTGAATTTATTTAAGGTAAAAGAAAGGTGATATCAATTATTATATTGCCTCAATTCGGCTTTCTTTTTTTATTACGCAACCGATCCGTACTTCTCATATACTTATTTAATTTCAAAGCAACTTGAATTTGCCCTTAGTTCATAATAATTATGCTATTGCGAACGATCCATTAGATCAAAAGATGTTGAATGGATGAAAACAGGTCAAGGCCAAGATTTTAAAATAAAGCCACTCTGAACCCCGGAAAATAGCGTAGTTTCAGTCGCCCGGGGATTTCTGTATAAATTATGGTAGGTCAAAGTAGGGGCGAAATAATTAAGGACGATGGAAAAGTGAGGAACAAAAACCAATTTTAGAATATTAATCACTCATATATTCACATTTGTGTAGTCTAACAATATTTACACATATACAAAATGTATTGCTACCCCAAATAACAGCACCCTAAATGTGTAACACACTATCAATCGGAATTTAAATCATTTTGAGGCAAATTGCTAATCCATTGCTTCATAATATATGTTCGAAAAATTTATCTGCTCAACAAAGTAAATAACGCACTGAATGTTGTTGAACTGTCAAAATGAAACCGATTCGGATTGATAGTGTGTTACGCAATTGCCCCGCAGCAGATGTATACATGATCGGTATCAACTTTATTTGGGAAACATTCATAACAAAATTATTGACAAGAATAGTTCTAGAACTAGATCGGAGTTACTGATTAATGTTATAATTTCTTGGAAATCGATAACATAGTTATTTGAATTCATTGACAATGAAGGTTTTATTTCAACTTGTAGATACCAGTTTAAAATTAATTTAAAAAAAAAATATTAATTTTTAGCAACACAAATGTTAAGTCACACAAATGAGTTTTTTAGTTGATTCAAATAATTAAATTAACAGCTTATCAATCATTAACATGTATAACTTCAAATCCTTATTGTTTTAGTTGTAGCTAATTTAATCAGTACTTTTCTACGTTTACATGATTCAATCATTATTTACTGTTACATAACTTATTACAAGTAATTATTCATTCAATCATTATAATTATTAGGGCCCACTTGGGTTTTAATTTAATTCTCTTGTTATTAATCAAGATTTAAGATACACGTAGATGATCTAAATAGATATTCCAATTTATAAAGTAAACGAATACAAAAAATCTTTATTTAAAAATTCAAAATAACAGCCCAGATTATAAATATGTCATAGAAAATTTATTAAAACTACTTTCGAATTAAGAACCATAGACAAGGTATTGTAAGGCAGAATATTTTATTAAATAGTTTATGGGTAAAATTGTCTCTAGTCCAGTCTTAATCAATAATTATAATACTCTAAACACTTATAAACGTCTTGATAAACTCTGAGGCACATTCAATATTACGTATCATACAATACAGTCGCTATCACCTATAAATATTTACAAAATTTATCTATTCTAATATGGCAGTATCGAGGTTCAAATAATATAATAAATGTCAGTTTTCTAACTTGAAACAATATGGTTTCCTACGACGTAGTATTGGAGAACTGACGAATGGTATCAATAATAATCACATATTTTATGATTTGATAAGTTGATAACACTAAAGTAGGTAGGTATATTTACCACAGTGTAACCACCCCTTGCAGTAGACCAACTCAAAAGGTTGAACGGAGAGATGTTAAAACATAGAACTGTGTCTGTATCGTAAATAGTGGTCCAAGGTTAAAGGGTCAATACACCGATATATGTACATACATTCAGCTATCACATACCACAATTTGAACCATTTTTTTCAGTCTCAGAATAAAATATTTTTTATATTATTATTTGAAAAATTGATTGTATTCTGAGATCTAAGAAAAAAAAAAATGATCAATTTGTGGTATGCTGAATATACGGTGTATGGACCACTATTTACGACACAACCTGTATAGAAGAACTGCGTTGCCTAGTTACACTGTGGTAATAAGCCAATACGACTTCTGATTCGATTCAAACATGGCAACATTGCCAAAACTTACAAAAACGATTAATTAGTAGAACTGTTGAATTTCTGTAATTCCCATGTAATTCCACATATTGTAGGTAGGTATGACAAATTTGCTCCATATCGAAAGTTGGTAGGTTGGTTTGTTTGGTAATCAAAACGAAAGTTTTCATCATGGTTTAGAGGAAACTTTAAAGAAATACTGGTTTGGCGACTTACTCAGTAATTTATAATAACATTTTAGATAAATAAATGAAGTATTAGTTGGTTCACTACGCCGTATTCGTCTACCACATGTATTTGTATCGATTAACACTAGTGAATGAGATCATTTTATACAGAGCATTATTGCTGCATTTTATACATAGATGGAGCAAGATATGAAGTAATTGAGGTCCTAAACTGACCATAATGGTTATTTACTTTAACTGGTGGTAGTTAGAACAATTATCAAGTAATTTTCGATATTTTGCCAAATATAGCGCAGTATAACAGAAACTGATTTAAAAGAAGAAAAAGCTACCTATGTTGAAAAATCGCGGTCAAAACAGTAGATCAATAGTGAAAAAGTACTGCAAGATGAAAACGAAATATGTGATAACTATTTCAATAAAATAATTTACAAATCAAATAAACGCATAATCAGTCTCTTTAACAATTTCACTGTACACAGTCACTTTGTCACTCACTCCACGGTAAGGCCTCTCAAGTCCTTCTTATATCTCACTATAAATAGTTGACTTTAAATAACACTTGATTTTCGTCTTTGGGATGTCTTTAAGAGTTAATAAGGAATGCTTTACACGAATCTCGTGAGTTGCGTGTGGAAGTCTCGTAAGAAGATCTGTAGTTGCGGCAACGTCGGCCGATCGTCGGGCGACATCGCCCAACAGTACGCCATTACCGCGAACCTAGGAATACAAACATCAACATGAGAATTATATTGAAGAAGTATTTAACTTTGGCGCGTACTTTAGTAATCGAGGAGAATGAACTTTACATTAGGAAACATAAACAACGCTCAACTACCAAAATACTATTCCAATTGGCTGCGGCCCAGACAGAAGTTTACGTGCCGAACATATCATACCAGAATAGTGTTGAGATATAGCAGATATATATTCTACTTACAGTTCATCAGGGCAATTTGCTGGCTGCTGCAACCGATAGCCGTCCCTCAAGTAGGCGGCAACTTCGAAGGGGTCCACCTCTGCGTATGGTTGGTGTGCCAGCGTCGTTAGTTCCCATAACAACACACCTAAGGCCCACACATCGGCCGCTGGGGTGAACTGTCTCTTCGTGACAGCTTCTAGCGCCAACCACTTGATCGGCCTGTTCTCGTTGTCACCGAGGCAGTGGTAGTCGGCGGGGAACAGGTCTCGTGAGAGAGCGTTGTCCGCGATCATCACTCGGAGATTTTCGTCAACTCTGTTGAGAACACGTTCGATTAAAAATATTTCTTCAGAGGGCATTTTTGCTAACATTTGGGCTGACTTTTTTTGCAATTTCTTCAACACAAGGAATTTCATACTCACATGCAATTCCTAGCAGCGATATCTTTATGTAAGACATGCTGTGAATGAAGGTAAAGCAGTCCATCTAATGCATGGAGTGCCATCCTGACGACATGCTGTGTCGTCAGAGGCGGTGGTGGCGGAGCACCGCCCGCTGCGCCCCCCACCGTAACTCCTCGACAAGCCAGGAGGAACTGCTTCAAGTTTCGCCAGGTCGAATTCCATGGGTAAAGCAAGAATGGAGCTGTCTGGTCCTCGATGCTGACACCCAGGACCGATAAAACCCGCTCGTGGTGAAGCCCGTATAACATGCAACCTTCTTGAAGTAGCAGTGAAACCTAAGAAAGAATATTATCGTTATTACATGTTCTACATAGATCCAAGGTGTCTATCTATCTGGCACTAATATTCCGAATTAAACCAATATCAGTGAAAGTTATACAAATTACAGAACCATTATTACCTGCACTTGAGAAGCGTGTTCAGCGACAGTCTTCACGAGCACCTCCTGTTCCCTTCCATCTTCATCAGCGTAGGTTCCTCTATACACCCGCCCGAAAGTTCCTTCCATTGCCACAGAGCGCAGCCTCACTCGGCATCGTTGTATCGTCAGCTCCGCTATTCTTTGTTGTAAATCCCTTGCCTTCTCTTCAGCCACTGCAACAGGCAGTGAGGTAGGTCGGCGGTAGCTGGTGTAGCTGGCGGCAGACTTACAGGAAGAGTCTGGTAAGAAAGCATGAGCATCTTGTTCATCGCTTCGTGCTCGTCGCAGCTTCCTCGCGCGTGCTCTACAAGCTGCAGCGGCCACTGCAGCTATCAGCAACGCTCCGCCAGCGCAACCAGCTCCCGCGTAAAATATATCAGCAGATGTAGGCGCATGCGGTACACTATCCACTCTAACGGCCGGCCTGGGCGCCTCCTTAAGACATATCTTTTTCCGTCTAAATCGCAACGTAGATGACGAGGGACCCGTCGATACGTTCAGAAATATAATGATGTCCACTTCAGCGGCGACCGTGTGCGTACAAGGCAAGTCCACTCGCCATGTTTGCGGCTCGGTCGGCACGAAGCCCTCGTTTGATATATTGACAGTTGGCGGGTGCATAGCATTCTGCTGATCCGTCACGTCCACGTGTAGCGTGTATGGTAACTGCAACAAAAATAATAATTCAAGACTCAAGCTTACCAAACCTTTTGCTTATCTAAGTAGACTCGACACATTCCTAACGGTACAATCTCATCACAAAGTAACTGTATCAGTAAGCAATTGACGGACCACGGCACGCAAGGTGACCCTAAACGGTCCATCTGAGCATCCACAGCCGTGTCAGAAGAGATCAAATGTCGAGAGTAACCCACCGTGAGAGCACGAACATCGCTCCTTTATCGGATGAATAAACGACATACTTTGTTACCGTTGGCCATCGACTATATTTGCATATGTACACATACATGTCGGGTCGTTCGATGTGGTTTATGTTTCCCTTATGTGGATGACGTGAACGTATTGTGACACGCCGCGGGGAGGCATGCTGCACAGATGTTGTATCTCTCGTTGAGTTTGTTTTGAAGCCGGTTATTAAATATTATGACCATGGGCGCTCATTATCCAACTAATCATCAGACGGCGCGATGAATTGTTAAACAAACAGCATTCGCCGCGGGCCCTTTGGCCGGCTCATCAGACATGCATCACAGAGGCAGCGGCTCGTAAGTGGCAGACCGCGGCGCTGCGGAGGTGCGACACCGCAGCCGCTAATTAAATATTATCAGTCGGCAGTCGGTGCGCACAGACAATGGTGGCGGCCGCTCATCGGCGCTAGTTAACCGGTTCCCAAATATTTGCTCTGCCTAGTCAAAGGCGCCGCCATATACATAAGGGAGTAGCGCGGTGAAGTGAGGGGGAATCGCAGATCTGATAGTGGCGGCGCACAAAGCTCGCCGAGATGCTGATAAGGAGCTAAGGGCTCGGCCGCGTGATCGCAACCGAACCATACTCAGCACTTTGTTTATTTTTCAAATGCTGCAAAGCAGAGCGTCGACGGTTTCAAAAGAGTTTAAGTAGGTATCATGTAAATCCGAGCGTTTGGCGGCAAAATTTTATTCGTTATGTTAAAGCGCTGTAAGTACATAGAGTTAATATAGCTCACGCATACGCCATCAAATCCTGCAGACGGCGCCATGAATACATTCAATTTGATGAAGCATCCCGTAATCTGGCGAGCGTTCGTATGACTTGCAAATAACATCCTAAACAAGCAGATGTCTTATTGACAAGTTCACCGAACTTGTTTGCGGGGTAGGTACTTCGGATGCTACTTTTGTTGGCTGACTATTGAATATGTAAAGTGGACGTCGCGTCGCTCCCGATCAAAATGCAATGCCGCTCAAGGCTCAACTGATTTCTTTTAGTCTGTGTCGCCGTGTGTGCTGACGGCTACGGATAAAATAAATAAATGCACATAATATTTGGTTAGAGATGCAGAGCCCGGGATACGTAGTGCATAATGTGGTGCTGCATTACCATGAAAAGCGATGCAATTTGAATTAGAACCTAACGAGGAACATACGAGAGTACAGGATAATCAATCAAAAGCCGGAGCAGATGTTGTGTTTAATGATGATTTCATAGAAACCAAAAGAAAGTTATCTAAACTCGGGTAGGGGCTGCTGAATTACCATAAGAATGGTTCGTTTGCAGGCCTCGGAGTAAACATGGTATCCTCTGTCCGGCAACTTGAGAAAGAATAAACTTTCAAAGTGAATTGCTTTGACTGAGGTTGTTGACGCTGTTTCAACAATAAAGTAAAAAAGTTTCTTAACAAAACAATTCGCTAATTGCGTGAATAAAGAGTTGTTGACTTGGAACGTGCGAGACTCGCTGATCGTGGTCAATTTCGCATTCGTTCCGTGTCACATTACCATAATAGAGCGAATGTTTCATCAAATCAATTGTTCGTTAAACCAACACACAGCTCTATTTCTATCGACTGGTTTAAAACTGGATAGCGTTTACTTACGTGGTTTTTTTAACCGTTATTTAAATTCCGATGTAATTGTAGCTTAAATGTTTAAAACCAACAGAATTACTATCCGTTTTACGATTTTGTTTGCTTTAAAACTAGCGCGAATTGAAGGTTAAATTTCCGTGAGAATCCTTTGCAACTATCAAAGGATTCTATTGGGTATTTAATATTGTAGGTACAGACAGACCCCCGTATAGAACGAAGTTAAAACTTGAATCTCGAATAAAACTAGTTTTGATTGGAGATTAGTATGAAATTGGCCGTTGATTTAGCTAATAATAAGGTAGCATCACTGACAGCACTCTTCCTACAGCATTTTTTGTTTTAACGACTTAGGTCACCCATCCCCGGCAAGATAAATCGAGCCGTGCGGCTGTTATTACTTAGCCACGAGCTCCTCCAGAGCAAAAAGTAAAAGCAGCATTTAAATATTTACCGGTTTCCTAGTAAGACTCTGCCAGGTGAAGTGCAAGTCTGCGATGGTGGCAGGCACAGGCACCACGAAGTTCAGCGCGTACTCGTTAATCTGACCATCTCGCACGTAGAACAGCTCTGCTGTTAGACCTGGGGACAATGGAAGAGGAGATTATTAGTCTGTCAAGGCATCTAGAGGGCCCGAGGGGTTCAAATGGAATACGATGTGAGGAAAAACTTAGATATGTATATTCTGGATTTATATATAGATAACCAGGAAAAGGAATACGATTTTTATGAAATACGAACGGATATTATATTTCCATTCATAAAAATCAAACAAAACTTATCAAAAATGGTTTGTTATTCCCTTTTATTGACTTCCCTCCTATTACACAATACGAGAAATACGATGCCAGTCAGTCTGCCTACTTGCAAAGGTTTTCTAAGCACTACTGAATCTATTGAGATTTTGAGAGTTCACAACAAATCAGTACGCGTCAATATCGAACAATTCGAGGCAAAAAGTTTTGTACGCGAGCGTACAATGAGGCGGCGAGATCAAAGCGCTACCTCAAAGATGCCGCGACCGACGCCCGCGCCACCTGTCCACAAATCATGAGAACCTGGTTTTGAGAGAAAAAAAAACGTTCATGGCCGAAAACTGACTGCTGAGAGGTTTTTTGCTCGCGAAATGTTTGGATAAGTTAAGGAAAGTTTCTGGAGTTGAGTCCTATCTTGAGTTCGTGATAAACAGAGATTTGTGTCTGTAAAGTTGACACACAACCTCGTAAGGGGTCGTTGTACTCATCATTATGAACAACTTTTACTATGGGACCAAACCTGAAATCTCGAAAAAAAAATCTACTGTTCCCTACATTTTGACGAGAACATAAATGTAAGGAGCAGCTGATTATTTTTTTTTTCGCTATTTCAGGTTCGACCTCATTTGTTCATAATGATGAATCAGCACAATGATCCCAAGACCTTGTATAACTTGAAGCTCCATTTAAATATTAATAGACAATTCGTTTAATATTTTATATCTAGCATAAAAAGTAAAAACACTTTCGTATCGTCTCTTATTATTTTCCCCGGGAAGTAAGCACAGTTTTAAGTGCACACAGGCCAAATTGAAAACTCTTGAAGGCACTTATATTAAATAACAAGTCTAGAGGGCTTTCTTGATTGTAATAGGTACTGTTAAGGCGATACGTAAAAAGCTAACTGAGCGGTAATAAGAAAGTGACAGAGTCAATTACCTCCAAATGCGAAAAAAAGAGAGCGCAACAATGCGCTGGAACCAAAATAAAAGCGCCAAACCAAATAAAAATTGTTTAAAAATAAATTAAGCTATCTATCAAAAATATGTTCAGCCAGAGTTTTCAATTACCTAATACGCACATTTTGAATGCAATTTTGCAATGAAATTACTTAGGATTTTAGAATTACAGAAAAAACTATAAAAGAGTAGAGGTATTTTCGGAATTAAATTCTATCGAGGAAATTTAACCCAATCGTGTTTTCCTTCAGTCAGAGTATGGATCAAATAGTCAATAAACATATATCCAAAAATTAAATCCATACATTCTGTAATAGTGAAATAAATGGTTACGAAAAAGCCCCCAACTTATTTTGGTATCGCCTTAACCCATTGCAGACGAGTATTCGTTTAATTTTTAATTTTTTAAAGGTTACCCGTGGATTGCATGTGGCGAATAATTATAATGAATTTGCTACAAGTTATTAAAATTTACATGCCTATGTAAGCATTTAATTTCTTCTGCGATAGGTACTCGTCAATTAAAGATTTTATGGAGAAGGTATTACTTTTCTCATCTTAAAGCAGTATTATTTTAATGTTACTTCAGTGTGAGAAAGAGATGGAGCTATACAGGACGTCTAGCTCCATCTGCACACTCAAGTAAGATTAAAATAATACATACTACTTTAAAGGGGGGGGGGGGGGGGAGCGCCAGGGTAGCCCGCGAGATTCAAACTTTTTTACGTTTTTTGCAATTTGCAAGTGAGCTAATGGCTGTATGTTGATCAAAATTTAATTCGCGACCGTAACAAGTATGTATTTACAGAGCTGACCCTGTCCCAACACGATGGTGTGAGCAGGTGTGCTATATATCGATTTGCACTTCTGTGAAAAGTTTGTTATTAGTTTTGTCAGTTGATTTAATTAGCTACGGAGAGAATAGAGATATTTCGGTCGGGGTCGCCCGCGTGGATGTCAATACTTCCCAATTTGTATCGAGTTTGTTCACAATTTCATAGGTTTTAATTTTTTTTTGCGCGGAACCCTGATTCTTTTCTAAAATAAAAGTAGCCTAAGTTACTCCTTATAACATCAGCTATCTGCCAGTGAAAGTCCCGTCAAAATCAGTCCAGCCATTTCAGAGATTAGCCGGAACAAACAAACAGACAGACAAAAATTTTAAAAATTGTCTTTTTGTTATAAGTACCGTATACAGGGTTATTGGTTAAACACCAACAACCTCGTACGGGGTCATTGTACTCATCATTATGAACAACTTTTACTATGGGACCAAAACTGAAATCGTGAAAAAAAAATCAGCTGTTCAGTACATTTATGTTAGCATAATTCGTCAAAATGTACTGAACAGCTGATTTTTTTTCGCGATTTGGTCCCAAGTATAAGTTGTTCATAATGATGAGTACAATGACCCCTTATGAGGTTATTGGTGTTTTACCAATAACCCTGTATACTTTCATATGTATTAGGTTGGGGAAAAAGTCTTTTCGCATTATAGTATGTATGAACTTGTAATAAAATCTCTTTGGCTATACTATTTGTATCTGGCTGGTTTTGGTATCATTGAAAGTTTAAATTTTAAAGAACATAATTCCAAATTCAAATTAGGAAAATGTGTGATTTTCATTTGTCCTTCGTACCGTCAAGATGAGTGAATCTAATGAAGAAATTCGATACATTTTAAAATTTTACTACAAAAAAGGTAAAAGAGCAACGCAAGCCGCGAAAAAAATTTGCGATGTTTATGGACCTAGTGTAGTGTCTGTGAGAGTAGCACAAATTTGGTTTAAGCGTTTTCAATCCGGAAATTTTGATGTCAAAGATGCACGTCGCTCTGGTCGCCCTATTACGGATAAAATGGATGCCATTTTTGAAAAAGTGGAGCAAGATCGGCATATCATTAGTTACGAAGTAGCTGAAGAACTGGAAATTGACCACAAAACAGTTTTGGCGCATTTGAAACCAACTGGGTACACAAAAAAGCTCGACATTTGGGTACCTTACGAGCTCACTGAAAGAAACCTAATGAACCGTGTACTCATTTGTGATTCTTTATTACGACGTAATGAAACCGAACCTTTTTTGAAGAAGCTGATAACTGGTGATGAAAAGTGGATCACGTATGACAAGAAGGTGCGAAAAAGGTCGTGGTCAAAGGCCGGTCACAGACTGCCGGCTTCACAGACTGTGGCGAAACCCGGGTTAACTCGCAACAAGGTGATGCTATGTGTGTGGTGGGATTGGAGGGGCATTATTCATTATGAGCTGTTACCATCAGGCAGGGCCATCGATTCTGAACTCTACTGCGAACAACTCATGAGATTAAAGCAAGAAGTTGAGAGAAAGCGGCCGGAATTAATCAACAGAAGGGGTGTGGTTTTTCATCATGATAACGTTAGACCTCACACATCTTTAGCCACTCAGCAAAAATTAAGAGAGTTTGGCTGGGAGGTGTTAATGCATCCGCCGTATAGTCCTGACCTTGCACCATCAGATTTCCACCTGTTTCGGTCTCTTCAGAATTCTTTAGGCAGTGTCAGGTTAACATCACGAGAGGACTGCCAAAACCACTTGTCGCGGTATTTTGACCAGAAGTCCCAAAATTTCTATAGCAATGGGATCATGTCCCTACCTACAAGATGGCAAAAAGTTATCGAACAAAATGGTACCTACATACTTTAGATATATGTAAATAAACTATATTAAAAATGTTTTGAATTTTCTTAAAAAATGCGAAGAAACTTTTTCCCCAACCTATTATTTAGGAAAAGCTGTTATTTTGACATTACACACTAGACACTTAAAGGACATGTGATGAAATGGGCTTGGAACATGAGCAACTATCATGTGCTGTTTTTCTGATAGGGAAAAATATCCAGGATGGCCTTACAAAAACAAAAAAAATATTAGAACCACCATTATTTAATAAATAAATATTTTAAATCCAGTTATTTTTTATCGCAATATTATTTTTGCACATTGAAACACTCCTGTCAGTTGTCATTTCGCTTAAATTGTCATTGTCAAAATCGCTATTTTCCCGTTTGCTTAGGAATCTTAGGATTTTAATATGTTTATTGTATTTCTAATTTACTTGATAATCACAGAGCATGTAACTTTATTGATAATAGCGAAATCATCATTTGAGAGGGCCTCATAAGGCAGTTGTCCCACTGCCAGCTAGGAAGCGACTAACTATCGGCAATTTTCTCGCTCAAGAAACGTACAATAGTTATAAATTCCGTGTAAACAAGAGATGCATAAATTAATAGTTGATCGCCGACTGTTCACACTGCCGGCGAGGACTCCCTCCACTGGTTTTTAAAATAATACCCGCTCAGCGATGCTCGCTTGGCGGTCAGAGCTCACGCCGAGACCAACCAGCGGTCATTTCTGCCTAGAGTGCACATATTACGAATTCAGAACAATTACTAGAACTATCACTGTTTTAGTAGAGATGAGTTTGAATATTTACTTGCTTTAGTCGACTGAAACCCGTGTGGGACTGTGGGAATCGTCCGTCGCACTCGGACACTCACTGTTAGCCCAGCGACAAAACTAACGGAACTACACACTCGCTGCTCGCTGTTCCCAACTTGTTTTCAGTTGCTAGTTCTACTCGCTACTCGTTCATCGCCAGTGGGACAATTGCCAAAGTCCTCAGTGGTGTGTAGTCCGCCAACCCGCACCAGGCCAGCGTAGTGGAAGCCTAACACTCATTCTGAGAAGAGGCCCGTGCCCAGCAATCAGACAGTAATGGTCTGAATTTATTTTATTTATTATTAGCGAAATTGTGTTATCGCAGAAGCGCTATTATTTACAATATAATGATTTATGATAAGGATAATGAATTACATGTACAACACATGTGCGATAGATAAGTTTAGATCTGAGCGCTGTTTAATATACTAAACATTAATATTTAGATAATACAAATATAATGCTGCACTGTTCCCGAGTCACATAGCCTGTGTTAAAAAAGAAAAGTAGACACTAACTACCATAGTTAATCTTACTCGGGAACAGTGCAGCATTAGAATGTCTAAATCTTTATATTTAAACCGCGCTCAGGTCTCAACTTATCGCGCACGGACTGTACCAAATATCCTTATTTTCTCCTACAATTTGGGACTTTGAAGTTGGTAAACTGTGTGTAAAATTACTGACTACTGATGGTTATATGCATCTCTTCCAAGGCGGATCATTATACCTGACACAGACTAGACTGGATTGGATCTGTTAGCCTTTTGTTAATAGTCGCTCCAGCAAGCCGGAATACGTGAACAATTTGTACTAGGTAGAGAAATAAAAGAATATTGTATTTGCTTATAATCAAATCAAGTCATTTATTCAAACTGGGCTGAGAATCAACACTTTCAAAATTACATAAGACAGTCCCCCAAAACGCCCACCCTTCACCACTTCATAGTGCTTTAACTGAGGAGAAGAAGTGACGCAACAAACTCCCCAGCAGCACAGCTGTCTGTTCAGTTAAAAAAAAATTGATTCTATACAATAGTACGCAAAATAATTTAGGTACATAGGCGACACAAAACATTAAATTAAATTAAACTAGCACACGCCAATATACCAACAAAAAAATATCGAAAACTATACAACTATATTCAAGCAGAAATAAAAATACAAAACTAAAAACGTAAACAGAACTTTATACCTAAATAAGCCTCCAGGCTTATAGGGCGTGCCCACTTACATATTATAGCTATATGTACCTAGCCGTAACTCGAAGTTATAAAATGATAAAATAATAATAATAACATCGTTTATTTATAAAAATGGTGCAGATTTACAATAACTTAAAAATTATAGAGGGCACAGTTGCTCATTTGCCTGAACTAGATAGAACCTATGTTTCAGGCTAGAATGGTGCTTAAAAATTTAAAATATAAGATTAACAAAGGAGAAGACTAAAATAAAAACTAATATTTATATTAACACTTACAAGACTAACATGTTTTATTTACAGACAAGAAGTAAATCCTCTGTCTCACTGTATGATATGCTAAGTAAAAATTGCAGAATAATCTTTTTTCAGTCGTAATTATTTAATTTATATATACTTAATTTCCTATTTAATTTATTGTAAATAAATGGGCCTAAAAATGTATAAAATCTGTTTATAAAAACATATTTAGAGGATGCATTTGACTCACATACAATATCATTCCGTCTCTTATTAGTACTTTCAATGTATGTAATATAGGCGAGCATGGTGTGCTGTTTTAATACCAAGTGCGTTATAAAAAGCTGGCGAACAGTCAGCACGTTACAGGATTTGCGTAGCAGATCTGTAGGATAGAGAAAGGGATGGATGTTTGCTACTTTTAAAATTGCTGTCTGTGCTCTTTCAAGAGGCAGTAAGTATTAAATAAAATAAAGCAAGCAGTGACATCTAAGGGAGCATGACGAACTTGCTGCCGTTTGCTCAGGCAAGAATAATATGAACAATTGTTGAGGTCACTAGCTAACCACATATTCCAAAACCACTCATAAGACATTGTAATGAGTAGATCATGTCAATGATAAATAAAAATTAAATTAAAATAAATTGACTTTTACTGGCAATTAAATAATTATATGAACTCATATAACCTATCTGAAGGTAACGTAATTCTGAAGAAAGAACATAAACATTCTTTTGAGTCAATCACAGCGACCTACTATTCTGCCGTCATAAGGAAAAAACCGGTCAAGAGCGAGTCGGACTCGCGGCACCGAGGGTTCCGTACCATCATTTATAAAAAAATGTGCTATTTAGAGCCATCGTTTTATTATTCCTGTAATCTTTACATAAACTTGTATCACACAGGATAATTTCAGATGTTTCTCTATGCAAAGTTCGGAGATAAGGCGGGGAACGGTATTTTTTTTACATTTTTTATCAAAAGTCGAAAACTATCCGGCCTAAAAAAGAGAAAAAAATGTTTGAGAATGTGCAAATAGCAGCCCTAGTAGCCCCCTTCGAATTTTTAAGACCCCTTTTCAGTCCAGTTTGTTATAAAAAGATATATCAAGCCCAACAAATGAGTTACGAACCTTATGAAGCCGGTGAAATGGAGCACGCAATTTGTCCTTATTTCTGGTGTTAACATTGTGAATATCACTGTTTTTAGTGTATATATGTATATTTTGTCTAATACGTTAAACTGGGGTTACGGGGTTATTTTGATAACAACTTTCGACTTAAGAAAAACTTATTTTTATAATATCTACAATGCCATATCAGAAGTGCAAATTACTGATAAGTTTCTTTTTGATATGGCATTGTAAATATTATAAAAATAAGTTTTTCATAAGTCGAAAGTTGTTATCAAAGTAACCCCAGTTTACCGTAAACATATAAGATGTTGGCAAAGATGACTTGTGATGCCACCGTGAGAATACCAATATATTTAAAAAAATTCTCTCAGAAACTCTGGCACCTAGCTGGTAAATTGCTCGAACAGCTTGTTTTTTTTAAGAACAAATAATATTTTGAATGTCATCGGCTTTGCCCCAGAGCAGAATACTGTAGGACATAGCGCTATGAAAATAACTAAAATAAATATGTGTTTCAGCAGAGCAACATCCGCATCTTAGTGAACGACCTTTTGTACAGCCATATTGTTCGTCATGAAGGAGGCTATTTAAATTAAAATGTCTTACACCCGTATTTATAAACAAGCAATTACTTGCTGCTAAGTAATTTCTTTGTGAAATAAGACAAGACAAGTAATTTCTTTGTGATAGAATTCTTCATTTTAAAATCTTATTATATAAGTAGTCGAGTAATATACGTTACTTACTCGAGTAAATGCTTGATTAAGAATCAACGTTCCATTGCAAAATCAATGGTCTCTCAACTCTCAATTATTAAGTAAAGACAATGGTGACTATTACTTGGCTAAGAATTGTAACCTTTGACAGTTCTAACTTCAAGCAAATACTAAACTATAGAAAAAAAATCATTACTTGAGTAATTACTTTTACTGAAGTATTCACTTTTACTTCTTTATAAATATGGGTGTTAGGATAGAAATAAGCCTAAAATTGCCAACGTCATTTTTATTACCTGATTTAAACAATGGTATGATCTTACTAGTTTCCATGAAGTCACGAAAAGTTCCTAAATCAACATATTGTAATTAACAGTAATTGTAACAGCTAGATAGGGGGCTACGATGTCTATTACTTAATAGTTTAATGAAGATATATTTATTCTACCTCTTCATTTCCTACATCTTCCCTTACAATTATATTGTCAAGAAACTGTGCAGGCGGTAATATGTTGTTTTGATGCCGAGCCCACCCAAGATACCATAAATGATCGTCATTAATACATTAGGCGCGGAAGACGCACATGCGCATTTTCATAACTTTCTTCGAGTGCGGCGCGCCGCACATGTGCGTTCGTTGTGCATCTCTATTGTTTCGAAAACATCGTAAAATAAGGGTCGGTAAGGGTGTAGCATAAAGAAGCGTTTGCATAAAGAATTAATAATAAGCTGACAATGTGTTAAATGAGCACAGCTTCCAACAGTTCGCTTCCCTACTATACAGCTGCAGTAGGTAGTAATATTCACAAATTCTCTCCTCCCAACTATTTCATTTGGTTAATTTTATCAAGACATAAGTACTTATAATATTTTTTTATTGCTTTGATGTCTTGACCTGATCCTGCCTCTTAGTAATACTGTCTCATGTGATGGCATTATGCCTGCTGGGACATTTGTGATTTCTAAGCTTTCACTTATTTCAACCAAAAATGTCCCATTTGCACGAATATGCTCCCCATAATATGACCTGGTTTGCTTTATTTGGTAAATTCCAAGACTAAACAAAATCAAGTCTGACATTTCCAATACAGGGAAACTATTTATTTGTGGTAATTGGGCATCATCTATTCTTATAAAACTGGCTCGGCGTCTATGCTCAAGCACATAGTCACCTAAATAGTTCGGCATGTTAACTCTTTGCATTGCTCTGTCTAAGATTGCTTGAGCATCAGAACGGTTGGTTATAAGAGGATGGAAATTATTCAATATGGCTGCGCAAATTCTAAAATCGTTCATTAAGTTTCTTGATGCAACATTAAAATATTTATTTCTGAACATCTTGAAATCACGTTTAAACCGACCATTCACTACTTCAATTACCCATATGCAAGCCGAGATTTATTTGCTTTTATCATGGACAATTGTGTTTCACCTACATCTAGAGTCTCTGTCTTGTGTACTGAGAATCCTAATGAGGTAAGTAGTCCTATAGCATCCCGAAACCATCTATCTAGCAAAAACACATCATTGTCTCTAAAATAATTTCTGAGAGCACCACTGGGTGAAAAAAGTTCATTCTAATCTGGGCATCAGATGTTGTAGCAGCATATGGACCATAAACGTCTAAAATAAATCCATCTGTGGTTGCCATTATAAAAGATTTCAATAGATTGGCATATTTATATAAGCTATAGGTTTTTTTGGAATAGGTAATTAGACGACTTTTGCAAATATATATACATGTATATGTGCCATCAAAGATTACTATAGGATTACTTTCCTGTGTGCCAAATAGACCCTGTGGAATCAGAAGATTTCTGTCGGACAAGCTTGTTCTTGGGATATTACTAATGCCCAAATGTAAAGGTACATATGATTCGAATAAGCAGCTACGGGTCTTCTTTACATACTGGCAGACTGTATAAGTTGATAAAAGAAACAAAGAGGCAATGCATCAAAAAGGTTCTCCAGTCCATATTCTTATTAAATACATACCAAGTGCTGTTTTAGGTTTTCTACATAAATTGGACAATTGAGCTATGCAAGTTAATATTGCCAGAAAGTTCAAAACGGTCAAGCCTGTCCAGTATCGACAAGTAGAATACTATTTGTCGATACTAGACAGGCTTGACCATTTTTAAAGATTTTTCAACATTTTCAAAGTCTATAGTGTTATTTACATTCCTCCGTTACAAGTCAAGCATTTCAGTAATATGCACCTGGTTGAATTCAGTTACGAATTCAAATTCAGCAAGAAAGTCCCAATTGTATTAACTTAAATGTTCTTCACACAGCCGAGCATTTTTAGTGATGTACAGTTTTTGATGTGTGAGAATATTTTCTTTAAAAACAATGGCACACGTTTCTTTTCCTGATTCATACAATCCGGAACAAAACAATGAGTAGTGGTATCTGGAGTGCGCCTATAACCATCTAAAGTAAGGCTTACACCGTTCTCGGAGAACATTTTCAATGTCTGTACTGGCAGAACTGGGAGCCTCCACTGCAGAGCTAGATCCACAATCCATGAATGGATTTGGTTCTTGCGGAATCTCATCATTATCTGTGCTGGCAGTACTTATTGTGAATAATACGGATCCACATTCTGCAGGTGGTGGTGGTTGCCGATGAGCCCTTAGCCAACAAGCATTACATGCACGGGCGTTAGAAGGCATCTGCAATTGAAGGCACAATTAGTTTTAGTAATTCTAATGTGGGTGAATAATAAAAACAGTCACAGTCACACAAGCTGCTCAAGTTAAGCTTGAATTGCTACTGAATTATCTTGATATTACTATATTATTTAGAGTTATATTAGTTGGAATAAACTATACAACAAGCAAGTACACTTACAACAAGAGGGCTGATTATATTGGCGGAATAAATCTATTCAGTAGCACCATAATTTAGTTGATGAGAGCGTCTCCCAGTTCATCTGGCAATAGATATGCCACAACATACACAAACTGAGTCATGGCCAAATTGACGTTCACCTACATTGCCTTCATTCCTGTTATTTGATTCAAGAATCAATAGGCTAACACACTCGTGACATAGGTAGTCTTCATCGATTACCTAAAACAAGAAATACTTCATATATTAATCTAAAAGTACATTAATCTATAAGTACAGGAATTTGTTAATATTTTATACTCTTTTTCAAGTTGATGATGGTTATGACTATGCTAATAAGGTAACTCAACGTTTGCATGAGCCTGAGCATAACCCAACCCATTTTCTATTGTTAACGTGCACAAATGAGGAATGATAAACTGTAAATAGACTATGCAAATGAAAATCAGTATTATAAAACTGCTGAATGGATAACCTGGTACCTTGTTTTCAGGGTATGCAGATTTTAGCTACATAGGTACTTGTCTGACAATCCATTCTTCTGATACAGAGATAATCTCAAGATCCAAATGTGTTGCATTGTACTGATATGGTTGTGTAATTGGAATAGCAATCCAGCAATTAATGCAGCGGGGCATGATGGTGAGGATTATATGAAAGATAAAAACATTAGTGTGGTACTATGGTTTCAGAGCCTGTGAAGAGTCGGTCTACGGAAATCAATTAATTGTGTTACGGCAAATCTGGACGCAACAGATCTTATGAAGTACTTGCTATATAGCCACAAGACTATGGATTATTCTAGGCCATACCTCTTGATTCGATCGTTTGTTAGAATCCCATCTCATAGAAAATAGGTACTAACCTTAAACTCGTGTGCAAAATCCAAGTTCGAGGGAGAAAATCTCAGGTTGGTCAGTATCGCCGGTCGTGAGTGTTAAAATCGTGTCCAGTCAGTGTATCCAAATTAAAAAAATTAAAAGGTCAATGGATCGTCTTCTGAAATAAGATAAAACAACAAACTTGCTTGCAAACAAAAAGCAAACAAATTCTTCTCCTTTGTATACTTAGTTAGACGCATTCAGTATTGCCATATGGAGGAGGCTTGAAATCTACATTTTCACTTTAAAAAATCCGTATAAAATCCGTACTACCAATCTGAATAAAATTCCGTATGAATTCCGTATAAAAATGAAACTATTAAGATTATTTATACACATCATTTAAACATTCATCATTTAAACATGTCTGAATTATTCTTTTAACTAATTTCCCTAAAAGTTGTTTTTATAAACATATCTCCCTTTTTGCTACGTGTGAGCCAAACCTTGATTTAAAGTAGATTTTGTCAAGCAATCTTCGTTGAAGCGCTGCATTTTGCGTGATTTTTTTTGCACCTCCAGGCATTGTTTTCAAAGTACACTTATTTATTTCACTAATACTACAACGACGAAGTAAAATTCGGTCCTAACAGGTAGGTGCTGCTGAATAAAGCCCACTTTCCACTATGGGATATAATATATATTATATCCCGCGATCGGCCTTTCCACTGTGAGAAATATATCTTTCTCCAGTTTTCGTTCCTTATTGGATCACGCCACACGCGTCGTTCACAAACCAAATCGATCTTCTAAACTAAACGCATAAGTATTGTTTTGCTAGGTACCCTCGACAGTACAAACAAATAGAATAGGTTTGCGAATGAGCATACGGACAAGGTCACTCAGGTAATGATAGACATGAACTGAGGGTAGCGACAGCGCACGGCGTGGAATGGTGTGCGGGGGGACAGGAGGCGAAATATAATATGAAAGTATCACAACACAACAACCTCTTAAAGGGTCATTGTACTCATCATTGTGGACATGTTTTACGATGGCCCAAACCTGAAATCGCGAAAAAAAATCAGCTGTTCAGTACATTTATGTTCGCATAATTCATCAAAATGTACTGTAACAGCTGATGTATTTTTTCGCGATTAAGGTTTGGTCTCATAGTAAAAGTTGTTCATAATGATGAGTACAATGACCCCTTAAGAGGTTGTTGGTATTTTACCAATAACCCTGTATATTACATCTCAGTGGAAACGGTTCTATTTAAAAGTACGGTGAGCGATATTAATCTATATCTCGAGATGTAATATAAGTTACATTATATCCCATAGTGGAAAGTGGGCTTGAGAGTTTTCGAAACTATAAAGATTGAATGAATAAACTAATAGCCTTTCTCTTTCATTTCGCATAAAATAGAACAAGACAGCTGTTAGAGCTATTGTCTTGATTCACGGTTTCGAACGTGAACTATGGCACGGGATTCTCCACATTTCATTTTTATTACGGTTACGGCTCTATTATGTGCTATTGCAATGAAATGAAAATAATAGTTCCGACAGATAGACTAAACTATGATTAATAATGAATACTACGAAAAAAATATCGGAATATGCTCTGCTCTGTACTGCATCTGCCTGAGGTCGATTCTATCTGTACGTAAATCCATATAAAAATCCATGCATGATTTATTTGTATTGGGCTTTCAAAATCCGTACAAATACGGACAAATCCGTATAATATAGCAACACTGCGCATTGGCTTTTAATTGAATTTGACACTTGATAGACGTTTGAATTTCACACTTGATTGACGTTTGAATTTGACACATGACAGTAATCCAACAGAATAATGTTGCCAAAATTAATAATTACTGTGGGTTGCAATTTAATTTTTTATTTATAATTATTTAAAAATATAATAACTAAAGATGGGTGATCCAAAAAAAATATTAAAAAATACCGTAAGTCTCCTTAATTTATGTACTTTCATAAAAATATAATCCCTTCTCGTTTCTAATTGCAAGCCCAGCCTCCATACAAAAAAATTACATGTCCTTTTATTTATTTGTATAGATAAGTAAGTACCGTACCCAAACTAATTGATGCACAACCCGGCCCATTTATACAATATATTTTGTTTTTCCAACAGGATCTTCAACGATGCCGATGGCGTGTCAAGCTAATTCATCAGATGCCTATAATTTGTCCAAAAGGTAAATGTCCTTTAACAAAACTTCTGTTCAAATGACGTAACAATAATTACTAAAGCTACAAAATAAATGTCTGTCGTACCGTAGATAACCACTACCTAATATGAGCTTCCTGCCCTGAAGTCATTTCTCCGAACTCGCGCACTTATTATACGGGACCATATCATGTTCCAACATAATTAACTTTATGATTATATGTCCATTTTTTGGAATCAAGTTACTCCGAAAATTTACGTCAATATTGTCATTATATTATACTTGAGAATATCCTCGTTAATGGTGTGAAGATATCAACAGAAAGATAATTGAATTTATAATTGAAATGAGTCAACGTTGACAGACAGCATGGCCAAAATGAGATGTTGCTTAAGGGGGAAGCGCCACGGTAGCCCACGAAATTCAAACTTTCTTACGTTTTTTTGTAATTTGCAGGTCAGTAATAGGTTGTATGTTGATCTACACATGATTCGCGACCGCAACAAATCTGTATTTATTTATAGAATTATAATAATTAAAATCATCAATACAATTGACAGGCCAGTTGGCGTGGTTGGTTAAGATACCACCTGCCATGTCGCAGGCCGTGGGTTCGATTCCCATCCAGGACAAACATTTGTGTGCATGAACATGTCTGTTTGTCCTGAGTCTGGGTGTAATTATCTATATAAGTATGTATTTACAAAAAAAAAGTAGTGTATGTAGTTTATCAGTTATCTGGTTTCCATAGTACAAGCTCTGCTTAGTTTGGGATCAGATGACCGTGTGTGAACAATGTCCTAAGATACACTCACAGGCACATTTAACCGCCCACCTATATCTTTCGTCACCCTGTTTGTTTAGCTTAACTATGGCTTATCCACTGTTCTATTTTTTGTCAAGTGGGTACTTTAGCAATAAATTAAACACTTATACCCGTAATTCGTTTGCTAAATTTGTGGCACCGAAGGGTTTTTGGAATTTAGTCGTTGTTTGACATTGTTGCCGATACGTTATCGTGTTAACATTTTTTGTTCTTTTCTGCCATAGTGTGTGAATATTGTTTAATTCAAGTTTCTAGAGTTCGTTTATTGTTTGTGACTCAAAAAAATGCCACTCGATGCAACTGGTGCAGCTAGGGCAGTGGCTTTGGCGGACGTGGGGTACAGCCAACGTCGCATCGCCCGTACACTCGGTGTACCTCGAACCACGGTACGGGATGCCATCAGACGGTTTCGGGAAACTGGCTCATACACCCGTAGGCCAGGTCAAGGCCGACATCGATGCACTTCAGCCCGCGATGACCGTTTCGTTGTCAGCAATGTGTTGAGAAATCGTTTTTGCACTGCTACCGAAGCTCGTACGCGTCTTTTTGAGGTGAGAAATGTCAGTGTGAGTGAACGTACGATTAGAAGAAGACTGGCAGAGAGTAATCTGAGGGCTTTTCGTCCAGCTCGTGCTCCACAACTGCTCCCACAACACCGTAGAGCTAGACTTGCTTTTGCCCGAGAATATGCTGGCTGGACTGTGCAGGAATGGAAGGACATACTGTTCTCAGATGAGAGCAGAATAGCCTTAAGTGGTCCAGATGGACGTCAGCGTGTCTACAGGCGCCAAAACGAAAGGTTTGCTCCATGCGCTATAACCGAAACAGTGGGTTACCAGGGAGGGTCCATAATGGTTTGGGGAGGTATCTCTTACGTGGCTCGTACCGATCTTGTTGTGTTCGATAGAGGCAGTGTGAACGCTCAAAGATACGTGCAGGAAGTTCTTCAAGACCATGTCATACCTTTTGCACCATGCATTGGTGACAACTTCACATTAATGCATGACAATGCACGATGCCATACCGCTAGAGCCGTCTCTCAGTACCTTAATGAAGTCGGGATTCAAGTTTTACCATGGCCGGCACGCAGTCCCGATCTTAACCCAATTGAGCACATTTGGGACAACCTCAAAAGACGTGTGCGAGCAAGAGTACCAGCCCCTACGACCCTAGGAGAGCTCAAGACGGCTGCGGTGGAGGAGTGGCACAATATCCCCCAGTCAGATATCCAAGATATCATGGATGGACTGCCAAACCGGCTCCAAGAAGTCATTAGAGCCCGAGGCGGCAACACCCATTATTAATAAAAAAAAAATCTTTTAATTGCGACCACTTTTTTCAAAATAAATATTGTTAAATTTTCATCAAAGTTTTTCACAAAATCGATTTTTGGTGTGAATGCTCTAATAAACAACTTTTTTTACAAGACTTATGCTTTTTTTTTAAACCTTAAGGGTAGCTTGCAACGTACCTGTCATCAAATGTGGTATAAGTTTGACGATTTCTGCAAATTGAAAGAAATATAAGGTGGGCGGTTAATTGTGCCTGTGAGTGTATTATTATATTATAATTCTCCAAGTTCATATTACTCTATTGACTGACTAATTCATGAAATCTTGACATTTGCGGATTTTTCTAACTTATGAAGTTATATTACTGATTGTAATGATTATAATTCTACACATATATGTTTGTAACGCTCGCGAATTATATTTGAATTAATATAAAACCTAATACTGACCAGCAAATTGCAAAAAACGTAAGAATATTCTAATTTCGCGGGATACCTTAGCGCTTCCCCCTTAACCACAATAATTAGTTATTGTCACCTCCAGTCGAATTAACACAATATAAAAATGAAAAATAAGTATGTCTCTTTATACATTATTTAATTCTACGTCCTGCTAATCATTATGAACACTTGATTGAAATCTTAAGACGAAAGCTCCAGGTAGCCCGCGAAATACTGATCTGATTACGATCGCGACCGTAACAAGTATGTATTTATATAATTATAATCATTAAAATCATCAATAGATCTCTTTAAGTTCATATAATCCTAATGAATGACTATTTCATGAAATCTTGACATTTAGAATTATAAGGAGTTTTATTACTGATTCTAATAATTATAATTTTGTAAATACAATACCTATATGTTACGGACGGAAATCATACTTTAAACGACATAGAACAAACGTAAGAAAATTTGAAATTCGCGGGCTACCTGGAGCTTACCCCTTAAGTAAGAAAAATAAAAAGCGACAACCTCGAAAAAATTAATTCTATTTGTTGAAAGTTGGAACTGTCATAATCGTAAACAAGTTTAAATATTGTAACCGGTTCTT
Source organism: Dicycla oo (assembly GCA_948252095.1). NCBI lineage: Eukaryota > Metazoa > Arthropoda > Insecta > Lepidoptera > Noctuidae > Dicycla > Dicycla oo. The sequence goes on along the minus strand of OX411711.1, from coordinate 9,321,704 downwards.
TAATCATAGCATCAGGATCCTTGCAACGGTCATGACAGCGACGTTATTAACACTATTATCTTTAAATAATAAAGTCCTATCTAAACACACTAGTAAGTACACAGGTTTGCATGCAAATGCAGCTCCGAAACAGGCGTTCATGTGATTATATTAATAATTTTAACGCTTTTAATGGGTATTTGTTTATTCGTGGCGCGTTAAAGGCGATTAACCGCTAACGAGTGACGATAAAGAACGATATAATTTGCATACGCGCCGCGTGCGACGACTCGCCGCGACAAATCGCTGTGCCTTGCGCAGGCGCTGCGTTGTGTCCGAGTTTTATCGCACCGTTGTTTACGACTGTACCTATCTACACTTTATTATGCAATATTTCTTTATTTAATTGGCTGTTTAAATTTGAGAAGATGTAATTTATTGATTTAAAAAAATTACAAGGTATTCTGGATGTTGCGATACAAAAATCTTAAAAACTGAGATAAAATTAAAATGATAAAGATCAAAACGTTGCGACAATACTTTATGTAAATATTGTAACCGACTTTTAAATCCATATAATATATATTCCTCATATTATTCAGATGATCCAAACCAAACGAACTTAATAACATACATTAATGTATAGGTATAATATTTATACGGTAATAAATTATATCTATAAATTATAATTAATTTATTATAAAACCGAATCGTGTTAAGTACTTACAATAAAGAGGTTGAAGAACTTTCTAATAGAACACCTAATTTATTAGCACATTCAACAACCGGTGTTGACTTATCTGGTGAAGATATCTCACAAAGTTAAGCCAATACCTGAATACAGTTTTAATAGATTGTTTCCACGAAATCGAAGTTCGGTGAGTAGTTTTGGGGTAGGAGTGTAGGACAGACGAAGAGTTATCTCTGAGTTTTACGAGAGAAGCTGTAAAAAATAAATACTTATGACATAAAGCTGTCCTGTTACATTCCCACATAGTAATAAGCAGCGGGAGTGCTACCGTGCGCGGCGCCTTTGAAGTCGCGGCGGAGCAAAAAGAACTACTTGATACGACAAATAACTAGAGATAACCGGCACCCGCCTCCACCGGCGCCCGCTTTTTTCTGCTTATTCAAACTAATTCGCCGACACGCTAACGGAGCTTTTAGCCTCTTATCGCGGATTCCTACATACCTCGACACCGAAATTCAAATAATAAAATTTAATAAGTTGAATACCTACCAACAAAATGGCGCGCAATTCGCGTGCTCCTCACTATTGACGCATTCTGATTCTACATTCGCACCTCCGAATAAAGCTTTCATTACAGTCGTACAAAAACCCATTTGTGAAGAATAAAATAGAAAGACGCACAATGGACGCGCTGATATTTCGTATAGAAAGTTCCCCTTCGAGGAATGGATGTAAAGATTTTAGGGCACAACAGGAGCTTTATTGTGGAATTATGCGGACGAGGCGTGCAAGAAAATAAAACAAAGTGCAAAGGTGTCGATGGAAATATAAAGGTGAGAATAGGGACGTGCAAATGTATAGGTAAACATAACAGTCGATTTTTATTTGATCAGGTGACTGCAGATACTTAACATAAAAGCTAAAAACTATATAACCTTTAATTAAGAGCTCAGCGTTAATAAAATTAATAGCAAACGAGCCTCTCTAAAATAACCTTAAACTATAAATCACCCAAACTCGTTTCGAATAACGTATTAATTGTACATTCAATAAATTATTGATAAATTGCTGCTTGAATCGGTAATCCTAATTAATTAGTCGATAATATTACAGAACAGCACATCACTAGGTAGGTTCAGCAGAGTTGCGCGTTTGTAAAATGCACTTCAGTTAGTCCACGCGAGGGTTTGTTTCACAGGCGGGGAAAAATGTCGACGTTTATTATTTCTCCCACACATTTGCATTATGAAGTATACTTTGTACTATGGAGGGAACATAGTAAAACAAGTTGCCGGAAAACCGCTAAATAAATAACTGTTTAACATTTTAGAGCATTACCACATCCCATAACGACGTGTGATAATAGATGCCATAAAACACAGCAATGTGCTAAGAATAGATAGTGGACGTAAAATTAAAAACGTTTTAGGTAGTACAGGTTGCAACCGCGGTCATTTCATAGGTGTTTCCAAAGTTAATGGTGTGAAGTATCGAGTATGGTCATCGGCAGCTGTGACTCCATTGGTCTTGTATGAACTTTTAACGCTACCGTTTCTATCTGTAACTGTTATAGAAACCATGTAATAAGAGCCGCACGGGTCGATCCATCAGGTTAAGCTACGCTTGCCGGGGTTGGTCCGTGGATGGGTGACCATCTTTTCATACCAAGACTCCTCCGTGCCTCGGAAAGCACGTTAAGCCGTTGGTCCCGGCTGTCATTCGAGGATCTTTGACAGTCGTTACGGGTCGTCAGAAGCCCGAAAGCCTGACAACCAGTGTTACCACGGGGTATCGTATTACCCAGTAACTGGGTTGTGGAGATCAGATAGGCAGTCGCTCCATGTAAAATACTGGTATTCAGCTGCATCTGGTTAGACTGGAAGCCGACCCCAACATAGTTGGGAAAAGGCTAGGTAGAATGATGATGAACTATATTACTAGCGTATAGTAGCACCTCAGTGATAGAAACAAGATATTCTCAGCACGGAACGTCGCGTCCCCAAGTAACATTGACATTATTTTTTGTGAGGTGACATTTAATTATCCCTGCATCCAATAAAAGGTTTCCATTACTCAGAGCACAGACGCGCTGCGCTAGACAGAATTAGCCGATTATAAATCTGCGACACGAGCACACGACACGAACCAAATTTGTCGCCTTAATTGTAAACAGCTATAAAATATGGCATCGCAATGCGCTCGAGATAGTCGCTTTGCTCGTAAAAGACGCTCGTAATCGGTTATTTATCGATACTATATCGATGTTCGTAAAAAGAGAATATGCTCTACACACACATCCTGACATGGATTGTAAAAGTTACGAAGAATTTTATGTTTCTGCAACAATAAATTGTTATTTTCCCAGAAACGATATGGCCTTAATGCAGAAAAGAACTTAATAATAACGATTTGTCTCAAATACAAATTTATTTGTCACAGGTGGAAAAGGACTTCTTACCATAATAATAATTATACAGATCGCTGTAACATACCCATAGGGCGCACAATATCTAATAATCATTCAAAATCTATTTTATCATTAATATCATAATTTTGTTGGTAATTTAATTGGTATGGTATGGTATTGGTATAAGGTATGTGATATGGTATTTTAAATAAACCTTTGTACTCCTAATTATAATTATGTATTTTTCTGTGTGTACATAAATGATAAAATAAATAAATAATTTATGTCAAAATACATTATAATTAATTAATACTATCACTCATGTCAAAATACATTAACATGGAGTCTTATGGAGTGTACACATAAAAGTTGTCAAAATAAAAGATGTGGGAAGAACAAACTGATAAAACGAAAAGGTTTCGTGACCAATTTGGATGTGCAAAAACTAACAAAGACCCTTTAAAAAAATAAATTGACTACATTATCGACAATTGAGGACCGCACGATTCATCGCATAGCAGATAAGTACTAAAAAGGTAATATATCGCGTTACATTACGTGGCAATTGGACCGTAGATAATTGCGTAACAGCATTTGTCGAAAAAACGTCAGACAGTGTAGTCAGGTGTAAAACGTTGAGGTTTTCGGAGTCACCGTGCCGGAAGTGAGGTGGGGTAATGCGATCCAGCATTGTTCGTCCGTCAGCCTGCCTGGGCTTTGTCCCTAACAAGATTTGGCCGAACGTCTTTCGATCAAAGCTGATCAGCGACACAAAAGCCCTGTGAAATTAAAGTCTGTAAGAACGGATCTGAGGCGCGAAGAGCTCACTTTAATTTTATAGATGTCGTAGGATGATTTGATAATTAGGATTTTCGCGAAAACCCTATGGATATTGCGAAAACACGGATAATTAGATAATGGTGAAAACATTTTTCAATCTTACTGGGAAAAAGATAGGGTTTTTGCAAAAACACGAATCGCTCTAGTAATATTGCAAAACGAAACTTTACATATTATGAAATAAGAACGCTGATTGGCCGGTCTGAGCGCCCAAAACGAGATCTTCTCTGATTGGTTGACGTTCCAAATGTCAATCATTCACGCACGTTGTTTTGTTTATGTTTGTGTTTTTGAGAGCGATTCAGTAGTCTTTTGTTTTAAAAGTGGTTAAAAGTCCAACTTGAAAAATAGTGGTGGAGGTGTGATCTTTAAGTACAAAATGACAGATACAAACCTCTTTATACAAAGAACCCGAACAGCTGATAATACTTCAAAGCTCACAGGGTTTACCCTGTGAGCTACTGTGTGTGTACTGTGTGTTACTGAATTAGATTTGGCCAGTAAGCATGTTCAATGTTACTAGAATGACTCGTTTTTTTGCAAAAACCCTATCTTTTTCCAGTAAGATTAAGAAATGTTTTCACCATTATCTAATTATCCGTGTTTTCGCAATATCCCTAGTTTTCGCGAAAATTCGAACTATCAAATCATTCTACGACATAGATACCACGAAAAAAGTTCAGCCAGTTTTTTGATTGTAGAATAAATACGAAAATATATAATAATAATATCCTGGGACATTTTCACACACGGTCATCTGGTCCCAAACTAAGCAGAGCTTGTACTATGGAAACCAGATAACTGATATACTACATATACTACTTTTTTTTTTTGTAAATACATACTTATATAGATAATTACACCCAGACTCAGAACAAACAGACATGTTCATGCACACAAATGTTTGTCCTGGATGGGAATCGAACCCACGACCTGCGGCGTGATAGGTGGTATCTTAACCAACCACGCCAACTGGCCTGTCATATATATTATATATATATATTTTTTTTTTACACTTTTTGTCCATTTTTTTAGGAACACTGGATGGTGAAACAAAGAGCTTTAGATTGCAAAGACGGGTTTACCTTTTGTCAATAGAAGAGTAGTTATTTATAATAATGTCGCTGCTAAACAATCCGCGCGCAATTTTCTTGAAAACAATTCGTTTAATCGATCCCGAGTCAATTTACGAGCTAACTTCATACTGCTACTGGCGAAATACTGAAGCCATATAAAACGGATTGGAGCGGAATTGAGTGAAAACGCTGTGCTTGCGTTTGTGGATCAATATTCTCGCTCTCGCTGAAAACAATTTTAATAAATGGTTATTTTTGTAAGTACTTAGGTACTTACAGTTTTTACAAAATTATTTAAGATTGGAGAAACAGCACTCGAAGATTGCACATTTTTACGTCAAAATAGACAATAATAAAGTGAGCTGAGTTTTCCTGAATAAAATCAAGGTGCAGTCTACGAGGGGCGCAGGAGATGTACACAACATCCCGGAGCAGATAATGTGTGCTATAATCACCACCATCCCTCACCACCGCGCTGTTACATGTGCCATTTACCCCCAACCTCCCCTTCCCATTTAATTACACCGTAATGCAACAACACGTGCATTCAATCAATTTATTGAATTAATCAGAGCAGACACACTAGCAATTGCAACAAATTAAGCAAACAATAAAACACTGCTTTACATATTCTCAGTTCGTACACTTTAAAACAAATTGCAGTTCATAATGCAATGATTAAACCGGAGACTATCTTATCTACCGATCAGAAAACGCAAACAGAAATCTTAAAAGAAACGTTCAGCAGGCATTTATAATGAATTAATTCGAATGAAAACGACCAATTAATTGAGGTATAATCACCAATAAGTGTGATATGCGTTCCATCGCCCATATCAAGCAAATTAGCCGCGGTTTTTGTTTTATCTCAAACAAGTTCCGACGGCTGGAACGATGATGGGTTCACATTACATTGCTGCTAATATTGAGGAGGCTGTTTAAATAAGCGAAAGCTGCCAGCGATACTCGAAGCGTACGATTAAATAGTCGAACTCGAAACGTTAAAAATATCCCGCAGCGCATTGGCGCGTTGATTGATGCGTCTTTTTGCCCGCGTGCCCCTCAGACGTAATCCCGACGAATTAGTTTGACAGTAGTCGGAATCTTTTCCTGATTTTTTGTCTGTGGTAGAGTGTACCACATGTTTATTGATATTCTGCCCCTAATGATGTGCAGCGATACGGAAACAGTGTCGATTATTTACAGCTTTGTCTAATTATAATTAACTATAACTTATGATATTTACTGTATGCGGGCAGAAGAATGTTGGATGTTGTACTTTGAGCAGCAATTATCAAGCGTGCGTGCGTAATGTAATAAATAAGTGTTGTAATAAAATTAACAGAGTGTGTTTACGATCAGTAAGGCGAAGTGTTGCGCGGACAGATCTACGAGTGGTAGAGAACGCACCTGACGCTGAATTATTGCGTACACGTAAACATTATCGTTACATTACCGTAATACAATAATATACGTTCTAAAGGCACATCAAAACAAACTCGTCTATCTTGTGTTTATGCTGTATAAAGATGAGGTCTCCTGTCTCATGAGGTAAGATGGCGAAAGGCTGGGGTTAACAAAACTCTTACCTACCTATACGAATACGTTCTAAAGGAACATCAAAACAAACTCGTCTGTCTTGTGCTTATGCTGTATAAAGATGAGGTCTCCCGTCTCATGAGGTAGATGGCGAAAGGCTGGGGTTACCAAAATTCTTACCTACCTATACGAATACGTTCTAAAGGAACATCAAAACAAACTCGTCTGTCTTGTGCTTATGCTGTATAAAGATGAGGTCTCCCGTCTCATGAGGTAGTTGGCGAAAGGCTAGGGTTACCAAAACTCTTACCTACCTATACGATTTTGTAAAACTGTAGCTATAATTCCGTATACGATAAGAAGGAGTCGAGTTCCAGGGATTTGACGAAGGTTTATTGATACAGTTCACAGAACACATTATCAGGCCCTACGAGCGGTTATTGAGCCCAATTCGTCACTATCGACATTTTTATAGCACCTCTGCAGTGTACAGAACTTTTTGAACATGGAATTCCAACAAAGTTTTTTTTTTAATATCGACCTCGACAGTGCCTAGTCAAGAGTCAACCCTAGAAGATTCGCCAAAAGCTGCGTTGGTAGAAGTATGAAAATTTATGGCATCACGTGCGCTACACTACAGAGGAAATTAAGTTCAACTTGGTTATGAGCTGGAATCCTCTGCTCATGTGATATTTATAGCTTTACACTACTTTATCTGAAGTCTGGTTCACCTAAATACATTTGTAATAGACGAAATTCACGACATCCTTAGATTAACAATCAAGACATGCGTGACGCTGTTCCTTATTATGTCAAATAAGAATAGCTCACTGATAACATGTAATAAAAAATAAAAAAGGAATTTTGATTGAAACACAACAAGTTACAGAAAGCGATAAGTGGGCTCCCATTTCAGTCTAGTTTGTCAGAATATGTGCTTCTACTAAGATCAAGCTAAACCCAGTCTAGTTACACGAAGCACAGACTACACAAAGTCGTGACCACATAACGCGACCACGCTTCGTGTTCGCCCGCGGACCACAAAAACCGCAACTAGAACTTAGCACCGCTATCGCTTCGGGAAACACTCTAATAGCAACGCTGAAAGATTAAATTGCCTGTCTCAGCAGCTTTAAACGAAACATGAAACTCGTACAAAAAAGTAACCCATTTCACTCGGCAGCTCGAGGCAGTGCGATGTGACAAACTGCACAACGTAAACTAGAAAAAACTGAGCACGAACACAGTCGTGACATGTTTGTAAATGTTGCCAGATTATAACCAATCCCTCCGCATGAATTTGTGTCTTGTATCCTTTATATTTCAATTACAGAGTCAGTCCACGTGCACGACAGTACACACGACTACGAATTTCTCGAGCTTATCTATTAGATTACCACAATCCTTCCGAAGAGGTTATCGCACGGTAGCCCTGCTGTTAAAATCGATGCCGTATCGCCCGATATGATTTATTTTCGACTTATCATCACTTGATAAGAAATACGTGTACAAATATCCTTTGGCTACTGGTTTCCATATATTTGGGAAAATGACTCGCATCGTCAGATGTACAAACAAACAGCTGTACCGGACGGAGGGCCACCGCGTTCCTGAAAACTCCCATTAGTTTGTGTCAGGGCAATTCAAACAGAAACTGTGTGCGGAGTGGAGGTGTCCAATAACAGAACACACGAACATGCTTGTCAAACAACGCTCACCAAATATTATCCGACCGCCACACTGTATTATGGCGTGGATTTGTACTAACACAACCAGTGTATGGGACAGAAGCACGACGCGGCGACTGTTTGCATTCGAACTTAGAAAGGTTATTATAACGCTCGCCAGGAGGAAAATATTACACAGAACGAGCAAATACTTTTTTGACATTTTTAGTGATACACCAACTGCGCGTCTGTTGTGTAGGAACGAAATAAAATGAAAAGAGCGAAAACAATACGGACGGGCAGTTTAAAAAATCGTCTGTTGAACGAAGGCTTGATGAGAGCAGTTTGTGAAGTGCTCTCGACGAGGGCTCTCCAAACGAGCGTCGACGCCAGCCAGCGTGCTTAACCTGCCCTGTTTACACCCGGCGAACACCTACGTATCGTATCATATACACTTAAACCTGAAGCACGGAATTATATTTCACGTTAAGGACGTCAAGCAAGTGGATCCAAAACCATTAAAAACACGTAATTGAACACCGGACCCCATCAAATAAATTAAAGGCAATCGAAAAGAATCGCACACACGATCTGGAATTATCGAGTTGGCAGCCGTTCAGAATATAATTTGATCCGCCGCCCGTCGCCGTCAGTCATAATGGAAATCATAAAATTTAAAACATCGCCCGTAAAGTAAACAATGGGCAAAAAGAGCAAAATATATAAATGGTGGGTGTAAGCGAGGCCTGCCCTCCGGTGCCCTGCCGTGCACTCGTGTTATTTCCCATCTCAGCTCTTATAAAATAAAATTTTAAGTATCAAAATCATCAAGCGGGTGGTTGCCGCGTGAATTGTGGCGGAATTCTCGGCTGCAGGGAGAATTCACGAACTCGCTTGTGAAGTGAAGAAGTTTGAAACACTTTTATTTCTAGTTCCTGCACTGGCAGACATAATCATAGTACGAGATAACTTTCCTAACCCCATAGGAATCTGAACTATGTGCCCGATAATTTTTTGCCCTTTTTAATACATTTGGAGGAAGCTACAGTACGAACACGACAAAAAACGCCACTTCGTTATTTGTCAGTTTATACAGCCCCACAATTTCTACAACAAGGTATGCAGCCAGCAAGTGTATAGGATCAGGTTATTTAGCTATTTAATTACACGGTTTTCCTCGCCTTCAGTCACGGGACAGTTTCCGGGCAGAGCGACAATGCTCACCGCTCCGATCACAAATTGGATGCGCCCTTCACTAACTAGCCGTGTTCGATGCCCAACCGACCAGAACAAGATTGGGCAATCAACACTAACTACAAATGATCGGTTTTATATCACTCCAGAGCCTTCCATTACGATTACGAGCGACGCGCTTGAATATTAACCAGCTAGAAAACCACTTGATGGATATTATCCACCAGACGTGTAACGTTAGTAGCCAGTTAAATTCAAATGTGAGAATGTTTAAATATGCGTGTGATTCGAATCGAATAACAAACAAAACAAATTCAATTAATTTCCCAGCCATCGCCGCAGGATAACATCTGTTTTGAATATAAAACACACCAACAAGTACCGTCGTCCCTTGTTCAAACCCCAATAAAAATGAGACCCACACACTGACTATAACAAAAAACAATACATAAAAAACGCCTACACGTACGTACATCTTAAATTTTGATCTAACGACCCTGAAGGATCCATTATTATTAATAAATCGATGTCTAAATAAAACATACGGGCAACATAAAATATTGAATAAAAAAGGAGCATATGATTTTTTTCCAATACGAGACATTTATTAACACGGACGCGCAGTGGATCGAGATAAAACAAACATGGCGGGCGGCGCGCGCGCATATAAACATGGAGTTTATCGTGGGAGGCTGTCACAACATGAGCCCATTGGGCATCGCTGACGCACTGGTGAAAGCTAAGGAGACACCCTACGATATATGAAGAGATGATGTTATCTCACACTTACATTTCAAGCCTACGCATCGCCTACCTCGCCGTCATTTTTAGTGGACACAACTTCAGATTCCAATATTTCGATAATCATTAACACACTTTGATAGTCATCAACTTCATGAATCGTTGGGCAACAACCACAAATGTTTCCATATCGAATACCTTTAAACTTTCTTACTAGCTTTTGCCTGGATCTCGAGTCCCGGCCATCACAGAGATAATTAGATTTCCATCGTAGTGATTCTACGAGCTCTCGAACTTTAGGAATGTTATTTTCAGGTTCTAAAGCGTTTCTTCTAACACACTCTTACATGTCGGAATAAGCACAATCTATGCAACTAGAGATTGAATACATAAATAAACTACATTTCAAACTATCACCACTAGAGGAGAACCAATTAACTTCATAAATAGCCTATTCAAACGTAACAAGGTTCTAACAGGGCGGAAAAAGCGGCGCGGACGCTGCGTTTATCAACAAAACAAAGCAACAAAGAATCAAGTCGTGATCTCCATCACAGATCCATCATCGAGCGCCGGCTGCTAAGATGGATTGCCCGTATTATCCCAACAAGCACCTCCGGATAACCGACAGAGTTTCAATTGCCGACAATCTGTCCAAGTCAGCCTCTTTGTACAGCGTTCCAATTTTGCTTGAAGGAATAACTAACTAGGATAGCTTATTCCTATAAATGGATGTAATAACAACGTCTCCCTGAGATCTGTCTAGTGTCTTAATAACGCAGCAAGTGATTTACGTATACCGCATATAGATTGCAGGGATATCCGCAACAATGAACCCTCGTTCACAGCTGCACTTCCTGCGAAACGTTTGGCTTCATTTAAAAAATATTAAAACTCCAACCTTACATCAAAAGACTTTTTCGAGTCAGTATTTTAATTAAGAGTTCTAATTAAGAATTATGAATGAGTTAATTGATATTATGACTTGGGAACGTCGAGGGGAATCCACCCATCGCAGGAGATGTTACCATAACTTTATAATAACAGCATGCGGTGTCTATAAATCAGAATTAAGGACGTAACCAAAGAAGATTTAGTTTTCGGTGTCGATTAAAGTCGACTCGAAAACAAACAGGATCTCAGCCACGCCTCTCGTTTCTTTTTTCAAACCCTTCGGGCGAGTCCGAGTGTTATTCCACCTGGTTGCTGCCCATTACAATTAGACGGACCTCTTTTAAAGTTGCTACCGGTTCTAACATAACCGTAGAACGACAAGACACTTTATTTTTAACATATTTAAAGTCCTCGAGTCACGAACACGTTGGACAAAAACAAATAAAAATCGCGTACCAGACCACGCAAGGTTGCGAACTACGATCAGTTAAAACGGTAGCGTTCCAAAAACAACAGCGAGGAAAGCGAATTACAAACGAAAATAAGAACCAAACAAGCCGCGCGGCCGCAGTCTCGCCGGTATAAAAGTAAAAAAGCTGAGCAGTAGATTTTTAAATGATCAGGAAAAGTAGAGCTCCTACGAATCGAAGTGGACAAAAGAAAGAATTAAGTCCAGTCGTTAATGAGGGAACATGTAGAAGCAGTCTGAACAGTCTCCCGTGAATTATCTGATGCTTTAAACTCGAGAGAGCGGGTCTAATGGTAACCGCCGACCCTAACAACCCAAACAAAACCGCACATTTTGATTACAGTAGCCATGGGGGCCACGGGTGAATATGGAAGAGGTATTAGTATTAGCATACTAGTCAATGTTAATCTTTCGCACGACTCCGCTACACAGGCGAGCTGGCAAATAAAAACATGCAGTAAAAGAGTCAAGTAAACATTTCCATTCGGAATATTCTCGTAAAGATTTCCGAGTTGGAAATTGAATTTGCGTTTGCAAAAAGAGTGTGCGAGGCTCGGTGCGCCCACACCTCGCTCACATTAGCTCGCATACTTGCATTCCTCTTTATAGCCTCACGACACGTCCCCACGACCAGCTAGCTACACGACAGATTTTTTCTTCACAGAAAACCTTCCCATAATTTATACATAAGGTACAAAGTTGGGATAAAATGCAGCTGCGACGGTAAATCCATATTGACTTTTATAGCACATTATTTGCATGGGTTTTATGTCTTTTTTTCTTCGAGGTAAAAACGTGACCGTAGAGCAGAGGCGAGCATTTCCCCGATCACGACCGACGTGGTGCGATGCAATCAGATGACAGTGGGACACTCGTACATGGTAATGTGGCCACAGCGCACGAGATCGACGATACACTCCACAGACACAATTAACCTAGCAACCCTCTATACCTCGTTAGCTTTAACGTTCTTCAAATCTGACTAGTAGGTATATGAGAACTGCTGATTGACTGGAGATTATGATTTTAGCTAGTATTACTGGATCTTGGACTACTGGATCTTCCAGTACTCTAGAATACATAACTATCATTCGTTTGGAAATGTTTTTAACTTGACATAAACCTTGAATGAGTTTTTATAGATTATCTCATCACATATTATGAGATAATCTATAAAAACTCATTATTCGATAATATAATTCATAAAGAAACTCGTACTTTCACTTATTATCCAATAAACGTAAATCATTTACCAGAAACCTCACTAAGCTTATTAACACCATCTCAGTCTAAACTTAATCCGACAAAATTGATGGACGAGGCGAGGAAATGACGTACGGTGGTACTGCAGCCATGTTTTAAAAATCCACACGCGGTCATAACGAATCGAGTTACGAGCGGTTAAATAAACGCAGTCTCCCATTACTGCCATTAATACGTACGATTGCCTCGAACCAACTCAGCCAGAAATAAAGTTTCACCCGAACGTGAACGTAATCGTATTGAGCGACATTACGAATTAATGAAATGAGTTTTACGAACGTTCCGCTATAAAATAAAATAAGATAAATAAATACAAACATTTATTTTAAATATTCTATTGAGACTTTCTTGAATATGAATTCAAGAATATGGTAAGTACCTAAATTTTGGGAAAACAAAAAGAGCAGAATTATACATTTGGACACAACTCAGTAACATATAATAATATTTTGAATTCTTTCGTTACATTCCCACAACATGGTTGAAACTAAAATTTAATGGTACTGAGGGTATGAGTATGACCACCTCTGGCATGTAATAACGACCTCTAGTAAGCAAATATTAGTCCACGCGCACCTCCGAACGGATTCAATCAATATTTGTTCTCTACAACTGCTTCCCAAAAGTGTATTTTCTTATTCAACAACTTCTACCGTTCAACGCCCGCGAGGGTGTCGCTATGTTTGACTAACCTGGCTTCACAAAGCAAACATTAACTTGTCATGAAAACAGCATACGTTTATTTAATTAATCAGAATTTGATTTTCCTTTCCAAACTGGCAATAAAACAATTAACATATAAAAAAAATTACATTCAGTATAATAATAAACTCAAGATGAAAATAAAATATCCAGTCACGTCGGGTGATCGGGACGGATTGGTAAATATTTATTTACATTTTTAATAAAATAAACATCGGACACAATAACCAGTTTGGGAGCCTAAACTAAAGGACAATGCGCCAGGGTCGGTCCCCAGGGATCGCAGTGACAAAGTGTGTATTTTATTGATTTAAAAGTGACTAGACGTTATCTAGCTAGTCAACTGCTAGGAACTCACAAGACGCATTACAATAACCGTTATTCGGAGTAAGAATGTAAAATTTTGGGGCATGCGGGTCCTCGCAGCGGGCCCTGCGCCACAGGAGGTCAGTCCAACAGAAACACCATGACTCGACCCATCTCTACGCCATGCTGCGAAACATACGAATTCACTTAGAGACATGTTTAGATTTACTGTCCAAATCAATCTATGTCATACTTTTGGTTTCTTAGAGTCCTGTCTAACCAAACTGGAGGTCCAAACCAATGTCACATGATGCAGTTTTATTGTGATGCCAAGGTAACTCTGGATGCCATTTCACGCTTGTGTTTTAAGGACAGCTTTTGGGTGGTCGTCCCTTTGATAACGCACTTATGGGTAAGCCAAATAAATTGTCACAACCACTCCTGATCTTTTAACAATAATAAGCCAAGCCCCTAAGGGAATGTCTTTCCTGTCCACAAATTCAGCGAAACACCTATTGCATGAGCAATAAACTTGAATTTTCATTGGAAAACATAAATCCAGGGACACTTTGGTTACCCATCGACGATAAAACGTAAGTGTGCATTCGTCAGTTCTACGACGGAGGCCTATAAAATGTTATTATTTAGGAGCTCATAACTGGAAAGATTTACTGATCATAAAATAAGGTGAGGTGACCACATCCCCACACGAATAAGAATTCCTTTATTCATTGTTGAGCCTAGAGCAGTCTCAAGTGGCAGACTGGCAGTGCGCCGCTGCGCCGTTGACCAAGTCTTCATTTAGAAAGGCACATGATGGATATGTTCGAGTGGCAGCCATATCCGGTTCAAGCAAATTTAACTCCGAATAGCCTTGTTTATTCAGGGGTGCACTGAACCATTAAAGCTCAGTTGAGTCGTAACAACGTCGACCGCGTTAAATTCTTCAATACTATCATAATGCTCAAGTTTAATTGCTTTCTTACGAACCCATAAAAATCTAAAGTGGCTGCAGTTCAATATTTACGACGCCGGTTTAAATTATAAGCGTAACGTTATTAAATCGAAACAATTACCACATTAGGGAAGAGAATTTCCATTGTGCAGTTCTACGTTAAGTACCTAATGTGATATGGGCACTATGAAATTAAAGTTCTTTTTAATGTCAAAACGTTTAAGGCTTTATCGACACCCATTAACTGTATCACAATAGTCCTTGTGGCAAAAAAGTTAAATACAGTCGCGACCCCATTGATTAATTTGTTTCACCATTAGAATTCTCTTCACGGGCTACAAAAATGTCCCGGGTGGATAGGATCGCAGCCGAATTTTGGAGCATTATTTATGGTGTGGCATTCTCTTCAAAGGACTGTATGATTTACAGCCAGCCGTACAAAAGCCACTGCCTTATTATGACGTGCTGGCCGTGCATTGTGCCAGCATATTTATTCGTCCGATTGTGCGCGATGTTTGTTTATTTTCGGCCCTTCTTCGTAAATACTGTATTGTCACAAAACCACGACACAATTGAGTCGGACCATATTTCATGGAACTTAATTACGACAATGTGAATTGAAAAAATGTTTCGCCAACAAAGCACATTTGGAAACTTTTGTAATGTGTCTTTTTAATATTCTACACTCAAGGTGAAACATTGGATTCTGGAGAAAAACTAGTTAGGAGGAGATATTGGATGGTCAAACAAGTGATCCGTGAAAGTACTTAGAGTTATCGAGTTGTTAACTAGGGAAAAGAATGGCGTTCCATAATGATAGTATGTGGTATCGTGTTTAGAAGTGATTAGCACCACGCACAAGCTAATCGGGACTGTACACATAGACAGAAGCTGGGAGAGGCAGGTATGATCGGTGCTGACGCCAGCCATGTTTGCTCCGCGCTCCCACCGGCCCGTGTGTGTGTGGTCCTTATTTTATATTATATATTTTATAAACAAGCAACAGCCAAAACCAGGAGCATTTATTTACGTGATGCTTTCTCGATCAAGTCGAACATAAAACCCTTCACCAATTAGGTAGCAAACAGTCATACTAGTTTACGATGTGTGTTTGAACTGTTCATGTTAAAATCTTCGTGCATTAAACAAATTTAGATAATGTCTCTGAGGCGCAGAAGCTTTGCGAATATTCAAAACATTACGAAGCTTTTAGTAGCATAGTGCCCGTAGAAGGAGAATAACAGCTATGATTCGTTTAATAATGTGCGTAAACACACATAATATGTATTACATTACATTAGACACATTTATTTGCACATTTTCTCCTAAAGCAGAGCTCGGTCGCGTGCGCCACACGGCCGCCTATTCAATTACGCTGCGTAACCAACAAAATTGTCACAGCATTATCCCTAATGGCACATTTTTGAGCTCCCACAAACACAAAGGAAATATAAAATACTAGTCGTGTGCCATCACTACGGGAGTTCTAATATTGTGCTCGTCGCATCATAGTCGCGCTGCGAGATACTTCCTTCGTGGGCTATTAAAGCAGTCATTAACTATGGACGTGGGATTATGGGTCAGCCCCGGTAATCCTCGGCCCCAAAACAAACACACATCTCATCTTTAATAGCCGAACAAAAACAAAAATGAGCCGTAATGTCATTAGCTAAAACGTTAACGAGTGTCCATGTCGAGGCGGCTGCTATTTCGGTTTGGGCACATTCCACGCGCTCGTATATCATCTATCATGCTCGGAGAACTGTCAGGTTTTAAACTGAGCTTAAACTGTGTTCGGTGCTGGCTCGTCGGCGCTGGCAGTTGATGGACGCGTCGTGACGGCTCGCCGACGTTCGCTCACCCGCCGAAGGGACGCGCACTACATCTGACCTCTCTCTATCTATGGAACAATGCTACATGCGCTACTGTTGAGTGCATTACTCGCGGTAATTATGCTAGTTTTAGTCTAATATTATAGTCATCGAGTAGCGGAAGCATCTCGTCGGACGGCCGTTGCACCCTGTCTCGCTCGTGACACGTTTTTCAGGCGCATGCTCATTGTCCCAGTCTGGTAGCGCTCCCCTATCCTCCCGAGGGAGTTTTGCAGTACATAAGAGATATTCTATATTTTTATAATGCTGGACATGGTTAATTGTACAAATCAAACACAAACACATTTACAAAAGGAAACAACTGTACGAACAAATTTCTAAACAGTTAGAGGGTCACACAAAAAGCGCCTGCGTGCGACTTGCGCTGGCGCAGCATCTCTGATCGATCGAAGCTTTTTGTCGCGTTGACATCTCCATCCATTCGGGCAAATTGCCGAGCGGGCACAAAACCGAGGTGTGATTGAGAGGTCGACCCTCGCCGACGCCCGAAACCATTATTTTGAATATGTTCAACTATCGATCACGTGGAGAAAAGTAATTTTAGAACGTTGATCTTTCCACGTGATATGTACCGCATACAACATACAGATTTTTCATTGTCAGTTCGATAGATGAACGAGCTTTCTACACGTTTTTTTTTTTACAATGATATTCATTACATAGGTATGTTTTCGAATGCAGTTTTATGGATTTGATAAGTACCTACAAGTATTTACAATGTAATTTGTGCAAGCAAATAGCATTTCTGTTAGTAGACTTCAGCTTTTTAACATGATTAAAACACCGCAACAAAAACGTATTTCGTTCTTGACCTTAGCCTAGAAACAACAGATTTCTTACTACATTATGCACAATTGACTAAGCGCCAGTCAGAGATGCTGTGAACAAATTAGCCGTGCCTTTCTCGCGGATTAAGCCGGAGTTTCGCGTTATTTATAAAAGATCTATTTATTCAGCTGTCGACTGACCTGGATACATTGCCAACTTGTCACTATTGGCTGCAAGCCGTCCCACGGTTCACTTTCTGTTTTGGTGTTTGTACTTTTGTTTTTAATTCGATCTTTGGTTTAGAATGATAGACAAGTTAATACACACAAAATACACACCCAAAAATAGAGTTATTTAATTAAACTCATAACGTTTTAATTAGTTTTTATCTTGACAAAAAACAAATTATAAAAGTTCATCCAGGAAGATTCTCCGTATTATTAACACATATAACCTACATAAAAACAAACAGCTGTCCATGCAATAATAAACATGAAAAACAATTACAGTTTGCTAACGTACGAAACTAAAAATATTTCCCCACCAATGCTTAAAAGTAAAGAGCAAAATTACACAAAAGCTATTTCACCAGGGTCATAAAGATACGCGAATATTATGCGTATCTGCATAACGAGATGTGTTGCACCTTGTAATGTGCGTGCTTCGTAAGTGAAGTAAAAACTTGTAACACTTTAGGTGGTGAGAACGAGAATGCGTGGTAGTACATGCTCATAAAGTTTCTATTCCATATAGACAGACCCGTAATGCCCGGGTTACACGAGGCTAGTTTCTCAAGCCAGGATAGTAAGCTAGCAAGCTAGTACTCTGGCTTCATGTATACAGAACTAGCTTCATTTCTAGGCTAGTAAGTTAGTGAGAAAGCTAGTAAGCTAGCGTCTCAAGCTAGGGTAGTTTAATAGGATGTGGTTCTATTTTTTGAGCATGTAGCACCTCCACCATTGTTTTTACTATCCTGGCTTGTGTTGTTGTTCATACGGCTGGCGCAGTTGTATTCGATTGGCTAGTGTGAAGTTACCACAATTTTTGTTTTTCTGACCGCAACTACGTGTTTTACTAGCTTAAAATTATCTGGCATCATTCCTAACTACCTCGACGGAACGGCAGCAGTGTGTGGATGTGGAACTATGTCGTAAACTATTTTTTTTATTCGTATTTGTGATGGGTTTGCTCTTGACTTTAGTCTAGGTCAGAGGTGACAGAGACAAAGTCTACGATGGAGTGAGCTTACCCAGAAGAAGCCTGTTCACTCTAACTTGGAAGAGATTCGGGTTGTATGCGTTCGGGAACACAGACGCAGGTAGTAAGTTCCACTCTTTTGCCGTGCGCATTATGAAGGATGTTTGGAAGCGCTTAGTGCAAATTGGTGGAATGGCAACTAGGTATTGATGGTAATTTGCAGTACGTTTAGACGTCCGATGGTAGAAGGGGGCCGGTGGAATGAGGTTGTGGAGTTCCTGAGCACACTCACCGAAGTACAGTCTATAGAAGACCGACAAGCAGGCGACCATGCGGCCATGAGCCAAGCTGGGAAGCTTGGCATCCACCAGTTTTACGTCGCCAATGAGCCTCTTAGCTCTGCGTTCCACTGAGTCAAGCGCAGCAAGTTGGTATTTAACTGAGCCATCCCAAAGGTGGCTGCAATACTATGCTCCACCTCCTATCCTGCACTCTGTGTCCCAAAATACGCAGTCAAAGTAATCTTTGCGCAGCCATCGACTATGCCGAGGAAGAGGTAAGTTTTGAGCTAACGAGATCTGAAATACAGTCGTTCCAGCAACACTAAGATCTGGTATCATGTAAACAGCACCAGCATGTCCCAAGCCAGGATAGTATACCGAGGTTCCAGCTTGCTATACTAGCTTCAAAAACTAGCCTCGTGTAATTCGGGCATTATTTTTTTATCCTTAATATTATAAATGAGAAAGTAAGTTTGTTTGTTACTTTTTCACGTCTAATCTACTAAAACGATCAACCTGAAAGTACCTTTCATCCCGTAAAAAAGTACTGTTCCCGAGGAAAACAACAACAACGTTCTTATTATAATAGATGGCGCCACGTATCTTTTGAGTTAAGTTTTTTTTTTTAAGGAAAGTACCTAATACATTTTGTGAGTCTAGCTAGTGTGGATAGACCGGCTTTTCATCCTTTTTTTTTTTTTTTTTTTTGTGGATGGGAAATCATCAAATAACTTCTCCCGCTCTGGGTGGAGCGGAAGGGCGTGTCAGACTTTTACTGACTAAAACCCACCCGTGTTCCTTCAGTTGCCTATGCCAGGGCCACGGTATCTTTTTCAAACAACCCGCGACCCCAGCGGCATTGGCCCTATTGGACCCCATCTTTTGCTGACATCTCTTTGAGGCGCGCGTGGAACACAACGCGCCGTCGACCCGGGCCTGGTCCTCACCGGACGGCGAGCTACCCACTACTCACCGTCCGCAAGCCCGCGCCTACGGTGGCCGGGAATCGGCTATCAATTCCCGCCGCCCAGGCGGCTTTTCATCCTAATTATAATATTATTAACGCGAAAGTAAGTTTGTTTGTTTGTTACCTTTTCACGCCTAAACCACTGAACCGATCATCCTGCTTTGGATATACGTTGCTACGTGTACAGAAACGGACATAGGCTACCTTTCATCCCGAAAAATGTACTATTCCCGAGGAAAACAACAATAACGTTCTTATGATAATAGATGGGGCGACACGTGTCTTTCGAATCATGATTGAATTATTAGAAACTTTAGTAGTGTGTTAAGAGTTTTATTTTTATTCAAGTACCTAATACATTTTGTGAGTCTAGCTAGAGTGTCGATATACCAGATTTCCATAATACTATAAATACGAAAGTGAGTTTGTTTGTTTGTTTGTTACGCTTTCACGCAAAAACCGCTGAACGGATTTGGATGAAATTTGGCACATGGGTAGAACATAGGATACTTTTGATCCCGGTAGTGCGTTCCCGTGGGATAATTTCCGACAACCACGCGGGCGAAGCCGCGGGCAAAAGCTAGTATTTTATAATGGCGGGAATGCGGGAGTGTAGGACTCGCACCGTACGCGCACCGATTGTATTGTTTAGTTAGCACAGTTTAATGGACACTCCGTGATAGGATAGTCTATCGAATGCTTTGTGTTTACTGATAGTACTATCAAGTATTGTGTTGTGATTGGGCTTTTAGATAGGGTTGAGTGCGTAGAGTACTTTGTCAAAACATAATACGTGCAGATAGGTAAATTACAAAGGGTTGGACAGAGGTGTACCTATAGTATACCCACATTTCGCTAGTTAAGTTATGTTAAGTTCCATGTAATAGGGGGCGAGCCATCAACCAGGCACAAATCCAGACTCCGCGCTGCCACTGAGAAAATCCAGATAGGAAAACCCAATAACACTTTGGAATCGAACCTACGAGCTCTTGCTCAACAGTAGCGCTCAATGCGACCATTAGACAAACGAGGCAGTCAAGAAAATTACCATTATCTTGGTCCAAAATAACAGTTCTAATAATGTTAAGTGTTAATTCCATAACAAAGTCCGTATCTATATATCGATCGGACACCGCAAACCGCACTGACTTGACTGATGGTTACAAAGCCGGGGATGGCGTAACAAGATCCCATCATCGACAGGCAAACAAAAAACTTTAACTTCAGAACTGATAGGGGTTTTTTTCTAGAAAGTAATGATTGTTTTCACTTAGGTATAATTTACTGTGGAAGATTGGTCACATAAAGTAGAACTATGTATATTATTTATAAATAAAAAAATCCTTTCCACAATTACAGTGGCGAGCATAATCAAATGGGCCACTCCATAGAAAGTCATAATTTTTGCATTCGTCGAAGTTTCTTATTATACCTTGACCACAGAATAAATAATAGTACTAACGTACCTTGACCACGAGTACTCTGTACTAAGTATTCAATAAAACGCTATTCTTTAACACGTTGGTGTGACAATAGCCAACAACTGCAGCAAAATTAACAGATAATAGAAAAGATTGCAAAGGGTGATAAAATTTTATTGTCATACTTTTTGTCTCTCTGAGCAATGGAGTGAAAAACTATGACAGGTATTATGCGAAGTTGATGGATCTCCGGCACTGAATCGATCATCCTCGTCGCAGGTGATTACCTTGTAAAGACAGATTTTGTATGTATGAAACAATAATAATTTTAGCGGGGTTGGTTTGTGGATGGGTGCCTCGGAAAGCACGTTAAGCCGTTGGTCCCGTCCCGGCTGTCATTCGAGGATCTTTGACAGTCGTTACGGGTCGTCAGAAGCCCGAAAGTCTGACAACCAGTCTTACCAAGGCGTATCGTATTACCCAGTTACTGTGTTGTGGAGGTTAGATAGGCAGTCACTCCATGTAAAATAAGTATTGGTATTCAGCTGCATCCGGTTAGACTGGAAGCCGACCCCCGAAAAGGATAGGCAAATTGAATCGATAAATATGCTATGTAAATAATTCAGAAAACAACAATTTTATGGACCATAATTTTATTGTTTCCTGTGCTATAAAATTTACGAATACAAACTTATTTAACAATTGTTTAATTAAAAAGGCGAAATCTAAAAGTCAAAACCAACAAACATGTCTTTACAAAAGCTGTTACATTAGAATTTCAGATCCCAACAGCATAGGTAATGAGTAGCAAAACCACGTATGCATTTAATAAAGCAAAGACAATGACTAATCATTAAAATTGCATGAGGTGTCGACGACAATGAATTGCAGAGCTTAAACGATTAAAGCTAAGCCGACGTCAAGCGTAATTGAAAATAACGAGATGCATATTCATGTAGTGCACATAGGTTCTAGTAATCCGTCTGTCGCCCGCAGCTTGCCGCATGTGCACCTAATTCTATTTCTACTATCCAGTCTGCGTCGACAGGGGTTTCATAATTGCTTTTAAATTAACCTCCTATTCTACAACCAATATTTATGCATTCAAAGCTAAATCATCTGGCTTTATGGTTGGTTGGTGTAGATGACTAACAAACTACTGGACTGAATAAGCTGGTATTACCTGATTAGCATTCCTTCCTACTTCTAAGCTACAAATTACAGCACACACACCTCTATCTCATAGATAACAGTAATAGCTCTTATACCAGGGCTGAAAAGCCGCAACTCCTAACGCACGGGAGGAGGTGTAGGACCGAATATTCAAATATAGAAAAACATTTAAAAACGGCTATATATTTTGTGGCAACTTAACACTAACCTTGCATATAGGAGTCAAAAATTGCCTGCAAACCTAATAAAACATACAAACTTTCATACCTCATTTCGGACTGAGTTTAGAAATTATGCATGTCAAATGTTTTGTTTGTTACACTATTCTGTACTGGAAAACAAGATTTGGTTGATGGCCGTGAGTAAAAAGCATAATATGCCATAGGTACAAAAATCGGCATAGTCCTTTGCTTACGTCTTGTAATTTGTAATAATCTCGTAAGCATAAAATCGTGCTGATAATGGATATAATTTATATTTTTTAATTAACCACTCTCATCCTGATCACGTAAGCGTAGCGTAGGTACGTACCGTGTTTTGCCTAAGCCGCACCTGCCCGCGGGAAACATATCACACCCCCACAGATTAAAAACTGCTATCCAACCGTCCATGAAATTAAATTTATTTAGGGCCCACTCCACATCATCCCGCGTGTCAACTGTATTTACATAAAGAATAGTTTCGAGAAGGACGTGAGCCCATATTTATATTGCGCCGGTGTCGCTGGCTGTTTATTGAAATATTTCATTGTTAATTCCCTAAACGACGTCTTCGTTTTGGGGGACGAGATCCGAATGGCGCGAGCTGAATAGTATTTATTAAAATAACAATGTCTATTTCTGACTGTTTTTATTTATTTTCTATTGTCGTTCTTATACTTACCTGAATGGTGAAAGAAAGTGTTATCTCTAAGATGTCCCGGATGGGAAGCTTAAGCTTTGGACTGTTACAAGTCACACGTAGACCAGTGCTAGTGACACTGATAGATAATATTTGTATAGGTCTAAGAAAAATACGTCCTTTAAATAACAAAACAAGATAGCACAACCGGAAACGTGAAGAAAACAAAAAAAAGGCTTTTTAACAAATCGTAAATGTTTCAAATGCAAATACTTTTTGAGTTTCTGAAAAGATAGTCCAATGTCAACAATTCTGTAACTGTGTGAGGAGGTTAAGGTGTCTAGACGGAATCCTGGAATCCTACACTGCACCGCAGTATCAAATTACCTACGCAAGATTTTTTGTTATTCGCCCACCACAGCTCTAGCCATGTAACCCAAGACGATGGTACAAGATATTTTTACCTTCGTCGGATGCAGGAATTCAATACCAAGTACCCAGATATTTTTCTAATATATCAATGACAAACAACTAATTTATAGTACCGTTACAAAATACTGGCAGCATGATATAATCTGGCAAAAATACTGTGGTTACAGAAAGCATGATTGCCGTAATCAGTCCAACTGTTCTCATTTTATTTTGCTTTGCTTTATATCACCGCAAAATTGCTTTTGTTCTCGGATACAAACCAAACTTTCGAATAACCAAGCATTATTTTATAAGTAACGAGTTGAGTTATCTTGGAAGTATCAAGCAAGGAAATGTTTTATATAATAGGTTTGCGCCTACGTTCCTGGTTGGGGGCTGCTCGAGGAACAATGCGCACGGCCACCTTTCTTCAGAAGCCAAATAATGGTACAATTTCTAGGGATAGTGCGTTTTATAAAAAGTGTTTTGGTTTGAGTGCCCGGTCGAGTATGTCCACTGCTAACATGGTTTATATTGCACTTTTATTCGGTTCTTAAAACGAATATCATGTCTGACTGTCGTAAAAACAAATAGTTAGGAAGATAAAAGTATTAAAACGCTGAACTCGCAAGACTTGGATGTTTGTTCGTCCGTAAGTTCTACAGAATACAGATGAACGATAACAGGTGACCATAAACTATGCTGTCGTCTGATACCGCCTTAGCTCGCCAAGGGCGCAGGCGTCCCGGATTTACAAGTAGCTATGGATACTGTAATCATCATCATCAATTAGAATTTGGTGTTGATATTAGGTATATATTCCTATTTTGCTAAGGTATACCTAACGTTATTAATTTTATTTACATAAGAGAAACAGACGCGAAGCCTTTTAAAATGAAAATTCCTAAATGATGATAGCGTTAAATTAATTTACATTCTGTGTCGGATGAGTTGGAACATCAAACATGTGGGCGTCGCATAAAACTTCAATATCCATAAAGAGACTAGGCAAATAAAATTTGATTTTGCGATCTTATAGTTTCTAATCAAAACGAGGTAAAATATGCGTCCCATACCCATCGTGTCGGATTACACATTTTAGGCGTCGGGTTTATTGGCTTTGCTCAATAGAATCTCCATAAATGTCAACTGAAATAAATGACATGTAGCCACGTACCCGCAGAGCCGATCGAACCGCCTGATACACCGCCCGAACTCGCGCCATGGAAGCTTTACCAGATAACGCATAAAGATACGTGATATGTTAATTTTTATGTTATTATCATTGGAAATAAATTACATATCTTTCGTAAAGCACGAAGCTGCGGAGGTAACAGAACGGTGCCGTTCCCAACATGTGTTTGTTCTACGTCAGGTAATTTACATAAATTTATAATTACTTACTGCTCAATTTGTACAGGAAGCATTTTTTAACTTTTGTCAATGAATTATCCTATTTATCAAGTAAGGAAACCGATGGTCCCATTTAGTCCTTAATATTGTTTATTATTATTCAAATTTTTAAGCAAGAACAAACGGCAGATGGTGGGTCGTTGACAAAGATGGATTGCACTCCATTGCTAAGGCAGGTTGGTACAATAGGAGAGGACAAAAACTGGCTTATTGTAAGGAGCGTCACATCTCTAAGCTCATTACCTGTGCGCGCGCACGGGCCCTTTCAAAAATGTCACTCCAGCTTACCTCAAAGACATAAATGACAAGCTCACAGGTATTAGTTGTGACTTGTGACGTTCGTCTAATTATAAAATCGTGAGGATTGAAGTTCTTGGGCATAGAAACAATGTTCCCGCTTGATTTGAACGCTATTTTACAGTTAGTAAAAAATAGAATTTACTGCTAATTCTAAATCCCCGTTAATCCAAAATAACTACAAGAGTATAATACCTATTGTGTTAGGAAGCGATTTTGTTGATGTTTTCTATGAAAGTGTCTACTTATTTGATGACTAAACTGATAACAGAAAGCGCCAGGTAGCCCGCGAAATTCAAATTTTCTTACGTTTTTTGTAATTTACAAGTCAGTATTAGGTTGTACGTTGATTAAAATGTAATTCGTGGTCGTAACAATTATGTATTTACATGATTATAATCATTAAAGTGATCAATACAACTCTTTAAGACCAGGTAATCCTAATGAATGACTATTTTATGAAATCTTGACATTTGAGGATTATACCTACACTACTAACTTGTAGAGAAGTTGTATTACTGATTCAATTGATTATAATTCTGTGTAAATACATATTTGTTACGGCCGCGAATCATACTTTATTTAACATACAACTTAATACTGACTTGCAAATTGCAAAAAACGTAAGAAAATTTGTATTTTGCGGGCTACCCTGACGCTTCCCCCTGTTTAATTACAATTCCTAGGTAATTGCGTCTGAGCTAGATTTGTAGGTTTACGCTGTTATCATCATTATGATTATTTCAACCGGAAGATGTCCACTGCTGGACATGGCCTCCCCCAAGCACCGCCAACTTCGACCGGTTATGTTGTTAGGTAGCTAATATTTTATCTGTGAATTTTATACAAATGAGTGCAGTGGCCAATTTTATACCAGTGAGTGCAGCACTGGCCAATTTTATACCAGTGAGTGCAGCACTGGCCAATTTTATACCAGTGAGTGCAGTGGCCAATTTTATACCAGTGAGTGCAGTGGCCAATTTTATACCAGTGAGTGCAGCACTGGCCAATTTTATACCAGTGAGTGCAGTGGCCAATTTTATACCAGTGAGTGCAGTGGCCACCAATTTTATACCAGTGAGTGCAGTGGCCAATTTTATACCAGTGAGTGCAGTGGCTAATTTTATACCAGTGAGTGCAGCACTGGCCAATTTTATACCAGTGAGTGCAGCACTGGCCAATTTTATACCAGTGAGTGCAGTGGCCAATTTTATACCAGTGAGTGCAGCACTGGCCAATGTTATACCAGTGAGTGCAGTGGCCAATTTTATACCAGTGAGTGCAGTGGCTAATTTTATACCAGTGAGTGCAGCACTGGCCAATTTTATACCAGTGAGTGCAGCACTGGCCAATTTTATACCAGTGAGTGCAGTGGCCAATTTTATACCAGTGAGTGCAGCACTGGCCAATTTTATACCAGTGAGTGCAGTGGCCAATTTTATACCAGTGAGTGCAGCACTGGCCAATTTAATACCAGTGAGTGCAGTGGCTAATTTTAATGTTACCTAAAGTGAATTAGGGATGTATTGTAAGTCATCACGCCAGCGTTTCCTCGGCCTCCCTCGGCAACGTCGCGTCGCCCGTCTTCTGGGTCCCACTGCGTGACGACTCTGGCCCATCCTACATACATAGCCCACCTAATTCCACTATAAATATATTGTATGAGTATGGACATAGAGAATTTGAGATTTTAATGGTTTCACGATGTTTTCCTTCACCGATTTTTTTTGTCTTTTAAGCAAATGATAAAAAATGATGTTATTATTTACCTAGTTAACCATTGTCATTGAAAATAACCCATTTTTTTTATCCAATTACATATAAATAATAAGCTGTGGTATGTTTTTGTGGCCGCCACTGTAACCAAACTTAAAACCACGCACAATGAAGGGTTCCGTAGATGGGATGAATTTATCCCAAGAACAAACTTAATTTTGTAGTTGAAAAAATGTTCATTGATAATGTACATTGATAATGCGTCAGGGTCAACTGCAAATGGAAGTTTGTAATCGCAAAAAATATTTTTTTATGTGATAAAACTACAAATTAACGATTTTCGATCTTTATCCTTTAATTGTGCTATGAGACCTTACTTCTTGCCGTACCCTATATGTTTTGATTTATTTACGAGTATCAAAATATGTCGCGTAAATGGCCGCATTTTTTATTGCGTTGACTTGGAAGCTTAATTTTATTTTTCTCCAAGCTCCAAGGGAACCTAGACCTACGTATTTGATATAAATTATCAACTTGATACATCCACACTTTCCTGAGGAAAAGAGTCTTACAGACTGACAGATAGACGGACGAACAACGAAGTGATCCTATGAGGATTCCGTTTTTTCCTTTTGATGTACGGAACTCTAAAAATGATGACTTCCAGTAAACTCATAAGAATGCTAGAATTTTTAGTATAAGACAATAATAATTATTGTCGAACAAAACTAAGCATAATTATTATGCTTAGTTTTGTTTTGTTAATTTCGTAATGTTTAACAAACTGTAATGCGATTGTTACTTCCATCCTTACATCCTTAGAATTAGGTGAACCGTGATATTCAGCTAGTTATAGGTACATAACCTTCACGCGATATCGAGTTAGTAGGTAGTTAGGTACTCTTGACCATGATTGCCAGTTTATTTTGATTTGTATGTTGTTCTAAAAGTAGTTTTATGATTTGTTTTCGCATACATTAATCTAGCTAAAACAAATTACGTTGACTTGGTCATTGCTATTTTAAACATTTTGATAGCATAGCGCTAAACGCACCCAACCGGCTTATCACTAAAGATTATCGATATCAGCGATCACTTGCAGTTACTTGCAGCTGTTTCATCGATAAGGGCAACTGCAATTGAACTTACCTAATAACCTCCAAACTTCGGCGCTACTCAGGTAAACATTGAGGTGTGCCAGGCACGCAGGCAGCAATAACACGAACACCAAGCTCCTCATCCTGCCGGCTCCGACCACCACAACCGTCTCAAAGTACCAACTCCAAGTCCAACACCACGGTAAGTTCACCAACACACATTTGTTTCACATTTTCATCCACCGTCCCAACAAAATCAACGATGCTGAGTTCTCGCAGATACAAGATTACACACTCGAATAAAACGTACAAATCCAACAGAAAAACCAAGTAAACTCGCGAATTAACACGTTAATCTACGAAAGTCTTTAATTTTATTCATGAATAGATGTTTTAGTTTCGGTTTCTTATCAAATTCTGTTTATAAACATTGATATTATCAATGTTACTTTACGAAACAAAGCGACACTACCTCCACTCGCCACGGTTCCTGTCAAACTGGTTGTTTGTGTTGCGTCGAGTCACCGCGTGCGTAGCGGGTGCAGTTCTATGTGTGCGTTTATGAACGAGTGTTTTTGTATGAGTGAGAAAAGAGATGATGACGGAGCGGCAAAGCCCAGCAGAAGCCACGAACTTTTTTAAAAACTACTTATGGCGTACACTAGATGGCAATACAATGAACATTTAATAAAAAGTTTTTTTTTTTTATATTTTCGTTTAGTAGTTTTA
Source organism: Dicycla oo (assembly GCA_948252095.1). Taxonomy (NCBI): domain Eukaryota; kingdom Metazoa; phylum Arthropoda; class Insecta; order Lepidoptera; family Noctuidae; genus Dicycla; species Dicycla oo. The sequence continues at coordinate 9,292,779 of OX411711.1, read as the reverse complement.
ATAAATTTAGGTTTATTTAAGACCTAATTAATTTTGGCGTAAAGCTATGCTTAAATGTATTTTGTTAAGAAGGTTTGAAATTAAAACTGAAATAATGTCTTAAATGCTTACAGTCACTAGATAGGCAGGCAATATTCATAGTAACATAGGTACACTACTTAGGTACTTATTCAGTACATAAATGACATAATCCTTAAATCGAGGGCACCCGAGGGTGTCACCTACGAATACAAACTCGATACTAATTTATTACGAGTATCGAGTGAGATAGAGGTATACATACATACTTTGGTATTATATATGTATATAGTGCCGTAGTGCTAACGATGTCTGTGAACGGTGCGGGACCACCCACAGGCAGCCACCGTCTCATAATGAGAAGCTCATTGTGACTAACAAGCGTGTAAACAACTCAGTATCGAATCACGAACAAGTTACGATCGATGGGGTGTGAAAGTCGCTGCACTTGCCACTTGCATCTTGCTGATCTTGCATCAATACAAGGCGTCGTCGGAATGCGGCACATACCGTAAAATTCTGCAACTTTACCAACTAAGCCCAAGTTTGCCTGTTTCGTTTAAATTACGATATTTTGCGTTTGCTTACTTTTTCTTATTTTCTGCCATTTGGTATTAATTTTAAGGAGCTCGTGGCCAAATAATAACAGCCGCAAGGGTCGATCCATCAGGTTAAGCTACGCTTGCCGGGGTTGGTCCGTAGATGGGTGACCATCTGTACATATCGAGACTCCTCCGTGCCTCGGAAAGCACGTTAAGCCGTTGGTCCCGGCTGTCATTCGTGGATCTTTGGCAGTCGTTACGGGTCGTCAGAAGCCCGAAAGTCTGACCACCAGTCTTACCAAGGGGTATCGTATTTTACCCAATAACTGGGTTGTGGAGGTCGGATAGGCAGTCGCTTCATGTAAAATACTGGTATTCAGCTGCATCCGGTTAGACTGGAAGCCGACCCCAACATAGTTGGGAAAAGGCTAGGCAGATTGATTTTATTGGTATTAATTTTAAAAAGGTAAAAACGGAACCCTTATAGGATCACTCATATGTCTGTCTGTCCGTCTGTCACAGCCAATTTGCTCCGAATCTAATGGACCGATTAAGTTGAAATTTGGTACACGTATGTATTTCTGTGACCCAAACACAGAGATGTGCTGTAAATTAATGCATTTTGAATATGGGTGTCAATTATGGGAGACAAATAAGAAAATAAAAGTTTTGCAAACTGTACGGTGCGGTATATCATGTGAAAGGGCTTACTGTGAGGGTCTCAAATACATTTTTTTTTTATAATTTTAAAATAAACTGTTTTAAAGTTATTTAAGAAACTAGAGGAAATTGACCATTCCCCCCCTTTATCTCCGAAAATACTGAGTTTCAAATTTTGAAAAAAATACAGAAAATACTTCTATACCTATAAATTACAGGAAAACCTTTAAGTCTATGGTCTTAAAATAACATGATAAATCTCTCAATAGTGTGCGTACAAACTTACATTTGCAGTTGGAATGTATGGCAGAACGTGTTTTTCAACTACAATGTTAAGTTTGTGTTTGGAATAAGTTCATCCCAACTACGGAACCCTTCATTGTGCGTGGTCCGACACGTACTTGACCGAGTTTTTATAATGGTAGCTCCATTATTACTCTATCAGCTGTGCGACAATGGGCACGCTACAATTGCGGCGATAAGTCCCCTCTTTGAGGAGTGGTTGGAGAGGCGTCACGGCATCCTCACCTTCCGCCTGACGCAGGTCCTCACCGGACACGGTTGCTTCGGGAGGTTCCTGTTCCGGATAAGGCGGGAGAAAACGCCCGGGTGTTACCATTGTGTGGATCGCCCGGAGGACACGGTGGAGCATATGGTGGAGGTCTGCCCGGCTTGGGCAGAGCACCGCTACGTCCTCGTGGAGGCGATCGGCGGCGGCGATCTCTCGCGTCCGGCCCTGGTACAGGCCATGGTACATGGTGAGCGAGAGTGCATGGGAAGCCGTCACCTCCTTCTGCGAAGCAGTAATGCTCGCGAAGGAGGAGGCTGAACGCGTGAGGGAGAGGCAATCTTTGCGCCCTCACGCCCCTAGTCGCCGCAGGAGATGCCCTGGGCGTCGGGAATCGATAGCCGATTCCCGGCCACCGTAGGCGCGGGCTTGCGGATGGCGAGCAATGGGTAGCTCGCCGTCCGGAAAGGACCAGGCCCGGGTCGACGGCGCGTTGTGTTCCACGCGCGCGTCAAAGAGATGTCAGCACTAGCTGAAGGGGTCCGCTAGGGCCGATGCCCGCCAGGGTTGCGGGTAGTTCGAAAGAGTTACCGTGGCCTTGGCACAGGTAACTGAAGGAACACGGGTGGGTTTTAGTCAGTAGAAGTCTGACACGCCCTCCCGCTCCACCCAGAGCGGGAGAAGTTATTCGATGATTTCCCATCCACAAAAAAAAAGCTGTGCGACAAACATCGTTGGGAATGGGTGAAAATTTTTAGGGTCCCGTAGCTATAGAAAAGGTGTTTCGTTTAGGAAAAACGTCTCAAGGTAAGAAAATACTGTCTATTTTCCGTATGGTTTGGTATTTTTAAGAAAAGGACTTGATTTCATCAAAATAACTTAGTAGGCAATGTTGTGCACTGTTTTGGAAACTTGAGTTACACAACTTTGCCTGGGTCTAGGGTTGTTAAAATTTTCACAGATGATGTATTTTTGTTGCAACTATAACAAAAAATACTAAAAAACAGAATAAAATTAATTTTTAAGGGGGCGCCCATACAACAAACATGATTTTTTTGCCGTTTTTATAGAACCCTAATTGCGTAACGCACTGTCAATCGGAATCTGAAACCATTTGAAGCAAATTGCTAATCTAATGCTTCATATGTTCGAAAAATTTGTCTGCTCAACAACATAAATAACGCAATGAATGTTGTTGAACTTGCAAAATACAACAGAGTCCGATCGATAGTATCTTACGCAATTAGGGTGCTGATCTTTCTGAATTAATCTGCAGCTCCCAATACCCTAATAAAAAGGTAAAAACATTTAAGTTATTTACCTAACCTTGATTAAAAAAAAAACATTACACGTGCCACAGATAACCGATTGTTAGTTCATCAACATAGTAAATTAGTAACTAAACTAACATGAATTATCACCGGATGAATCGTAACGTAATTAAGGCACACAACTTTAACAAGATCGGTGGAACAAGGTTCTTGTTTGTTTCTGTCCGCAATTTTGTTCCAAATTATAGAGCACGCTCGCCGCTACGCGCAATTTGAGGCACGCCTCTCACGAACCACCTCCAGGGCTACCAAATCTTCTGACTACAATCCTTTCCCAAAACTTTCTTCTAAAATCACTACGGTACAACTACACGGAACCTATGACGTGTGCCGAATGTGCGCAATGATAACTTCAAGTATCTAACTATTTCCTTTATAAATAAGTATTAAAAATATGTTTTTGGTATTAGAAAATAATGTTTTGATGCTAACATCCGTTTGTTGCAATTTGCAGTGACCTCTACATAAACAAATCGAATTTTGAGACGCCGCGCGCCCCCTTTGTATATAACTGTATGCCCCTAAGTGGGGCTCGACCCACTGGTTGGGAACCCAGAACACATGCTCTAGAAGAGTAACATCCCGTTTCTGAAAGGCAACAAACAAACAAATTAATTAGCTAACAGACTATCAAACTCATGTTAACTGCAGTGCCAGTGATTGGCTGACTGAAAGAACAGCAGCCAAATATACACTTGTCATGAGTTTGACAGCCTGTTAGCTAGTCTGTGTCATTAGTAAATGGCTTTTTTTATTTGAGATGGGTTTGCTCTTGACTCTAGTCTAGGTCGGAAGCGACAGAGACAAAGTCGACGATGGAATGAGCTTACCCAGAAGAAGCCTGTTCACTCTCGCGTTCGGTAAAGAGACACGCATGTGTTTTCGTGGCGTTAAAAGAGACCAGATTGTCATCACCCCATTGGAAGATAAGGCTTAAGGTCAAATCTGTCCGCTCTACCATGGCCTCTCTCAAGGAACGAACTTCGGCCCCGCTGGTTTTGCGCTGGACAAGTATCTCTCTAAAACGGTGCTGTCATCGGCGTACCTATCAATACCAGGCGGAAGTAGGTCATTGATGTGCAGCAGGAAAACAGTTGCAAACAGAACAGACCCCTGAAGAACTCCGGCATCAATAGCCATAAGATCAGAGGAGCAGCCGTTAACGACTACTCTGATCGACCGTTCACTAAGGAAATCTGAAATCCAACTACAAAAATCAGCTAAGATGCCATTAGCAGGAAGCTTGCTGAGCAGACCAGCGTGACAGACTCTGTCAAAGGCTTTTGAGATGTCAAACGATACAACAAGTGCTTCACCGTGTATTAGCTGCATTCACATAACATTACATTACGCCTGTGTTCCCCTAAGGGTTAAGCAGAGGTGTACCCATAGTACACCCACATTTCATGTAATAGGGGGCGACCTATTAGCGAGCCATCAACCGGGCACAAATCCAGAGTCTGGGTTGCTACTGACAAATTCCAAAAACCCAATAACTGCATTAATTCATGATTAATTTATGAAACTAGAACCTACCGATAGGCATACATTTAGACTATCTGATGTACAGCGGATTAGTTAACGCTTTAAAGGACACTAACGAGACACAATTTATTGAAGTTTTATTATTACTGCTATTGGCCGTGTGTAGTGTGCTTTTCAAAGCGTTAATCATCGGGGTGGTTGGTAAGGTAGTCGGCAACCCTACTCACATAATATAAGTAAAGCTACTGACATGTTAGGAACTCCACAGTCTGTTATTTCCACAAAAGATGTTCAAACAAAATAAAGTAAAATTATATTACGCACATACTTATTTTAATTTTGGTGGATTTTTGTCGTTGAATATCAAAATCAAGTCATTTATTCGAATTAGGTTGAGAATCAGCACTTTTAGAACGTCAACATTACATGAGAGTCCCCAAAACCCCGCCCTATCGGTACTTAAAGCTCTATAAAATAACCCTTCATCCCCGTAAAAAAACTGATTTTGACACCACCTTGTATGTTGATCAACCATTATAATCTCTTGACCGATGCCTAGTTTATAACTTAAAATTCCTCTATGCTCTCATACCACAATTCTTCAAATGTCATTACCACAAGTCACCACAAATCATAGGAAATATTGTCTTGAATCTTGATGATAATAGTAAGTTAATCTGTGATAATAGGTATTCATTAATTTACACTACTGACATCTGTCTATATAAGTACGCAAACATTGTTTAAAAAAGTTAACACTAGATGGCGCTGGTTTAAATAAAACCACTAACAACCGGTAGTGATAGTTCTTTTTTAATATTTTTTTTTGTCATAGTGCATATCAAGCACTAACATTTTTTATTAAAATAAATGAATAAATAAAAATCGAAATACTATTTTTTGTGTTGATACTGATATATTTTTTCAACATCAGTAATCACATCTTCGGTAGTATAGTGGTAAGTATCCCCGCCTGTCACGCGGGAGACCGGGGTTCGATTCCCCGCCGGAGAGGATCTTTTTGCATTTTTATTTGATTTGACGTCAGAAATTGTAACATTATAAAAGTAAATCTACAATCAATATTAGATTCCTATGAATTTGAAAATGATGCTTTGCAATTTCCCAAAATGGGAGGTTTATAACAGTATGGACGTCAAGATCATGGTAGGTAGACCAATTTCGTAGCTACAGTCGTAGCTCGTAGCACTTGTTCTTATGTACTGTTATGTAAACTGTAAGTAAATACAGCTACATTCAGCCTGCAGCTTACATTATCTTTTATTTGAATATATTATTATCTTTTATTTTTATTTTATGTAAGACAGAGAAAAATATATTTGATCATGTGTATTTCATAAAAGTTACGTACATACAAGATTGCTAATTATGTATAATTGTAATTTTGACGTTTCGAATTTGATCTTTGACTAATAATTATTTTAAAAGCATATTTTTAATGTTTTTTGGTTAAAACAAATTCGACGGTCGAACAATTGAGAAAAAAAATCGAAGAAGAATCGAACTAGTGAGAACAAACCGAGACCTCAATTATGTTTTTGTCGTCTTACTTTGATATACTTACTTAGGTATTGCTTTTGTAGGTAAGCGTCCATTTCTGCACGGTCACACGGTACGTCTACTCTTTCAAGTCGGACGATCTTCGGGACGCTGCAGTCGCAATGGGCATTAGAACGGCTGATTAGTCTCCGACCTGCAGCCTAATTTACATACTCATAGTAGGGCATGGTTCTGTAAGCAGTTTAGTTTATATCCGACAGTAAGATGTCTGCTTAGTGCCTACTTTATCAGGCTTGTCAGTTATGCATTTCAATGAATTTAGTGTGTCGCCGTAAGGGCAAGGAGCCAAACAGGCGCGACACGCGTCACAAAGGCTCGTCGTGCGACCCGCGGTGCTTTCGCTTGTCGCACCTGTTTGTAGGAGCCTTTCATCAACTTCTATAATGTTGCTGTGCAAACAAAGCAGTAGTAAAAAATCCGAAAGTCTGCTCTTTGTCGGGAGTCAAAAATTTCAAAAGTAGTAAATTTTCAAAAGTCCAATTCTGAACTAATGAAAATCCTGCGCAAACATTCTATGGAGATGTTTGCGTGAAAATTTTTACTCATACTTCAAAGTCTAGTCAAATCAAAGTCTAGTCTGTCCGACGATGTGGACGTGGAGAGGGAACGCAGAGCATTGGCAGTTCGATGTAACATGCTGGCTCGTAGGTTTGCACGTTGTACTAGGGAGGTGAAAATTACACTCTTTAGAGCGTATTGCCCATCTATGTACACGTGTGCCCTATGGGTCAGCTATACCAAAAGCTCGTACAGACGCCAGCAGGTCAACCTACCCGAAACTGTCAGATTTTCCCAATCAACCTTGAACCTAATGCCTTAGCAATAAAGTCGAAAATCTATTAAAGAAATCTGACAGATTGTAGTAGCTTGATGTGCTGGCGTCTGTACAATGCTCTGCGAGTCCAATACAACAACGCCTTCAGAGTTATGTTGGGGCTGCCGCGCTTTTGCAGTGCATCGGGGATGTTCGCGGAGAATGGCGTGCCTGATTTTTACGCACTGATGCGGACACGGATAGCATCCCTGATGCGGCGAGTGCGCGACAGCTCCAACAGCTTGGTGGCTATAGTAGCCGACAGGATGGATAGTCCAATGATGTGGCAATGGATGACCAGTCATCGTGCGTCGTTCCAATATTTAAAATAAGTTGTTTAATGTATTTTTTGTGTAGTATGTGTTTTCATGTAGATATGTATGTTTTGTGTATAAAATTGTAATGTGTGTTTGTTTATGGACTTGGATGGTCTGAAATAAATTTATTATTATTATTATAAAGTCTGTACCTACAGTGTTTGCGCAAATTGAACATACGTCCCGTTTTGAACGGGACTGTCCCTTTTCTCGATCACCTGTCCCGTTTTCCGAAACTATTGAATAAATTGTGGACGTCTGAAAAAATCATTTACAGGTTCCAGCCGGTCTATTCTGTAAAAATATCACCGTGAAAACGTAGGCGAAGAAAGCTTGAAGTGAGCTGTCATTCCAACTGATGCTAGGGACTGTTGACAGCTCACTCCACGCTCACCTCACCTAAGTTTTCACGGTGAGATTTGTACAGAATAGCACTGCTGATGTTAGGGGATTGACACAATTGACAGCTTACTCCACGCTCACCTCACCTAAGTTTTCACGGTGAGAATTGTACAGAATAGCACTGTTGAGCTCTTGTGGATGCGACACGGTGGCGGGGACGTTTGTGAACTGTTATTAAAGTAATAGTTGTGACGCTATAAGATTGGCTCTAATCTGTGTGTGCATTTCGTCACATGCAGATTACATCAGATCTCACGCGTCGCATTCAGTGTAGATGTAGACCAAAAGTCTGTATAGTGTGGACCCACCATAAGTCGCCTCCCAAAATATAGGTAAGTACTAAGTATTCAGTAAATCTTATGTAATACTATTATCTCGATAATTATAGTCTAATCAAGTAATCACCGACTCGACTAGCTGTCACCGTGGCCCTGAAATCCGGCGGCGTCTGAATTCTTTCATTATCTCACACTAGCATTTGACCGCTATTTTTATATAATCAGTTTTTCATAACATATGACTACGCTACTCTATGTTTATATGTGCCTAATTCGTGTGTATCATTATCACTAGGTACCCTGAAACTAATAGGTGGTCTTTTTCGCAATGATAAGAAAACTAATAATGCCCCAGTTTTAATATCATGTGTTTTGTTAAGTAGGTTATTATTTCCTAATCAATCTAATACGTAAGCTGTCAATAATTAAAACTGATCGAAACAAGAATGCGTAGGTAACCACTGTGATTAGGAATGGGGTGACATCGGCTGTGTCCTGTAGGTAACCACTGAGATTAGGAATGGGGTGATATTGGCTGTGTCCTGTAAGTAACCACTGTGATTAGGAATGGTGTGATATTGTCTGTGTCCTATGGCTATAGGTAACCACTGTGATTAGGAATGGGGTGATATTGGCTGTGTCCTGTAGGTAACCACTGTGATTAGGAATGGGGTGATATTGGCTGTGTCCTGTAGGTAAACACTGTGATAAGGAATGGGGTGATATTGGCTGTGTCCTGTAGGTAACCACTGTGATTAGGAATGGGGTGATATCGGCTGTGTCCTGTAGATAACCACTGTGATTAGGAATGGGGTGATATTGGCTGTGTCCTGTAGGTAACCACTGTGATTAGCAATGGGGTGATATCGGCTGTGTCCTGTAGGTAACCACTGTGATTAGGAATGGGGTGATATTGGCTGTGTCCTGTAGGTAACCACTGTGATTAGGAATGGGGTGATATTGGCTGTGTCCTGTAGGTAAACACTGTGATAAGGAATGGGGTGATATTGGCTGTGTCCTGTAGGTAACCACTGTGATTAGGAATGGGGTGATATCGGCTGTGTCCTGTAGATAACCACTGTGATTAGGAATGGGGTGATATTGGCTGTGTCCTGTAGGTAACCACTGTGATTAGCAATGGGGTGATATCGGCTGTGTCCTGTAGGTAACCACTGTGATTAGGAATGGGGTGATATTGGCTGTGTCCTGTAGGTAACCACTGTGATTAGGAATGGGGTGATATTGGCTGTGTCCTGTAGGTAACCACTGTGATTAGGAATAATAATAATAATAATAATATAATATCCTGGGACATTTTCACACACGGTCATCTGGTCCCAAACTAAGCAGAGCTTGTACTATGGAAACCAGATAACTGATATACTACATATACTACTTTTTTTTTTGTAAATACATACTTATATAGATAATTACACCCAGACTCAGGACAAACAGACATGTTCATGCACACAAATGTTTGTCCTGGATGGGAATCGAACCCACGACCAGCGACATGATAGGCGGTATCTTAACCAACCACGCCAACTGGCCTGTCCAATGGGTGGGAATGGGGTGATATCGGCTGTGTCCTGTAGGTAACTCCTACTACTACGACCCAAACAACAGCTTCGGGAGAAACCAGTACTTCTCAGCCTGGTTTGTCAAAAAGGAACGAACTATACTCAGAAAATGTGACTTATCGGAAGACAAAATCGTCTGTCAGTGACTTTGAAAAGCAGTTCACTGAATTTAAAAATGAGATGATGAAAGAAATTGGTGGAATACTACAGGATTCTTGTGCAAAGCAGAACCAAAATATAAAAACAATATGTGATAATATTTCTTCCATTAACGAAACATTACAAGACATGAAGATTACAACCGAAGAGCTGATAGCAGAAAATAAAAGTTTTAAAATGCAAATTAGTACACTATTGGATACCGTTAAAGAAAATGAAGAAAAAATATTATCCCTCCGAACTGAGGTCCAGCAGCTAAAATCTGTTTCTTCAGCACCAGCACATCCACATGCAACACCACATGCTGTTTATGAAGATCTCTATGAGGAATTTCAAGACCGAGCTGAACGTAGTAAAAACATTATTATTGTAGGCGTTCCTGAGAGACATATAAGTAACAACGAAGAGAGACGTGAAACAGAAATGAATGAAGCAGCAACAATTATAAACACTATATACCCGAATTGTCCTAGAGCAGTAAAAGTGTTACGCGTCGGAAAATATGATGGTAAGAAAATACGACCCCTTAAATTATCTTTTTCATCCCCGGAAATTGCGAAGACTATACTGCGAAATAAAGCTAACCTAAAATTAGACGGTATGCGAATTTACTCTGATCAGACTCCTCAACAACAAAAGTTCATGAAAAACCTTAGAGACGAATTACAACAGAGGAAAGATAACGGAGAAAAGGATTAAATAATAAAATTTTCTAAGGGAACACCAAAGATAGTTAAAGAACAGTCAAAAAACTAAATGACTTAGGAAACCTTGTTACGAAGCAAAACACAATTACATACGAATTAACAAATAACTATGCAAACATCAAAACTAAAACTAAATCAGTAACTTTCCTTTACGCAAATGTTCGCAGCATTGTCACGCCAGGGAAACTTGATGAAATACAGTGTATCATACAAACGTTTAAGTGCACTATACATGTAATATTACTGGTCGAGACCTGGATAAAGGATGAAAATGAAGCCTTAAGGCAAAAATTACCAAACTACACACACTATTACAACTATAGAACATCTTCAAGGGGCGGTGGAGTCTCAATATATGTGCATAACGAACTAAAGCATGAATTAATGGAAGAGCATTGCGAAGATAACAATCACTTTTTATGGATACATCTGGACAAACTTTCTTTAGATATTGGAGTAGTCTATAAACAGCCTGCAGCAAATGTACAAAACTTTCTTGAAACATATACAAATCAATTAATCAAAAGGAAACGGATTATCATTTTTGGAGACTTTAACTTGAATCTACTAAGTAAAGAAAAATATATTAAAGAATATAAGACAGTGCTAAAAGAAAACGGGCTCAGAATACTAAACAAAATTGATAAAACATACTGCACACGTATTACTAAAACTACTGAGACAATATTGGATCATGTATGTACAACTATAAAAGATAATACTTTTCATATGGCTTTAGTGGAAAGCGCCATGTCAGATCACAAACAAATTTACTTCGAGGTAAACAGAATCACACCTGATAGACCCAAAAAAGTAACATACGAAGCTATTAATTATGATAATCTATATAAAACTATAAAAGATCATAGTTTCTCTGACATATACAATGATTTCACAAAGTTGGAACAATACCTATTGGATGCTATTTCTAAAAATAAAACAAAAAAGACCAAAATACTAAACAGGCCAAGACAAGACTGGATCAACAATCACCTTATAACATCCATAAACAAACGAAATATTCTGTGGCATAAATTGAAACATTTCTCATCTGAGGACAAAGAGGTAGAAGACGAGTTCCTGCGGGTGAAAAATAATGTGTGTAAAGAAATTCAATCAACAAAGAATCAATATTACTACAAAGCCTTTAAAGATTGTGAAAAAGATCCTCTTAAAATGTGGCAACTTATTAATAGCCTGGCTAGCAACAAAACAAAACGTAACTCTACTCTTGTAAAATTAGACACGCCAACAGGCCAAATTATGGACACAAAGGAAATCTGTGGTGCAGAGCTCGCTAGTAAAATTCCAAAATCGTACCTTGAAAATAAAGCTTTGCAAGTACCCGCTAGCATAATAGACAATACGGCGAAACTAACACAATTTGAACCTGCTACTGTTGCAGAGGTACTTAAAATAATTGAAAACTTAGATGCAAACACAAGCGCCGGTATTGATGGAATAAGTACAAAAATGATAAAATGTATTAAAGACCAAATAGCGGAAAACTTAACGCTTTGTATTAATAGGTGTCTAACAGAAGGAAATTTTCCAGAATCCTTGAAAGTTGCAAAAGTCACCCCCATATATAAGTCGGGAAACAAATCAGATGCAGGTAATTACCGACCGATATCTGTATTACCAATATTATCAAAGGTGTTTGAAAAAATATTACACAACCGACTTAGTGCATTTCTAAAATCAAAAAAGTTCTTATATGAAAAACAATACGGGTTTCGACCAAAGTCAAACACGGTTACAGCTGCAACCGATCTAGTGACAAAAATCAAATCCAATATTGATAGTAAGAAAATAACACTGGGAGTATTTGTAGATTTAAAAAAAGCTTTTGATACAGTCAGTCACAATATACTTTTGTTAAAACTAAATCATCTAGGTGTCTCAGGATCTGCTTTTAAAATGTTAAAATCATACCTTAGTAACAGATATCAAATTGTGAAAATCGGTGAAGTCCAAAGTGGACCTCGACAAATCACCTACGGAGTCCCCCAGGGCTCAATCCTTGGGCCATTATTATTTCTTATCTACATAAATAGCATCCATGAAATCGGTCTAAAGGGGGTTATAGCACTGTACGCTGACGATACGAGTTTATTTTACTCAGGTACCTCAATATGCTCAATTATAGAACAAGCTCAACAGGATCTAAACCTCTTACATACTTGGCTTAAATCAAACTTACTGACAATAAACATATCTAAAACCAACTATATTATATTCGCAGCAAAAAATAAGAAGATTGATCAGCACTGTAACTTACATATTGATGGTCAAATGCTAAAGAGAGTTCACCGAGAAAAATATCTTGGTCTTATACTTGACGATCAATTAACGTGGAAATCACATATAGAAAGTATCAAAAACAAGCTCACATCACTAACAGGTGCGCTCCGTGGTATAGTGCGGTGTCTTCCTAGACATGTGCGTTATACTATATATAACTCCATGGTTAAATCTCATTTGGACTACTTGATTGAGGTCTGGGAAACTGCTGCCAAATCAAACCTAAAAATACTCCAAATTGCCCAAAATAGAATAATCAAAACCCTATTTAGGTATAACTATTTAACTCCTACTGAAAAAATCTATAAAGAAACACAACTTATGAATCTCCTTCAAATATATAAGTGTGTCAACACATGTATACTCGTGAGAAAAATTCTAACTAAGGATATACATTCTCAGATAACATTTAATAAAAGGGCACAAACTTATAAAATTTTAACAAGACAAGCTAATGACATCTGCTTAACCCATCCTAGGACTAAATATGGAAAGAGGAATATTATGTATGAAGGGGCCGACTTCTATAACAAACTACCTAAAGACATAAAAGAAATCAAATCGTTATACATTTACAAGAAAACTTTAAAAAAATATATATTAAAAGATCTTTCTCTGCCTTTCGATTAATCAAAAATAATTAATGATAGTCTATATAAATATATAAAATCATAAGTTTATGTACAAATATTAATCGAAAAAAGAATATATATATATATATATATATATATATATATATATATATATATATATATATATATATATATATATATATATATATATACATATAACAATTTCAATAAAACGCTTATGTTCTGCACTGTGTCATAGGCCTTAGTAAACACGCAACTACTATTAAATTGCACCATACCCACATCTCTCAAAACTGTTGTGTTGTTTCTTGTGTTTAACCTGCCTTCTTCTGATTTGTATATTTTGTAATTGTTTATGCTAAAACAATGTATGCTAAGTCGAAGTATTATTGTAATGTTAGTTTTAAGTTTTAAAGACTTGTTTGTTTTTGTTTTTATCTACGCTTACTGGCAGATAACTCTGTTTTACACCTGTTTATGTTTTCTCTATAAGTGAATTTGTAATTCTTTTGAGAAATAAATATCTTTAACCGTAACCACTGTGATTAGGAATGGGGTGATATTGGCTGTGTCCTGTAAGTAACCACTGTGATTAGGAATGTATTGATATTGGCTGTGTACAGTCCTATAGGTAACCACTGTGATTAAGAATGGGGTGAAATTAGCTATGTCCTGTAGGTAACCACTGTGATTAGGAATGGGGTGATATTGGCTGTGTCCTGTAGGTAACCACTGTGATTAGGAATGTATTGATATTGGCTGTGTACAGTCCTATAGGTAACCGATGTGATTAAGAATGGGGTGATATTGGCTATGTCCTGTAGGTAACCACTGTGATTAGGAATCGGGTGATATTGGCTGTGTCCTGTAGGTAACCACTGTGATTAGGTATGGGGTGATATTGGCTATGTCTTGTAGGTAACCACTGTGATTAGGAATAGGGTGATATTGGCTGTGTGCTATAGGTAACCACTGTGATTAGGAATGGGGTGATATTGCCTACGTCTTGTAGATAACCACTGTGATTAGGAATAGGGTGATATTGGCTGTGTCCTGTAGGTAACCACTGTGATAAGGAATGGGGTGATATTGGCTGTGTCCTGTAGGTAACCACTGTGATTAGGAATGGGGTGATATCGGCTGTGTCCTGTAGGTAACCACTGTGATTAGGAATGGGGTGATATTGGCTGTGTCCTGTAGGTAACCACTGTGATTAGGAATGGGGTGATATTGGCTGTGTCCTGTAGGTAACCACTGTGATAAGGAATGGGGTGATATTGGCTGTGTCCTGTAAGTAACCACTGTGATTAGGAATGGGGTGATATCGGCTGTGTCCTGTAGGTAACCACTGTGATTAGGAATGGGGTGATATCGGCTGTGTCCTGTAGGTAACCACTGTGATAAGGACCATTCCTTATCACAGTGGTTACCCAGTGGTCACCCCATGGTGATATTGGCTGTGTCCTGTAAGTAACCACTGTGATTAGGAATGGTGTGATATTGTCTGTGTCCTATGGCTATAGGTAACCACTGTGATTAGGAATGGGGTGATATTGGCTGTGTCCTGTAGGTAACCACTGTGATTAGGAATGGGGTGATATTGGCTCTGCCCTGTAGGTAACCACTGTGATTAGGAATGTAATGATATTGGCTGTGTACAGTCCTATTGGTAACCACTGTGATTAAGAATGGGGTGATGTTGGCCTGTGTCCTGTAGGTAACCACTGTGATTAGGAATGTATTGATATTGGCTGTGTACAGTCCTATAGGTAACCACTGTGATTAAGAATGGGGTGAAATTGGCTATGTCCTATAGGTAACCACTGTGATTAAGAATGGGGTGAAATTGGCTATGTCCTGTAGGTAACCACTGTGATTAGGAATGGGGTGATATTGGCTGTGTCCTGTAGGTAACCACTGTGATTAGGAAAGGGGTGATATTGGCTGTGTCCTATAGGTAACCACTGTGATTAGGAATGGGGTGATATTGGCTGTGTCCTGTAGGTAACCACTGTGATTAGGAATGGGGTGATATTGGCTGTGTCCTGTAGGTAACCACTATGATTAGAATGGGGTGATATTGGCCGTGTTCCGTTTTCCGATTACTCTCTTCTAAATTCTAATAAAGAAACTTAAGACAAAGAATAAAAACACATATTAGGTATTCCAAAATAGACTTTTAATATAAAATTTCATAAAAACTTTCGTTTTCACAATAAAACGTACATGTTTAGAACATAAATAAGTAAATCATAGAATTCATAGAAAAAGGTATAAAAATCAAATTAAACAATACATTTGCCGTGTGATAGTGAGTATACATTAATTCTAACATCATAAAGTAAAAAAATACGCGATACATAAAAGCATAATTATTCGAAAATTAAATAGACATTTATGATTAGAAAGGCTACGAGTATGGCACAGAGGAACTACAGGGAGCGTGCCGCGCGCGCTCACTTCTCTTTGGGTTTCTTTTCCTTCTTGCGCGGCGGCGGCACAGGAGCGTCGGCGCCCGCCGCACCTTCCTTCTTCACCACTTTCTTTACCACCTTTTTCTTGGGCGCGTCCGCGGGCGGCGCCGGCGACGCTGACGACGTCGGTGTCGTCGGTGACGTGGGAGTTACAGGGGTCGCAGGGGTGGTAGGTGTCGCGGGCGGGGTCTCCGTGATGGAGGACTCTATCTGCGCTGCGATCGAGGACTTGCCCTTGGCGGGGATCTTGACGCCGATCTGTGCGAGTGAGACCGCGCCGACGGGCGGCGTGGGCACCTCGGGCTCCTCCACGGACAGGCGGGTGGGCGAGGTGACGGCGGGCGGGCTGGCGGCGGGCGGCGCGGCCGGCGCGGTGACGGTAGGCGTGCGCAGCTCACGCGCGATGATGTCGGACGCGAGAGCGGCGGCGTCCTCCAGCTCGCTGTCGGGGGTGGGGAGCGGGTCAGCAGCGGCGGGAGGGCTCAGCTTCAACTTGCCGGCCGGCTTGCGACGCTCCTCCGCTACACAACCAATTTCTCGCCTTTATTCTCTCGAGCGGTTAGACGTGGCGTTAGTATGGCGGTCACACTAGAGAGCAAGCTCGGTTAGGGCCTGGAACAAAGTCGAGGGAAAACATAGCGACTACGTTAATTAGAAACGATGCAAGCGGAAAGTTAGGACGGTGTCAGTTCAGTGGAGTCTCAAAGCTTTAATGACCATTACAAGGAGTATTATTTTATTTTTGGTTTCGGTTTTCTGGCGAGGATAACGATCGATTATATTTGTAAATAGGCCGAAGTTATAGGTATGAATAATTAATCATTACATTATAATTATTTATAAGTAAATAGGTTCTACGTGTGTGAAAAAAAAAATGTGTGCCATCTACGTGAAGGTGTATCGCTATGATAAGCATTGAATAATGTTCCTTGCAATGTGTGAAACAAAAATGTAAAGCATCGGAAAAGATCTTTTACAATTTTGACATGTGGAGAGATTGAAAAAATTGTAACGATCTCCGTGTGTGCAACACAGACATGCGAAGTTGCATCAAATGATGGTATCTGATGCGACCGCACAGTAACAACTTATTCAGCTAAATAATTTGGCATTTATCACATTAGGAGACTCGCCATCATAATAATTTCTCCAGAAATAGCTGAATGAGTGGTCGACCAAATGTCCCTACGATCTGCATCTATCTACTTGGACGCAACCCAACACGCCACTCCACAGAATATTTCAGTCGAAAATCATATAAACAACAATGAGGAATTTCAATTAAGCTGATGTACCCACATTTAGATTGGTGAAGAATTTAATCAGATTGGAATTGAAAATAGTCGTGTATAGGATTGTAGGTAAATGTAGACTTCACAAGGTGTGGAAGCTTTATTGACAAACATATAGTTCCTCCACCGTAACCCAAATTCAGCGCAAATATAAAGTTGCGTTGAGTCCAAGTATAATAATAATTATTACCTGATCTATCAAAGCCGCGTCTCTTGCGCTGCCTCCTCGGAAGCTGGGTGAAATAACAACGAATTTTGAAACGTATGCTGATAAAATAAACATAAAACCAAACATCACAAAACGGCACAAAAGAAAACATGTGGACACATCGAGTTACGTGACGACCGGCAAGCTATTCACAAACATCAGCGGACCGAGCCACGTAACAAGGATGCAGCTAAACTAGTAACATATTAGTAGAAGTCTGAAAACTGCAAAATGAACTCGGTGAGAATTGACAGTGCAAAGCTGTTAACCGTCGGAGGCGCCATCGCCGTTGTGCTGATACTCACATTTGGCAGCCGGCACCGCGGGCGCGCCCTCCTTGGGCGGCGTCGTGGCCAGGGGCGGACTGTCGCTGGCAGGCGCGGGGGCCGCAGCTGCGGCCGCCTGAGGCGTGGCGGGGCTGCCCGGCGCGGGCGCAGGGGCCGCAGCCGCCTTCTTAGGAGTGGCGGGGCTGCCTGCCGCAGGCACGGCGGGTGCGGGTGACGCTACTTTCGGAGCTACTGGCGCCGCTACAGGAGCCGCGGCGGCCGCTTTGGGAATTTCAGTCTCTTGTGCCGGCTTCTCTACAACGGGTGCGGCTACTGGGGCTTTTGTAGCTTCGACCTTAGGGGGTGCTGCCGGGGCCGCAGCTGCTACGGGCGGCAGTGCTGCTACAGGCGCAGGCACGTCTGGGACGATGGCTTCCACAGATACAGGAACTGCACGTGGAGAGTCTTCCACTAATACAGGCACAGGTGAGGCTGGCTTCTGCAGAGGTGCAGCTGCTTCCGCGGGCGCGACGGCCTCTACTGTGACAGGCACGGGAGCTTCGACGGGTGCCACAGCCTCTACTGCGACTGGCACTTCAGCAGCTTGCACGGGTGCGGGGGCAGCCGCTACTGGTGCAGGCGCGGCACTCTCCGCGGGGACGACTTCCTTTGCCACTTCCACTTGTCCAGCCACTGGTTCCTGTACGACCTCACCGGACTGAACGACCACCTGTTCGGGAGCAGGCTGCGGGGCGGGTTCCCTCGGGGGAGACTGTTTAGCTGGTGAGGTGCGGGGCTGGCTCAATGTTTGCGAGATCTTCGCCCAAATGTTTGCAAAGGAGTCGGCACCCATGTAATCAATGTTCCCGGCCTCCCAGCCCTGGCGCCGCGTCAGCTCGTCCAGGGCCTCGCGCCGACCGGCCGCGCCGGGCAGCACTCGCGCCAGGGTGCCGGCAACACCACTCTGTAACAGAGGTTAGGTTTATGAAGTTTTCAGCTCGTGTAAATAGTTGTACCTAATGATATGATTACAATATTCTAATAGGGTTTTTAAATACATTTCTAAGAAATAATGTTAATAAATAGTTAATTACGTGCTGATTACAATCAAGTGGTGAACATGCAAAGCTTATCTACAAACTGAACTTACATTATAATGGCAAACACTTTCGCATTTAAGCTTTTGAGTAAGAAAAACGTTTTACCTTTGCTTTTCGTGGGTGAATATTTCTGGATGTAACTTACTTGGACTTCAGAGTCGTTGGCATCCAGTGGCTCGTCCTCTGGAGAGTGGAACTCATTGTCTATCGGCGACGGGGAGTCAGGCGGGGGGGAGGGAGACGGAATGGGTGGTATTTCATGCGAGCAAATTTTTCGACCTCGAGCGTCGACGGTAGCTCTGTGCCTTAGATAGAAGCCGTCGTACGGATGCCTTGGCAGTATGTCGTCGTAATCGTGACATTCAGTCTCAAAGACATCACCATTCATCATTCCTTGTTCTGTATCAATGCTGTGCAGTCTTCGACTACGGTGAGGGCGTTTCTTTTCTTTTACCACCTGAACATGGTGTACTGCTACCTCTTTATGTATTGCCGGTTTTTGTGCAGTGAATGAGGTAGGATGTGTATAGGTGTGTTCATGTTTTTGTTCATCAATGTAATAATGTGGTGGTTCTTGTTCAAAGTGTTGTGCGTGATTGCTATTATTTTGCTGTTGGTAATGTGAGTTAGTATGTTGGTGATAATTGTGACTATCATGGCTGTGATGACCATGATTATCGTGACTGTGATGACCATGATTATCGTGACTGTGATGACCATGATTATCGTGACTGTGATGACCATGATTATCGTGACTGTGATGACCATGATTATCGTGACTGTGATGACCAGGATTATCGTGACAGTGATGACCATGATTGTCGTGACGGTGATGGTCATGAAGATCATGACGGTGATGGTCGTGACTGCCCCAGTTGTGATCATGTTCTTGATACCAGTGACTTTCTTGGTGATGTTGATCGTGTCTGTGTTCATGTTGTGCCTGGTGTTGCCAATTATCTGTGTAATGCATTTGACTATCTTCATTCGGATTATGTTCTTTATGAGTGGACGGAGATTCTTGTGCCTGATAATCCCAGGCATATTTTCTAATTTCTACGTGATCTTCTACTCTTTCTAACTGCACATGAAGTCTGGATGCATCTTCTGTATTTGGTGGTATGTTTCCTCTATAAATTTTCCATGGATCGTGGAAATCTGTTACGTCTATCTGTGTCTCACGCGTTTCTTCTTTATTTTGGACATCGGGATGATGCCAAGCAAATTCCGATTCCGGGTCCGGAGTTGGCTGATAGCGGAATTGGTGTCGCACGTCTAGTGGAAGTAACTCTGGTTGCGCTTCATGTGCGTCATGTGCCGCCACCTCAACCTATCGGTTGAAGTGAAACAACTCAGTAGTATGCATGCACACAAACACTTGAACTAAGCTTCGCACACTAGCTATCTTAGTGGGATAGCTAGTGCGCGAAGCTACAGTGCAAAAAACTTTGGCCAAGCGGCTATTGGTTTCAAAATAATAATGCGTCACTAAATAAACATACTGGCTTAAATATAAACAAACGTTCTGAAGCTTTTCAAAAAAGAGCCAACCAAACAAAAACAAATAAAAATTAAAACTTTGAATTAAAAATAGTATGTAAGCAAATGTTTTTCGGTATGTTTAAAAAGATTCCGCAGTGAGTATTCCACCAAAATACCAACACCATCTACTCCGTCCCATACAGATATTAAACAAACCGTGCAAAAGCAGACCGACATATACAGGTTGTCTCAAACGCAGTGGTCCAAAGGCAAATGGGGTAAAGCGACGGAGACCACCTACCATTTAAAACTTGAGATATTCTCAACAGTTCAGAAAATTTCGCAAAAATCATTCTCAAGAATTTTTACACTCACTTAGATTTTTTGACCCTGTGAACAAAATTTTCGACGTAGCGCGTTCAAATCTGGCTGAAAGATGCCTTGATAGTGTAGGTCTGTATAAGATTATGTTTCTAAATATTTACGTTCGTGTGGTTCTGCAACGCTTCAGATTTCAGTTTTACTTGTTTTTTTTTAATTTTTTTAAACTGTAGTGAAACTTTCAAGCCCAGATTTAAAAAAATATACTACATAATATCCCAAATTTTAAATTTTTAAATGATAGGTGGCCGTCACCGTTTTATCCCATTTGCCTTTGGACCACTACGTTTGAGACACCCTGTATTTTGTAAAGTTCGAAAATGTTAGTATTTTGGAGAAATATTATGTCAAACGGGTAAAAGAATGCTTCAAACATAAGGTGCGTCAAGTAGCAGTAGTAGTGCACAAGCGCAGACTGCAAGCTGTTGTTATAGGTAGTTACTGTTTAGTCACTCAGGGATTCACTAGACCTACGGTGCTCTAATATAAAGAAAAAATATTTAAATCAATAAACCTACACATACATATAGATACAATTGTATAAACGCAAGGTGGAAAGCTAAAGTTGAAATGTGTAAGTCTCACCTCTGCAACTTTAGCGTTAGAGTCCTTCCGTGAATGCTTGGAAAACATGTTGTAGTGTTCAGATTGGAGGTTGTAATGACAATGGATCGATTTACTGGACCGTACGAGGTACCCCGAGATACTCGCGGTCACGACAAACCGCACACAGACGGGTTCGGTTTCAACATTGTGTAACCGATATGGAAATTAATCTAGATCAATCGCAATATGTTATACTTAAGACTTCTTGAGGTTACAATTTAAAATACGATTGAATATATGTATTATTTTTGTAGTAATTCGATATAGGAATATCGATTTCATTTGTTCTATTTCGATTCGTTGCATATTTGTCTAAACAAGTCTACGTTCACATGACTAGGCGGACTAGACATTGTTTGGCGTGGCTTGTGTTATTTATAGGCTCATTAAACTTCCCTATTTGTGTTCTTAGAAGAATCCAATGTAAAATTCTCAATGACTTACCATGCCAATGTCGAGCTGAGTGTGGACCTGTCCAACGAAGATGTCCCACCATAGCTGGAGCAGGCCACGGATGTGCTCGGGCGCATCGACGGAGCCGGACTCGAAGTTAAACTGTTGCAGCCAAGGCTTGGCGGCGCCGATGAAGTGGATGATTTTCAAGTTCTGCCCGAAACTGGAGAAGGAAAGGGATTAGAAAGACAAATATTGCTTGAAGTAAACTTGCTCGTTTTGGGCGAAGAACATCATCATATTATTATCAGCCTAGAATCACCAACTGCTGAGTGCTGGGTATAGGCCTCCTTTCCTTTCTGCCATAAGTACTTCCCAGTTTCCCGCGACTATGGTGATATCCTCGGCTCAACGCGCTTTTGGACGGCCTTGGTTTCTAAGTCACAACTTTGGCCACCATTGTCATATCATATTTACACAGAGTACAACATCATCCCTGTCAATCGATCATAAATCTATTTGGCAACCGTTCATTGTAGACATACTGACTGGGTATGTAACACAAGTTCAACAATAGAATTATATCTTCCGCTGATAATATATATAGGATGATTAGATAGGAACATACCCTTTCACCGTTATTGTGTTCCTCGAATTTGAGTTAGATAACACAAATAACAGTGATACGTATTTAAAATTAAAACATAGATGCATCATGAATAATTTTAGCCTCTGCAGCAAGATTTGGAGTACCAATTGCTTGCTATTTTAAATTCCTGCTAGCGTCAAACAAAATGTACTTTGTGACGTATACCCATATGGCCATATGTGAGTTTGCTTGCGACAATGTATTCATGATTGCCAACGTCAATACCGGCGTGCGAATGCATCAGGTATTACTCGTGCGGATCAAAGTGGCAAGATAAACAGTTTCTTGGTTATAATGAAGTTTCTATGAGTCATTTTCTCTTGGAGGTAGTGAGTTTGTACAATAGAAATATATATTTTGATGTGGTTCTCACTTGACTAGCTATTACACAATTTTTTTGCGGAGGATACTTTTAGCCAATGTAGTCCAAAATTCGTCAGACGACACTTGAATTCATTTTTGGATACCCAGCACCCTAATTTTGTAACACAATATCGATCGGAATCTGAATAATTTTGAAGAAAATTGCTAATCCATTGCTTCATATGTCCGAAAATATTGACAACGTAAATAACGCAATGAATGTTGTTGAACTATCAAAATGAAACCGATTCCGATTAAGAGTGTGTTACGCAATTAGGGTACTAGTGTTGAGTGTTGACTGTTGGAGTAATGATAGGAATTAAAACAAATAAAACTAAAGACATGACTCACTGTTTCAAAGCGGGCAGGTACGAGTAGAAGGCGGCCGATGTAACGTTGTAGAGGAAAGGCAGATGCTTGTTGATGTCTCCACGCGCCCAATCCGAGAAGAAAGAGTTCAACAGGCCTTGGTCGCCACCTGATACCGAATATCAATGATATTACACTCTAAGCCACTTGACAAATTACCATCACTAATAACGTGAAACCACTCGAAATAAAACTCTAAAGTAACACATTTTATATTAGTTTTCTTGACAGTTTACATAAAAATATGATGAATTAATTTCAGCTGTATAAATAAAGATTGCTTTGCGAACATCCGCTGGAAATGATACAATATGTTCTGGCAAATACAATTTAGCAAAATGTAACAGTCTCCAGGCGATATCTATGAACACAGACAAAGGTTTATTTATTCATTTACGTTGATCTTCTGAAATGAGTCGTCCCAGAATTTGGCTCTTCAATTCCTACGATAATGATTGATCATCATCATGATCATTTACAAAAGCATCTTACCATCAAAGCTGCCGCGCTCCTGTGCGAAGGTGATGAGCTTGCTAAAGGTGTCAGCTGACGGGGAGTACACGAACACTCCCGAATTGAAGCAGTCGGGCCAGCCGACGTCGGGGGCTGCCGATAACTCCTCTCGCTCGAACAACTCATCGCTGTTTTGGACAACCTAGTGAACGAGGTTTCCTTGTAATAAAGCCGTTGGATGGAAATGGTTGCACTAGCGATCCCTATAGAAGCAACTGCTTGCCTTCAAGCAACCAGGTTTCGAAACAGTACTTAAGACGTTTAACAAGCATACCTAAAGTAAGATATAACTAAGAAGGACTAAGAATTCTGATTTCTGAGTCTGATCACTGGATGTTATATGAAGATATATTGAAGAGAGTTGTAATCTAAAGATGAACTTCTTCAGGACTCAACTTCTCAACTTGCAAGTCCGTGGGATGCAATTCAGAAGATTAGAAGTGATATCTGTTTCAAGGCTGGTATTTGACTTTTACACAACTGGTTTAAACAAGAAGTATAATGAAGAGCAAATTAGTATATTATCGCATGTGATCCTATCCTTTTGACCTTTATCATCTCAACAATTTTTATAGATCTAATCAAAACTACTAATAATGCTCTCATTATACAAAGATTTCGTTGTGATCCACGTGAGGAACATGCATAACAAATAACTGGTATGTTTATCAAGAACTCTTTATCTGGTCATGGATAAAAACGCGAATTGACTCAATAACCCGCGATAAATAAAAAACTCAGCGTGTCAATGGATTCTATCGAGACACTATCTTATTATTTATTATTGGAACTTAAAAATCCATAAATTGAATTTTTCTACGTGTTTATATTAAGTAATTTCATGATACAAATGATAACGGCAAGCAAACATTGTTTAATTATAGTTTTACTTTCACAACACATGTGCTACCTTCCAAAGAACTGAAGAATGAAAGTGTAAAATATTGGAGCTGGTCCAAAATTGTTGGGAACAAAATATTTGGGCCACGGTTATGCGTCTCGTCATCTCGTGTTACTGCAACGGCACATCCGGTAACATTGACTTTCTTATCGCATAAACAGTTCCATGTAGAAATAGAGTTAACGACTTTTACATACGCTCGTTAATAGAAAAAATCGAAACCGATTTACAATATTCAAGACGTCATGTTGACCCAAAGTCTATTGCCGAGGGACGCGCCATCACAACACGCTCGTGAAACATTTGCTGATTTGGCTGAGACAACTACAGTCTACAGTGTTAAATGTTTGACCATTAATTTGGCATACTCTAAATTAAATCACCTACGTCTCCATAATAGTCTTGAGTGTTGAGTTTGAACACTATGATAGGACATTAATCAATTTGAGGCGACTGTTACTACACAAGAATTGATTGAAGCAATCGACGCCAAACGACGTTTATCTGAAATTGCTCTTTGATATTGCAAAAATATTTACACTGGAAAGTTTGCTTTACCAATCCAGATCTTCTCTAATAAACTTGCATGCTAAAATGGGAATGAATAGTGACACTAGGACATGAAACTGTTTACTAAATCGTTGCCGGCAAATCGCTAAACATGTACGATCTAATTTAGTTTAAATGATTAGAGCTGTCGACGTTATAGGACGCTGATTAATTAAACTTTAAAGAGAAGACAGATCTGTCCGAGACTGCTGCCAAAAAAGCTCACCAATGTGTCGGCATCCAGGAACACGCACTTGTCGTACTGCGTGAGATTCCAGCAGTGAATCTTAGTGAAGGTGATGCCGAGCTCGGGGCGCTGCAGCAGAGCGAGGTGTGCCGCGTCCTGCGAGTCCAACACGTCCACTGTGATCACCTCCGCGAACACTGCGCGAAGACGCTCTCTGAGAACACGCAACATCAAAATATTCAAACAATCATTCTTTTACTACCCTCTATCTTAAATACATAAATACAGTGAACAGTTGATCTGAAAACATGTGTGTAGGTTGTTATCCACTTAAGATCAATTGTCATTGATCTTGATCCCACGTTAGGTGGCCTATCGGTAGGTTGCACTTTCAGAAAGAATCATTATCATCGTGGTTTAGGCTACGATTCCATGTCAATATTTGCATACAAATCTACTGTAGGTAATGTAGGTACATAATATCGGTATTTGTGTAGTCGTTCTTGCGTCCACAATGAATACATAAAAGAGACAAATGCCCGTGTGGTGTACGTTAAACATTATTTGAGTACCTACCTAAACATTTTTGAATATTGACCAATGCATAATTGTGAATTGTAAAGTGTGAAATAAATATAATAGTACAGTGATAATGGCGTATGACTGTGCTTCGACAATCATACCTACAGTCAGTCAATAATGGCAATTTAAAAATAAGTGTTATCTTCGTATACACACTGTGTCCACGAGTAAGATCCACCAGTGTTCATTGCCGGCTTTTTATTGAATTTCAATTAATGTTCATTTAAACTGTGAATGCGAAAGGTCTGTGATTTATAACAACCACAACTGAACTTGATTTCGGACTAATTAGACCCTCCGAAATCAATGCAGTGATTTTATCAATCGTTAGTCGTTACTAAAGGCTCTCACAAAAAGGCGCGGCGCGAAGGCGCGGCGGCGACGCGACTCTGGTAGAACAGTTTCTATGAAAACTTCATGGAAATTGTTCTAGCGAAGTCGCGTCGCGCCTGTCTGTGGGAGTGTCGATATTCGCATGTAGCTAGGTACTATAATACTACTATATCCTAATCATCTTCATCAATGAATGAACAAAACTAAAAATCCTGACTCCTGATCTTAGTCATACTCTCTAGTGTCAGGCAATCTGCACTGTAACAGAATGTAATAAATAGGTCTAGAAAAATAACACACAAGTTTTTTGTCTTCTCATTCAAAACTAAGAATAGGTCACCACCTCTTCTCGTGGGTGTCACTGTACCGTACACAGAGAATGTTAATGGAATGAGTAGGCACCAACATCCACGTGTGCGCAGTGCAAGTAACGTACATAATAGCGTTGGCAGACAGTCCTCTAAGTGAAAGCAAAAACTTACCAAGCCTTGGATGATGAGCTTATCATAATGGCACCAACAGGTTCTTTTCGCAGTCGCACACAATCAGAAATTTTATATATGTATATAAAAAAAAACAAAAGTTTGCATACAGAAGTCTGTATATGTACCTCATAGGCTCAGTGACGGACGGTGTGATGAGTACCACGGCAGGGAACGCGGAGCCGACGCGGCGCAGTGAATGCGCCAGCACCAGGGCTCCCAGTCCGTAAGAATCGTTTGTGGCTAACGTCACCCATGCTCGATCTGCACACAAAACAATTCGGTAAGAAAAAACCAAACGGACTATCAACATTGCATTGACATGCAGTGTTGTTTTGTCAACAGTGGCGTATTATTGCGGCGTCATTGGGACCAGGTGCCGATTTCATACATTTAAAAAATTGGGCTTTCTCCCCTGCTACGGTTACTTTCGATTTTGCTGCTCAATGTGGACCACACCTGTAGGTACTTCAGACTGTTTGCCGATGATGGCCACTATTTGCACTTGTAAATGATGCGTACAGTTCAGACCTACCTAGCTGTAATCGCATAGCGGTTAATCACACGGCTAAACGAAATGGAATTTTGCTTATGGTTTCTATGCAGCGTGACCATTACCAGGAAGTTACTATGGAAATTATATAGGTAGGTACAGGAAGGATCTACAGAATATCACTGGAAATTGATTTTCCTGGAGCATTTTCGGTATTGCCAAATGCCACAGTATTCCGTATTCCAATTAAACATTTACGTAATATCTCGGCTGTATTACTCTACCCTACAATACAGAGGTGTGTATGTGTGTACATAACTACCTACCCGCATTTCGCTAGATTAAAATGATGTTCTTTTTATTGTCGATATTTCAGTCCGTTTCCATTTTTTATTTTTATAAAACGCTGGCATGTGCCCTCCGAGAAACATGTATAGAGTGACTGGTAATTAGTGACCAATACTTAAACACGTGATAACAAACAACTTTTACTACGGGACCTAACCTGAAATCGCGAAAAAAATATGAGCTACCCTACATTTTGACGAGTTATGCGAATATGAATGTATAGGACAGCTGATTTTGAATATAGTCATACTAAACTAACAACAGCTAGCATTCTGTTTGAAAACTGACTTTTTCGTCAGACTAAAATTGCTAAACGAGGTGCAAAGTAAGCTTAGGACATCAAATGAGGGGTTCACCCAAGCAAGCCCAACGTGATACCGATAGACAGAACGTTAATACAAATAAGATACGTCTAGGGCTAGGACTGACAGGAGCTCGTGGCTAAGTAATAACAGCCGCACGGGTCGATATAATTATCATGTTAAGCTACGCTTGCCGGGGTTGGTCGATGGATGGGATCATCTTTACATACCGAGACTCCTCCGTGCCTCTTGGTCCCGGCTGTCATTCGTGGATCTTTTACAAGTCGTTACGGATCGTCAGAAGCCCGAAAGTCTGACAACTTACTGGGTTGTGGAGATCAGATAGGCAGTCACTCCATGTAAAATACTGGTATTCAGCTACATCCGGTTAGACTGGAAGCCGACCACAACATAATTGGGAAAAGGCTAGGCAGATTGATTGAGGGCTAGGACGTCAGAGCATGTGTAAATACGACCTATTCTGGGTGCCTCCTACTCCTCTAACATGACGTTGTCAAATGCGACATTTCCATGAGAGTTTGCCTATTTTTAACCAAGACTAGGAACTATGAAGTAAGTCCATTCTGTACTATCTAACTCTACAGCATTCGCAGTTTGGCTTCATAATAGCTGCCATTATAAGACTATCGTCACTATAATTTTATACTTTCCTATTTTCAAATATACTATATTTGAGATACTCAAAAAATAAAAACTATCACCGATTCAATTGAACAAGTTATTTATAAATCCGCATTATAATAAAATTTGTCTCTAATTTACAAACGCACGATTCTAATCACATTTCTGGTCTCGCCTTTGGTGCCAAAGACGTAAATATCTAAAATAACTGGAGAAACGTTGTTTTGGAGGATTACGTAGATCTGTATTTTAGCGCTCTAAGCTGTCTGTTCATGTCGGGGCGTTCGTCGTCGTCATCGTAAAATGCTATGAGGAAGTGCGCAGTTTCTTCCTCTTGAGAAAGACGCCGAGTATCTACGTAGGTATGTTATGTAGTAGGTACATATATAATATTGGCACGTGCTACGAGAGTTGGCGCCGCAGATGCGTATGCGCACTATTATTTCTTCACCTGTCAATATCACCACGTGTTCATACTGTAGTCTCGACATTCAGTCTAATTGGGAAACATTTATTGTCTAGTCATTTATTATCATCATGCCTTGTGTAATATTGGCATGCCATGCGATTTATTAGACTGTTTTAGTTTCGCAACTAGGTACGATACTACATTTAGACGATCAATAGAGCCAAACTATCATTATTGCCTACTGCATCTAGATGTATTATTTCAGATTATGGATAAACGTCTCAGATTCCACAAAAATCTACACCGGAATAGCTCCCGGCATTCAATCTGCGTGGGCCATTACATATACCACCATGTAATAGACAAGTGCCGCACGTTCAGTTCCGAAATAGCGCGACACAAATAAAATTCAAAATAAAACTACTGTGTAGCGTTAGATATTTGGTGTCGACTGTGCCGAGCCCGTCCACGCCTATGTATTCCACAATTAAACTCGTAAGTCTTCTCTATCAGCGCGAGCTGCTTCTACATATACATTAGGACATACAGTAGGACATTCCCCACGTGCACAAAACGACTGTATGATTATCCAATTGCCTGCAAATATATATAAATAGGTAGATTCAAAGCGAAGTCTTTTATTAATGTGTCGCTTGTGGTCTCATACTCAATCACTCCAGACTTTGTCTTCATAGATTTAAAAAGAAACTTAAAACATCATCCAAGTCATAAAACTATCAAAACCTTGCAATCATTTTATCTCAGGAAATTCCGTCAATGTTCGAGGCCAAATTTTCGTGGCCAGAAATCTGCTCAGATCATTACATGTTTTTACAGCATTAATGGTTTATCAACATCGTAAAGCCACAACGATTTATTTTCAGAAATATCAGTTCGATAGACCAGCTAGCCGGATGATATATTAGGAAACCTAAAATAATTTCGAGTTTAACGCATGGAAATGTTCTCCTGGCAAAAGGCACCCCAACAAGGCACTCGAGAGTCGAGATGCAGGATCAGGCGCGCTCGGGAGCAATGTCCCTGCGGTTTCTATTTAGGTGCGGCCGGTCCGGCGGGATGGAACCACGCGGGCAGTCGACCGTTTAACGGAATAAAGGAATGCAATGATGACGTGTTCATCTTTTTATATTGTCACACATACCTATTCAAAACTAGGAAATCTTCGCCGTTTGAAAAAGTGGGCTTCGTGATCCACACTTTCTAAGTTCGCATCTTTGATGCACATTGCACACGCTATACAATGTGTTTCACAGACGAGTGATCAAACTTAAGGGTACAGACCATCAAACTGAACAACTTTTTTCCCGGGGAACAACATCGTAATCGTAAAAAAAAATGTTGTCCCGTACAAAACTTCAATACTTGACCAAATGTCATGGGACGACTGATTTTTTTTTTACGATTACGATGTTGGTCCCCGGGAAAAAGTAGTTCAGTTTGATGGTCTGTACCACACCCTTAAGTTTGATCACTCGTCTGTGAAACACCCTGTATACATACGTACATATACATATGCGCCGTCAGCGAAATGCATTTCACTCGGCCAATATTCAGTTTTCAGTGTTGTAAAGTGAAAATCGAAGACTAAGACTTGTCGTTAGAGAAAGTGGGACTGGTTTGCGAGTGATCCGGGTTTAGTACGGACGAAACCCATAAATCTTTCTAGGTATTGTGCTATAAAACTGAACGACTCCATGTTCTGCAAATTTCAATTCCTTTTGAACATGCAATAATAACTCAAATAATGTTCATAGCTGCATTCGTCCCCTTTGGTAATGTTAACTAGGGACGGACTTTCGAATGATGGAATACTGCTATTGTTTCTAAAGTGGAATGCTAAATTGCATTCGAATGAGAATGATATTATAGCAGTTTAGCCGCAATCAGGTCGGATGAACCTTTGTGGTTAGTATTGAATATCGGATATCACGCAATAGTACAAGGCTCAGGCGCCAGTCCAACAATACTGTAATCGTATTATGTCACTTTATACATGAGTTTATTTATATTGTTTGGATTCTAGCAATTAACTGCCCTACAAACCTGCTAGAACGTGTACTCTAGTGTCCCAAGTTTATCATAAGGAGCCATCTTTGATTGTGTAAACGTTTATATCTTTGGGAGACATAATGCCCTTCCGATTTAACCTCTTGAGACTAAATTCGAAATGTACCCTCTTTTTTTAATTTAACATAATTTCGGTAGCCCAATGCCCAAAGCTGCGATTGCGATTATAAGACAAAATAATGTTGTAAGAATAAATGAATATTAAGGTGACTGTACACAATACTGCAGTTTCCATAACAGTTCATATCACGTAATTGATAGGCCGGCCGGTGTTTATGAATGTAGGTATTTGTAGTAGATAACGATACTCTGTTTACGATCTCTCGCTGCTGATACGAAAGAAATTAAACGTAGGGTAGAACAAAATTCATAATCTTTGGCTGCTAACATAGAATGACGTAGATGTCTGTGGGGTCAATCAAGATATCGGACACACATATTAGACCAGAATAATTCAAGGTTATCCAGCTTCCTCAGTTACTTAAGACAATTTTTTTATTATAAACATTATAATAAATACGGATAATTCTGTCGATATAATTAAAGATCTTAACAAGTTAAGGTAGACGTCCACATTATACTCCATTTTATTGAGAAATCGTGGGTTGTACGCGAGAAATGTGAAACGATACGACTAGTACAGAATCAATCTTCTACATTCCACAAATTATTAACTAAATAAATTACCTACATAGCCGCTGTGATAATTTATACTTTTTAGGGTAACTTTAAAATAAAAAAGTAGAGGCTCCTATTGTTTTATAATGATTATTACTACATTTTCCTTGAACAGTTCATCAATTTTCATAAAGATAATAAATAAAATGAACAGGTTAGTCAGTTCTAACGAAATAAAATATTAATTATTACAGTAGCTTTAACATATTCATCGACCCACTCAAAGAATTTTTAACTACCCTTATTAAAATGTTAAAAGCATTTCAATTAAGTAGATATTTATATTCCACAAATTTTACTGAATTATTACAATAAATAATGCTTGGATTGAATTGCGAAAATAGAAAAAGGCGGTATTAGGTATGGTAATATTGAAGCTTACTTGACATTTTGTGGCCGGGTGTAGTCTCGTGTGTGACAGTTCCAGTCACCTCTGATATCACGAACTACACGCGCTCTTCGCGCAGCACTAGCTAATGCACGCAGCGTGCGCGACCGGCGACCGCGACCCCCTCGCCGCGGTGATACCCACACTATCTCAAAAACGTCATCGTACTCAACACACACACACACACACATAACGTAGACAACGACGCATGCGTAAAAATAAAAAAACGAACGATTTCAGCTATGTCTTCATGAATATTCTTAAACATAAAAGCAACATCTAATTAGAAGTAAAAGATTTTAAAATAATAAATGAGACGAAAAATACTCACCACAATTTTTTTTTCAACCGCATAGTAACTGGCAACTCAGTCAAGAAAAACTCAAACAGCTGCTAGAGGCGATCGATAGATGTCAGTGGGTGTCGCTTTATTTTCGTTGCCGTATATAGCATAACGGTATCCGTAGTAAAATCATTTCATTGTAGGGATGTTATTAGTTTTTAGAAACATCGATGATATAGTACTTTCCACTCGTATTGATACAACACAGGTTTTGAATAGTTCTTTGTTTTAGATCCTAAGTTTGTCTAATAATCAAAAGTAAATTGTTGCTTCATTTACCCCAAACACAAGCCAAATAATCAATAATTGGACGACGCTTTTGATAAATAGTTAAGTAAGTACTTGTTTTAACACCTGTTTCAAATAAATACTGACTTTAATTACGTGTCGATGATCTGGGATATGTTTGATTAAATCGGTATTTTGTCGATTCTTACTTTTATCGATGTTTTCTAAACACATTACATCCCTACATCGCTATTCAATAGTCTTAGTACTCGGGGACGTTCCGCGGTCTTCTTCGATATTATTGTACGCGAAGTCGGGTCGATGAACGAATTCGGCAAAAAATGACGGTCAGTTATGCAATGCGATATAATTTTGAGAGTCCGTAACCACGGCTTTGTGTTGGAAAACAAAGAAAGGACGTTTCAAACGAAAAATGTCATAAACGGCAGGTTAGCGTTGTGTTTGTTTTCGGTGTTTCGGTGGAAACGATGGCCAACTCCCCGACTAATATAGAAACACAAATAGACAGTTTTTTAGAGCAATTTAAGAGAAGTGCCTCGAAGGCAATGGAGGAGAGGATGGAGTGGCCCGATGGTCCATCGCCAGGTGGTGTCGTCAAGTCTCGCAGTAGCTGTTTCGCCCTTGACACAGCAGCTGGTGAGTAATGGACCTAGACTTAAATAGCTGAACACTAGGTAGGTACTTACCCACAATGACGTTATAGGAATTAATTAGCCGATGCTAAATACCATAGAATTATAAAACTAAATACTGACCGAATCACTAAACATGCACCTACGCCATACGCGCATAAAAAAGAACTATAATAAAGTAAAAATGATTAATTTGTACTTATTTATGTTATCTAGCAAAGTAAAACGGTAACTACATAATTATTAAATCACAAAAACAAAAGCAGAACGTGGGCACATAATTTAAGAAGAAAGGGTGGACTTACTACGTAGGTATTGTTTGACCATTTCTTTCTTATTAAATTACAGTCATAATTCTTATATAGGTCACATTCACTTAATCTTTTTCTAAATGCATACCTACCTAATTACTTTATTTCAAATTAAATTACAAAAAGTAAGAAAATACTTATGTCAAAAAGGCGGTTTGTTTTCACCGGTTTTCGATGATGACAGTTTGCTTTTTTTAGGGTGTGTGACCTTGATGTTTTGCGTTGCATGTGTATTCATAGATATCCGTGCATGTATTAAAGTAAAGACTTTTTTGGAGCCATTTACTTGTTCAGACATTCTATTCAATCATTAGAATTAGGT
Organism: Dicycla oo; assembly: GCA_948252095.1. Classification (NCBI taxonomy): domain Eukaryota; kingdom Metazoa; phylum Arthropoda; class Insecta; order Lepidoptera; family Noctuidae; genus Dicycla; species Dicycla oo. Next base: position 9,259,165 of record OX411711.1, on the reverse strand, counting down.
AGGTGCGCAATTTAATTTAATGAGACGTAGCATACTAGGTAGTCTATATAAATTTGAGCGTCATTGTAGGAAATAGAATCGCGGATGTCAAAAGGAAATGAAATGACTTGAATAACCGACCGATGTCCGTATCAAACTGTAGGAACGAATATTAAAATTACGTTTACTTCATTAAAAAAAACAGTGGATTTAAATGCCAAGGTTGTGTGGCAGTTGGTCTTGTTCCACGTCGTTGCGGACCCTCATGTAGGTACGTCATATCGAACCCTGCTTTAATGGTGTACGTGTGCGTAATATAATAATAAAAAATAGTTTCAAATACAATATAGGTAATTAAAATGAGTAGGTAAAGGTTTAATCCCGGTAATATACGGCACAACGGCATAAGTAACTTTACATTCAAGAATACATAAAAGTGCAAAAGCTCCCGAAAGAAGTTAGGTATTGATTGGCAATGCTTTTCACTTTTATGAGAAGATCAAAAAAATAATGTACCTACCAATCCATACCATTGGACATTGGTACAGACGCCAGCAGGTCAACCTACCCGAAACTGTCAGATTTTCCCAATCAACCTTGAACCTAATGCTTTAGCAATAAGATCGAAAATCTATTAAAGAAATCTGACAGATTGTAGTAGCTTGATGTGCTGGCGTCTGTACATTATTTTTTTGATCTTCAGGAGGATGATGATAATGTACCCACCTATACTGCCGACATAAGGAAAAAAGACGTATATCTATCATTCAATACATTATCATTACTAAAAACCTAAAAAGAAAAACAAAATGTTATTTTTTTTTTTTTTTATTTGTGATGGGTTTGCTCTTGACTCTAGTCTAGGTCAGAGGTGACAGAGACAAAGTCGACGATGGAGTGAGCTTACCCAGAAGAAGCCTGTTCACTCTCACTTTGAATAGATTAGGGTTGTATACGTTCGGAAACACAGACGCAGGTAGTGAGTTCCACTCTTTTGCTGTGCGCATTATAAAAGACATTTGGAAGCGCTTAGTGCGAATTGGTGGAATAGCAACCAGGTAGGGATGGTAACTGGCAGTGCGTCTAGATGTCCGGTGGTAGAAGGGGGCCGGTGGAATGAGGTCGTGGAGTTCTCGGGCACACTCTCCGAAGTACAATCTGTAGAAGACCGACAAGCAGGCAACCTTGCGGCGATGAGCCAAGCTATGAAGCTTGGCATCCACCAGTTTTACGTCGCCAATGAGCCTCTTAGCTCTGCGTTCCACCGAGTCAAGCGCGGCGAGTTGGTACTTAGCTGATCCATCCCAAAGGTGACTGCAATACTCCATGCAGGATAGGACTTGCGCTTTGTAAAGGGTTAAAAGCTGTCCAGGCGTCACCCCTCGCTTCACCCTATTTAGGATGCCCAGTTTCTTGGCCGCAGTTTGGGCCTTGTACTCGATGGTGGCGCCGAAGTTGAGTCCAGATGTCAACTCCATGCCTAGGAGCTCAAGTCGATCAGTTACAGGAACAGATGTACCCCGAAAAGTAGGAGTTTGGGCGAAACGACTCTTTTTAGCGGTAAAAAGACACGCCTGCGTTTTGGTGGCGTTAAAAGAGACCAGATTATCATCACCCCACTGGGAGACAAAGCTTAAGGTCAAATCTGTCCGCTCTACCATGGCCTCTCTCAAGGAACGAACTTCGGCCCCGCTGGTTTTTGCTCTGGACAAGTATCTCTCTGAAACTGTACTGTCATCTGCGTACCCAACAATACCAGGCCGAAGCAGGTCATTGATGTGCAGCAGGAAAAGAGTTGCAGAGAGAACAGACCCCTGAGGAACTCCGGCATCAATAGCCATAAGGTCAGAAGAGCAGCCATCAACAACTACTCTAATCGACCGTTCACTAAGGAAATCTGATATCCAGCTACAAAAATCAGCTGGGATGCCATAAGCAGGAAGCTTGCTGAGCAGAGCAGCGTGCCAGACCCTGTCAAAGGCCTTCGAGATGTCAAGCGATACAGCCAGTGCTTCGCCGTGTTTCTCGATGGCTTCGCCACAGCAGTGCGTGACATACACAAGAAGATCGCCAGTTGACCGTCCGCGGCGAAAGCCATATTGACGGTCACTGAGGAGATCATTGTCTTCAAGGTAGTTCAGCCACTTATTGTTCAGTACCCTTTCCAAAACTTTGCACAGAATGGAGGTAATGGCGATCGGACGGTAATGGGCAGGGTCTGCATGGTCGCCTTTTTTGGGCACTGGTTGTACATTTGCAAGCTTCCAGAATTTCGGCACCGTTCTTTTTTCAAGAGAGAGGCGGAACAAACGTGTCAATACAGGAGACAGTTCAGGCGCACACTGCCTCAACACTCTCGCTGGAATGCCGTCAGGCCCGCTGGCCTTGTTCACGTCTAGACTGCACAATACTCTTCGGACCTCTTTAATGTGTACTGCGATCTCCGGCATCGAGGAGTCACAATGAGGTACAGTAGGTGGTTGCTTTGAGCCAGCGTCCAGACGTGAATTGCTTGCGAAGAGAGATGCAAATAAATTTGCCTTCTCAATTGCAGAGTGAGCCAGCGACCCATCAGGTTTCATCATAGGAGGTAAAGTGGGACGACAGAAATTCGTTTCAACCGCTTTAGACAGGGACCAGAACTGTTTACTACCCGGAGGGTGCGAAGCCAGCCTGGCCCCGATATGTCCGACATGGTCAAAACGTGCCCTACGCAAAACCCGCTTGCAGGACTTGGCGGCAGAATTAAAGGCTCTCTTCTTCTCGCGAACCCTGCGCGCTCTAACTTTGCGGTCGCGGGCCTTGACCCAGGCTTGGTAGGCAGTCTCTTTTCGGGCCTCAGCGTGGGCACATTCTGCATTATACCAAGGCCGGGATTTGTGACCGAGCGGGATGTCGGAGAATGGAATAAAATATTCCATCCCCTGCCAAATCACGTCCGCAACCGCGTCAGCACAGCGCGAGGGGTCACCCGAGGAAAAGCACACTTGCCGCCATGGATAAGACGCAAAAAAGTGCCGCATCTCATCCTATACAAAGTCATTTACTATACAAAGTGTTTCTTTTGATATACCATAACTCTAGGGTATTAATGAGACCATAAATTTTGAAAAAGGTGTGGTTTTTCATCATGATAACGCTAGACCTCACACATCTTTAGCCACTCAGCAAAAATTAAAAGAGTTTGGCTGGGAGGTGTTAATGCATCCGCCGTATAGTCCTGACCTTGCACCTTCAGATTTCCACCTGTTTCGGTCTCTTCAGAATTCTTTAGCCAGTGTCAGGTTAACATCACGAGAGGACTGCCAAAACCACTTGTCGCGGTATTTTGACCAGAAGTCCCAAAATTTCTATAGCAATGGGATCATGTCCCTACCTACAAGATGGCAAAAAGTTATCGAACAAAATGGTACCTAAATACTTTAGTTAAATGTAAATAAACTATATTAAAAAATGTTTTGAATTTTCTTAAAAAATGCGAAGAAACTTTTTCCCCAACCTATTAATTACCTATATATAATACAGGCTGACATTCTATCACTCAAGCAAATAGGTATAGAAAATTCAAAAGTAGTTGAATATAAAGTAAGTAGTTCTAGATTTTGTTCAAAGAATAAGTCAATTCAAGATACCATTAATAATTATGCCTTTCTAATGTTTAATCTCACTTGCAAATACTCGCGGCTAATTATTCAAGTGAAGTTATTTTCGCTGTCCATACGAGAATTGACGTCTATTATTTGAATTTTGAAACCATGTTATAGTAGATTATTCACTCAGAAATAAAAGAAAAAGAGATAAAGTAGTGTCTTATGTCATGGGCGTTTACATTTATGCATTTACTTTAGGTATGATATAATTTGACACTATCGAGCAGTTCGTGTGAAAACCATGTAATTCATATTTACTTCTACTTAACTTGACTGAAAATGTAAAAAGAATCCCCTAATCAATTTCGTTAACTTGTACATTTACTTGAATGAAAAAATAAAGTCGAATTGTTTACTTATTATTACAATAAATTATAATTTTTGTTAACGTAGCATCTTCTGTTGCTGGGAAACGGTATTATTTATACATAAAATGATACAAATCTTTTTCTATACCTAATATTATTTACTCTCTGCTAGTCGTTGCAAAATAAAACGTTATTTGTTTAAATTTTGCCGCGCTGGTTCGCGACATGCGCGTCGATACGGAAACGCGTCCTCAGCGCCGTCTGGTGGTGGCGCACTGTACAAATTACGTGTTCTACGGCGTCCTCCGATTTTATTCACGGAAAGTGTATCGCCATATTGCTTCCGTGATCTCAGTGAAATATTTGTGCATTTCTCTCTAATTATGACTGTAATATCAAAATGAAGTGAATTAAAACAAACCACAGTCTGTTAGATACTGTGGGGATACGTTTTTATGCCTCTCAGTCTCTGAAATAGCTTGAAATAGGTGAGTTTTATTCTTCCTTTGCTATGACTATATGGCCCAATATTCCACGGGAGTTCGATCCGCTATGCGATAATGAAACTTAAAAAATGCGATTAAGGTTAATAATTGCGCGGTTTTTGTTATGTTTATTTACATGAATTTGAAAAGTTATCGCGGTTTTTCTTGTATTGTGTCTTGGGGTTGTCGAATCTCCTGGCGGTCGGGGCGGGTTTGTCGTGTGGCTTTGTACATACACGTATTATGTACGTACATGTGATTTGATGTGAACGATCGGTTGTAGCGTCGAGCAGGCGGAATGTCGTTCGAGAAAATGGAAGTGGTGAATCCTGCTGAGAAAGAGGCGAGCGAGGTGCTGCATTCGCTGCTTTCTGTGGAGCGACGAAGCGTGGACAGCAAGGAGGCGATAATTGTGTCTATACCAGCGGACCAGAACGGCGGTGGCGAGTACGGCGAGAGTGCTCAGTGGCACACTCCCGTCATGGGACAGCACTCTGTGTTTGAGATGGGAGCACAAAACATGCAACAGCATAACTACAATGGTCACCAAGAGCAGGTACTAACATTACCACAACTATTTACCTAATTAGACATACATTGCATACATCTCCACATTGTGTTGCAAAGGGTCTTCAGCCACCAAAGAAACAAAGCTGTATAACCATTACTCACAATAAAATTGTTATCAATTTACAGGTTTTATGGCAAGGACACACAATACAGGTGGAAAATGGTGCTGCTAATATGCAGAACATACCTGGTACCTACAGTATTGAATTTGAGCCCCAAGTCGAAGGTGAACCAGCAGACATGGAAGTTGATACTAAACCCAAAGTTGAAAAGAAAACTGGCAATAAAAAAAAGAAAAAAGCTGAATCTGATAGCGATGAAGATGTTCTCGACAATAAGTTGGAAGATAATCCTACACAGGTGAGGATGACCCACTGACCATTCTTTTGTTATATTATGGCTTGATAGCATTTTAAATTTTTGAGGTTATTTTACCAAAGCTCTTATAAGAAAAAGCATGTTATTTTCATTGTGCCTTGCAAATTATGATGAAAATAAACTCAACCTTAATTGTCCACTCTTAGCTTATAATAACCCCTATTTGACTTGTGTACCAGATTTATCCAAACAAGATCAACTCATTTACTATATATCACACCTTCGGTAAGACAAGGCCATAAATGTCAAAATTTCATACAGTCGGTTAAATATGCCAAACTGCTTTAAAAATACCCTTTTATCTGAAATCACAAAAGTATAGGGCTTATTTGAGGCATGCAAAGATCAATCATTTCAAGGTGGAAAGATGGTATGAGCAGAATAATACAGTATTTAATGAGCAGAATAATACAGTAAAAAAAAATCTTAAAGTAGCTCTCCTGTAAAATCATAAAAGTGCAGTTGTGCCCTTGTCTTACCGAAGGTGCGATATACTCTCTCCCCTCGAGATTGTGTCCAAGTTGGCATTGTCAACTTTTATGTATTTTCTAAAACCTTGGTGCTACCCTAACTCCTTCTGTTAAACACTTAATCTGTGTATTTCTCAATTACTGTAAAGTAAGTAAAACACACAGGTTTGAGTTAAAATAATATTAAAATTGCAATGATAATTGCAATAATTTCAGGTCAAAGAAAGACTGAGGAGAGGTTGCGATTGTAAAGACAACTGTTATCGAGGACTTAATCCAGAAGCAGTCTATCGGCATAGACTCAACATTGCTGAACTGACTAAGAGTGAACATGATATGTACCTGATGGGCATCACAATGGCAAGCTTGGCTAATCCAGCTGAGACATCACGGCACAAAGTCAGGAGGAGACTGAGAGCATGCTATGTTTATCAAGGAAGGAAAGTTTGTCTTGAGGCTTTTTTGTATCTTGAAAATGTTACTCACTATCAGCTGAAGCGGATCAGGCAACACGTAATGACGCACGGGGTCGCCCCTCGGATACACGGCAACGTCGGTAAGAAGCCATATAACACATTCACTTTAGATATTTACAAACATGCAACTAATTTCTTGAAGGAATATTTGAAACAACATGCAAATTCACCTAAAGATATTCAACCATCTGGGGACAGTGGTAAAAAAGCCAGTAAGACTGTCATTATTCAAGGAGACTCGAGGAAACATTTATTTGAGGCTTACAAGGAGTATGGAGAGATTTTAGAGCCAGGTGTAAAACTTATGGGCTATTCAACTTTCCGTGCATTCATGAAAGATCAGTTCCCTCATGTTAAATTTGCAACAAAGAAGCAAGATATTCCAAAAGACATGGTGCCGTTCCGCAGTGGTAAATGTATGTCATATGATAAAAACAAGGATCCTATTAGACTACAGCAGGAGAAAGAGAAGTCTGATGCTAAAAAGGCAGCTATGGAGGCTAAGAAGAAAGAGGAGCATGATAGAGAACAGCAGGCGCAACAACAAGCACAGCAACAGCAACAACAACAACAGCAGCAGCAGCAGCAGCAACAACAGCAACAACAACAGCAACAACAACAACAGCAGCAGCAGCAACAACAACAAGTGCAACAAGTACAAGTTCAGCAGCATCAGCAGATGCAGAACCAGGCCCACGTTGTTATACACCAACAGCAGCCTCAACAACAGCAGCAAATGCAGCAACAAATGTTGGTGCCCCAAGTAAGCCAACACCAACAAGTGCTCACACAGCAAGGTGTACAACAAGTGGCACAGCAGCATTGTGTACAGCCACTGGGAGTCTCAGAGGAGAACGGACAGCCTGTAGAAATGGCACAGCAAGTCATACCACTGGCTGTGGTCCAACAACCGCAACAAGCCTATATTGTGACTCCTGTTTCACACTTCCAAACTCGCGTTCAGGGAACTTGGTATAGACATTGACGGCCATTTACAGCTGCCGCATAAGTTTCAAGTAATGCAAAACATTTGTACGTAACCTTCGATCTCGCAACGAATGAACTGTTGTAAATTGGAACGGTTCCTGAAAAAATCTGGTTAATTTGAAACGCCACACGTAACTTTGGCAATAAGTTAGCAAGGATAGTTAGGTAACACCTTTTCAGTATTGGTTGAAAAACTAATTTAATAAAACTATCTGTAAGTATAAAAGTTAATCATATTTACACCATTTATATTAGAAATTAGCTATGTAGTTTATTTTAGAACAATGTAATGTGGTTTTTCAACACAGATAAACTAAAGTTATTTTTCTTATGAGTATAGATAGACATTGTGTAGTAGCTTCATGGGCTGCGTGTGAGAAGAACTATGTCGGAGGGGCGCGACGCGCGTACATCCAAATAAACTGTTGTGCGCTAGTTATTAGCTTTTGGCTATGTTGAGTCGAATCAGTTTTCTCACTCAAAACTGCAATAGTTAAGTTGGATGTATGCAGAAGGGAGACGGTGGTATCTGACTGAGAGTAACAAGCAGATGTTTTAGACATCCAATGATTGCTATTCATAGCCACTAAATGGTGAACATTTACCCCCATAATAATAAACATGCAGTAATGTTACACCAGTATTAACTTCGGTTCAACCATATATTTTTCGAGTTTTAAGTTTGGCAAAACTTAACGAGTTTTTTAATGAGGCTTGTTGCTCTCATTCCTTGAGTCATGAAGAGGTTGGTAATGACAGCTAACAGTTTTGTAAAAGAATGTTTTACAATAGCATTCAATAAGTTATCACAATATCATGATCAACAAGTTATTTTCATGTATCAAAAAAGCAGTGCCTTCTTAAAATGACGTGGATTTTGACATAACTTGTGCATATATATATGGGATTATAATTTCGGAATTAAATGTTTAGAATAAAGTAATAATAGAATTTTAATGAAAAGTGATGTATTACAGTGCTTTAGTACAGTGTCAATAGCATAATCAGGTAACCAAATGAATTATTTTAGTAACATTAAATTTTTGGGAAGAATAAAATTATTCACATTCTAGACTCGGTAGAACAGTCAAATTCTAGTAGTTTGTTTTTCTCTGATTGACTTTACATACATATCAAAATATAAAGCATGTGCACACATTTATTGTGTATACACAACAAATTATCAGCCACGCCTGTGTTCCCGTCAATAATATTGTTGTAATATGAGCGCGCAAATATTGTCGCTGTTCCTTGCATTTTAGAAGTTACTTATACTGAGGCTGTCTGAAGACTACCAATCGTTTTATTCTGTACCATAACATAATTTTAGTTCAATTTAAATCACGCTTCCAGTGTAGTGTTTTTCAGTCTTTAATGCAGACCAGCCATAATTCAAATAGCAATACTCTTGAAAGTCTTGGGCCAGTTTTTTGATCCATAGTTAACTCGACCAATGGTTACACATAGTAACTAAAGGTTGAATTTTAGATAAATGTTAAACATGAATGAAATAACATTAATGTATTCATATTGCCACATTAATATTAAAAAATAGTAACTAGTAGCATTTTGGCAAACACATTTAGCCAAAATTCAACTGTTAGTTACTATGTTTAACCATTGGTTGAGTTAACTACAAATCAAAAAACCGGCCCTTAGGGCTGATTTTTCAGTCGTCAGTTATCTTTTATTTATGAAATAAATATGGCGGTTTGACAGCTTTTGTACTACGTGACCAAAACTATTAGGCGCATGACAGCTATGAAGTTATTGGAACTAGGGAGGGGAACACCGGAACGGTAGATGGATATTGTACGTATTATTAACACTACTGAAAGCGAGTATACGACTGCACGTCACTACAGGAAGCGTGGGGATAGGTGCGAGGTGCGGGCGCCGAAACCGAATTCCTGTCATGCGCCTAATTGTTTTGGTCAAGAAGTCCAGATAATATGTCCAACTGTCATATTTATTATTCAGATAAAAGTTATCTGACTATTGAATAATCAGCCCATAAAGAAATAACAAACATAATGTATAATGTGATTTTAATTTAGTATCTACTATACTATCTACTACTAACAAGTGAACACATTTTAGATATTTAGTATATCACAACAAAAGAACGCTTATTATAAAGACAATTTAAATCAAAGAGATGCATTTGTTCAGTGACATCTACAAGCGCACTTAGTTTTCTAAAACTATTTAATTGTCGATCAAGAAGGCTGACTTTCAGAATGCTGAGTAAGACGATCTCGGCTATGAGTGAGGGTTTATTTATTAAGTGCAGACAAAGTTAGGTAGTAATTTAATTACACTAGAAGCTCTGGTGTAACTAGTTTTAATATCACGGTGACCAAACATTGCAATAAAATCGTTTTGAATAACCATGTGATTTTGATACAGAAAACAGTTCCTTTGGTAATACCAACATCACATGTAGTCTAATGTTGCGCTTATACGGCCAATTAGTTGCGCGATATTTGGTGATTTGTGGTCAATATTACGTTTCAGCAACACTACCGAGCAATTTACGGCAATTCCAAGATTGTGTAGAACTTGCCCGCGTAAGCGCATGTTTAGATAGTGTCCTTATTTTTTCAATTTAAGTACAAATGTCTCTTGAATACTACAAATATGCTGTAAAAGTAATAAAAACTACGTCCTTAGTAACCTATTTTAGTTTCCTATTGTTTTATCAAGGCTTCAAATATTTCTATATGGGATGGATTTATGTTCAAGGCCTGTGGGTGCTACATTTCAGACATACAAGTTGTAAATGTAATATTTTCAAATATATGAAGAACCTTATTGATAATTTAATCTAATTTTAATAAAATGTGGTGAAACTAAAGTATCTGAAGTGTTCAAGACAAGACATTTGCCATTGTGCCTGTGCATTACAGACAGACAAGCTCAAGGTTTAATGATCATTAAGACTACATATTTTATAGAATTGTACACAACTAATTGGTATATTTATTTATCCCAACGATATTTTACTTATAACTGCATTATTATTGGATAAAATTTCTTTTACTGATTGGATTCCTTGTAAATTTTTTACCAAGCTGAAAAAAAATGTCCTCGCGATAACAAGACTAGCAGTTTTCGAGCTGGAGACGAAATTGAAAATCTCATTTTATTTTAAAATAAATAAGATAGATATAATAGCATAACTTATGTATAACTGATAGAAGTTTGTAATCATAATCAACGTAACTATAGACAGTACAGAAATGTGCCTAGAAATTATGCTTATCCATGTATTTTTATAGTGCAATAACATGTAAGATTCGGAGCAGATTTTATTAATGAAATCGTCGATAAATTCGCAATATTCTTATAACTACTAGCAATCCAGAGTAAAGCCGAATACAGCAAATCATGATGTAAATCACCATCTTGAACTTTTCAAGCTCGGAAACTATTTGCTTCGAATCGTAGTGATTTGCCCTTAGCATGATATTCGGCATCTACGAGGGCGGGTCAATAAGTCCGTGACTTTTGGAATAAAACACAGATTTTTTGATAAATAAATCATTTTATTTTTCAACGTAGTCTCCCTTGAGCTCTATACACTTTGTCCAACGCTTCTCCAATTTTTTTATCCCTTCCAAAAAATATGATTTGTCGAGGTCCTCAAAATAGGCCTTTGTTTGCGAGATGACTTCATCATTGGAGTCAAATCTTTTTCCACCAAGCCATTTCTTCAGGTTTGGGAATAAGAAGTAGTCACTCGGAGCCAAATCTGGAGAATAGGGCGGATGAGGGAGCAATTCATAGCCCAATTCATGAATTTTGCCATGGCAACTGCACATGTGTGCACCCTTGCATTGGCTTGGTGGAAAAGAACTTTTTTCTTGGCCAAATGAGGTCGGTTTTTTTTCAAATCGTCATTGAATCGGTCCAATAAGTTGGCATAATATTCCCCATTGATTGTTCTTCCCTTTTGAAGGTAGTCAATGTGGATTATCCCGCGTGTATCCCAAAAAAACAGTCGCCATAACTTTATTGGCTGACAAACCCACCTTGGCCTTCTTTGGCGCCGATTCACCCTTAGAAACCCACTGTTTTGACTGTTGTTTGGTCTCTGGTGTGTTGTGATGGATCCATGTTTCGTCCACGGTTACAAAACGGCGCAAAAACTCCTCCATATTGCGATTAAACAACGCCAAACCTTCCTGTGAAGTTGTTACACGATTGCGTTTGTGGTCGACTGCGAGCAAACGCGGCACCCATCTTGCGGAAAGCTTTCTCATGCCCAAGTGATCATTCAAAATTGAAACCACTGAGCCATGCGAGATCCCTACGGCTTCCACAATCTCTTGCATTTTCAATCTTCGGTCGGCCAACACCATATCTTGAATTTTTTCGATTGTTTCGGGTGAAGAGACCTCAACTGGGCGTCCAGGACGTTCGGCATCTTAAGTGCTTGTACGGCCACAACGAAATTCAGTAAACCACTTTTTTACCATTGAAATCGATGGTGCAGAGTCCCCATAGTATTTATCAAGCTTAGCCTTGGTCTCGGTAATGGTTTTTTTTTCGCAAAAAATAATGCTTAATAAGCACACGAAATTCACTTTTTTCCATTTTTTCCTCAAATTACTGAGTAGTCTGATAAAGATAGCTGTCAAACACAAACTAACTGACGCAGCAAGTTCAAATTTTGACAGGAGTCAACTGACAGATGCCTGTTGACAGGAGTAGTGTTGCTTTTTCAGTAAAGAGGTCAGAAATTCAAAAAGTCACGGACTTATTGACCCGCCCTCGTATGTTCCAAAATTATTACCGTAGGAAGACATGATGTGATAGAAATTAAACTTTTTTACGCTACAATATGTGTTTCAATTGACCCATTTGGACCAGGGTTTAGGGACGGTAGGTGTGATCGGGGTCGAGGCTCCCACGCCATCCTCCAATAGACCGGTGCTGAGTTACAACAACCGGAGATTGTCCGCCGGGGGTGTACGTTCGTCGCACTCGTTCTGCCTCGGCTCATTGGTCTCCTGCAGCCGGCCACTTCACTCGACAATTTAATAAATCCTCCGCGTCGTTCATTTGTAAACAAAAGTCATTGTTTCGGCCTCAATCGGACAGTTTGACGATGGCGACTTGCCTTAGCGGGCGCGCGCGGTGTCATCTTGCTACTTGGTGACCTCTGCGAAACTCTATAAAACATGAAGTTTTGGAAGTGTAGTACTAAAAGCGAGCGACGAGCAGCTGCTATCGGTAAGTGCAAACACTTTTGTTTTGCTAAGCATCTTGAGCGCTAAGTATTTCGTAGTACCTACCTAATAGTATATTACTGATGCACAAACTGCATCCTACTTGAATTAACCCAGAACGATACCTAATTATCTGTAATTTGTCTTGATTACGGAGTGCGGATAAGTACAGTTCTTCGCATTGTAAATGAGAAGTCACTGAACCATCAATTGACTGTCTTAATTAGTGGGATATGCCAATAGGAAATAACGTCTAATTACATATCTACAGCAAAAAGATCTTGTTTCTCAGTTCTAATTAGACTGTTCTTGGTTTACCTACTTATTATCAAGATGTCAAAAGAAACTGATGACCATGATGACATAATCGAATGATGACCTTCTCACTAAAAACTAATATGACGAATTCAACACGGTAAAATAAAATGAAAATTTTAAAACACAGACTATCTGATAAAAATAAAGATGATTTCGTTAGGTATCTTTAACATTAGGTACTTCTTCTATTCTCTTATACCTTACCTAATATAAGAAAAACCAGTGTCCTAATCGAAATTGATCATCCGTGAAGACGGAACCAAAATCGTCCAAAGCTAGTTGGACCTTATTCAAGAGCCTGCCGTTGGTCCTCATCACCTCATTATTTTCCACTTATTGGGTTCACGTTGAAAATCCACAATAATAATTGTCTTGATTTGATTTTGAACGCAATTCCCAAGGCCAAGACCTGACAAGTCTGGGCCTGGGTTTCAAACAGTGCCCCAACTTTATCATAATTTCATAGTTTGTCCAGACAAAACAAAGCGAAATAACATCAGCCTAATGAAGTAATGACGAACAAACTTTAGCAAGCAAACGTTTACGGATACTTTTCCACGCAGGTATAACAACATAAAATTATGGCTAATGCACTTCGACCACATTCAACATAGCGATTGAAGTTGAATGATTAAAAACAATCGGGGTAACCAAGCATGTTTATTCATTGTTTCAATCTCGTAACACGTCGCGGTCATTTGTATACCTTACCTTACCTTTCCTTCCTTACGGCAGCAGGAAAATCTTGGAAAGCAGGAAATGAGGGTCAAGATACTAAAATTACTATGTAACCATAATTAATTAAATAGGTACCTACATACTAAGTAACAGCACTTCTAGTTATGATATCCAATATACCTACTTGTTCACGCATAACGGCGCCGATTGGAGGTATACCCACCAGTAAAGGAAACTTGTTTATTACTTAGCAGTCAGCATGAAGTCCACAGACGGCCAGAGCGTGACCGCCAATCTTTATTACTTTGTGTACGAAACGGACCTTTCTTTTTGTGTTGTTTCAGTTAAGCTCGTTTATTTCGCCGAGGGCGGACAGATGTGTGGGGGAATTAAGCGTTTATATTACAAGAGTCCGGTTAATTCCCAGCTTTGTGCTATGATAAAGATAGGTAACCGATTAGACACGTACCTAACCTAAGTATAATGTAAACGTCTGTCTGCCGTCTGTCGCCCCCATCACCAGCAGTCCATTTCTGGACAAAAGCTTCAATTAATTTGAGCCAAACACCAACTGAGTCTATCGTCGTCATTCTCCTATTTTTAGAGTTCCGTAGCTCAAGGCAACAACCGAACCCTAAGGCGCCGTCCTATTGCCATCGCTCGTGCGATGATGCGTGCGTCCGACGAAAAAGATCGTGCGACCGTGCGTTCAAACGTACAATCAGTGGTATCTACTAAATGTCCTATTGAAGATCGCCCGATCATGTGAGGCGCCGTCCTATTGCCATCGCTCGTACGATGATGCGCCGCGATTTCATCGTGCGATGAAACCGCTCGCGTGATAAGAAATTGTGTGTGCTGTTTTGGAGCATTGCGATCACACTCGAAATGGCTCTTATTAGAGATGCACAGTTTTTGCATGATCGCGCTATCTTCAATAGGACATTTAGTAGATATCAATATGTTTGAACGCACGGTCGCACGATCATTATCGTACGAGCGATGGCAATAGGACGGCGCCGGAATGTCCTATTGAAGGTCGCGCGATCATGCGATGCGACCAAATTGTCTAGTTTTCGTCGCGCGACCAAACTAAGTATTTAAAACTATTTAATAAACTCATAAATGTATGTAATCAAATGTTTCTGTTGACATATTAGATTGGGGAAAAAGTCTTTTCGCATTATAGTATGTATGAACTTGTAATAAAATCTCTTTGGCTATACTATTTGTATCTGGCTGATTTTGGTATCATTGAAAGTTTAAATTTTAAAGAACATAATTCTAAATTCAAATTAGGAAAATGTGTGATTTTCATTTGTTTTTCGTACCGTCAAGAAGAGTGAATCTAATGAAGAATTCGATACATTTTAAAATTTTACTACAAAAAAGGTAATTATGCAACGCAAGCCGCGAAAAAAATTTGCGATGTTTATGGACCTAGTGTAGTGTCTGTGAGAGTAGCACAAATTTGGTTTAAGCGTTTTCAATCCGGGAATTTTGATGTCAAAGATGCACGTCGCTCTGGTCGCCCTATTACGGATAAAATGGATGCCATTTTTGAAAAAGTGGAGCAAGATCGGCATATCAGTAGTTACGACGTAGCTGAAGAACTGGAAATTGACCACAAAACAGTTTTGGCGCATTTGAAAAAAACTGGGTACACAAAAAAGCTCGACATTTGGGTACCTCACGAGCTCACTGAAAGAAACCTAATGAACCGTGTACTCATTTGTGATTCTTTATTACGACGTAATGAAACCGAACCATTTTTGAAGAAGCTGATAACTGGTGATGAAAAGTGGATCACGTATGACAAGAGCGGTCGTGGTCAAAGGCCGGTCAGGCTTCACAGACTGTGGCGAAACCCGGGTTAACTCGCAACAAGGTGATGCTGTGTGTGTGGTGGGATTGGAAGGGCATTATTCATTATGAGCTGTTACCACCAGGCAGGACCATCGATTCTGAACTCTACTGCGAACAACTGATGAGATTAAAGCAAGAAGTTGAGAGAAAGCGGCCGGAATTAATCAACAGAAGGGGTGTGGTTTTTCATCATGATAACGCTAGACCTCACACATCTTTAGCCACTCAGCAAAAATTAAGATAGTTTGGCTGGGAGGTGTTAATGCATCCGCCGTATAGTCCTGACCTTGCACCTTCAGATTTCCACCTGTTTCGGTCTCTTCAGAATTCTTTAGGCAGTGTCAGGTTAACATCACGAGAGGACTGCCAAAACCACTTGTCGCGGTATTTTGACCAGAAGTCCCAAAATTTCTATAGCAATGGGATCATGTCCCTACCTACAAGATGGCAAAAAGTTATCGAAGAAAATGGTCCTACATACTTTAGTTAAATGTAAATAAACTATATTAAAAAATGTTTTGAATTTTCTTAAAAAATGCGAAGAAACTTTTTCCCCAACCTATTAGATAAATATTCATAAAAATCATCTGTTTTCCCGTACGTTGAAATACTGATTGTATACCTAATTCACCGTGCTGGTTCTGTTTTTATAGAGTATTTTATGTGGTCCACGTTTTCTTTTTTAAAGCTATTTACGATTAAAGAAATATTGTGTGGCAGCAAAAACTGTGCATCTCTGTTAAGAGCCATTTCGAGTGTGATCGCCTCGTTCCAAAACAGGACACACATTTCGTATCGCGCGAGCGGTTTCATCGCACGATGAAATCGCATCGCATCATCACGCGAGTGAAAACAATAAGACGGCGCCTTATAATGATCACTTCGTTGGCCGTTTGTCTGTCTGTCAGTCTTTCAAGAACCTTTTTCTCAGGAACGCGTGGAGGTATCAAGTTGAAAATCCTACTAATATTATTAATGTGAAAGTTTGTGAAGATGTTGTTACTCAATCACGCCAGAACGGCTTAACGGATCTGGATGAAATTTAGCACCGAGATAGATTACAGTCTGGAATAGGATACTTTTTATCCCAGAAAAATGTACGGTTCCCGTGGGATAACTTCCAGCATCCACGCGGGCGAAGCCGCTGGCAAAAGCGAGTAATATACAGGGTGTTTGGCATAACATTGAACATACGAAAACGGTGGATAGGTGGGGTCATCTGCTACTTACTCAGCCCTAAATTATTTGGCCCTGGCCCCCTGGATATTTTAAAAAAATGTTTTTTTGCTTTCTTCTAGTTTCACCACTTTCTTAACTTTAAAGTGTAATTTTTATTAAAAATGGGTAAAACCACAGAACAGGTAAACCTCTTTTGTATGTTCTGTGGGTAAAACAGGCAATATTTTGTGTTTTTTAAATCTTTAATGTTGGCAGATTCTTATAAAACTATAGCTTTGTTCAGATGTTAGCTAGAAAAAAAGTTATGAGTCCTCAAACTTACAGAAAGATGTAAAAATACTTAAATCTTAATTTCAACTTGCATTAAAAAAAAAAATATTGATGAGTTCCAATTCTAGCAAAACATCCCTAGTGTGTGACCTTTCTAATGGTATGTAACTTGCTTTTATAAAAAAAAAAACTAAGAGTTATTTCATAATTTTATCAAGTAGGAAATTTTTGACGAAACTCTACCTTTACGGAAAGTGAAATAAATGTTTTGCGAAATTCAATTCTGCAAGGTTGGTAAAAATTAAATGATCGATTGAAATTATGTACGTTTTTGAATTAAGTACAAAGAAAATAGCTGTACCAGTTAGGTGCGTTGATGAAACAAATAAATAATTTTAAATAATTTTGTTAATTAATAAATTACAGATGTTCGAATTGACGCCCTTCATTTACAATACAGGCGCGGCATACGTCTGATTTCTACAGTTGTTGTGCGCAGTTATTTAAAATTAATTAATTGTTTCATTAATGCACCTAACTGGTACAGCTTTTTCTTTGTACAGACGCCAGCAGGTCAAGCTACACGAAACTGTCAAATTTTCCCAATCAACCTTGAACCTAATGCTTTAGCGATAAAGTTGAAAATCTATTAAAGAAATTTGACAGATTGTAGTAGCTTGATCTGCTGTCGTCTGTACTTAATTCAAGAACTTACATAATTTCAATCGATCATTTAATTTTTACCAACCTTGCAATATTAAATTTCGCAAAACATTTCACTTTTCGTAAAGGTAGTTTCGTCAAAACCTACTTGATAAAATTATGAAATAACTCTTAGAGTTTTTTTTTTTATATAAAAGCAAATTACATACCATTAGAAAGGTCACACACTAGGGATGTTTTGCTAGAATTGGAACTCCTCAATCATTTTTTTTTTTAATGCAAGTTGAAATTAAGATTTAAGTATTTTTTACATATTTCTGTAAGTTTGAGGATTCATAACTTTTTGTTGTGTTAAGCTAACAACTGAATAAAGCAATAGTTTTATAAGAATCTGCTAACATTAAAGATTTTTTTTAAAATATTGCCTGTTTTACCCATTTATAATAAAAATTACACTTTAAAGTTAAGAAAGTGGTGAAACTAGAAGAAAGCAAAAAAAAATTTTTTTTAATATCCAGGGGGCCAGTGCCAAATAAATTAGGGCTGAGTAAGTAGCAGATGACCCCACCTATCCACAATTTCCGTATGTTCAACGTTCTGCCAAACAAGGTCTACGGAGCTCTAAAAAAATTAAGCTTCAATAAACGCATTAAAAAATACGGCCATTTATGCGACATAATTTGATACTCGCAAAATACGAATAAATCAAAAGCTAATAGGGTATCTACTTCCCGTTGACCTAGAACCATGAAATTTTGCAAGAAGAACTTACTTACTTATGCTGCGAGACCTCGCAGCATAAGTAAAGAAAAAACTCCGAAAATTTGTAGTTTTATAAAACATTTTTTTTTAAATTTACGATTACAAAATTACAATTGCAGTTAGAGAATTGACCGTGACGTAGTTATGTCGATGTATGGGAGAACATGTTTTTCAACCTCAGTTTGTTTTTTGGGATAAATCTACCCTTCATTGTGCGTGGTCCGAGACGCACTTGGCCGAAGTTCTCGAAGCCGAAGACCGTGTCTTCTTCCATACCTTAGACCTTCCTTCCCATAATAATTATCATCTTTCACACAAACCATTCCTACATTTTTTAGGTAAAAGTAATACACCAACGTTAGCATTAAAAGAAACACAGGCAGAGTTAATTTCGGATGCCAAAAATGGCCTCTTGAGAACGACAACACCAAAAAGCACGTCTCTTCTTCCCAAAAGTTCTCGACAGGCTGTCAACTTCCCAATCTATATTACTATACTCTATGCAGTAAAGTTTTACTTTTCAAAGAGTCGTCAATTTGGTGCCTTGACAAAAGAGTTCAAGCACTCACCTCTAATATAAGTACTATTAGAGGTCAGTGAGTTCAAAGAATTTAAGACACGTGCCAATCAGTTTTATAAAATCGATGCACGCACTATACGTCTGGCCGTTTGGGCATATCAATGCTAGTGACAATTACGATAATATATATCTACTATACAAGCAGGCTCACGCTGGCGGCTACTGTGTGCCCCACTACATAGATTGGCAAAGCGGTACTGGCTCCAGGCTGATTGCTATGCGAGCCACAATCCGCCAACCATCGGCCTTTGTTTGCGTTTCACATTGTCCCATCCTTCCTTTCCATTCCAACTTTTACTGAATACGAGGCATTGTTTGATTTTCATTAAAATTTCATTGCAGTTTATAGCGGACGGGAGCAATATTTCGATATTCAAGTTAATTGATCTGTTATACATTTAGATACCGTGTAGGTGATTTCATCACCGGGGAAAATTAATAGGTGCTAAACAGTGCGTTTAGGTTAAGTTTATACAGGGATGTGTCAGAAAGTTGTGGTCAAATAATGTTCGTTTTTCAGTTACTATTCCTTTATTTCAATGTAAAATTACATTCTCTGTACGCAGTACTCGGTTTATGTAAATAAAACAGCTACAATTAAAAAAAACAGCAATGGATGTTGAACTAGGTACTCTAACGAACGACGCGTAAAATCAGCTGTTCACTTTCTGCGTAGCTACAGAGTTCATCGAACTCACCGCGTACCTATTACCTACCCCTCCCAACCCTGATGCTCCGATTTGTGCATAAAAACACAAACAAATCAGGTTTACTGGATTCCCATAACGTTCCTGAAATAATTTCATGTACCGGTCATCTTAGTATGATATACTGAATTCACCCTATATCAGTCTGCGGACGGCTGTCCCTTGCACCCTGTATACAATATTGTAAATTCTTGTTGGAACTTATATGTATATAGGTACAGGGTTATTGGTAAAACACCAACAACCTCTTAAGGGGTCATTGTACTCATCATTATAATCAACTTTTACTATAGGACCAAACCTGAAATCGCGAAAAAAAAAATCAGCTGTTCAGCTGAAATTCTTTCTCTGTATGTAAGAATTTACTATATGTATGCTGCACTAGCTCCGTGCGGGTTTATTTATTGTAAACTACTTGACCCGACAGACCTTGTCCTGTCCAAATTTCAATAATTAAAATATTCCTATAGAAATGCAATGTCAGTTTTCCCAAATTTTCCAATTTTCCCGGCAAGTTTTCTAATTTTTCTTTCCGATATTTTGGCGCCTCACTGGTGGGTTCTATCGACCTACTAGTGCTAGTATTTGTAAAATTTTGCAGTTATAATGTTCTTCAACTTTCTTACTACCTACTTTTATAGAAAATGGACTTTCAGTTTCCCAAATTTTCCAATTTTCCCGGCAACTTTTCCAATTTTTCTTTCCGTTATTTTGACGTCTCACTGGTGTGTTCTATAAACTACTATAGCTAGTATTTATAAAAATAGAGGTAGGTATAATATTCAACAACTTTTTTACTAGGTACCTACTTTTTTTCACAAAACAACAAATGATGGTTTTTTCGGATGTAACGGATAAAGCAACGTAAGAAACTGAACAACTAAACCTCCATTGACTTATTAGTCAACCTGTCAATTCTGCCAAATTTTTGACTCCCTACTGTCTTCTGTCTCATTCACTTTTATATATATAGCTTTTTTAACCAAATTTTTTCACTTTTTCATACAATATTTCTAACATTTTTTCTTTCATACAAACCTTATTCCTGACAATTACAAACACAACAAAAAAGAATTGGCCAGATAGGTACAACCGTTCTGAAGTGATGCACTTACATACATTCAGCAATTGATTTTTACATTGGGACAAGTGGAGTACATTGAAACGAAACAAGCATTTTCATTTCTATATAAATATATATTAATTAATTCAACTTTTTTTTGTACTTCCATATACTTTACTTAATTACCTACTTATATAATAGTCGTATCATAGAAACGAGATCAATAATTAATCCTAACCCTATTTATTTTTTAATTTTCTTAAGACCAGCACCCTAACTGCGTAAAACACTATCAATCGGAATCGGTTTCATTTTGACAGTTCAACAACATTAATTGCGTTATTTCCGTTGTCGAGCAGACAAATTTTTCGAACATAGGGAGCAATGGATCTCTAAGGCTTTTTTCGGCTATGTTCCATTTAATAAGTATAAGTACCTAGATCTGATAGACTGATGCACTGGCCTTTATATACAGAACCTAGTTTTTGGTGGATCATATTTATTTATTTGATACTTTAAGCACACAAAATGTACAGAGGAGGACTTAATGCCATAGGCATTTTCTACCTGTCGACCTTTGGGTGATTCAGAGACAAACAGTGGTAGGTGCATTAGCGAGAAAAGAGGAATAAATATTTATTTAAATATATATATATCTTTATACATATAAATATAATATATGTATATATTTAATTATACAGGGTTATTGGTAAAACACCAGCAACCTCTTAAAGGGTCATTGTACTCATCATTATAATCAATTTTTACTATAGGACCAAACCTGAAATCGCGAAAAAAAAAATCTGCTGTTCAGTACATTTATGTTCGCGTAATTCGTTAAAATGTACTGAACAGCTGATTTTTTTTGCTATTTCAGGTTTGGTCCTATAGTAAAAGTTGTTCATAATGATGAGTACAATGACCATTTAAAAGGTTGCTGGTGTTTTACCAAAAACCCTATATAATTAGTTATATATATTATATTTATATGTATATCTTTATATTTAAATAAATATTTATTCCTCATTTCTCGCTATTGCACCTACCACTGTTTGTCTCTGCATCACCCAAAGGTCGATTGGTAGAAAGTGCCTATAGCATTAAGTCCTCCTCTGTACATTTTGTGTGTTTAAAGTATCAAATAAATAAATAAATAAATATGATCCACCAAAAACTAGGTTCTGTATATAAAGGCCAGGGCATCAGTCTATCAGATCTAGGTACTTATTCTTATTAAATGGAACATAGCCGAAAAAAGCCTTAGAGATTTACTGAACCGGGCTTCAAGATCTAGTATCAGTAAATTACACTTTTGTCCTAATTACTTGCTAATTAATGTATAAATCACTAGAAACTAGAATCCCAAGTCTCGAGTTCACAAACATTGGATTTTATTGCGTAAAATGGCAAACACACAGCAGTGAGTGAGCGCGAAGATCAAGCTCCTTCCTTCAATGAGAAGAAGCCTTTAGACTGATGTTAAGTAAGTACTTACCTAGGTACCTAACTTATATTTTTTTAGTACATATTTTCAGTCTCTAATGACGGTCGAGTCAGCGTGAAGTTCACATTCGTCCAATTTGTACCTACCTACTCGACATTTTTACGCACTAAGGGCCTTAGCACACTTCCCGCCGCGAAACCATAGCAGCGAAACCGCAGTAGTTCAATTTAACTGGCTCGCATGATGTTCCGCCACTCGAGTAGCGAAACAGCGTGCGGTTCTGCGGAGGTGTGCCGAGGCCCTGAAACCACAGAACGTTATCTATCAGCTATACCTATCGATTTTTTACCCAGTCGAGTCGTGCCAACGAGACCCATTATTGTTTAATAATGTTAACAACATACTATCAGAAAGATCGTAAACCAACATGGATAATGAGTGGCGCAAACTACGGAATGAGGGCAACAACTGAAGTAAAAACGTTTATTTTGCTTTTATCTTGTTACACAGTAAAACAGACTTTTCTGGCAATTCTGCTGCCTAGATCAAAAGCTGGATGTAGGCCTGCCCCAGACACAAGTTCAGCACTACCTCGGTACCTAAAGGTTTCTAACGCATATTGCCATTTTATAAACGAAAGACCTTTCTTTAAAATTATTTTATTTACTCTAGCGCAGCAGTGAATTGAAAAACAATTATTGAAGTGGTCGCATATCTTCAGAGGGCCACCGCAGACATTATTATTAATTTCGGATCCAGGACAGTGCCCACGTTATGAATACAATAGACCATCGTTCTAGTCGACAATGACCGGTTCTGACGTAAGAGCTTAGCCAAAATTAGACATAACTACATTCCGGCTATGGAAGTAGAAGTACTTACCTATGGATAACGTTGGGACTATTTAGTTTAAAAGCTTTAAAAGTAACATTTTCATTGTAAACAAAGACGATTTTATTGAAAAGCAGATGCAACACAAAACCGGCCAAGTGCGTGTTGGGATGAATTTATCCCAAGAACAAACTTAACATTGTAGTTGAAAAACATGTTCTCCCATACATTACAACTGCAAACGTAAGTTTGTACACACACTATTGAGAGGTTTACCATGTTATTTTAAGACCATAGACGTCTTATAGGTTTTCCTGTAATCTATAGGTATGATTTAAGGGAATTGTTTTCGTGATCGGTTTGAGTAAAAGAAAATGGGATGTATTTAATCGCACTTTTTGTATGAAAACAGCTATAAAATTGTATTCCAGCACTTTAAAATAATACAAAATTAACAAAATAAATAATATACACTATAAAAAGTAACAATTTCATCAATCTGCCTAGCCTTTTCCCAGCTATGTTGGGGTCGGCTTCCAGTCTAACCGGATGCAGCTGAATACCAGTATTTTACATGGAGCGACTGCCTATCTGACCTCCACAACCCAGTTACTGGGTAATACAATACACCTTGGTAAAACTGGTTGTCAGACTTTCGGGCTTCTGACGACCACGATACTTTTTACATACGGTAAGTACATACACGATTAACCAAAACACAACTGTAGGCCCACGGCAGCCGTGCACTCGCGGGGAGCGTGACACGTCAACACGTGCGCGTAAATCTGTAGCATCCGGGAGACAGAAGAAGGGGTGGTTTTACCCCCGCCCCGCTGTGCACCTGCGCCTTGGTGTGTCGCTCGGTCATTGACTAATATTATATCGCTCGGTTTCCAACTTGTAACCTTTTTTAAATATTTTTGGTACAAAATATAACATGGTGTAAAAATTATTGGAATCGATTCGGTTACTTATTCTGAAAAAACTATACTAAAAATAATGTTGTATAAAAAAATGTGCTATTTGGAGAAATCGTTTTATTTTTCCTGTAGTCTTTACATAAACTTCTATCACACAGAATAATTTCAGATTTTTTCTAATGTAAACTTCGGAGATAAGGGGGGGGGGGGGAGGGGATGGTATTTTTTTACATTTTTCATCAAAAGTTGAAAATATGCGGCCTAAAAACAAAGAAAAAATGTTTGAGAATGTGCAAACAGCGCTCTTTCATGTTATTCTCTCTCCCACATGCCCTATTAGCTATTAGCCCGACTTTGAATTTTTTAAACCCCCTTTCAGGCCCTGTTGCAAAAACAAAAATTCTTTCTTATTTGCAAAATAGTTGGGCAAACGTCATCTAAAACTATTCACAAGTTGATAGCATTAGGTTCTTGAGATATCCAGCTGTGACAGACGGACAGACAGACTGAGTCCGCCTACCATAAAGGTTCCTTTTACCTTTTTGGTACGGAACCTTAAAAACGAAACCCTTATAGGATCACTCGTGTGTCTATCTGTCCGTCTGTCACAGCCAATTTTCTCCGGATCTTTGGACCGATTAAATTGAAATTCGATACGCATATGAATTTCTGTGACCCAAAGACGGACGTGTAACGTAAATAAATGAATTTTGAATATACGTAGAGGTCAATTTTGGGGGCAAGTAAGAACATTTAAAAAAAAAAGTTTTGCAAACTGTACCGTGTGATATATCAAATGTAATGGCTTCCTGTGAGGGTCTTAAATATATATATTTTTTAAATAAATTGTTTTAAAGTTATTTAAGAAAATAGACGAAAATTGACCATTCCCCCTTATCTCCGAAACTACTAAGCCTAAAATTTTGAAAAAAATACGGATAATAGGGCTGTACCTATAGATTACAGGAAAACTTATAAGAAGTCTGTGGTCTTAAAATAACATGGTAAATCTCTCAATATTGTGCGCACAAACTTACATTTAATGTTAAGTTTGTTTTTGGGTTAAATTCATCCCAACTAAGGAACCCTTCCTTGTGCGTGGTCTGACACGCACTTGGCCGGTTTTTTATATTGTTATTTTAATTCTTAATTATATATATTTTTCATTGTGCCCCGCTATGTTTCATTGCACCCCAGGCTAAATTGCGGGCCCCAGACCTGGGGTACAATGTAACAGAGGCAAGCACCCTAATTGCGTAACACACTATCAATTGGAATCTGCATCATTTTGAAGCAAATTGCTAATCCTATGTTCGAAAAATTTGTCTGCTCGACAACGTAAATAACGCAATGAATGTTGTTGAACTGTCAAAATGAAACCGATTTCGATTGATAGTGTGTTACGCAGTTAGGGTGCTGGTGTTAGGAAAATTAAAAAATAAATAGGGTTAGGATTAGTTATTGATCTCGTTTCTATGATACGACTGATATTTAGGTAGACAATTAAGTAAAGTATATGGAAGTACAAAAAATTAATATACATCCTATATAGAAATGACTCCACTTGTCCCAATGTAAAAATCAATTGCCGAATGTATGTAAGTGCATCACTTCAGAACGGTTGTACATATCTGGCCAATTCTTTTTTTGTTGTGTTTGTAATTGTCAGGAATAAGGTTTGTATGAAAGAAAAAATGTTAGAAATATTGTATGAAAAAGTGAAAAAAATAAAATAAATAAAAAGTAAATTCTTACATACAGAGAAAGAATGTACTTTCTTAATGTTCCACACATTCTTTCTCTGTATGTAAGAATTTAAGGGGACTTTGCCCTACAGTAAGACAATTAAGGCTGTTAGCAGATCCTTATGAGCTAAACCTGATGGGTTTAGCTCATTCATCACCTCATAGGGTAGGCCTGCAATAATCCGGTATGATCGTAGATCGCAAACAAACAGTGCTAATATTACGCGCTGATTACGATAATAGTTAGGTACATTTTCTTTTTCAGTTAAGTTATAGATTGGGTTGGGATGGATAGATAGACCATGTGTAGTGAGTCCTAGCCGTGCCTATTAATAGTTTAAATCGGCAGCCATATGTAAACTATTATTGAATGTGCCGCTTGCGTTGTGGCTAATAAACTTTCGTGCGGTATTTTAGTGCAGACGTCCTAACGAGTAATCCAATCGGGGCCCACTTCCTAGATGAGCTGTAAACGGGTGCGAATACGAAGGTGTCGCTACGTCGACTAACTGCCTATACGGATATATAGGGATGCGGTTAACGATTCTACTTGAAAACACTACTTGTATACATACTTTTACATACGCAGAAGACGATTCTAAGGTTGTGTAACTGTACTGTCAATGTTGGTTCCACGACTTAAAAGAACCGGCCAAGTGCGTGTCGGACTACGTTCCATAGTTGGGATGAATTTATCCCAAGAACAAATTTAACATTGTAGTTGAAAAACATGTTCTCCCATACATTCCAATTGCATATGTAATTTTGTACGCACAATATTGAGAGATTTACCATGATATTTTAAGACCATAGACTTCTTACAGGTTTGATCGTAGTCTGTAAGTATAGAACTATTTCCTGTATTTTTTTCCTGTAATTTTTTCCTGTAATTTTAGGCTCAGTAGTTTCGGAGATAAGGGGTTCGTCTATTTTCTTAAATAACTTAAAAATAATTTATTTTAAAATTATAAAAAATATATATTTGAGATCCTTACAGTAAGCGCTTTCATTTGATATGTCACACAGTACAGCTAGCAAAACTTTTTTTAATTCGCCCCCCCCAAAAGGGACCCCATATTCAAAATTCATTTATTTACGTTACACATTCGTGTTTGGGTCACAGAAATACATACATATGTCTACCAAATTTCAACTTAATCAGTCCATTACATTAGGAGCAGACAGACAGATAGACAGACAGACAGACAGATAGACAGACAGAGACACGAGAGGTCCTATAAGGGTTCCGTTTTTTTTTTCTTTTGAGGTAGGAACCCTAAAAACAATAAAGAATGATCTTGAGACAGTTGCAAATCGAATTACAGAAGTTTTCAAAATCACTAGCCGCTTTATGTAGAACAGATTCAACAAAACTGGAACGAATGACAACTTACAGCTACATAGAACAGCTAACAAACAACTAATTTCTGTCTCTTGGATATATAGTTTTCTTCATTTTCCGACTTACGCTCTCGGATATTTACTGAGTACACAACTTTCGCAATACATTGATGACATAATACTTTTATTTTCTTCAACAAATAAAAGGGTAGACTGATAAAGAAGGGAGGGCAGTACTTTGTACTGTAATATTAAATGCCAAAGTAAAATGTTGTTTCATTTTATTGGACAATGGCTTACAAAATGTTTTATTTCTTTGTATTAATCCCGGGATAGTACTGGAGTCTATTTCTCATTTAGTATTTTAATGGTTAAGGTACTTGCATTCCATGGTTCCCATGTTATTTCGCATACACTTCGATCCGTAGATAGTTTTGTTAGGTATGCTTTAGGTACATACAGGGTTATTTGTAAAACACCAGCAACCTCTTAAGGGGTCATTGTACTCATCATTATGAACGACTTTTACTATGGGACCAAACCTGAAATCGCGAAAAAAAAATCAGCTGTTCAGTACATTTTGACGAATTATGCGAACATAAATGTACTGAACAGCTGATTTTTTTTCACGATTTCAGGTTTGGTCCCATAGTAAAAGTCGTTCATAATGATGAGTACAATGACCCCTTAAGAGGTTGCTGGTGTTTTACAAATAACCCTGTATATACTGCACCGTATCAAGAATGTGTACTGGAAAAACCTATACAAAGTCTATATCTAAGTGGTAAAGCTTTTTCTTTAGGGGGCCTAGTAAAAGTATGATCCTGTGGGTACTTATAGCAAACATGCTTAGCTGTAAATTGATTATGAATATTAATTTGTTATCAGTTATCATAGATAGCATCTGCACACTCATTAAAATCGTGTGATCCGAGGCATGGACCAGGATGCAAATCCGGAATAGCCGGATTTATTTTGTCTTATTTTAAATTTTATTAAATGTTTTGGTTAATTGCATAAATTAAAAAATATATATATGGCAAAATTATTATAAAGTTTATCTTATCATGGATCTGCCCGGTCATAGGAATCGACCTAAATGTTCAGCTTATAACAACGTTTGTGGGCGATGTGGCGATGAGCTAACAGCAATTTATGACCAGCAATAACTTCCATACTTTATATTATCGTGGCAATCTTAAAACCAATACATTTCAGCCTTATTTACATTCATGAACCTATTTATTCCTTAAGGAATGAATTTCTATATCGCGTAACATATGCCTGTAATGTGTGTCTTCTATAG
This sequence comes from Dicycla oo, assembly GCA_948252095.1. Classification (NCBI taxonomy): domain Eukaryota; kingdom Metazoa; phylum Arthropoda; class Insecta; order Lepidoptera; family Noctuidae; genus Dicycla; species Dicycla oo. Next base: position 9,230,955 of record OX411711.1, on the reverse strand, counting down.
ACTCATTTGCATCTCAAAAAACACGTTGGCTCCCCATTCCTTAGCTGTTTCAAGGCTGTACGTGTACGGCGTTTATGTAAATTGTACATAATTCTATTGAAAGTACTTCATAATTTACCTCTTTTATTACATAGGTACGTTTCATACACAAATAGCAATGTCCTTTACTGAACTCTTTGTAGAAAACGTTCTACTTCAATTTCAAGGCGTTTGGTCCTGGTGTTTGGCTGGCAAGTCTCCCTTTTTTCCAAAACTTTGTGCGATTTTTCGCCATGTCCGTCCTACTACGTACTACTTAATACGTCCAGAAAAGTTTTTGGGTATATCTACCTAATCTCTTAAAGCTTTAAACACCGACCATCGTTATTGCTAGTCTGGACCCCATCAAATAATTCAAGTTTTGCGGAAAACGCAGTTACTGGGCCATTTCAGTTTTAAAAATCTTACATTACAATTGTTTTGGCGCTGTGCCACATAGGTTATACGATAGGCTTGCACTTTACCACATTGGAACTTAATGCGTATCATCGTTTCTGCGTTTATGCGATTGTTTCGGCTCAAACGTTTTAGATATGTGTAAACGTTTACCTTGACCGTACAAAAGATGCTAAAAAAAACTTTTTAGCAAAAAATAAAACCGACTTCTAAAACAAAACACTACAAAGTGAAAAATAACTTTAATTTCGGAAGTCGGTGTCTTTGGTTTTGTATTTTCGTTTTTTGCCACCGACTTCCGAAATTAAAGTTATTTTTCACTTTGTAGTGTTTTATTTAGAAGTCGGTTTTATTTTTTGCTAAAAAGTTTTTATTTTTCACTTTTTAGTTGTGGAACCTACCCCACACAAATTCGAATACATAATTGAGCACAATAATTGTAGATATAGCCATGTAAATAACAGTGATAAGAAGTTATTAAAACACCATCACAACATCCATATAAAATAAGTGGGAAATATACGCATTATTGAAGCTAACTCAAAAACTCCTCGAGCAAAGTTAGTAAAATTTATATGGGACCACCTCGGAAGTATACCCTTTCAAACAAAAAAAGAATTTTCCAAATCGGTCCATCCGTCTTTAAGTAATCGCGTAACAAACATACAAAAAAAAAAAAAAAACATACAGATGAATTGATAACCTCCTCCTTTTGGAAGTCGGTTAAAAATTGTATCCAGTTCGTCTTGGTTTTATTGGTCATGGTTTGTATTGGACTTACAATAAAATTACTTATAACAAAGGATCCGATCAAACAGAAAAGACCGTCCCTGTTTTCACCTCTTTGCATCGGACACATGTTGAGACAGTAACGTCTCCTTATTTATGGTAACCTGAGTTATAAAGAACTCAACGGTAATATGTTTAAAAAGTTAACTGAAGTGTGAAAGACACTGACCAATTTTTATCTAAATTAGGTAAAAATGTGTTTGTATGGATTGGAATGCAGGGCCGTGAAGAAGACGGATGAAAAAAAAGGAAAAGATTGCATATAGGCTGTAGCGGAGATGAGAATGTTGAGATGGATGTGTGGTGTGACAAGATGGATAAAGTAAGAAATAATATTCTATATTTCATATACAATAAATGCTTAATAACAATATATAATACAACTAACTATTTACACCAGGTACAAATTTAAATAACTAACTAACTAACTACAAAATAAAATAAATACGAAAACTAGGAAATTTAGGCGTCGAAGTACTCGTCCGCATCGCTGTCGTCCGGAAACGTGCTCAGAAGACTGGCAGCATTGCCACGTTGAATGGCAATGGTAATTCTTTGGCCGAAGAACGAGCCAACCCTCTGGTCACGTGAAGTGTCGACCAGTCGGCGAGAAATTTCCTTAAAAAGAAGACGCGCATTGGGGCCTATGACCCGAGCGTTTCGACCCAAACGGCTCAAAACTGTAGTTACCCATAAGGTTACAGTATTTACGCCGATTAAGGGTCTCAGCAGCCGCAGCAACGGCGCCAGCACAGCACGCCGAGCGTGGAACATGAGATAACGCAAGGGTGTCGACACAGGTTGCGTCCAACACCAGAGGCCTACCCACCTTGAGAAGAAAGTAGTATATTAGAGGAAGTTTAACAGTGGCGCCAGTTACAGAAAAGCTTGAAGTAAATCGTTTGTCTCTGTATGGGCATTTCTGATGAGGAGCGATGACACGCATGTTACAAAGTAATGATGAATATAAATGTTGATGGATGGAGAGCGAGAGGAAGATCAACGAAAAGATGGATGGATTATGTGAAAAAGCAGTGAATGATAGAATGATGGCTGACAGGGGAGAATAGAAGAAAAACGTGTTGCGCCGACCCCAAGTAACATGAAACAAGGGCAGGAAGATAACAATTGACTGAGCGAGCGAAACTTCTCTGCTTCAAATCTGGCAAAATTTGCTTTCCTCTGTCAGTTTGTTAGTACTCACAGGTCTACAGGTCGACAGGTACTACAGGTCGTATTTTACAACCGATATGTCTGAACGAAACTCGGTATACAGGTTTGACGACTTTATAGAATTTTTTTGTCGTCGGGGATTTTTGATTGGATGGATACTTCCTCCAATAAAGGGCAAAAAGTGGACTACTGGATACTTCCGCCTTATGAGATTCGGTTCTTTTTTTATTAGAAAGGTTAGTAACTTTAAGTTGGTGTCATAAAAAATCTGTGAAGATCTGATGAGGATCTTTGGCGTGATGAGCAGAATAGCTCCTCAAAATGCAGTAAATTGCTCACTTTTAGATTTCAAACAGTGGACTCGATCCTTTAACTACTAGATAGAGATTGATGGAGCACCTGGGACCACCTTCTCATCACAAAACTAGAGAATTCTGAAAATCATCTTCACTCCTCAAGCACCTCAGGAATAGCCATGAAAATTGCCGGCAATTTTGCCAAAGTTGCCAAAACTACCGGGAATGTTTCCAAACTTCCCGGCAACATTGGGCAAGAAACGTATAAATAGAAACCAACTTTTACTAATATAATTGCTTAATAGGATAAAATTGCGGTCTGCAGGGTGGTAGTTTTTATCCTTGTCTATAATATCCAACCGAAATTTTAGTTTTTACATTTATTTTATTACTGATAAACTACAGAAAAGAAACAAGCTATCCATGATAGTTCATTGGTGATGAAACCATAACTATTTTAGAGATATCGTAATTTTTTTTTTCTACGTTCTTATAATTTAACTTCACTTGTATGTAAGAAAGTATATACATTTATATACATACATGTCTGTATGTATAAAAGGGTCAAACCTTGCAAGACGAATTGATCAGCAACAACAAGTTGACGTTTTAACCGACTTCAAAAAGGAGGTTATTTATTCTATCAGAGTGTTGTATATATGTATGTTTGTATGTTCGCGATTATCTCAAAAACTACTGACCCAATTTTGAAAATTCTTTTGACTTCACGATTTGTGCTAAGTATATAAATCATATACTACACAGTTGTATGATTTATATTTATTTCATTTGGTATCAATACCCTCTTTCTTTTTTTATACAATTTATAAGTAAAATTCTTAAAAAACTATGGGGTCAGCTATCATGAAGTTACCAGTGTCATAGTTTAACTTTATCTTCACATATATGCATGGATAATTATAAATTAGTTATAATAAACAATTAATTAAAAAGGCTTACTAGTATTACGTTTAACTACACCATTATATAAAACCCCCATGAGCGCATAAACGTTGAAAATGGCATTTGAAAAACCCTATGTAATCTGGCAACTTTCCGGCAATATTGCCGGGAATATTGGAAACTTTCCTGGTAAGTTTCGGAAACATTCGGCAATTTTCATCCCTACTCAGGAAGTGTTGCCCGCTTCTCGCTATGTCACTATGAGCTAGAGCCCGTTTCCGGGGGTCCATTATTGAGTGTGCAGGTCACCCTCTGTCATTTTATCCGTGTATAATTATATAACATTGGTCAGGCAGGGGACATAGTTCTTCCTTAGCAAGTTACCCAATCCATTTTAGCCATCCAAACCCATAGCTCAATATGTTTTGTTTCCACGTTCTGCAATAGTCCTGCATCAACCGGGGGTTGTCCTTGGGTGCACTTGCATAGTGCATATAAGGATAATCGTCAATTGGTGCCTCCCCATCATTTACAATTGTCTAAGGGCCTCTGCGCGTTGGCTTCGACCCCTCGCATGCCTTCCAAAGGTCAGGGACCCCAGGGTTCCGAGATATGTGAAAAATAATAATAACCCCACCGACGTATTTCTACGTTGACGTGGTGGTGGGGCTTGCGCGCTCCTGAACTCTGGGTGTATGCCGGTAGAGTTTGCTTTGCCGAAACCAGTCTAGGGTGAGGAGCCAGACAGAGAGAGATACAAGAACCCGCACGGCAGCATGTGGCGAGCTGTTGGGCAGTAGCGACCCTTCGGACCCTATCTCCCGGAAGAAGTCTTGTTCCTCACCTCTGGCTTGCCTTTATTAGCCGGCCTCAGTGAACATTGACGAGGAACAGTGCTCCCACCTCTTTCTTGCCTTTATTGGCCGGCTTGAGTGGAGATTCGCAAGAGCAAACGTGCTCGGGGGAAGGAAAGGAAGTATTCCAGTAAGGTGCTGGTAAGGACCTTGACCGGGATTGTCCTGATAGGCGTGGAATACCTCTCCACTCCTCAAGCACCTCAGGAAGTGTTGCTCCCTTGTCGCTACGTCACTATTTGCTAGCGGCCGTTTCCGGGGGCCCATTATTGAGTGTGCAAGTCACCCCCTGCCATTTTATCCGTGTATAACATTGAGCAGGCAGTGGACATAGTTCTTCCATAGTTCAAGTTACCAATCCACTTTAGTCACCCAAACCAATAGCCCAATATGTTTTGTTTCCACGTTCTGCAATAGTCCTGTACCAACTGGGGGTTGTCCATGGGTGCACTTGCATAATGCATATAGAGATAATCGTCCGTTGTTGCCTCCTCATCATTTAAAATTGTCCAAGGGGCCTCTGCGAGTTGGCTTCGGCTCCTCGTACGCCTTCCTAAGGTCCGGGGCCCCAGGGTCCCGAGATATGTCAAAATAATAATATCCTGGGATATTATTCAAATAATTATCCATATTCTCTAAAACGAGGCTTTAAAAAACCAATATTTTAATGTTAGTTTTACAATAAGGTCACTAGATGGCGCTATTGTGCACGCTTTAGTGGTATATTAATTGTTGCAAAAAAGTTTGTGCTCGCGAGGTCTACTGTTCGCAGAACTACAAGTAATAAATATATATATGAATGCCAGCCTGTTACTGTCCCACTGCATGGCAAAGGCCTCTTCTCATACAGAGAAGGCACGAGCAATAGAGGAAGATAAAGATGAGGTAAGAATGTAGTTTCTTGCAACTGCGTTTATCATCATTATCTTGAAGAACTTTACCATCTTCATAATATCTAATATTATCAAAGTTATTTCCTTTACCAGTGACTGAATATCATAATATATAGGTAGTTGTTTATAATAATAACGGTTCTTTGTATTATGTCTATCATTAAACTGCAATCACAATTCGTCATAGTCGCCTTATTCAATACATTATTCGGTGGCTGATGAACTAGTGCTCACAGTCATGTTTATTCGTTCATCGTTCATTGAGCATTGCATAATATGAATTCGATCAGAAAAATTTTGATGGAATAAAATTTTACACATCAGTAGTCAGTGCAGTATAAATTCCGATGATTTGTTTATGTGTTCAAAGTTTAAAAGTTCTACCCGAAAAAATGGATACCCCGCTATTCAATTGGTTTAAATGCTAATTAAATCCCATAGTTGTGCAATGGGTGGACGGCTTCCAATGACCTGTTCTAGTTTGGTTTCTTTTGTGTCCCTGTGTTCACACATTGTTTACAGTATTTCAGAGCGCCTTTGTTTTATTATCAAACTAATTTTAAATTAGCAGATTTCAAAACAGTTGACTGACTGAGTTAGTCTGCCGGTCTATTCTTTACAAATCTCTTAGGTGAAGTGAGCTATCATTCCACCTGATGCTATTGACAGCTCACTCCACGCTCACCTCACCTAAGTTTTCACGGTGAGATTTGTACAAAATAGCACTGCTAAGCTCTTGTGGATACGACACGGTGGCGGGGACGTTTGTGAACTGTTATTAAAGTAATAGTTGTGACGCTATAAGATTGGCTCTAATCTGTGTGTGCATTTCGTCACATGCAGATTACATCACATCTCACGCGTCGCATTCAGTGTAGATGTAGGGCGGCGCGGCGGGAGCCATCCCATTGCGGAAGGACTGCCGCGCGCTCAGTACGCGCTCTGTTGTCACCGGCGAATATCCGATCCGCTCCATCGCCCCACGCGGCATGAACGTACGAATTTTGAATTTCGAAATTCTTCCGGCTCCGAAATAGAAGTGATTCCGATTTGTTACATGTGATAGAAAAACGAGTGATATGAAAATACGGTTCGAGGTGCCAAACAAATTGGAGATTACTTTCGGAAGAGGTACATAGTGTTATGATATTTTGTGCTTTACTAATAAATTGTTAATTACCATGTTGGTAATGCAGGCGTTGTCGAGACTGTCCAGAACAGGTAAAATTAACACCTTTATTGTTTTTAAATTATTTCTATTTCATGAATCATTTATATATCTAGTTAGCGTAACCAGTTTTTTTCAACTTTACGCGAATGTTGGAGAAACTGGTTACTGACCTTTTTCAGTACAATCAGCAACAGCAACTACTTTCATCGCCATGTTTGACCACTTTTATTAACTTTGAAAGAGCCGATATTGTAAAATAAATAGAAAATTTTTCCTTTTTAGCCTTCGAAAGGATTTCCAAAGCGCTATGAGGTATCGTTACAATTTTCTACCTCACCTAAAATCATCAGTTATTGACTGAAGCGAAAACGAGGTTTTGGCAAAATATTCTAGTCCCTTATTATCCGTAATTCCGTAGCATATTACAAGTATGTAAGCAACGTATATAACTCGTTTAATAGAATCTGTGTAAAGGCTTTGTATGCGGCGCCGGCTCTACGCGCTTACGCGGTGTAATGCTTCCCTTTTTAATGTTAGATTTACTGCCCGACACATGTAGGGCTTCAACTAAATTATTTGCATGAACAGTTTCTTTAGCCGTAAGTCATGGAGCGTTAGTATAAACTACAGTAAAGCGCTTTGAATGACCAGTTGAGCCTTTGATGTGAATGTAAGATTTATGTCGGGCAAACATTCGAGCTCAAGTAGCAGCTGCCGTGCGGGATGTTTGCTCTCCAACAAGACCAGCACGATCAGGTAAATGTGTGTGACGGCCACTCGATAACCGATCCATTAACGGTTCAGAACGAACGTTAAAACGACAAACGTACGGAGAGGTACTTACTTAGAAGGCAATTTATAAGTACGAGTATGTTATGTGTATACGTACTTCGAACTGGAGAGACCTACTTCACAATTTAGTTTGAAAGCTTCAAGCCTGAAGTTAAATAGGTAAATGCCAAATATGATGGTATATAGGGTGACTGGTAATTAGTGACCGATACCTACTTAAACACATGGTTGTACACATGATAAGATAACAAACAACTTTTACTATGGGAGCAAACCAGAAATTGCGAAAAAAACATCTGCTGCTCCCTACATTTTGACGAGTTATGCGAACATGAATATATGGGACAGCTGATTTTTTTTCGCGAATTCATGTTTGCTCCCATAGTAAAAGTTGTGTGTTATCATGAGTACGATCATGTGTTTAAGTATCGGTCACTCCCACACCAGTCACCCTAATGTCGTTTGATGGATTGTAGAATCTGCTGTTTAACAAAACCGCTAGTTGTTTCATATAACAGCTCCGTTATGTAAAACTGCTGACCAACTTTCTGCTGAATTGTCATTGCGCTACGTTTTACAATACTGCTACACACGTTTAGACCTATTCCAAAATGGCTATCTGCAGTCACAATAAGGTTTTGCTGTGCCTTCTAATGCCGAATCGGTCGCAATAACTAAGCTAGGGTACCCTGACCAATTGGTTTAGGTTAGAACTGTGACCACCACGCGCGAGCCGAGCGAGCGAAGCGAATGGTACAGCGGTGGCGGCCGGCAAGCGCTAGCTACTTCCAACTTGGTCGCAGTTCCTTGGCTATTTAGTCTCTATAGGACTGACTTTCATAATACTCTGAAAACTTTATACAGGGCTATTTATAAATCACTAGCTAAATTTTCACAGGGTGTTCTACCCATGAATATGAACAACTTTCACTATGGGACCAACTCCGAAATCACGAAAAAAAAATCAGCCGTTTCATACGAAAGTTCTATAGGTACCTACTCGACCAAAATGTATGAAACAGCTGATTTTTTTTCGTGATTTCAGTTAGTCCCATAGTGAAAGTTGTTCATATTCGTGGGTAGAACACCCTGTGAAAATTCAGCTAGTGATTTAAAAATAGCTCTGTACTCGAGTCAGGGTAATTTTCACTCATGTTACTCGTTTTATCTACTTATTTCTGTTTCGGACGCCGTTATTGTTGTCATGACACACACAGTCACGAGCGTCAAAATTTAGAACTAAAATCTATAATCTGACGTATCATTTCAATCGGTTTTATAATAAGCGCTGCATTGATAAACGCAAATCGTTTATACAATCCAGCATGTTAAAGTTCAGTAATTATGTAAAACCGCTAAACGTCGTTCAGTTGTTGTACATAACGGAGCTGTTTTACAAACAACTAGCGGTTTTGTAAAACAGCGGATTCTGCTATCCATCTTTGACATATAATACAACATGAATGACCGTCACCCCGTCAACCACTTCCTATGATCGACCCTCTACCATTGAAACGTGGACAGTTGACAACGGTCTTTTATTTATTGAAGAACATTAATATTATAGAATTGCTTTGAATGCTGCCGACGGAATAATGCTGATACTTAGGTAAAGGTAGAGGACGCCCTGACGTTTTGAAGGTTTTTAAAAGATCTTCAAAACGTCAGGGCATCTCTCGTATTTAAAAAAAAATCTCCACTGTCTACTTCGCTACTATGTTGACGCTGACTGGCTAATGCAGCATGAGCTTTTCATATATGTACATCACCGAAGAAAAAAAGATGGTGACAAAGGGTTTGCATTCCATTCGCATGTTCATGGTTCTGTAATGTTCATTTCTACTGTATGTCGTGGAAGCTTATCAACATTTCAGAGCTAAGGCTATCCGTCGCCTTTTGTAGTTAGACCGAACTGTCATACATTGCGGCCATCCGCATTTGAGCTCATTGTTGATTAATTGAAACACCGACTATTCTGTTTGAGGCCCGTCAGTGGATTTTGGATAGCTGTGTCGGGTTTTGGAGTCGTGTTGTTTGCTTTTACCAAAGATACTTGCAGCAAAACTTTTTTCATCAACGTTATCGTCCATAGCTTCAAATTAACCACTGGCTCGTTCAATACCTTATTTCGTTTACCGCCAACTTTCTCTTGTCTTGTGCTAAAAGTTTCTACAATTTTACGCATCAGCTATAATAACCGCCAAAAAAGTAGTGGTGATCGAGTCTTTAGCTCGTTAGTCATTCTCACTCATGAAGGCGGATTTACATAGGATTGTGCTATAGAAAGTAACGGCAGGCTGAGTCCCCTGTGTAAACGAGACACTTAATTGAAAGTCAGTCACTGTGGTGCATCCTGATGAATCACCAGCAATCTATATATTCGACCCTAACGTGAGAATTCGGTCTGATAATCAATATATTGACTTAATTCGCTTACTAATCTGCATTAACAACAATACTGAAAACAGTGATAATAATATTTTCGCGTTAACCAGCTAGCCTTTTCCCAAATATGTTGGGGTCGGCTTCCAGTCTAACCGCACCCAGCTGAATACCACTTTTTTACATGGAGCAACTGCCTAAGATCTGACCTCCACAACCCAGCTCCTGAGTAACACGATGCCCCTTGGTAAGACTGCTTGTCAGACTTTCGGGCTTTCGACGACCCGTAACGACTGTCAAAGATCTACGAATGACAGCTGGGACCAACGGCTCAACGTGCTTTCCGAGACGCGGAGAGACCTTGCTATGTAAAGATGGTCACCCATCCACGGACCAACCGCGGCAAGCGTAGCTTAACCTGATCGATCGACCCATGTGGCTGTTATTACTTAGCCACAAAACCATAACAACGCAGTAATGCTTCACATGAAACTTGATAATTATTAACCATCTAAACTAACAGACGACATCGATTGGTATATACCTCACTTGGGATCGAGTCGAAAGTTCGAATTTCGCACAAAAAATCAGGCCAGGGATTCCGTTCCCAAAAGTGTAATTAAAACGAAATAAAAAACCTCGATCGTACTCCGAGTAATGCCAGGAGTACATCAGGTTGTAGATACAGGTACATACAAAGACTATACAGTATGTATGACAGTGGATACAAAGCTATGTAGGTACAGTATATATAGAAGTACAGACGTTATCTGGACATTGTGCGGTGATGCGACCCTGACTTAGATAGCTAGTTACTCGTAGTTCACAAGTCACAACACAACGCATCGTATCGATCACACACGGCTATCTAAATGTAAATAACAACATACTACGCTTGAATAGTAACATGAAATAGATTAGTACTAGGCTTTACTTAAAACAGGTACTTCGTCTCATTAGCCTTTAGCCTTTATCTGGTTACAGACACTGTCGAAGAGCCATTGTTACCTTTGAGGCTGCACCAAGATAAATATTCAAGAACCGATGCTGGAAACTAAAACATCCTCGTCCTGTGATCACCGGTTACAATGGGCCTACTATACCTTTGTATTTATTTTATTTGTGTCATCGAAAAGCAATCATACCGGTTGGAATACTTACTGTCTAAGGAGCTGTTTCTTCTTGCATTCAGCGTCTTCCAATTCCGTTGGCAAATCGTCTTGCTCTAAAGCTAAATTAAATCTGACGTTTACTTTATTCAATCACCGACCTGCCTGTCGTTATTTATCCAATATATTTCCAATCAAAGGAGACGCTCTTATCGTAACTGAATCTTCAGAATACCTGGCTGGATTTTTAATCCATTAGAATCTAATGAATAGTTGATCTTCAGCGGTATTAAATGAACGGCCATAATAGTCCAACCTCAATAGACCGGTGAGCCGCGATGTAGCGAACCTTTTGTACCAACAGAAAAGAAAGAATTTCTTATTTGACTTTAATTATATTACTCCTTTTAATTTAACGTTAAATATAACCACTACAGCAAGGAGGGTTTTGTGACTCATGAGTTTTAGCGAACTCCAAATTGAAGCATTTCATCTTCAAATTATAAATCCGTAATTAAAAATGTCGGACTTTGTCAAGACTTTCCGGTTTGCTACAAGTGCGCAATGGCAAGGTCGACGGAGTGACAATGCGCGGATGCGCGGGCGCCGGCAGCACCACTGCGCAGAGACACTGGCTTCGACCAAGGCCATGATGTGTCATCTGTACAAATATTACGTTTTTCATAAAATATGTATGTTATTCTTTTATTAGTAAGTACAGGATCATATCGACATTTTTGTTGAAAAACATTTTAGCTTTGTTCTACTTTCTAATCTTCAAAAAGGAATCCATATTAAGAAATCAAAGGAAAGTCCAACGTGTTAAAGTAGTTATCTGTCTTGCTTTCTTGAGCAACTTTTGAAGAGGCAGTAAAGGAAATAGGTTAAGTAATGGAGCTCCCAGGCGATGAGTTAACAACCTGTCGGCCATTAGCAGTGTTCAAACAAAGTGTTACTGCTGAATATGACTCAGTCGATGAGAACAAAACACTGTGGCGCAGTATTGAGCTAGGTTTATGGCAGATAAGGTTGTGCACTGATAACAGTAAAAAAATCAATACAATATGTGCAAGTTTACATGCGAGGTTATATCTACCCAGAGCCTATTCCTATCATCATCACCATATCAGTCGAAATATTGCCACTGCTAGACATAGGACGTCCTAGAGCATTGGCACAACTACTGGACCTGATTATTTATTTATTTATTTAGGATATCCAACAAAAGATGTATACAACACATGACATAAATAAAGGGCAACATCAGGTATTGAGTAGGTGTACTCCTTCACTTATAGGACAGGCCAGCTGGCGTGGTTGGTTAAGATACCGCCTATCATGTCGCAGGTCGTGGGTTCGATTCCCATCCAGGACAAATATTTGTGTGCATGAACATGTCTGTTTATCCTGAGTCTGGGTGTAATTATCTATATAAGTATGTATTTACAAACAAAAAAACTAGTGTGTCTGTAGTATATCAGTTATCTGGTTTCCATATTACAAGCTCTGCTTAGTTTGGGATCTGATGACCGTGTGTGAAATGTCCCAGGATATTAGGTATATTATTATTATAGGAGACCACATCATGCACAATAAAGATAACAACTAAGCTAACAAAGTTAAAATATTAATAATAGGTAAAATTTAAAAAAATAGTTAATACATTTTTAAAGAACAAAAAAATAAGAAAATATAACATTTAGAGATATACAGGGTGTGTCGTAAATAGTGGTCCAACGTTAAGGGGTCGATACACCGTACATTCAGCTATATGAACCATTTTTAGCATTTACCACATAGTTAGCGCGGAGGGTGACGAGATTTGAACCATTTTTTTCCTAGGTCTCAGAATACAATTTTATTTTTAAATTGACAACTTGCTTTAGTACATTGTTTACGTTTGCATGTCACAATTATAAAAAAAGTCATTTATAGAAAATACAGCCAAATTAGTAAGATAAGGTGTCAATTTTTAACCGACTTCCAAAAGGAGGAGGTTCTCAATTCGTCTGTATTTTATTTTGTTTTTTTTTTTTTTGTATGTTTGTTACGCGATTACTCAAAGACGGATGGACCGATTTGGAAAATTCTTTTTTTGTTTGAAAGGGTATACTTCCGAGGTGGTCCCATATAAATTTTATTAACTTTGCTTGGGGAGTTTTTGAGTTAGCTTCAATAATGCGTATATTTCCCACTTATTTTATATGGATGATGTGATGATGTTTTAATAACTTCCTATCACTGTTATTTACATGGCTATATCTACAATTATTGTGCTCAATTATGTATTCGAATTTGTGTGGGGTAGGTTCCACAACTAAAAAGTGAAAAATAAAAACTTTTTAGCAAAAAATAAAACCGACTTCTAAAACAAAACACTACAAAGTGAAAAATAACTTTAATTTCGGAAGTCGGTGGCAAAAAACGAAAATACAAAACCAAAGACACCGACTTCCGAAATTAAAGTTATTTTTCACTTTGTAGTGTTTTGTTTTAGAAGTCGGTTTTATTTTTTACTAAAAAGTTATTATTCAAATAATAATATAAAAATATTTTATTCAGAGACTGGAAAAAACGGTACAAATTCTGGTAGATACGAGTATGTGATAGCTGAATATACGGTGTATCGACCCTTTCACGTTGAACCACTATAATTACGACTACTTAAATTAAATTAAATTTATTAAACATTTATTATAGATATTTAGACAGAGTTATATAGTCGTGTGATAATCGTGTCCAGAATAACTGATTCGTGATCCATTGTGACTTCATCAAGGGTTATATGTATTCGGATGATGAAGTACGCTTTATTAAAAGTTTGTAGCGACAAGATATGAAGACAGAACGCAAGACGCAACCCTTGTAGGCAATTGAGTGTAGTGAGCCCTACTTAAATGTTTATCAAACATTTTTTTTTATATCTCAAAACCACATGTTTGTCTCTTCTATATAATTGTCATGATTTGTATGAATATAAGTAATATCCCCTTCCCGTGAACTATTCACATTCTCACTTTTGTTTTCAGTACCGATTGTTTCCAAGCCTCATCGATTGTTCTCGAGTGACATAAACACTACTAAACCAATGTTTTCTATCTCATGGCAACCTGATTGTTTTGGTTGCAGTGTTTTTAGACTGCTTCATTGAATTCAGTGTGGCGCATAAGGGAATTTTCGGAAAACATATATGACCTACCTTTAGCTATATGTTTTGTGGGCATTTTCATGTGATTTGCGACTTCTACTGTAATTAATCCAACATAAATAATATTAATGAGTAGTTAATCAAGTTTAATGAATAATGTTTCGTATGGGTGGTCTGTCCATTACATAAACAATGTAAACGCGTGAACGATAAACTTATGATTAGTTATGATTGAGCTTGAAATAATTTCTTTTTTCATTCATCGTTTTAATAGTCGGTGCATGTTGTTCATACTTCCAGTTCAATATCTCGTCTGTCAGAAAGTCCAGTTTAGTAAAGATCGGTGTTCCAGTCTGTTTGCCTGCATTCCGTAGCGCGGTGGCCCCGTTTGCCTCGCCATCGGAACCGAATCATTCGGATGTCTGCCTACATTCCGACCGGGTTTAATCTGAACTTCTGTTTTTTGCAAGCGCTCTTCCACGGTATTTAATAAAAAGTTGTTTGACTCGAGCGTAGTTTACCCATATTTTTCATTTTTCTAAACAAAACTTATTGCTTCCTCTCGTTCATCATACAGCATACGTACGTAGCGTTCATGGGCTTAACATAAATATTTGGGTACAGACGTCGGATGATTGAACACGGATCATGAGGCATCGATTTCCGTCTATTTTACAATGTACAATATTGTACAATTTGTTCATATGAAAACAAGAGAAGTCGAAAATCCCATAGTAATCCTTCTAAAATGTGATAAAAATCCTTCCTGATAAGATTCATACAATCATGAAACGGAACATTTCGTGATAAAGTTGACAGATAATATACTTACGGTAAAATTCGTACAAAGGGTCACCCAATCGAAGATGGGATACAGATAACATCTCGTTCAGATCCAGGGTTTATCAATAATCTTATTGATAGAGAACTGAAATGATAGCGAATGCTGTACAATATCGGACCGTTCAGTTTCGGTTCAGCGCGCGCATTATACTGTGTGTAGCGTTCCGTGCACCTTATTGCTTCGTGATAAAGCCACGAGTGCGTATAAGGCAAATGTAGGTAACAAATGTCGTATGTCAAAGGGTGAAGTGATGTCAGAGCGTGACAACTGTAGTGTCAGTGTGGTCGCGAGGGGCGCGTGCTGCCGCGTGCGTCGTAGGATGCAGTGTTTCGGATTCCAAGGTAATGCCTTTAATTAATTATGAACAGGCACGAGCGACAAACACACGTTACCATGCCGCGATGACGATTGTTATCGAAAACCGCGCGACATTAACGAATTTTCGTGACTGAAGAAACACAACTGCGCAGTCAATTTGTTTTCAAACATTGACGATTCCAGATTGCCGATGCGTAAAATCGATTATCCGCTTAGTTTTTTGACTCGCTAGCTAGCTAGTGATTGAAGACATCAGATGAACGTTGATAGTCAGAAGGCGGGAAGCGCACAAGCCTGCGCGCGCGCAGACGGATGTGTCGCATTGTGTTTCGCGTGTGGGTTGCACAGATGCGACTGAGTTTCTTTTTCATCAAGACCGAGAAAATAGGCAAGTGATTATGTATTGCTTCAAGTTTTTGTTAAGGTTTTTATTTGTTGTGTGCGAAGTTTGCGTCACGAAATACGCGCGTGTGAGGTTTATATGTGAAAATTAAAGTGTATCAAGTGTTGCTCGTGAATCGTGTTTACGCTTGAAGAAATTGTATTATTTAAAAGTGTTAATAGAAATACTTACCAACTAGGTTGGTTTATAACATAATCGAGTTATTATTGTGAAAACGGCCTTTGTTTGGCTGGAGAACTTTAGGAATGTTATACAGAATGTAGTAGTGGCAGGTATATGAAACGTTTTTATCCATGGGTTATGAAATGATCAAAGCTACGCTTGGCTACAAGTTTAACGTGCTTTTAAGAAACTTCGATTGTGAACAGTGATGCTAGGTTCCTATAAACAAAAACGAATCGTTTTGCTTATCGATGGTAGTATTTTTATTGCCAAACTGTGTATTTAAATAGATTCGTAAGCTAATTTTACCTGCGGTAGCTACTTCCAAATGGGCGGGTTTACTATGAAAAGCTATGAGGTTTTTGCTTCATTAAAGGTAAAGATACAAGAGTCTTAATTTTAACCAATAACGGTCCGTAAATTATAGGAATTGGCCAATAGCGACTATGTAGAAAGTAACGGAAGGATAAAATGCCTATACAATATTATAATGGTAAAACACCAACAACCTCTTAAGGGGTCATTGTACTCATCATTATTAACAACTTTTACTATGGGACCAAACCTGAAATCATACATTTTGACGAATTATGCGAACATAAATGTACTGTACAGCTGATATTTTTTTTTCGCGATTTCAGGTTTGGTCCCATAGTAAAAGTTGTTTATAATGATGAGTACATGACCCCTTAAGAGGTTGTACGTTATTTAAGTTACACCTTGTATATTCAAGCAAGCCGTCACCCAATCCCTTAAAAGAATGCAAAAAATACGTTACTAGGTCACACAAAGGAAAATAACTGATTAACAGTAAACCACAATTTATTTTATATGCGTGATAAACACGTGGACATAACACGAATATTTGAATTTAATGTATTACCTATACGTAGGTAGGTATTTCGATAACGTGCTTATTTAGGTGAAACACAATAAAAGTATACATAGTATTAAATTACAAGTGAGCTCGTGGCTAAGTAATAACAGCCGTACGGGTCGATCCGTGAGGTTAAGCTACGCTTGCCGGGGTTGGTCCGTAGATGGATGACCATCTTTACATACCGCGAGACTCCACCGTGCCTCGGAAAGCACGTTAAGCCGTTGGTCCCGGCTGTCTTTCGTGGATCTTTGACAGTCGTTACGGGTCGTCAGATTCTAATTGCGGAATTCACGAATGAAATTGAACGCGATCAGCACTTCTAAACCGCGTTCAACAGCTGTCAGTATCAATATTCCATAACAATTTTTACACTGACAGCTATTGAATACGGTTTATGAACGAGATAGGGATGGTAACTTGCAGTGCGTCTAGATGTCCGATGGTAGAAGGGGGCCGGTGGTATGAGGTCGTGGAGTTCTTGAGCACACTCGCCGAAGTCAATCTGTAGAAGACCGACAAGCAGGCAACCTTGCGGCGATGAGCCAAGCTGTTCAGCAAGCTAGCGCAGTAATAATAAAATTACGTGTAGTGTGCCTAATATTCATATAAATGAAAATTGATTATACATTTAGTTTCATTGAATTCCGTTGCATTATGTATACGATGAATCATAATCATTGTATTTTAATAAGTACCTAAATGAAGTGGTACCTTTTATTGAAGGCAGCAACATGAAATGTATGCACTAAGAAAAATTCCAGGTAGGGTTTGTGGAGTTTCTCCATAATTATGTGTTTGTTTACTTATTTACCTTAATTATTTTAAATTAAAACTGTAATCGTTAAATACAGTAAATGGGCCTCATCGTATATTCTTAACTGTTTTAAACATGTTTGTAGGGTGGGTCCGTCGATTCTTCTGAACTATTACAATTTATGAGAAAGTAAAATCATCTTCAACTTAATTAAAATGTGTAATAAAAGACCTGCCTGTATATTTAAGTGAGATTTCAATCAAAGTCGGCGTAATTTATAAGCAGAACTAAGTAAGTAGCTAGCTATTATTTAAGTTATCTTCGCTCTCTAAAAATATAATTAGATCATTTTGCATGGTTAGATCATATAAAGTGAAATATAGAGACATAAACATTTTTGACCGAAAATACGAGTAGATTGCCACCCATGTTCATAGAATCGTAAAGGAGGAAGCGTCAGGGAAGCCCGCGAATGACTTGCGGCCGTAACAAATATGTTTTACAGAATTATATACAATAGAATTAGTAATACAACTCCTTAAGTTAGTATAATCCTAAAATGTCAAGATTTCATGAAATAGTAATTTTTTGGGATTACCTGGTCTTAAAGAGTTGTGTTGATCACTTTAATGATTCTAATTATATAAATAGATACTTGTTACGACCGCAAATTATAATTTGATCAACGTACAATATAATACCGACTGGTAAATTGCAAAAAACGTAAGAAAATTTGAACTACCATGACGATAAAACACGCATTTAACGAACGACGGTCTTCAATAGGTGTTATGAACTAATTACGATCAAATCTGCCTAGCCTTTTCCCAACTAGGCTTCCAGTCTATCCGGATGCAGCTGAATACCAGTATTTTACGTGGAGCGACTGCCTAAGAACTGACCTCCACTACCCAGATACTGGGTAACACGATACCCCTTGGTATGATTGGTTGTCTGACTTTTGGATTTTGACTACCCGTACGGCCCACGGTACGGTTTTCGGTACCCGGCTGTCTCGATATGTAATGGATGACCATCACCTATCCACGGACCGGCAAGCGTTCGACCCGTACGGCTGTTATTATTTAGCCTCGATATGTGATCAAAGTCTTTTGCAAAATGACCGCATACACGATAACCGGCGGGGCAATTGCGTAACACACTATCAATCTGAGTCGGTTTCATTTTGACAGTTCAACAACATTCATGCGTTATTTACGTTGTCGAGCAGACACATTTTTCGAACGTATGAAGCAATGGATTAGCAATTTGCTTCAAAATGATTCAGATTCCGATTGATAGTATGTTACGCAATTAGTGTGCGGATCAATTGTCACGGAATAGCCATTGTTGCAGACCATTTTTGGTGTCCCTTGCCTTGGCTATTGACACCCTGTAGTTTATTTAGTTTCTTTCCGAACATTATGCTCACGGGTTCACACCTTCGTCATAAAGACGAGTTTCCCCAGTCACTAATTTCCGCGGTATGTGTTTATGTATTTGGCTCGCGTACCTGGTATTTAGAAATCCGCATCCAGCAATGCAGTACATTTCCATTGATTGATAGACCACTGCATTTGAAACACAGCTTCCACTTGAAATAACTAGACTTATAAGTAAAACAACTGGCTTGTAAATAAAATTAACGGTACTCCTCAAATCCTATCCGAGATCCAAGATCTAAAATAGACGTAACGTTGTTCTACATTTCTTTCAGTGTTTAAACCACAAATCTTCCTCAGTTCGTTAGCTAGATGCTGGAGTATAAAAACATGCTCTGACATAGATTGCCTAGATCTATATTTTATAGACACGCACGTTACGTCAGTCCGTTAGCACTGTAGGTACTGATAGCACTCGGGAGATGAAATAACTTTATCTCGCCAGGGGGTTGGATATCGAGATAGTTCTGTTGCTCCGTAATAGGGAGCTATCAGGATGAAAACGTTTTATTGCAAGAGATATAATAGTAACGAGGTTTTCTTTTTCAACTTACAGTGTCTAAAAAAAATAGATAATACCTTCATAAACACACAGCTAGGGTTCTGAACAGGCGAGTCGAAAAAATGTCTCGACGACATTTCGCAGCCAAGATCACTAAAGTGTTAATCTGATTTCAGTATAATCACATTATGTCAGTAATCCTACACTAAAAGGGAAAGTCAGAACTACTAACATACTTATAGAAACATCAGGACTACATAAGGGATTCTGGGATTGGGTTGCACACCGCATAGCAATGAGGTCGAGATAGGAGTTTAAGGGCTCTTTGGCCCAGGCACAATACCGGCCATTGATACGATGCTGACAACGCTGCCTCCGGGTTATCTGCTTAACTGAATAAGCTGAGGCTCTCAACTGCTGTTCTTGAATATTGATTATTGAATAAGGAAGGGAATAAGTGCTTATTTAAATAGTAAACGTCAATTACGAAATCTAAATTCAAGAGAGGCTCTGAGAAAATACTCTCTCTTGTAAATGTAATTGAATTTCGGTCAAGTGTCGTTCACAGAAAAATATGGAATATTTACGTCGAAAAATGACCAAAATCACTTTTGTATAGATAAAATTGGACGTTCGCTCGTGTTTACGGAAGGTTTTCCCTCAGTCCGTTGTATCTTTGATTACTTTCGAAGCAGGCTAATGGTGATTATCATTAAGGACCTTTAATGGCGGCACTGTCCGAGTAACGAGGACAACGGAAATTGAGGATTCGAAAAAACTTCAACAAGATGCTCATGACTTGAGAGCTGTCATTATCTCATCATTTAAGATCAACGATCTAAGCCGTAGACGATCGAGTTTAATTACCCGAAGGATGTTCGTATCCTTTGGAGATGTTATCTGCATTGTGAACAAAGGGGACCTAATACTCCTTATTATAGTTTGCGAGGCCGTGGGAATTTGCGCTATATCTGGAAACATTGTTGTCGCGAGGAACTTGGGTTCGGCTACAAACACAAATATTGTGTACGGTAGGAATTATGTTTGTGGCAACAAAGTGAGGCGAAGTAATAAAGTAACAAAGAAATATTAAAGACACGAATGGTCTACCAACTGTTCAAGCTTAAAAAACACAACCCAAGTAAGTTAATAAGCAGAGTAGGTTTAGGACACGCCATATAGAAAGAGGTTTTTAGATCATTTGCTTGGGAGACATTGAGAATTTAACGATGATGCAGTATACGCTGCATCGATAACATCAAGAATAATCTGATGTTCGTGTTCAATTTTCAGTCAGACGATACGTTTTATCAACTCTGTCATTTGTATGATCGAGATTCCGATTAAGATTGGGATTCCGCCGCCATCATTATAACTGGGCCTCGTAACTCGTATGTGACTCGCAACAATGACGATGATTTGAATACCACGTTCAGATCATTAGAGTAGCGTACACATCGATGGCTAGTTGCCGTATATTGCGGAAGTAATCCCGCCTTGATGGCCATAATATCAGGTACCGAGCAGAAATACCGCAGGGAATATTTTCTTATACCGATATTTACATAGTATTAAATTGTCGGATGTCCCCGTCGTTTCGTAAGAATATAGTGAGCTCTCGTCAGCTATTGGACTCTTCCTACCGTATATTACATTTCTCCTGAAGTGTATAAAGCATTTATACTGCGTGAAAATGTGTTTGACTCGGTAGCGCCGTAAAATATAAAGGTGATAAGAAAATCATGTAAAGTAGCGAAAGTAATAACTTTTACGGAAATAAAATGAGTGTTTTCCAGTGAAAATACATATACTATGGTCCTTGTTACAATTGTTATGATTGACTTTGTGGAAGATCTCTTGAACTGTTATGTAACTAATGAGCCGTTGTGTGTTGTGTCTACTTCAGCATTGTTGGTTTCACAATGCATGGCAGCATGACATTGCTAATAATATACCATCTACATTTTATGTTGTTACCGTTTTCTACGAGAATTAATAACTTACTAGATATTTTCTTGACTTGTTTAGAGTTCTTACTTCTTACTTAATTTCTGTGACAAATAAACATATTTTTCTTTCTTTCTTAGACTACGTAATTTCAATTTACGTAGGTACTGGACGGTAGTACAAGTACATGGGTATGTTCTAGCTTTATCTATAGCCTGCGTAACTTCTGCGTATAGGGTTACCATATCTCAGGAAAACGACTCTTCTCACGATTGCGGCCGGATTTTAGAAATCTCAGAAAATCTCAAGGTTTTTTGAATTTTCAATAAAACAGATTAGATTTTTCAGATTGTTTTTGTTACAAAAACAAATAATAAATAATCTTCTTTATACAGAGACTAATTTAAAAATCAACTTTGGTCATGTAATTCACATGACCAAAGTTGATTTGTAAATTAGTCAGTAGCACAAATAAAATCAACACTTAAAATCTATGAAACCTATTCTAATCATCTGTTTTATTATATTTAATATGCGATTTTTAAAAGTAAATATTTGTCTTTTAACACTGTTCTGTAAAATGCTCCGCACGCGTCCGTCGGATACATATTATGTTAAAAGTAAAGCTCGGACTGAAGACACCGTTAGTCGGACTCTTTCATTCGACCGTTGAGCACCCACGATAGAAAAAACTCTTTCTACGTTTGCATTCTGTGGCGGAAGGGGTGGATGGTATCTGCACGCACTGCCCACGCGTCGTGCTGCGGGCTACAAAGCTGTATAGTCATGTATTGTACCTATGGACGCTTTTACCTTTGAACATTGATTATAATAACAAAAACTGGCAGTACTAAAAATATAATATTGCAACACTGTGGTGGCATTTTTGTTTTCTAGCAACACCAGTGAGTGGCGTGACGCTATCGGTGTTGTGTGCAGTGTGAGGCCATTTTGGAGATAGTCTGAAATGTCCATAGATACAATACATGACCCTAAATTACGTTTGCGAGAGAATTCGCAAAAGTCGAGAAAATCTCAGGACTCGGTCATTCGGTATTTTTCAATGGAAATCAGGCTTTTTCTCTGGACTTTTAAATTTTCTATCTGGTAACCCTAGAGAGCCTTTTCCCAACTATGTTCTTCCAGTCTAACCGGATGCAGTTGAATACCAGTAATTTACATGGAGCGACTTGACCTCCACAACCCAATTACTGGGTAACACGTAGGATACCCCTTGGTAAGACTGGTTGTCAGACTTTCGGGCTTCTGACTACAGTGACTACCCGTAAAGACTGTCTAATATCTACAAATGACAGCTGGGTCACGTACAATGGTCCACTTGAAGGATTAAGTGCGGAAACCAAACCCATTAAAATGACAGCTGCGTCTAACGGCTTAACGTTCTTTGCCGAGGCACGGAGGGGTCTCGGATATAATAGATGGTCATTGGTCACCCATCCACGGACCGACCTCGGCAAGCGTTGCTTAACCTTGATGAACGACACGTGCGGTCGGCATAAACACGTATTACAGTTCCAAAAATAAACAGACGCAAATTCTACACTATACAAGTATACATGAGTTTTAAGTCCTCTCCACAAAAGTGTGAAACACGCTGTAAACTGAGCATTTCGGTAATGTTTACATGTATTTCACAAGACTACGTTAGAATAGTAAAACTTTATGTAAACAAATGTTATCTAACTTCGTTTTGGTTGATCGCAAACGGTAGTCTTACGTAGCTATTTGTTTATACCACAATTTATACAAACATTACGCATCTGCTAAGCCAGTAAATACTTAATATTTTCATTATTATGACTTCCAGACAGTTGCTATTCGTAATGTTTTACTTTATGCATTGAGAGTATTTGAGGCTAGATGAATATATTTAGAGGACAATAACATATATGTATGACTATTGTCGCCTGCATAATTATCAGTGATCGGATAATCGGACGCTTATATAGGTACCTAAACTTCTTCCCACAAAAGAATAAAATGGACATTCCTTTCTGAATAAATAAGTAATCCCGGGTTCCCGGGATTGAACAATTTTGTAAAAACAACTATAACAAACTTAATGCAATGGTTATTTGGTTTTAGTATCTTTATTTTATTCAAAACAAATGGAATATCAATAAAAATGATAATGTGCACAATGTGGTCAACTAGTGGAAATTGATTTATCTATCTAACAGATAGATCGAATCGACTAATTTATTGCATTTTATACGAACAGGAGATTCTGAAAGGCATGTCCGTATTATTCTTTCGTGGGAATAAAAGTTAAGTTTAGGTATATTAGCACCCGATTATTCGATCACTGATAATTATGAATGTAATGCATCTTATTTCATCTATTATGACACAGCTGCTGCTCATGAAACATGTTACCTGAAACAAGGGGATAGTCATCTTGTCTTTGTATTTACGTTCGTGTTGACAAGTTTTCAGCTTCGCAGTATTCAGGCTGAAACTTTAAGAACTAGCCTAATTCCACAGCTCGTGGTATTGTTGTGATATATGATACTTATAACTTACTGGAGGTTTTGAGTCTTTGACTTTGGAGTCTTGTAAAAAATTACGTACGTGCAAAATCTTAATTTAACTTCTCTTAGAATACAGAGGTTAATCAGACTGCAGTGCGTGTCTGCAGGTCCTCCATTACCAAATTGAATCTAATGAGTAAACAGTGTCTGTCTGTAAGGTCAACTGAGGAGCGTTGATGGACCTCGATTTGTGCCAAATTGCACACAATAAATAAAATTGTCTCGTAAAAAAACGTACAATTTTACGCACTTCCGCATTTATCTCGTTTAATACACATAAAATCATTTGTGTAGAATCTTTTGTTTGGGTTTGAACTTGCGATTCTTCGCCTCGGCTCGGAATCAATTATCTTGACCTTTGCGCGCGAGTCGCGCGGTCGACGAACTCGATTTGAATAATGATTGTTGGCAGTTTGGACCATGTCTTGCCAGCCTTGCTGCAGCTTATTGTTGCGTGTGTGAAAAATTAAAAAGTATTAAGATTTTAGTTAGCTTATACAGGATGTAAGTGTAAACAGTGGCAACAGTGGTCATTGTATTCATCATTATGAACAACTTTTACTATGGAACCAAAAATGAATTGGCGAAAAAAAAAAATCTGCTGTAGCATACATGTTCGCATAACTCGCCAGAATGTAGGGAGCAGGGTATTTTTTTGCGCGATTACAGATTTGGTCCCATAGTAAAAGTTGTTTGTTATCATGAGTACAATCATACAATGTTTAAGTATCGGTCACTAATTACCATTCACCCTACGTATATATAAATACAAAATAAATCGATGGTCCCTATTAACAATGTCGGTTCTGCAGGGAGACTACTGTTTAGTCCCTACTGAACAGTGGTCTTTTTGCAGAACTGATATTGTTAATATCATAAAGACTTTTTTTATCGTTAGGGCAAACTTTGAACTGCCCTCAGTTCAAAGTTTGTTTTGACAGTGAAGAAAATTTTTTATTGTAATTCGATTTATGTAAAAAAGTGAATATTGGTAAAAATGTATATCCGACATTATAATAGGGACCATCGAAATAGATTAGTTCGGCTTCTTGAAAAGGTTTTGGTACCTAAACAGTTGAAAGAGTCACAAGAACTATTTTTTTTTAAGCATGGGTTCAGTTTTGGCACTTGGCGCCCACAGCAGAATACAGTGCCGTATGAGACCAGATTACGCGTGAATTCCAGATAGGAATATTTTCTTGTTACTTCATGCCTTTCAGCTATCAGCAAATTTTTCCGTACTCATTTCTTTAAATTTTATTTTATCTTTTTTAGGAGCCATGTCAAAATTCTGTGAACCAAGTCTAAATAAAAAACAAAAACGTTCATAGGTATACCCACTTTGTACAAAATCTCCGGACGAATAAATAAAATTTCCTTTGTGGTTATTCATTCAAGTTTAAATAATGCCTTTGAGGTGTAATTTTGCACACAGAATTAACATACAGGTTTTCTTGAACGAAGCAACGAAGCGAGCGAGGTGTCGGGTATGCCGGTACGTACGTAATACCTAGGTAGGTACGTAATAATACCTAGGTGACTTATAGTGCCCTGGTACAATGTTAGGTATTCTTAGTGAACCATTCGATTGTTGCGGGTAATAGTTACCGCGGTTAGATTGAGTAACTATTTGCGTGAGATAGGCTTGTAGGTAGCTGGGAATGCTAAGGATACCGTATCCGATTTGTATTGCTTTGAAATGCAATATACCCAGATTTCAGCGACGCTCATGCTATCACAATACATGGTTATGAAGATATCTAGGCATTAAGCAATGCTTGAGTCTTGAGTGAGGTTCTGTAATAAAGGCCTAAGTCTGCACATACCTATAGCTACCAAGAGGATAAAGTGCACATCTACTCATAGGACAAACTCTTTTGAGCCTCTCTTTGCTCCATCAAATGCTTCCTGTAGTACCGCTACAGAGCCTATTTGGAGCATTCTTGTAAAATTGGGTCGACCTTACTTCATCGTCTACGTGAGTACGCGTCGCGCTCTGCTGCAGATGTCTAGACTTGAGACATTTGACAGTAAGCTTGGTCCATTTAAGCAACATCTTAACTAAGTAAAGTTATGGTAGGAATACTAATCAAGTAACTACATAGCAAGTAATCCGAAAGTCTTCTAAAGTAAGACTCCAAAACAACAGAAGGCGATTCAAGAAAGTTCTCCAGTAGGTGCCGCAAATGATAATAAAATGTCCCTAAGTCCCTAAGTACGACTTTATCTGGAAGTTAAGCCATTAGCAGTAGGTACCTATGTAACTACATAAGAGGTCTATGTGTCTAATACGTTCAGGTAAATGGTCCCTGTTCGTCCGGCATTTGTTTGTCACATTGATTGTGTAGCTGAACTCAGTCTACTCGTATTGAGGTTGGACCATCCCTGACCTGCCGGCTGTGTTGCTAGATTAATAAAACCGTTTCAGCGATACTGTTGTATGGTGGTACTAAGTATTAGTTGGATGTAGGTACAGTGTTGACTGCTTTATAAATAATTATATACTAAACACTTCAACACTTTTCTGATGTTCTCCTCAAAATGCGCTAGGC
The DNA here is from genome assembly GCA_948252095.1 of Dicycla oo. Taxonomy (NCBI): domain Eukaryota; kingdom Metazoa; phylum Arthropoda; class Insecta; order Lepidoptera; family Noctuidae; genus Dicycla; species Dicycla oo. The sequence continues at coordinate 9,204,654 of OX411711.1, read as the reverse complement.
TTTCAAGGATTATCAACTTTAGAATAACAAGTTTAAGTACCTACTTAATAAAGCTCATTAATTTTCTGCGAAATCCTTGACATTTAAACCTTCTCGATCAAAATAAAAGTAAGTAATTTCCGCGATATTATCAGAGTATTATTATAGTGAAGCATGCGACAAAAAACGCAAATCACTGTTCCTTCTTACACCAACATACTTTACGACGCTGTTAGGTGACCGAGAAACGTAAACACGTTCACATAAAATAAATTCCTGAAAATCCATCTTGATAAATCCCCCATACCTTAAGTTCTTTCTACCCTGTTCTATATAATTAATTGTAAGGCATCACGCGATCGCGCTTTTTGTAGCTAACTTTATACAGATTGCTTACACAGCAATTTGTTACAAGGATAAATTGGTATAATTTATTTAAATACCTTCCCAAAGTCGACTACGAAATTGAAGGTTTCTAACAATATTTGTTCATTATTTTTCCATTATTCTTTGCGGAGTGAAACGTGGGAAATTAAAAGACTCCTCTGATTACACAAAGGGTCTGACTGGATTCATCTTCATTTAAGTAAAATGCTTTGTTCGAAAGTTAGTGTAATGCGCAGTTGGACTTTTCTTTGTTTTTCAATGACGTACGTTGTGTGTATCGTAGAGACTTAGACGTCAGACGTTGTCCTGTTAAAATTTTAATTTCGATTTTTCGGCTGTGCTTGGCCTTTTCCTAATATTCTTTTTTCCTAAAACACCCCTGTATTGAGACGCACAAAACGAAAAAAAAAAACAATATTCATATCGGTCCAGCCATTTTCGAGTTTTTGCGAAACTAATGCACGGCAATTAATTTTTATACTTATACAAGGTGTAAGTGTAAACAGTGTCAACCTTTTAAGGGGTCACTGTACTCATCAGGTTTGATCCCATACCTAGTAAAAGTTGTTAATAATTAACAACTTTTACTATGGGATCAAACCTGAAATCGCGAATAAAAAAATCAGCTGTTCCCTACATATTGACGAATTATGCGAACATAAATGTATAGGTACCTACTGAACAGCAATTTTTTTTTCGCGATTTCAGGTTTGGTCCCGTAATAAAACTTGTTCATAATGCTAAGTACAATGACCCCCTAAAAGGTTGCCACTGTTTACACTTACACCCTGTATAAGAAGAAGAATATGGAGAATACAATATATTATGATACAGCACTGTTTTCCTAAAACGAAAAAGGGATGATCTACAATCTTTCATTGTACAAATACCTACGTATGGGATGAATCCACATCTCCGTCCAGAAAGTTCTACAAATTATTTGAATACTCTAATGAAGCGAACTTCGCCAGTAGGTACCTACCAGCTACCTGCTGATTAAAGTCTATGAAGTACTTCACGGGGAACTTCATCGAATCCTCGCAAGTTAACTCGTTAGTGCGGCTGTTTCAACTTGACGAACTCATTAGTCAAGTGGATATTCAGCATTTATTATAAAAAATATTAATTAAGATAAACGAAAAGGGATTACTTGATAATTTTATTTGTTTAGGTTAGAAACCGTTACTGTCCTTATTTATTGAATCTGTAAAAGTAAAGCATTAATTGACTTGTTCAAAATATCCAGATAAAATCTAACAATCGACTGCCAAAATTACACCGTTCGGAAGCAACATTAAATGTAATGTAGATAGGTAAACCCACTTTTAAAATAATACTATAAATAAATAATAATAATAACCTGGGACATTATTCACACACAGTCATCTGATCCCAAACTAAGCAGAGGTTGTACTATGGAAACCAGATAACTGATATACTACATATACTACTTTTTTTTTTGTAAATACATACATACATAGATAATTACACCCAGACTCAAAACAAACAGACATGTTCTTGCACACAAATGTTTGTCCTGGATGGGAATCGAACCCACGACCTGCGGCATGATAGGTGGTATCTTAACCAACCACGCCAACTGGCCTGTGAAACTGCTGTGTTGTTTTAAACTAACACAAAACAATACCTACCAAACCAGTATTGTTGCAGTTATTTACTTTCCTGGATAAGATAATTCTTCATCAACAGCGACACGATAACTAATGACGTAAATTCGACTTCCTATTCCAGAAGCGGAGTGCGACGGCTGCGGTGGCGATGGCGATGAAGGCCGCAACGTCAGCGAGTTGCTGCTGCCGCAGTACGCGCTGGCGACTGGGGGCCTGGCCAGGGACCACCGGCCCCTCATCACCTTCCCCGACAACAACAACTTCCACATCATCACGCCATCGGAGTACCGTAGGCTGCTGCTTTACCTCACCTCTGTGCCCTCGTAAGTAATCACGCTAATATTTTATCCTCTAAATACTGCTTACTACTGATTTTCCCCGTTTTTGTTTCTCCCCGATAATAATATTGTTTAATGACATTTTATATAACTTTTCGGGGGGAATCAGTAGTAGCCCAAACTATTGATGCTTGTCTAAAAAGGGAGTTGAACATTACTCACCACGCTTAGAGTGCCAGTGTGGTGGATATGGGCAGATTGTCCACTCCCTCTCAGTAGAGTTTTTTTTATTAGGCCTGAGACCTGAGTCCCATCAGCGGCAGCAAAGGCTGGTGATGTATAAACTCGATTTTTCTGTGTGCTTGGAGCTGTCAAAATCATTAGGTTAGATAGTTGATTTCGGTGCCTGCTTACCTCCTCAGCGCCCCGCCGACGGCTCTCTATGGTCTAAATACACACTTCTATCGTCTGCACAGTTCTATAATATTATTCGTTAAATTCTATAATATTATTTTAACGTTGACAGACGAGCAGTTAAAAAAATTGGTACTATTACTTCATAAATATTGACGTTTATAAACTTTTAAACTAGGCAGTCCTCGTCATTTTCGATCAATGGATCAGTCAATTACCGTGAAGAGGCCAATAGATTTTAATGTTTTAGTTAAAAGACGATTGTGAATAAAGGGATCGAGACTCCTCAGTCACAGTGTCGTGACGTATTGCTTTATACGAACAGCGTTATTTAAAGTTGTGTTCTACAATATGTTTTGAATAGAATGGACTAGAGTACAATCTTGTGAATTTTGTCTTTACTTCGAATAATGCAATCTTGCAATTTGTATTTGATTCACACGAACTGCGTTGTCTAGCTACAAATACTATTATCCTCTCAAACTCTATTACTGTTAAGACTTTTAACTGCACGACGACAGTGTATTGAGTGCAGTCACATAATTTCACTTAGCCAACAGTTTCCTGTTTCGGAATTAAAAGCCGATCGGTCACTTTCTTACAAACTTACCCTTTTCATTTCATTTTTTATTAGCTGTTTCGTGAAGGCAATAATTACTTTCATTTTATCTCCCGTTGATTTTGCGTGATATTTTGCTGCATACGCTAAAAGCGCAGGCCACCCGCAGAGAATCTTACGCTCCATAGACTACAACGCTTTGAGTATGTAATATAATGATGTATTGTATTAGCCTTTTATTGATTAAAAAGTCTTGTATTTTATATTTTTAGGTTTCCCTATGAATAAAATATAAGATTATAATGAATAGCGTTCGCGGTCGTCATGGAAAGTTACACGTCGAAAATAATGTTTCAAAACCTATCTACCATTTATCGCCAGAGGGTTTACCACTAACTGAAATATTAATGGGTCGTTATGCGTGGTTAAGTTCCTAAGAGACCAATTTCTTAACTAACACAAGTTCGCATTATAATATTGTAAATTAACTTCAGAAGAAAACTTAAAAGTGCTCGTAAAATTCATGATTGAATTATTAATTACCTATTTATTTAAACCCTGTAAAGTAGTACTAAAATTAATTGTTATGTAGCAGCGTTCCACAATTTGATAGATTATTGGGTATCACGGCCACATAAGAATCAATACCAGACAGAACTCATAACTGATTGATGACTAAGTAAATGATAACCGGTTCCGGCGTCACTAATCAATATCCAGTTACATTATTCATGGATGATTTCTTTCTCATTACAGGTTATTGGAAGCAGATATGGGCTTCCACATTATAATAGACAGAAGAAAAGATCGATGGAACTCTGTCAAAACAGTATTATTAAGGATCTCAGTAAGTACGAATTAATTAGCTACCATATGTTAATTACTAACTAACTTTAAGAGGATTGTGAAGCTGTAAATTTTCATTCAAAAAGCGATAACGTTTTTCTCCCCGTAAACATAGTCTGATTTTCATAATTTTTGGAAATGTTGTAGGTATAATGTAAAACTAGGTCCGTACATTTTTATTATAAAGAAACATTGCACCCTATATAAGTTATTGGCATCTAAATATCTATATTTTTGACAAAAAAAAACCTCCTCGAGCGTTTTTATTTTTTAAAATTAAATTAAATTGAATTACTACAAAAGAAAAACTGACCTAGATTAAGGTGTATTGAATGTAATTAAACCAAAATTGTCTCATTTCGTAAAGGTTTAGGGGGGTGAAAACGTTATCGCCCCAAATAATATTTATGTAAATAATTGTATGAAATGTAGGTAGGTAATTGCCTCCAAAACTCGCGCCGCGTATCGGCACTTCACAATCCTCTTAAGTAGTCTGTTAATTCAGAAATACAGAGGTAGGTACACCTATTGTATTTGATGTAAATGTAAAATATTCGTAATATATTCAGCTGCATCCGGTTGGACTGGAAGCCGACCCTAACATAGTTGAGAAAAGGCTAGGCAGATGATGATGTGTTAATTTAACTGTACCTACCCAAGTAAATAAATAGTTGAAAATTGTCGGTTTCTCAAACCATTTCTTTCTTTTTTCCAGGAATTCTTCCCAGGAATAATTCACGCTGTGTACGTCCTTCGACCAGCAAGTTTCCTACAGAAGGCGCTATCAGAAGTCAGTAGTAAATTATTTAAAGAGGAGTTCAGGTTCAGGGTGCTAGTCTGTTCGTCAGTTGACGAGTTGTACGAACACTTCGACAGGTCACAACTGACGCCTGACCTTGGCGGAGAACTACAGTATTCACACGCTGAGTGGATACAGCAGCGGATAGTAAGTTAACTTTTTATTACTTTAAAATAATATACAAGATATACATATTTATTTTGTAAAACATGAGTACAGTATACAGGTCTTATAGTTAATATGAGGTAGCTACATGGTTTGCCTATAGTTACTATTCTAATGAGATATCGTTAAATCCTAGCATAGCTTTTTATAATAAGGTCAACGTAGCGCCATCTAGTTATTTAAAACTAAACCAACAATCCTAAATCGCGCAATCAAAGTTCTCGGAACAATTTTAATACACATAGAGAGTTGTGTTTGGTTTAGCAATGTTCAGTGATGTCTATCCTTGCGCACCAAATTATTTGTGTGGAAATATGGGAAATTTCATACAGCGCCGATCGCCTGTCTGAAATACTGAGAATAATTACCAGAATTAACTATTCAAGTATGTAATTTTGCAATGCTTAAATTTAAATTAATATTTGAATTAATTTTGTTATCTTGTATTTAGTTTTTTTTTTACAATTTACTAAGTAGTAATTAGGTACCAGTTAGCCTAAATATATAATTTGTATTTCAGGCTCTAGAGAAATTTTCTACGTTAATGAAGGAAATCTCAAGTAAATTGGACGAGTTTATGCATGAGATTGTAGACTGCGATATGGGAAACGACCCGACACAAACCAAAGAATTATTAGACTGTCAGGAAAATAGGTAACCTAAATAATCTCAGTACATTTTTCATAAGTAAATATTGGCGATTTTCCTGGTCGTAAAGCAATAAGTACTTAATGTTGATTATAATGTTTCTGTTTTAGGTATAAAGCTTTAAAAACTGAACTATCGTCGGCAACGTCGCAAGGCGAAGAGTTACTGACGCAAGTTCGGAAACCAAACCTTACATATAATATTATCAGCCACGTCGCTGCGGTTGAAAGGTAATTAACAGTAAGATATTAATTACTAGCTTTTGCCCGCGGCTTCGCCCGCGTGATCGTCGGAAATTATCCCACGGGAACGAACTACCGGGATCAATAATATCCTATGTCCTAATCCAGGTCATAGTCTACCCATGTGCCAAATTTCATACAAATCCGTTTAGCGGTTTTAGCGTGAAAGCGTAACAAACAAACAAACTTACTTTCGCATTTATAATATTAAAGTTCGGATGAAAAACTGGTCTATCGACACTCTAGACTCGCAAAATGTGTTACGTAGTTATTTTTTTTAAACTTAAGACATTGCTATAGTTTCTTTATTAATATAATTCTATCATGATTCGAAAGACATGTGGCGCCATCTATTATCATAGGAACGTTATTATTGTTTTCCTCGGGAACAGTACTTTTTCTCGGGATGAAAGCTACCCTATGTCCGTTTCTGTACACGTGACAACGTATATGCTAAATTTCAGGATGATGGGTTCAGTGGTTTAGACGTGAAAAGGTAACAAACAAACAAACTTACTTTCGCATTTATAATATTATAGTTAGGATTCAGAATCCACGTAATATCCACCTAGCCTCCATTAAATGACTGAGCCTGAGCTGAGTCTGAGATTCTATGCAGATTAAAAAAAATGTCTAAATGCGAGTCGGGACTCACACACGGACGGTTCCGTACCACTTTTTTTTGTAACTTTATTTCATCTTTATTATTTGTTGTTGTAGGGACAATAGAAATACATAATCTGTGAAAATCTCAACTGTCTTTCTATTACGGTTCATGAGATACAGCCCGCTGATAGACAGACGGACAGCGGAGGCTTAGTAAAGAGGGTTCCGTTTGGCACCCTTTGGGTACGGAACCTTTAAAACGAGATCATTAGGTAATTATTAAAAGACAGGTATCGAGGATATTTTTTAGAGGCGGGGGAACTTTATAATGAAATAAAACAGAAAAATGTTTTTAATATCTATGAAATTAGCTTTATTTGACAGATCACTGGCATTATTTTTAGGGTTCCGTACCTCAAAAGGAAACCCTTATTGGATCACTCGTGTGTCTGTCTGTCTGTCACAGCCAATTTGCTCCGAATCTATTGGACTAAGTGGAAATTTGGTACACTTATCTAATTCTGTGACCCTAACACGGACGTGTAACGTAAATAAACGAATTTTGAATATGGGGGTCAATTTTGGTGGCAAATAAGTAAATAAAAAAAAAGTTTTGCAAACTGTACCGTGTGACATATCAAATGAAAGGGCTCAGTGTGAGGGTCTCAGATATGTACTTTTTATAATTTTAAAGTTATTTGAGAAAATAGATGAAAATTGACCATTCCCCCCTTATCTCCGAAAGTACTGAGCCTAAAATTTTGAAGAAAATACATAAAATAGTTCAATACCTATATTCAATACCTATATACCTAAACTTATAAGAAGTCTATGGTCTTAAAACAACATGGTAAATCTCTAAATATTGTACATACAAACTTACATTTGCAGTTGGAATGTATGGGAGAACATGTTTTTCAACTACAATGTTAAGTTTGTTCTTGGGATTCATCCCAACTATGGAACCCTTCATTGTGCGTAGTCCGACATGCACTTGGCCGGTTTTTTTTAATATAATTTCGGACGTGTGATCGCCGCGGCTGACGCCAAGCTCTAATTTATTGTAACGCAATTTTTTATGGGCTCAATTTACTGAAAGAAACATGTGACGAGCGACTAAATTCACGAATGGTAAAATCATCGTTCGAAGGATTTGACGCCAAAAACAATTGAGCACTTGGATGCCAACAATCGACGCATTATTGCCGAAATACAGCCTGCTTTACTGCGAAGAATGAGTAAAAATTTGACCCCCAGATTAAGCCATGTAAACACCAACGGCGGCGGCCACATGCCCGAAATCACATTCAAATATTAATGCCATAAAATTATCCGTCAAATAAAGCCAATGGATATTAAAAACATTTTTCTGATTTTTATTTAAAGGAGCTGGCCCAAGCCCCATACAAAAAATACGCAGACCCGGCGCAAAAGTTTTGTGTTCCTTTTGCGTTTTTATCGCAAAAATCTTTAGAGGATATTTAAAAATAATATTCCATAATATCACTATCCCTGTATCGGGTGGCTAACATTATTTTTTTTGCTCGAGAAGTTTTGTAGGCGTTCCTATTAAAATCTCATTTGTGTGGACCAAAATATGTATAATTATTTGAAATTATTGTGTAATCGCAATCGCATTCAAGATTATCTCAAAACCACAGGGGTAGGCATACATAAAGAAAGTAATATAAGTATTAAATAGATCAAAATCAATTAGATGAAATTGTATTACACAGCAAAGTATACATCAAACGTTAGCGAATGACTGCAACACAGAACATATATTATATACCCTGACGACATGCGACTGTAATAATAATTGGTGGCTGAAAAGAAAACAAACTTGAAAAAAGAGTAAAAAATGACGAAAAAAATGACGTTACGAAAATTAAATACCGCGCGGATTCTGTACGTGTCAAGTTACCGACGCTTCATCGGTTAAGACTTTACGTTATGTACTATACTATGACTAAAGAGTTAGATTATAATAATAACCTGTACCTATGCTTATTATAGGTTTTGTATCAGTATGCTTGTTTGTAAGCAATTAACGAACTATAGCATAATAAGTATTTTGGTCGGTAAATGAGTTTTTAATAAGAACGCCTACAAAACATTTCGAGCAAAAGAGAAAAGAATGTTAGCCACCCTTTAGAGAGATAGTGATAGTTTTAAATATTATTTTTAAATATTCTCTAAGATCTGAGATACAAAACTTTTGCGCCGGGCCTGGGTTTTTTTTGGTCCATCGCTTTTATTTAGTTCTATGCCTCTAAAAAAAAACACCATTCGTCGTGGGCTGAAAGTAATAAAGAGGCCGGTGCAGAACTAGACTGACGTTCAATTAGAGCAAGTCAATATTTCTATCTGCTGTAATACCTATCTTATGGACTTCCATTCCATAATGGCAATCAGACACTTTTGTCAAACTACACAGACCAACTAACAGACGTTGACCTTTAGTTATAACGATGCAAAAAAGTTGTAGAACGAGAATCAATAAAATATTTACATGCTCACGTATTATTTCAGATTACTAGTGCAACTGGACGAGACTGAAAAACAATTCGACAATTTCTGGCGAAAACATTCCACAAAGCTGAACCACTGGCTGAAGTTCAGAACGTTTTTATTAAACTTTAAACAGATGCAGGTAACTTATGCTTAATCTAATTACAAATCAGTCAATCAGAGACAGTTTCCTCATTACATTTTTGTTAAGAATTTACCGGCCGAAACTGAAAATGCGACGCCTGCTTATTTCTGTTTCGAAAGTCAAACATTGGTGTTCGTGGTGAACAGACTCTGTGCGATTCGTCAGGGTCTTTGGCTGGCCGAAAAACAAAGTCTGTAGCCCTATTTGAAACCAAGTCTGAAACCGCCCTGTTGGCGACCAAGTCCGATATATCCATACATTTCTCTTTACTATCCATACCTTCGAAATTGCGAATATCCTTCCTTTTCTGAGCATCCAGTTGAAATGTTAACTTCTGTATTTTTCTCGACTTTTCTTCTAGACGCGCCTTGAAGTCCTCCGCTTGTTTGCTCTTCTTATTACATTCTAATTGTAAATTACTGACCTTTCGTTTGCAAGTCTCAAGTTCTGCTTTTAGTTTTTGAACATTCAGTGTGTTTATTTCTTCCATACATTGTAGTTTCTCTCGCGCGTGTTTAGCTACGCTCTCTTGATATAGCGTCTCCTGTTCAACCTGATACGCCCAAAAAGACATCGCACGCATAGCAATGTCCATGATCGTGTCAGGTTTCATGCCCGCCAAAACTATTGACTTGAAAGTTTCATTAGGCCTAAGATCAGCTTGTATCACATCAAACTTATCACGTAATTCGGTCGCACATGCCGGACAAGTCAATGAATTTTCGGGAGTTCGTTTGAATTCTCTTTTTCCGTGTTCAACACAAAATGCATGTGAACAAGTCGTTACCCATGCTTGTTTTGATAGAGACTTTCTGCATTTGCGAAAATTGCACACAATTTCCATAGTCATTAATATTAGTGTCTTTCACTTTTTGTTTTTCATTACAGTATTATTTTTATTTTACATAAATAAACACTTTTGCTTACATTATTAATTTGTAAATAGAGTGAAATAGAGGTTAGGTTAGTGTCAAATGATTTTTTTTTAATAATGTAAAGACATATTTTTTAAATCTTCCATTCCATGTTGGCAGTTGCATTCAAGGTAGACCTCCTTGTTGATTTTGTTTTGTTTTTTCTTGTAACGAAAGAGGATTATTACAAAGGTTACAAGAAATTAAGGAATTGTTTTAAAATACGTCTTTAAATTTTCATTTATTTATTTAATCATGTCTATCTTCGATAAAATAGTACTACAGATCAAAGATGTCTATACCTATACAAATATTCTGTTATGGTGTTATTTTGTTGTAGGCTACTTTAGACAACCATCTAAAGACAGCGTGCGACATGACGGAGGTAGGCGAGACCGCAATAAGGGTAGACAGCCTTCTACAAGAAGCGGGCGACTTTGAGAAACTTTGTAACTGTGATCTTGATACAGCAACCTCAGTTATTGACGACGGTAATGTATTATGAAGTATTTCAGATAACTGAAAAAAAGAAAACTAGAATGATTAATTTTTTATTCAAATTATTTCAAGGCTGACGGCAACAACATTCAGCGGTAATATGTTAAAAAATAAAGTTACAACTTTTCTCAGTTTTGGAAACTGGCTGCAAAAAAAGAAGTACCTACAAAAAAGTCGAGTTCCATTTTTGAATCGAATGCAAATTCAGCTTTAGCTCTTAATTATTTCTCGCAATTAAGGTTTTGATGTTGATAAATTAGTTAGGTAGGGATTTATTGTTAAAAAAGGATAAATCCATAATCATATTTTGTTGCAGGAGAGAACTTAATGCAAGACCCGTTAAGTCAAGTCGACCACATAGAATCAAAATGCGAAGAACTAAGACGAACTAGCGCTTTGCTTTTGGAAAAGATACAAAAACGAAATTTACTTCTGACTAAAGCTAGGGAACTTATGGACAGGATAGATAAGGTAAGTAGAAATAATATCAAAACAAAATATAAAACTAGCTAGGTAGTGTGGGTAACCAGGAAAAAATATTTTAGTTAGTTAAGAGTTACATTAAATATTAGGTAAGTATTACAAAAATTGAACACCAAGTCGATTCGTTTGTGCACTTTCTAACTTTTATTTATTTATTTACACAGTCAAATAGATAGAGTAACGACATGTAACTTTTGAATAGTAAGGTTATTTCTTAAGAAATTTCTTCCAGCAGACCTGCGAAAAGGAAAAATGAAGGCCTATTCAAACCTAAGCGGTATTCGCTGCCGCTGTGGGTGGAGGTACATACCGGGCGGGTTTCGCTGAGGTATTTAGTATTATTAGTTGGTGCCATAATACTGCATAGTATTATTACCGCATACCCACACGGTATTCTCTACCGCAGACGGTACAGCATTCTCTACAGAATACCGCTTACCGCTCGAAAACGGCGGTTGCCGATCGAAAACGCAGGCGCGTTTAAATATAAAACCAATTCACCCGCAATATCATTCGGGTGCACTTTATCATATAGTATTAGGTAGATATTATAATTTTATTGAGGAAAAGTATTATTTGAATCAAGTAAGAAATTGGATTCTGTTAGTCGCGAAGGTATTTTCTTTTAATGTAAAGAATCCAGAGGTGTTGGTAAACCAGTTTTTAGTATTTACAGTTTTTACTTGATTTTCTCTATTCAATTTCATATTTATTTACAACTAGCTTTTGCCCGCGGCTTCGCCCGCATGGTTGTCGGAAATTATCCCACGAGAACGAGTATCTGCCGTTTGGTACCGCTTAGGTTTGAATAGGCCTTGAAAACTTTTCTTATTTGGTTGATAGTTATTTTTAACCGACAAAAAAAAGAGGTTCTCAAGTCGACACGTATAATTATATATTTTTTTTATGCACGATGAGTGTGTTTGTGCATTTGAGATCTATTATGTCTATCACAGTCACCATAATACCTGTTATATGATCGCATTGTGTAGTCTGGGAAAGTGCTAGTATTATCATAGCAAAAGTAGAATACCATATTTTTATATCAATGTTTATAAAAGTTAAACAACACGGCTTGTGTTTTCCACCAATTAAATCTATGTTTGCAGATATTTTTACTTTATATTTTATTCATAATAGGCGAACGAATGGTGCGCAACGGGAGTGGAAATCTTAGCAGGAGAGGGAGGGTTAATAGCAGTGGACAAATTGTTAGAAGACGCTACGAGCTTTGGACTGACAGCTCCCGACCAGTTCCGGGACATGCTGATGCAGTCTGCTACTCAGGAGACCAGGGCACTCGTCACTCAGGTACATAAAGCTGTTGATCTTGATCATAAAAATATCCTGAAACACAGTTTAGATAATAATTGCTCTAAAGATGGCCGATAGCTGTACTGTAGGCAAACAAAGGCACCGCTCTAAGCTACTCAGGTTTAGAGCTCGTCTCCTCTGAAATGATGCGCCCCTCTACCGCTTTTACCGTTGTGTACGTATACAAATTTAAGTAGTGGGGGGAATAGAAAGCTCTACTTCACTTTGTATGAAACTGTAGATGGGATCCTGTGCTGCGACCCACGGCCACCGTAGCTGAAAGCAAACAAATGAACCGCGCATCAGCTAACGTGGCAAATCTCTTCATGAATATCCTACAGCAGTGGATGGTCGAATTAAGGGGAAAGCGCCAGGGTTAGCCCGCGAAATTAAAATTTTCGTAAGTTTTTTGCAAGGCGACCGCAACAAATATGTATTTACAGAATTATAATCATTAGAACCAGTAATACAACTCCTTAATTAGTATAATCCTCAAATACTTTCATGAAATAGTAATTCAGTAGGATTACTTGATCTTAAAGAGTTGTATTGATGACTTTAATGATTATAATTCTGTAAATACATACGTACATGTTACGGTCGCGAAAAAAAAAAGTAAGAAATTTTGAATTTCGCGGGCTACCTGGCGCATTCGCCCTAAGGAAAGCTTTAACTAACCCTTTCTTTGCTAGACGTTTTCTCTGCATAAAAAGTGCAATAACACCTGGAACATTTTTGTCGGGCTATTTGGTTCATCGTGATCATATCTGCCAATACATTTACTGCTAAGTATAGGAACTCCAAGAAACCACACCATCAAGTTCCCACATCCTAATACGGTGACTATAAACAGCTCTAACTACTGACTGCTCTCCAGGTGGCACAAAGGGTAGAAGACGTATGGCTCATGGTGTCTGTGAAGCGAGCTTCTCTTCAAAGAGCAGCTGCGAAGCCGGCGCGACCGGTACAGTCAGTTCCACCGCAGAGCGCCGCCATAGCACCTAGCAACCACCAGGTCAGTGAGAACAGTGCTACTACAGGTTTACTCCATACCTACAGCAGGCAGACTTTGTTACAGTCTGGGGAATTCATTCTTAAGAAAATGCCGTGTTTATACGGTACATAGCAGAAAATGATAGTTGTAATTTGAAAATACTCGAGTAATACAAGGACATTTTGACTTTGGAGGGGCTTGTGGCTAAATAATAACAGCCACACGGTTCCATCTAAGGTTAAGCTACGCTTGCCGAGGTCGGTCCGTAGATGGGTGACCATCCATTACATATCAAAACCCCTCCGTGCCTCGGAAAGCATGTTAAGGCGATACCAAAATAAATTGGGGGCTTTTTCGTAACCATTTATTTCACTATTTAGGTACAGTATGTATGGATTCAATTTTTGGATATGTGTTTATTGACTACATGTTTGATTAATAATCTGACTGAAGGAAAACATTCCTCTGATATTCGTTGTTGTTGGGAAAAGGCTAGGCAAATGATGACAAAGATATTTTGGCGCCTAAATGAATTTGACAGGGGGCGTTGTTGGTAAACATTTCGCTGCTTTGCATGAATACCCGCACAAACCAAAATTTTGAAATTACTGGTTTATAACACAATCAAATGCAAAATAGTCCTTATTTCATGGTTAGTAAGACTCACATTCATAACGGCATAATCGGCGGTTTTGCCGTTATGAATGTGAGTCTTACTTCCATGAAATAAGGACTATTTTGCATTTGGCTGTGTTATAAACCAGTAATTTCAAAATTTTGGTTTGTGCGGGTATTCATGCAAAGCAGCGATTCGTGGAATTGTCACAGAAATTGTATTGGCAATACAAGATGGCGGCTTTAGTTCAGATTTTGGCCACGCGCCACAAGAACCTTGTAGCATTGCACAGTTTGCAACAATAATTTGTGTTGGTAGTGTTGATTGGTAATTTGCTTAGCAATAAATTTCCCTAACTTAACATATACATAGCGTATCAAAAGGGAAAAGCGACAGTTAGTTAACTAAATCTGCAATGTAAAACTGTATACATCTCTAATTAAGTTGCTTTGTTGTCATCGCTTGTCTAATGTTAGTTTTATTTTGCACAAATGTTTTCCGACGTATGCTCTTTACTCGTGTGTAGGTACAGTCGAACGCATGTCGCGTCGGTGGTAAAGGCTCCCGCAGACAGGCGCGACGCGACTTTGAAAATTTCAGTGAAATTGTTATTCCGAAATCGCGTCGCCATTTCGGAATAACAATTTCAACGTACGTCAATCTTAACGTACTTTCCTAGGCACGGAGGGGTCTCGGTATATATAGATAGTCACCTATATCCACGGACCAACCGCGGCAAGCATAGCTTAACCTGATCGATCGACCCGTGCGGCTGTTATTCCTTAGCCACAAGCCCGTCTTGTTTTTCACATTGCGTAACACACTGTCAATCACAATCTGAATGATTTTGTAGCATATTGCTTATCCATTACTTCATATGTTCGAAAAATTTGTCTATTCAACAACGTAAATAAAGCAATGAATATTGTTGAACTATCAAAATTAAACCCATACTGTAAGTGTGTTACTCAAATACACTCAAGGACAAGGTTAAGATACAACTATTTAGCTTCTAGATAACATAATTCAGGTAATTCTAAACGCATCTAAAAACATTGTCTGACCTAGAATCGCACTTATGACTTGGGTATATTACATTAATTAGATAAATACCTTATGATTAAAGCATATCATTCAGACAGTAACATTTTTAACGTCAAGGTTTTTTAACTTCCTTCGAATGTTACAAAACAATTGAGGAGGAACCTCCTGTCATCTGATAAAGCTGAGCTCTGATACATGCATTCTCGGAATTTACCGCCTTCCAGCTCAGCGTAACACAAGCATTTTCTGTACCTTATTGGATGAGCTGCTAAGAAAATTAGCTAACTATAAAAACAGAATCATTTGTGGAGACATAAATATTGACATAGCTCCTAACACTCTTGATAAGCGCTACTTCGAATACTTCAACGTCTTGGCTAGTCATTATATACTTCCCGCTCTTACCATACCCACTCATGGCTTCACTTGTCTGGATCATATTATGATTAAAACTAAATTGCAAGTTACCTTCTTTACTGCTGATTCTTCAGTCACTGATCACGAAAATGCTGGCATTGCTATAAATCTACTCACAAAACTCTACGCGCCATCTTTAATGATGAGGCGTAAATCAATTATATCGGATTAGATCACACAATAAATGCTGCGCTGATTTGCTGGATTCATTTTCTCCTCTACTAATTGTTATTTCTCCTCTACCGATCGTTATTTCTCCTGACAAAGTTTGTTCTGTTTATATGTATGTATGTATATATCGATGTATTTATTCTTGTATTTTATAGTTATTTTCGTGTTATCTATCCTTTATATTGCACCTGTCATGTTTTCTCAGCATCACCCTAAGGTTGACTGGTAGAAAATGCCTCGGGCATTAAGTCCGCCTTTGTACAGTATTTGTTTTTTTTTTACTTGTGCATAAAGTTTTAATAAATAAATAAATGAAACCAACTTTAAACCGATACTTGACTGCGGTGATGCCAATGCAGCCACCGATTAACTCATTTCCAAATTGGACATGGCCATCAGGATAACTCATATATGTGGCTAAAGTGCTAATAGGAAAAAATAAACATGCCGTGGTTATTGGTTTATTACGATGCATAGATTTAATCTGCACAAAAAGCTTAAAAGGAATCGTAACGATGAAGCATTTAATTTAACTTATAGAAGATACTTTTGTAACGCTGTACTAAAGAAACAGAAGAAAATATATGAGAACAGGAAATTTAACAGTAAAAAATAACAGTAAAAAGCTGTAACATGTGATTAAAAACATCTGTAGTACTAACAAAAACCATTCTTCGCTTTGGTCAAAACTGATAATCCTAAAAACAGTGTCGATGACGCTAACAAATATTACACATTTATGTATGTCCAGTATAGATAAATTATATTTAATGTACATTCATTACATCCTTTTGTAATTAATCCAATTGAATACGTACATAATTCAAGTATTTTAGGTGTTGGTGAACAGTAACACAGGTATTTTATGCCTTTTTCGGGCACCAATCTCTCACAAATGTTAACCCTATTTTTTAGATTATTCCTGTCCGCAACAACATTTGTGATGACATAAAAATAAATAAATAATTTGGCTGGCCGCGGCGACGCCAATGCCTAATTAGAAATCGTTTAATTAAACCCCCGACTGTCTGCTAAACGAACACCTAAAGGCGTAAAACGCGTATCTTTCGTCATAAAAACATGATGTAATTACTTCAACAACCAAGTGCAGTGTTAACGCATGCGACACCTGCGCGTCCACTTTCTTGCGCGCGCGCATATACGCGCATACTCGTACCTACATTGTGACTGTGACCGATACGCCTCGCGCATTACAAGGAAACTACTTATACTACTTGTTCTGCGTGCCATAAAAGTTGTCGGGATACTTGAGGGCTGATTGCTTCAGGATTTTAATTATATGACAGGTTTTTGCAAAGAAAGTTGACTTCTGACGCTGGGCAGACGTAAACTGAAAGAGTTATTTTATTATAAGCACACCATCTTACAAAATGTATTTACTTGTTATTAAATCTAGCCTCAAAATAACTCTATTAACAGTTATAATGAGTTGCGCAGTTGCAAGAATTGAAAAATGACCGCGTATTCGCAAATGACCCCCAATTAGCGCTATCGACCGCGTTAGTTTACCCTTATAATAAACTAGCTGACCCGACAGACGTTGTCCTGTGAAAATTTCAATGTTTCATACAAAATCCCCTTTGAAAGAGAAAATGCACATTTTCTTTCATACAAACCTTGTCCTGACAAACACAACAAAAAAATAATTAGCCAAGTAGGTGCAACCGTTCTGAAGTGATGCGCGTACTACATTCGACAATTGATATTTATTTATAAAGATTGACTCTCTAACTCAGGAAAGCCGTCAGATACGCTTCCGGCTATAAAACATAGTCTCGTTATCGCTAATGAAGACACGTGAATCGCGCGATTTATCGCAAATCCGTCGCAAAAAAGCGAATAATCTGCGCTATCACGTAGAAAGTGCGCGAAACCCACAGAGGTCGCGCACTGCGCCGTGCGCATGTCAGAGCGCAGCTTTCATACCGAATGGGTTGTAATGATGTGACGTCATTAGTACCTAAGTCTGTTTTTTCTATTGTTATACATTTTATATTATGGCAAAATAATTTAAAATGATAGAGTAAATAAATCTAAGAAGATTGAGTCGACAGTTTTAAAGCTAGGTCAAGTCGATGAAATAATCTATTCCAATTGGAAATAAATAATGGTACCTACAAAGTCTAAATAAAACTAGGGTAAACCACTAAATATTATGGAAAATAAATAGGTACCTACATAGATAAATACAAAGCATTTCATCATCATCTGCCTAGCGTTTTCCTAACTATATTTAGGGTTCGGCTTCCAGTCTAAACGGATGCAGCAGAATACCAGACAAACTATTACATACCACATAAAACTTTCTCTGATTTAAAAATGTATCTAAAGCTATTGCTATTTACGGATAGAATTCAGAAATGTTGAAATAACTATATCATAACTTTACGAATCGCGACAAATTCCACAAAATGTCGATTACCTACGCTCCATAGCAGATATAATCTAAAAGGGAGAAATCGACAAAAAGCCTGTTAAACTAGTAAAAGGATCGCGTGCGTCCACAAATACACCCGTTTCTTTACAAAGTTTGATTTCCTTGGGGAAATTGAAGTTTTCAACGGAAAGAGCTTTTGCTTTCGATGATAGGTAGGTACTTGTCAATAAGGTTCTGGTAGCATAGTAGCAATGCTCATGATGCTTTGTAACATGTATTTCTTTTTAAAGAAATATATTTTTTTTTTCGTTTACTATTCCAGGAATAAATGAAATAGGGGAAGATGGGGTGGTTTCGTACAATTTTTACTCTGAGTCTTGTAAAAAATAAACTAATTAATTTCAAATTATCACCACGCTGCTACATTACCTAGGTATCTCGCTACAATAATTGTGAACATCGATATTGATTTAATGCAAGACATCTGAGCAAAGGCAGTTTTTCCAAAAGATGGGAAATGTATGAATGCACCCCACTCGTGGGGTAGCTTCGTACACAGGGTAGGGTACATTCGTACATGGTAGGGAGCCTTTGTAGGTACCAGTTCGGTAGAACTATGATAACTATGTTTAGTTAAAGCTACTCGTAAAAGCTTACGGAACTAACACATACGTAATTAACTAACAGTATTAAACTATGCATAATAATCAAGAGACACTCTCTAAGAACAAACTTAGCTTTACAACAGCCTTTATTAGGTAGGCTGTGTAGGTACTTATACTTAAACATTTACATATATAACTTTTAACTGGAAGAAGACTACTATCTAAATAATTACCATAAAATACAATGCAGAACTAACATAATCCCATAACATAACATGGCGTGCATTATCGTATTTATCATTTAGCCGTTCACCCATATTCTGTTCTAAACACTCCTAACGATTGGTTTTTTCAACTCTTCCATAAGTCCGTATCTGAAAATAAACATTGCTTCCGCGACTATTTTAAAATATTTACTTCGTTTGATGTCTTCGTAACATCAACCTATTGACTGATACACGTAACAGAAACCAATTTCACGCCAAATTATATCTTGTGCCCTCGATGAAAAAAGGCTAATCGCACACAGATAAGCTATGTTTGCTTTAGTGCGGAATGCTTGCCCCCTTATTTACTTTTTTATATGAAATACCAGATCAGATAGGATACTTCGTAACATTTTGTTATTAAGGGGACTACATGACCTAAAGCGCGGTCACTGTCAGACTGCATAGAAAAGAAAGAGAAGCGCGATGACACAACGCTGGTAATTTATTGCAAAATATGAAGCAATTATCGATTTACAAAAAATCTAGTGATTAGACTAAAAAATTAAAACACGTTAGTATGTTGCTTGTAGAATAATCTGACAAAAAAATCTGGATGATTGCATGTTTATTAGTATGGTTTTTAATCGTTAAAAGAAATTTTTAGAGGTATCTTCGTGATTTTTTTCTATCGTATCACACTAGTTGTATTGTGTTTTCAACACACTATCTACTAGCATATATCCTGAAGAATATCATATATTTTTCTGATTTTGCTTACTGCAGTAGATCATATACTTTTAGGCATTATAAAATTTGCGTTATTTCCGTTTAGGTCCTGTAATCCTCTCGCTTTTTAATACGGCCATAGCAGTTTAAACAATTCAAATTCATTTATTTGTCCGAATATGGAACATTACACGAATAATAGTCTCTTCGCATTCTGCATTTGGCGCGCAAATTATCAGGTAGGTGCACAAATATAATTATTACAATACAAAAATAAAAATATTGGGTTAATAATGATATTGAATAAATAAGTAACGAATTAATATTATAATATGAGGCATATCAGTTAAAAATATTATCTATGATAATGTCAAAGTATTATTCAATGTCAAACTATCAACTATCAAAGAGAGATTTCAAAGTATAAAAGATAAAACTAAAACTGCTTACAATAAAACTTCTCTCATTTTCTTTTTCTTTCTTTTCTTTTTTCAATAAAACTTCTTCGTGTCTCGTTAGTGTCCTTCAAAGGGAAGAACATGAACCTACTTACAACACATAACATAATATCACACCTGTTATCCCCGAAGGGTTAGGCAGAGGTGTACTTAAAGTAACACCCGCATTTTGCCAGTTACGATTAAGTCCCATGTAATAGCCACACATTTGTGTAACCTACTTAGATAATAAACACGAACCAGCTGGATTAGGTAGTTACCTACTTACTTTTCATTCACATTTCCAAAGATCAACATCCGGTTTTTTTTTTGTAAATAAATTGATAGCATTCTAAAATGCAAATATTCAGCAATTCACTGCCTAGAATAGTCTAGTATATGTCTTTGTTTTTACTTGTTTGTTGATTACTTTGTACCTAATATTGTTGAACGCTTTCTTTTTGAAGAATTTTAGGAGCTCGAAGTCAAAGTACGGTGTGGTATTCATGTACACGATCGTCATAACAATCAAACATAACGTTTTCTCTTTATGACTAGTAATAACATTGCGTGGATCCGTTAAAATACATTATTGTGAATGTACATATTATGTATATTACCGACATTTTCTTTCTGTATTAAATAACTGTATAAAATGTGAATAGAAGCGCCCAGAAGTTAATGCAGTAGCTGGGTGGCAATATGGAAATTAATTCTTTAGCGGATTGACATACTGGTCACAATGTGACGTGTTATAGCCATTTCATGCGACTCTCTCAGAAAGACAGGTGTTATTTAAAATTTTAAATATACAGGCGATTTATGTTGATAGTCAATTTGCTAAGCTATAATTTTCCCTGACTTTACATAAAGCTGTAATTGTTATTTAGCTTATTCAGAACAGCACACATAACAGTAAAGCTACTGAACTAACTAGTTAAAGATACCACTCGACATTTGCAGGTCAGCAGCTAAACAGCTTTAACCTACAATCTTGAACTGACAGATAAACATATACTTACAGCAATAATATTGGATGTTTAGTTAGTATCATTATAAATGGAATAAGATAAGGTACAGAAGGCGGTAGTTTTGGTCACAGTATGCATGCGGAAGTGGATAGATATAGATATTCATATAGATAGAATACTCTTTATTATGCACACCATAAAAATTACAGATATATAAATGTTGAAATTTTACATAGAGTGACACAATGGGCGGTAAGCGAGGATCCTCATTGTGAATCCCTAACCGTTCACCGTTGTATTGGAACTTACCACCTCTCTGCGAGCGTACCTAAAACTATTTTCATACAGTTTCTCTAAATCAAGTATAATCACAGTAGGTATAAACTATAGATTAGATGACCATTAAACAATCGGCCTCATATTATTAACCTCGTCGCGAATCATGCTTAGCCCCATCAGTACCTATGTATACTCGTATCAAATGTCACAAGAGTAGGTACATAACATTTATGGCGATGTATACTATGGTGTACCATTGACAAATAAGTCGTGCAATAATATTTTATGGTGTAAGTGAAAGTGCAGCATATTATAATGGTTATGGCGACCATGAGGCGGTGGCGCAATATCCTTGATACACTATCGTAGATAGGACTGTAGCTTCTGTCGAAGACGCTCTGCCAATATAACTGTGGAGTTTCGTACCGGCTCTTCTCCATAGGACACGAGCAACTGGAACCGTGCTTTTGACATTTCATAAGTGCCAATAGTGTCATGCAGATTTAACTATGTGTAATAAAAAAAAATTAATACTACTAAAACGATTCCATTACTTAGTGTTCAGTAGAGTAGCCCCAAAGGTTAACTGAGGCAGGCGACATAAAGAAGTTTTTAAATTGGTAGAAATAGATAGCCAAAAACTGCCTACCAAAAGACATCTCTTAGGTATTTTACAGGAATACTCCGTTTTTAATACGTATTCATAATCATATTCTTCTTCATAGGACTTCCTAATATGATTAGACAACTGCGGTGTTTACCTTGATCACCAAAATTTATGGTACTTAACATTATTATTGGAAGTTTCCAACAAGAGTCTAACTTTACTCAGAGTCTTAATAGATCTTGAGAGTGTGAGAACTCTTTTGTCGTAGGACTCGTAGGTTAATCTACTCCAAACTCTCGAGACTCGAGAGGCTGATAAGATAAGCAAAGCGAATTCCTTTCGCACATAGAGAATAGTAATTGCTCGAGTATAATTGCGAATGAATATTCAATCATAGTTATTTGCGTTGTAAATCGACAAATTTGCGATAGAACGTTCTCTGTATCTATTAACACACTTTATCTTTCCGCGTTCCATTGACCCAATGTTCACGTTTACATAGGTACTACAAGTTACCTGTTAGTGATAATTATTATCACAGTACTCACAGCTATAATAGGTATTTAGGTACGTGAACGTACCTATCTCAGATGGCGAATGAAAAATTAAACTATCTGATTAGATTAGTTTCAGGAGAGGATTGCTATATAGCAATCTCTGTAAAGTAGTGGCAATCCGAAAAAAATATATTTACCTACCTACTTCCAAAAACACTACAAAGTGAAAAATAACTTTAATTTCGGAAGTTGATGTCTTTGGTTTTGTATTTTCGTTTTTGCCTCCGACTTCCGAAATTAAAGTTATTTTTCACTTGGTAGTATTTTTTTTTGTTTCTTCGCATTTGTTAAGAAAATTCAAAACATTTTTTAATATAGTTTATTTACATTTAACTAAAGTATGTAGGTATCATTTTGTTCGATAACTTTTTGCCATCTTGTATGTAGGGACATGATCCCATTGCTATAGAAATTTTGGGACTTCTGGTCAAAATACCGGGACAAGTGGTTTTGGCAGTCCTCTCGTGATGTTAACCTGACACTGCCTAAAGAATTCTGAAGAGACCGAAACAGGTGGAAATCTGAAGGTGCAAGGTCAGGACTATACGGCGGATGCATTAACACCTCCCAGCCAAACTCTCTTAATTTTTGCTGAGTGGCTAAAGATGTGTGAGGTCTAGCGTTATCATGATGAAAAACCACACCCCTTCTATTGATTAATTCCGGCCGCTTTCTCTCAACTTCTTGCTTTAATCTCATCAGTTGTTCGCAGTAGAGTTCAGAATCGATGGTCCTGCCTGGTGGCTCATAATGAATAATGCCCTTCCAATCCCACCACACACACAGCATCACCTTGTTGCGAGTTAACCCGGGTTTCGCCACAGTCTGTGAAGCCTGACCGGCCTTTGACCACGACCTTTTTCGCACGTTCTTGTCATACGTGATCCACTTTTCATCACCAGTTATCAGCTTCTTCAAAAATGGTTCGGTTTCATTACGTCGTAATAAAGAATCACAAATGAGTACACGGTTCATTAGGTTATTTCAGTGAGCTCGTGAGGTACCCAAATGTCGAGCTTTTTTGTGTACTCAGTTTTTTTCAAATGCGCCAAAACTGTTTTTGGTCAATTTCCAGTTCTTCAGCTACGTCGTAACTACTGATATGCCGATCTTGCTCCACTTTTTCAAAAATGGCATCCATTTTGTCCGTAATAGGGCGACCAGAGCGACGTGCATCTTTGACATCAAAATTTCCGGATTGAAAACGCTTAAACCAAATTTGTGCTACTCTCACAGATACTACACTAGGTCCATAAACATCGCAAATTTTTTTCGCGGCTTGCTTTGCATTTTTACCTTTTTTGTAGTAAAATTTTAAAATGTATCGAATTTCTTCATTAGATTCACTCATCTTGACGGTACGAAAAACAAATGAAAATCACACATTTTCCTAATTTGAATTTGGAATTATGTTCTTTAAAATTTAAACTTTCAATGATACCAAAACCAGCCAGATACAAATAGTATAGCCAAAGAGATTTTATTACAAGTTCATACATACTATAATGCGAAAAGACTTTTTCCCCAACCTAATATGTTTTTATTTTTCACTTTTTAGTTGTGGTACCCTACCCCACACATATTCGAATACCACTACTGCAAATGAAATTAGAACATCAACGCGCAAATACGCATTATTAAAGCTAACTCAAAAACTACCGAAGCAAAGTTAATAAATTTTACATGGGTCCAACTTCAAGGTTATACCCTCCCTAATAAAACAATAATCTGTCAAACCGGCTACTCTGTAAAAAAGTTATATATATACGTGTCGACTTGAGAACCTCCTCCTTTTTCCGTCGGTTAAAAAGTAAAGCTACTGACTGAATCAACCTGCCATATAAGTACTTAGTAACGTTCCAATGAACTAACATAAAATGTGCAGTGTGTAGGTAAACGTCAGTTACTGTTGTGAACCAATTGAACCGGTTGTATATGATCGTCGTCCTCGATGCATAGTTCACAACAGCTGCGTTTGAGCACTGTGAGGCAATCGAAACAGATTGAATAAAGGAGCCTCGGGTCACTGCATCTATTTGGAAAGTTCACGACCCTTGCGTTAGGTGTCCTCACTTCTTGCTGGCGCCAAAACAATCTCTCTTCTCCTTTACCGATGCTTACCAAGTTACTACACATGCTTGGCATTTGATCTATCAATTTGCAAGTTGCAAAACTTGAGTATGTTACATCCAAACAAACATATATTGAAAACTGTTTATTGTGATCCATCATCGCTCCATCAAATATTGGAGACGATTAAATGTTGACTCGAGTTTTAATGAGATTTCATAACGGTGCAGCCTCGCCTGTGCAATTAATAGACCTTACTTGTACTTCTACTTACACAGTACGATGTTAACGCCTTCAAGGAGTCGCGAAATCGATGACCTAAATGAATAGAATAAGGAAAATAAATACATTCGTTTTCTAATTAAGTACTCATTAGTTAAACAGCGATTTCTGAATAAATCCTGCTTATTTCCATTCTGAAAGTTAAGCTCTTACTTAATTAATACTCTCTGTTTACTTTTTGCTTATCGTAGAGGAGAACTGTCCTAAATATTTGTATCGTGGATTCCGTATTACGTAACAGCCTTTCCAATACTGGCTCCACTTCCCGCTTCAAGGAATGTTGGCATCAAGGCAAGTTGGTGACAGGACCGATCCGACGCCTTCGATGATCGATCACTTGTGGCTCCATATTATTGCACCAGATAAGTATTGGTATTGCAATAGAGGCGTGGGAGTATCTCTCGATTTAAAAACACATCGGACCCAACATAATGTAATATTATTTAATGTGTGGGGGGCTTTTAAGCACATAATATACATAATATTAAGTTACTAAATTGTAGAATTTCAAGGTCCAACAGTATTCTTGCGGTCAGAAATCGCTACACTTGAAACTATTTACAAGTGCTCGTTGTAATATTTTTACCCATTTCATATTCTTAAAGTCATTTAGTTGGTGAAATATAATAATTCATAGCCAGGTGGCGCTTCAAAATTCCATATAAAACGTGACCAGCTGTGCGGGGTAAACGGACTTTATGTGGTTCAGTTTACAAGTCTTTTGCAATGCAACCCTAATCCTGACAGAGATAGGGCTTATTTTCATAGACCAGCCCCTTATGTGGCTTTTCCTGTCATAGAAAATTACATTCTCGATTGTATAGGACTCCGCTTAATTGGATTTGAGATTCCTTCTACGTGAAACTAACATCTTGGGAATAATATAGCTTTGTTATTATGTTCTATAGCCTCGGACGGCCTGGTTACATAGTAAATGGTAACATTCCATTCCCAAGGTGAGCAGATTATGGTTTAGTTAGTGTTTAGTACCTACGTTTACAATTCATAAAAATAACTTATGTCGTGTCCGACAATAGATACGTAATTCACTCTACAAACTTGTCTGCCTTTATGTATAGTATGCCTTGACGAGTTATCACACTGAGGTCTTGACAAAAAAAAATTAAGACTGATTACTGCTCCATTTCAAATGCCAACCACAAGTAATTATTATAAATTGTTGTTTGCAAAGTTTGAAGTCATGATCACATAATTTGTGCACGACTTCTCGTAGAGTTAGATACTGAAAATGAGCAGTAGTCTTGTTAAGTGTCCGTGTTTGCAGAATGCATTCATTTGTAATATATTCATTAACCGCAAAATATTTCACAGTTAATAATTAACTGATCATAAAACACCTGCGTAATGCAAGATTTTCACATTTACAATACCATTACACTTTTTATTCAAGCTTTTCCGTTACTACAATACCAGTGACACAATGTAGAATGAACAAGTTTCTTTCGGCCGCACCTGTTTCCTGCCAGTACCTGATGCATGTCGCATTGTCTTCGTTTTTTCCCTTTTCCGTTGCTTTGTTAAACTGTGGTCGATTTATTTACGAGTGATCTACTGATCTATTATGTTCCCTCGTGTAAGTGCACTCTGAACATGAGCTTGAATTTTACGTGGGAAACATATAACTTCCCAGAATTTATAGTAAGACAATCATGACCCAGATTTGTTATATTGTACAGTTTCTATACTGTCAATGTGAAATTACACAATATAGAAACCTTACTTGTGAAGATAAAGGTTTCCACTGCTCCATTGAGGAGTAGAAGAGAAGGTTGATTTCTACTGTGTTTTCAAAAATGAATGAAATTGCTTTAAAAGTTACGGTTTATTCTTTCGTGTTTTCATTTAGAAGCTACATAGGCATAGCTAAAGAATCACGACTACGCGATTCCAATCCGTATCTATCTCTATTTTAACAACCTCGTATTTCCAAATTTGTAATATAAAATGCTTCAAGTCATCCGCAAAATCTCCAAGTATGATGGCGTGTAGCCTAAATGCCGTTCGCCCACTTACGACCGTATTTAGCGTGTATGGGCTCTGGTCAGTTAAAAATACCACTTTAGTAGCAGCTATTTAATACTTTATTTATTAACTGATATGCATTGGGGTATCTGGTCATTGGACAAAGAATCGGGACGTATGTGTCATCTTCTTTTTTCGATTAGGCTTAGGTAGATTTTTGAGCGGAACATTTGGTTTGCGGAGTTTGTAGGTATTATTGTTAGGCTGCAGTTTGGTAATGTGAGTATAGCACGTCAAATTTCGTAAGCATTAGGTTCATAATCAAATCTGTAGCTCACTGGCTGACTAAGGGGGTGGCAGGTGCCGTCTAGTCTTGGGGCAAGCAAATCTTTAGAAATATTTTTTAATCAAATTCCAAACAAGGCCTAAATAATATATGTTCAGCAAGTGAAAGGCAGTCTTTGTTATGGGGGGTGACTAAGTATGCTAAATATAAATGTAGTGCTAAAATTTTCGCTTTCTATGGCAAAGTAACTCCTATTTATGTATGAGTATGAATAGTCAAAACAAAACCATCCTATCCGGGGTGGGGGTGCTAAAATTTTCGAGCTCTTGCATCCTACGTTCTCAAACTACTCTCAATAGTCGGTCGACAAACTAATTCCTATTTCTATATTATTCTCTGTTTCCTATCCAGAGAGCAAAAATTTTAGAGTTCGCTTCACTCGCTGCAGCATCATGTATTCGTTTAATGCTCCAACTTTTCCGTACGACAAAGTATTTCCTATTTCTGAATGAATGGTCAAAAGGAAACCTAACCTTCTCGAGGTAATGTGATAAATTTCGAGATCGACTCTTTCGCTCTTATATTCTACGTTATGTAGTTCTCAAAGTTTTGGGACTCGGGTCTTTTAGTTTGTCGCCCCGGGCCCCCGTTAGGCCAAGGCCGCCACTACAGCAGCTACAACCTAAACCTACCTGACTAATTAACTAGCCTATAAACTGCCTTACCCATTTCTAAGTATAAAATTAGCCTTAACATAGTCAATTGTTAATTTTAATCATTGTTTAGCAATAAACAACCAACGGTTTTCCTTTCACTCTCCTTTGTTTGCCACATCAAAAGCTATAATTTAATATTGTAAATGAAGAATGAAGCCCAGAAAATGCATTGAGAATGGATCAAAAGCCATCAATGAGTTTGTCGGATAAGCACAATGTCAATAAGCGAAAGACTTTGTGTAACAATGACAAAAGATATAAAAACTATGACGTCCGTTATTATGTATGTATATTAATATTAGTCAGTCGGCAAACCACGTTCTCCTTCGTTCCACCCACATCGGACATTCACAGCACAGTCGCTGTCTTTACAGGAACTCATTTGCAATGTCCTAATTTGACTATCGAAAATGAGAAAACTTTCTAAGAGGTACCTATTTATACCTCTTAAGTTGTCCCTTACTTTCATATTTAACATCTATTTGAACGTGCTGCACATATGAACTAGCAGTATAGATATAATTAACATATAAATAATACCGCACAGACAATGAACGCATCGGTGAAATCGACATGATACGCTTCGACAAAAAACATTTTAAA
Organism: Dicycla oo; assembly: GCA_948252095.1. NCBI lineage: Eukaryota > Metazoa > Arthropoda > Insecta > Lepidoptera > Noctuidae > Dicycla > Dicycla oo. The sequence continues at coordinate 9,176,264 of OX411711.1, read as the reverse complement.
TAGTTTATCAATGTTGTATCTATGTGGGATCACGATTTCTAATTACCAAATTAATTCGATCATGTTACTATCTACGCGAGTCTATCAATCGACGGCCACGATTTGAAGTTCAATGCCGCAGACAGCAGCACCAACCAAAACGATGACTAGGCATCTCTTTACAAAAAAATTGAATCTTGTTTCTGAATTATCATCGCATCGTATTGATATAATACAAGCCCGCGTATGTCTGAGTGCTACTAACCCACAACTATTGTCCCTCGGCGTTATTATATCGTTCATTCAGTTTTTTTTTGTAGGCGGTTTGTATACGAACCTTTCAATGCAATGGATCTACGTGTATGCCACATGGCAAATTGTTGTTTACTTTACACTCGCATTTGGTTAGTGCAAATATGGACATGGCAAGCACAGCCCCTGGCGCAACTGTAGAGCGGATTATATGCTAGCGCAACCGGTAATTTACAAGGGTTTTATGATCACACCGCTATATTTAGAAGCTGTACTGGCTATCAATTAGCACGCTTTCATTGCCGCATTCCGCTTTGCAGTTTTATAAGCTGAGGACCATGTTCAGAAATCGGAGGAAAGTCTTCGTCACTCACTTTCAACTTTTGTATATAAATAAAATATCAAAACGCAAATAAATATAAATAGCAAAGCGTTTGTGCTCCAGTTTCCGAAAAAATCCAAAGCACGTACAGCTGCAGCTGGTGACACGAAAAGAGACTACAGACAGAATACGCACGCGTCCAGATTTGTGGTCGATTTAAATGAATAAGTTTACCCTGAATTGTGGAACTGCTTTAGTCCGATAAGATTTCACTAAAAATGCTTTGTTTAGAACCGAAAGTGTTTAGCTGTTTGGCTGTGACGAAACCTACCTATCTATAATTCTAACTGCGAAACACTTATACTGAAACACTTATTAGGATTAAATCGGTTCTTCGTATTTACTATAAGCTCAAATGTTACGACAAAATGATGTATTGAAATCACTTTATATTATTGCAAATCGAAGGCCACTCAGTAACATAAAGTCGGCTTTTTTATGCATTGAACGTTATTATGACCATGAATTTAGGATTGTTAGGATATATAAAATAATTCAATTTCGTACATGTAATTTACCTTAAGACTGATTTTGAGATTTGCGTAACCTATGAAGATATGAGAAATTTCTGCTAAGTCAATCATGTTTAGGGTCTACTAGCAGACTATATGTTGCTACTCATTTTAATATCTAACACATTATATGATTGATATCATATACCTCTGTAGTAAGGATCTAGGATGCATTAAATTACTCACTGCTTCTGTTAATTAATCGTATTACCTCATTTATATTAGTTCTAAGCACTTTAATTCGTGGGAAAACCATTATGTTTGCAATTCGTGTGAACGTCGGTTACACATCGGATTGTTCGTTAACTAAGTATCGAATAAATCTAAAATAAAGTGAAATGGAACTCGAAGCCGGTGACATGGATGTATGAAACTGAAGCAAGGAATGCATGTTTGTGTTAGATATTTGTCAACAAAGCATTATATCGCATTGAATGAAAAATATTTACTACGTGATCGACAGGTTGCTTCGACCATTTAGTGATTCAGTTCCTTTATGTACGTGACACGAGGTTTATCGATATTTGATTATGGATTTACGTGCAATTCTTGGCTGCAGTGCGTGTGTTTTGTGCTGTGTATAATATAATATAATACAATAATTTTTATTTATAATGAAAATTTCCAAGGTTCTTCCAGGTTTGCTAGCCAATATGATTGATTACCTACAATATTATTTCCAATGTGGTTCAAAGAGCTTTTATCGCCATAAGTAGACCATCATCTCTTTTAAACATCCGGTTTAAATAAGTTTTCCTATTTTAGGGCAAAATCGTTTTATTGTTACGTACTTATTTCATAGATTTTTCTCCAAAATCAAAATTTGATCTGGTCTTCGCGTTGATGGCGGACTTCCTTGCCGGAGGAGAGTGCAAGCCGCGGCGGGTTTACGCGCGTACCAGTCTGCCCGATGAGCCGTAGCGCGGCGGTCTTGCCGCCATGCTCGCGTAACCTTAGCACCGTCACTGTGTATTGCATACTTTTCGCAACATTTTAACATTTTTAGAGTGAACTCGGAAAGATTGGTGAAAAATTTCATAGTGGAATTAAAATCTGCGACATTCAACATTCAAATTGTGCATGCGTTCAGTATATTCCAAGTGTCAGTGACATTTTATCCAGTGTTAAGTGATGAATTGGGACGCCTACGTGAATTACATCACTTGGTGATGTTAACTTCTTTCCAAAGGGAGCAAGTGTTTTAAAACGGTTTATTAGTTATTAAGAGTGTCGTGACGTGAACCCGGAGATTATCCTGATGAAGCGTTCGACGTGGGTGGACGTGGAAACGGGCGGCCGCCTCGGCTGCAACGGCGAGATCTTCTGGAGCGAATGCGCTGACTGTGATTGCTCTTACTGCAACCCAAACTACGTTTGCGTGTGTAGTGACAAGGTATTATGACTTACTGTGGATATCCTGCCCTGACACGTACTGTACATACATCAATAGTGTACTGTTTATGTTCTTGCTTTTGTAACAGAAAATGTCTTTCTCAATAGCAAACAATGCACAATAAACATTTTTTAAATGTGTAATTCAAGACTGAAATACCTACTCTCTTATTCCCGACTGCTGCATTGCAGTAAGTATAGCTAGTTCATATACACTGTAGAAAGAAAGGTTACTTAATGATAAAACAAAGTTTGAGCATCGTTATCTGTTTTCGTAATGGACAAATATTTGCTAACTCAGTCTTCAAGGTCCTTTCAAATCGTGTGAATTTTTATACGAAGTAATTATAACATTCACAATTCCGATTTTGAAAGGTTGCAAGTATTATGGGAAAACTGTAACATTTGACCTAAAAACCTGTCTATAAATTATAAAGCTTACGTAGATAACCTACTTTAGTAGGTATGGTAGTACAAGTTAATGTACTTAACGTTGAGAAAAACTATTGAGGCAAATCACCTCTAACTCGCAGTTTCATGAGGCATTGATGGCCACGCAACTTGTCTCTGACGTGTGGGTATATGTATGCTCATATGGTAATTTTTTGTGTTCGATATGCCGCCGCAAGCTACGCCAGCATTTTTGTCTAGAAATTCTTTGCATTGCTATCTTGTATTCTTTTCAGGGTATTGAACCATGCAGGTGGCAATCACGGAAATGCTTTTGAGATATTTCACAAGAATGTCTAGGCATATTGTCTATTAAGAAAGCACATTGGCGCAAACGGATGTTATCAGTGCACATGATGCAAATGTAGATCAAGTGCTGTCCGTCTGTTGTCTCCATATCCACTAAAAGTACTGATTTATTAATTTGCGGAGATTAATCAACCGGCAGAGTCAGAGTGAAATACATTGGATTAGATATTGTACTTCACTTTATAATTTTCATTAATCTTGTGCCCACTGTCCAAATATATAAATGAAGAAACTCGAATGCTATCCACACCACACATTGGTGACGACCAAGATACTGGAATGGAATTCGTACAAAAAAGAGATATTCTGTGATTAAATCGCGGATTCTGAAAACTTCACCAGTAAATCTGCTGTCAAATGCCATGTCAGCTGTTGTGATTGGTTGAGCAATATAATAATAACCCATCTTAAACTTTGACATGACTTTTCACAACAATTGATATTGAATTGGGTTTCAGGAAACTCTCCGAGGATATATTAGCTAAACTGGGTTTACAGTGTTCATCAGGATTTCTGGCTCCTTTAGCAACCACTTTATAACAAGCGCGCTTCTAAGTGCTTGTGAAATTATGCTTTATTGCTATATTGCCTATTCAAATATATTATTAAGTTCATCTTCCCACCTTGGAATTAATGCTGAGTTACTTCATCATTATTGTTTAACCATATAAGTCATGTCTACCACATCAGTTTAATTATAATGCCGAAAATGGACTTTATGTCCCATAAATACATACGTGACGCAGATTGTCGTCTGCGAATCTTATGAATCCTGTATATTTCAGAAAATGGTTCGTTTTGTTTCTTCTTGAAGGTGTCTTTCAAGGTGGTGAATGAAACCCTTCCACAAAAAGTCGTCTAGTCTCTTATGTTGCCTTTATGTAGTGCCATATACAATGCCGAGACAATACATGAGGAAAGTGAAACTCGAGAGGAGTTTTTTCTTGCCTTCCTCCGGCTTTGTCTAAAGCGCACACCGCACACGTGAAACGAGCTGTTTTACCCGTATGATGCCTGGGAAAAGCTTTTATGATATTGTTTATCGATTGTGCATTTGTGCGATAGTGTTGCTGGGAACCTGCTCGCTTCAATCTTTCTCGTGATTTCGATGATGATAATATATAGTGCTGTAAGACAAGATGTTTCATTTGTATTACGTACATAGTTGATTGCTGTGTTCTCAACAACGATATGGATCATTTCTTGCTCAAACTTGATGTAAATTATACCTACATACAGATGACAGATTTTTGGTACCTTAGAGATCTTTTCAGAGCTTTAGTTTTTGATGCTTATATTTTTTAACAAAGTTGGTGTCGTCTCATGTTATTCAAATAATAATGCTAATTTCATAAAATTTTCATTGACATAATGAATGATGCTTTACAGTGGGTTTCATAAAGTGTATTCATGTTATGTGTATTCTTCCGATTAGCGAAATTATTTACTGTTTATGAAATAGTTGTCAGGCGAAACCTTTGCTCTACATATCAAATATTTGTTTCTACAATAATAATTATGTACTTTAACTGTTGTTGCTGCATTCATTAGTTTCAAGTTATTGAGTATCGGTTTGTTAGTTCACGATTTTATCATTGTTGATTTAGGTTTATTGCTTTCCAAGACTTAGGTATTCTCATTCCATTCAATTTAATTGAATAGCGTAGAAATCTTTGATAATTCAAAATCATCATGTTAACCTGCCTTTCTGTTACGTTTTTATTCCCAAGCTTAGGTAATGATGAAACTCAATAGCTTCTCGTGAATGTCTTCATCACACGTCTTCATACAATAATTCTCATTCGGTCCCTTATTCTTCATTCACCAGTAATTTGTGGTTAAAGGTCCCTTAATGAGCCACGGACTATAGGTACAATGTATGTACCTATAGTCCCTGTTCCCTGTTACCTGGACTAGGTCGTCAAGTGCATCTTCACAGTACCTAATCGTAAGTCATAACATATTATCAATAGGGACAATTGATTGTTTGTTTGACTGTTGGTGTCTTGTTGTTATGAAATATATAGGTAGGTATTTATTGATAGATATCAATTGTTTTATACACTCTTTTGCAGAAAATCGAACACCTAAGGAAATTTACGTTCTAAGGTCGATTTGAGTTAATTAAATGAAATTTAATTGTTTGACGTAGTCTGTATACTTATAATCGTGTAAAATTCTGGCATTTTTTTTTAATTTTTGATGAATTCTTTAAAACCGATGTACACGGCTAAACAATAAGAAGTGGTCGGCAATAAAGACAAGAACATTTTATACTTTTTTTTTAAATTAAATAAAGTTACAAATGTATGCTCCCTGATGTTTTGTGGAGCAGGTTGCACTGATTTTACCCGTGTCTGTAGAACATCCCAGACATGCTCAATTGGATTGAAGTAAGGACTTCGAGTTGGCCAATCTAAACGACGACGGATCCCAACTTCTTGCATGTACGCTTCCACGTCGCCAGATCGGTGAGGGCGACCATTATCGTCCATAAAAATGGAATGTTCCCCAAGTGCAGTCAATGCGAGTTGTGCATATGGAATTAGAACTTCCGTTATGTACCGGTGTGCATGTAATGTTCCATTTTCTATGAAAACTAACTCCGTACGCTCCGTCGAATTAATTGCTGCCCAAAACATAACGGAGCGTCCGCCATAAGAAGTGATTTCTTCGAAACACACTTCCGCATAGCGTTCCCGTGGTCATCGCAGCACTCGCCGGCGTCGGTCCTCTCCACACAAAGAGATTCTAGCTTCATCAGAAAACAATACTTTATTCCAGTCCTCCAGAGTCCATGTAGCACAGTTTCGAGCAAACTGAAGTCGAGCAACAAGGTGCTCACGGAGTAATTTAGGGCCCCAAGCCGGGCGGTAACTCCTGATATTGGCAGCCAAAAGCCTCCTCCTGACCGTGCACAAGCTAACTTCTACTCCACTTACTTCTTCAAGGCCCTTCTTCAGGTCCACACTTGACACCTTGAGACTCACCAAAAAGCGGTCATCTCTTGGTTCTGTGCATCGTTTTCTTCCCGAACCGGGTCTTCTTTTGACCAAACCGGTCTCTTGATACCATTGCCAAGTCCTCTGGACAGTTGAACGACTGACATTTAGCCGCTGAGACACGTAAGCGAACAACCTTCTTCAAGTAGGGCTATAATTCTACCAGCCCTTATCGCTTTATCACTCATATCAAAAAGTGGTATTTAATGTAAAAAGGAAGATTAAATTGTTTAATTGGCAGAAAATTTCCAAAAAGTTTTAAAATTTTAGTAATCAGTAAAAAAGTCGTTTCAGCTATTCGCGCCATTAGTAAAGCAATTTTACAATAATCCACAATAATCGTTATTTTTCTTTTGTTAATTTCAAAATGTAAATTTGGAATGTAAATAATCATGCCAGGATGCTTCAAAAAACATGCCAATACATCGTTAAATTGATAAAACCTCTTTCTTGTTCTTCTTCATTGAAGTAGAGAAAAAATCTAAAGCGCCCGTTTTTTTTTTTTGCAAAAGAGTTCACTTCGAGAGGATTTACAATATATTATGATTCAAAAGGAACACTAAATCTATTTCTTTTATGACATCATTTTGATATTTGATGACTGCGTTCGTTCCTTAGTTAATTGAAAAATGCTAACGTAAAGCAATTACTCGTACCTACCTACATTAGAATTTGTCTAAAAAGTGTATCTGTTTATAGCAAAGAGTTTATATAATATAAACTCTTTGGTTTATAGTGATTAAATAATAGGAGCTACAATTTTTATTTTTTAAATACTTATAGTCAAAATGCAAACGTGAAAGTGCACAATTACTTATACCTACATAAGAATTTGTCTAAACAGTGTATGTATGTATAGGGTGATTGAATAATAACAGCTACAAGAGCATTCCTTCCTTTGATTTTTTAAACAAATTAAATTATGCGAAAAAGAACCTCAGAAGCGACACGAAAATCAAAAGAGAAAACGCAATGATAATAAAACAAAAGTCGTATCAAAAATTATAAATATCACTGGAGATCGGATAATCGGATGCATATTTACCTGCATCCGATTATCCGATCTCAGAGGCTATGGAAGCGGCTTCATATTTTTTTTTCTCGTAAAGCTAATCCCGGGATAACAGAAAATCCGGGAATGCACAACTAGTCGGATACATGGTATGGAAACGACTTCTTAAATATGTGGTACTATTTATTTAAAATATACCGGAACACCAGGATCACATAACTATTCGTATACTTGTTTATTTGAAATTCATTTTTTAACGTTACTTATCCTGGCGTTTGCTATGCCAGTTTGGTAACCTACTTTACAACATTAACTAGCATTCGATTCTATAGTCAAAATGTACTAAATTTATCAATTATGGAATCGCGAGATTTTTACGATCGATACAAAAGTGCATTCCATATTAGCCAACACCTGAGCGTAAGTAAATATACATTAGATTATCAGAACTCTAAATTTGTCGATCCCGGAATGCCGGGATTTTTTCGACATACAAGTGCAATCCATATTAGTCAACACCTGAACGTAAATAAATATACATTCGATTCTATAATCAGAACTCTAAATTGGTCAATCCTGGAATTCTAAGGTTTTTAGGGTTCCGTACCTCAAAAGGAAGAAATGGAACCCTTATAGGATCACTCATGTGTCTGTCTGTCTTGTCTGTTTGTCCGTCTGTCACAGCCAATTTACTCCGAATTTAATGGACCGATTAAGTTGAAATTTGATACACGTATGTATTTCTGTGACCCGAACACGGACTTGTAATGTAAATTAATGAATTTTGAATATGGGGGTCAAATTTGAGGGGCAAATAAGAAAATAAAATAAAAATATTTGCAAGCTGTACCGTGCGATATATCAAATGAAAGGGCTCACTCTGAGGGTCACACATATATTCTTTTTATAATTTTAAAATAAACTATTTTAAAGTTATATAAGAAAATAGACGAACATTGACCATTCCACCCCTTTATATCCGAAACTACTGACCTTAAAATTTTGAAAAAAAATACAGAAAACAATTCTATAGCTATAGATTACAGGAAAATCTATAAGAAGTCTATGGCCTTAAAATAACATGGTAAATCTCTCAATATTGTGCGAACAACTTACATTTTTCCATAGTTAAACGAAACGGATCCAACTCACATTACATCTAATGTGGGTTGGATCCTTTTCGTTTAACTATGGACATTTGTAGTTGGAATGTATGGGAGAACATGTTTTTCAACTACAATGTTAAGTTTGTTCTTGGGATAAATTCATCCCAACTACGGAACCCTTTATTGTGCGTGGTCCGACACGCACTTGATAGTTCTGATGGTATACCACTTGTTCCGGCGTCGTGCCGTGCCGTCGTACCCGTAGTACGTCAAAACGGTACGAGCTAGCAGTTTTCTGATTTCTAATAACCACATTAACATATGTTGGCCTTTCACGTTCTATGTATTGGATAACTCACGCGATTTTGTATCAACGAGATGAATATAATGCTTTATACAACATTTCAAAGCAGCTTTCTGTTGAAAAAAAAAAAGATTCTCCACATGTTGCAAATCGCAACAATTTTATCAAACAGATTTTAGTTTTTTGACAATTTGGTATCTTAGGAGGAATTAAATTAAAATAATGCTCGTATTTATAGATTATAAAATGACAAACAAGGAAAGTTAATACAGTTTTATTTAACTGATTCAACAGTTTTCCTGGACACCGTGCTGTCCACACGCGTGTAGTAATTACATTATTCATTTAAGATATATTATAAAATGCTTACAAAAAGTGCAAAGTGAATACATCTTGTAATAAAGAATTTACTACAAGTTGTATTATAGTGAACATGTTTCCGATTTTGGGGTTACAGTGTGAAAGTAAATATTTGCAGTGAATTGATCATAAACGGGGAGTGCTGTCTACGTTTCTAGATGGTTCCAATAAAAATCATAATTAATTCTTAACTGATCTGATCTACATACGACAATTTTGAAACTTTCTTAACTTTAAGTAACAAATGACTGTATGCTTGACAAATAATGCGCTTGTTATTAATAATGCTAAAAAAGAGGTGGCGAAAAAGTATTTTGATCTAAGTTTAGAAAAGAATGACCTTCTTGTTAGCTTGTGCGCAAGCACATCAAACAAAGAGCTGTTTAGCGTCCGTAGAGGTGCTAACTACATGTTTGAGAAACAAACACGCATCGCCATTAACACATAGCTTTGCAGATAACGCGTTCACTACCGGTGTTGTATTAATTCTCAATGCTCCTGTAATGTACGCATAATATTCATATAATAGTGCTAAATTATGAAGTAACATTCAGCCATTAAATGTGTATGCAAAGTGTACATACGACCTCGATAACGATAGTGATTTTATAAGTTAAGAATGCAACATAGTCCAAGTGTTGCAGTAAATAATTAATTAATCCAAACACTGCTTGCTGTGTTTAACTAAACAGGACAATATTTTGCATTGTTTCCGCCGCGACAAATGATGATAGCCGAAGTGCCTTGACATTATTTGCCTCGTCTGATATGATTTGCCCAGATTTGCTCATTGCTGCCAGTTTACAACCAAAACTTTGACGGCTTTGTATTTCAACCCAAAATATATCGAGTTATGAAATATTTCGTTCTTTGGTAATCTGGTTATTAATTTTTTTAATAGACTATTTATCAAATAGCGTGTTTGATATTATCGAATACCAACTTGAAACCACAATCACGCAGGCAATGCGTGATTTTATCCTGTTATACCTAGTATTATTCAATGTTTATTTTTAAATACAAACCTGAGTGCATAATTGAAATCCGTTTTAAATTATGATCTACACATTCCTATAATGGCAGCTCTATTTCTGGATTTATTATTGTTTTTGTTTTCATGTGGCCGGGCGTTGCCCTTTCAGGCTTGGTCAGTCTCCCTCCCATACTCCCAACCAAGCTCTCGTCCGCCGCCGGGGTGAGGCGGTGCAACTTGTTTCAACTAGGCCGTCAAGGATGCGGTCTGTGGTTACAAATTCTTTCTTAGCGGCATCTTACCCATTTTTATGAGATTGTCGATGGGTTTTTCGTTTTTATTAGAGCTTTGGCTTTACACCCTTATCATATAATTTAGCTACGTTCGGCATTCAATTGGCTTTAATGACATTTCGATTATCTTAATTCTCTATTATGAATGTAGAGGCAAACTACGACAATAAACGCAAGAAAAATTATAACTTTCTTCTACTTAAACATGCTATGATTTTTTTATTGTTTCATCTATAAAAATGTATTTTCATTATCTTTCTATCAGATTTATTCTTCTTTGCACGTGCTTTCGTGTCTAGTAGTAATTCTAAAATCGTTTCCTATGTTTAAAACTGGACAATCACACAAATTACTCGTTCAGTTCGTCGTGGTTTAATTGCGAACTCCGATTTCTCACTAGTAACGGAATACGTTGCGTTGGTCCAAGTGAAAGTAAACTTATTCGACTTCTGGGCTTCGACTTAAACATTTATCAATTTTAATCATATATCACTGGGCAGCAAAAAGAGGTCGTATAAAAATTTCACTCCATTGGTTGGAGGTGATTCAATGTAAGTAGGTATACTCCCTTCAATCGTAGTAAATAAATAAATAAAATTATGTTTATCAATCTCTACAAATTACATTCTTATAGTACTAGATATATTAAGTTGTACATATTAAGTTGTATTTAGACAACATTTTGTAATTTGTGGGAGATCTGGAGTCTAAACTAAGCCTAGACGTACGCCTGTATTTTAGAACTCCAGGCAGCATTAACAGTAAAATGGTAACATTTGAGAACTTGCTTGAATTTTTTTTACCAGGAGTCTTTTTGCAACAGTTTCATCTTACCGTTTAATGGTAATGTACCTATCCTATAATCCAGTTTCTTTTCATACGGGCAAAGAAGCAGATTTTCACAAAATATTGGATGCTTGAAAATTCACGGCCCACATTCAATCAATTTATATACTCGTTTAGTACTTGTGCGATCAATATACCGTTGTGAGCTTATTGCGATCGTGCATGACGGCTTTCGTGAATCTTTTGATCAGTCTGCTGTAAGTGACATAAATCTGTACCTACATTAATCTGTAATGAGTTCCCACTTCCCAGGGTAACGGTTCATTCATAGCGTTACATGAGCTTATTAGTGTTGTGCTGATCTTGGCAGAATCAATTCCATTGTTGTCACGGAGCTAACGGGATTGTAAGCATGCGTTGGTGCACCGCAACTTTTTACGCGTATACTTTATGACGCTATTTGCCTCGCTGCATGTGTCGCAGATTTAACGGATGTGATCGTCGCACTCCGCACAGCACACCGTCACCACTACTCACCACTAATGCACGCATCATGTTCACGTTTAGCATTAACGACTGAAAGCAACTGGATAAATGACAAAAGCATGTCCATTAGTATTTTCAATTGACCGTAGAAAGTGGTCGTAGAACTTTTTCGCCTTCGAAATGTCACCCGGAAATACTTGTAGATATATCTAGGTACTTTAACCAAGCAAGTTAGATACTCTTATTTCATTTGATTATATCCAAGCAAGTTGAACTAATGAAACACGTTTTGACCATACTTCCTTTCTATTTACTGGTTTAAGAATATTCTAGATGCCAATTCATCTTTTATTAAATGGTTGTATCTGAAACGAGTAAAATGGTGCAATTGCTTTCTTGTAGTCTGGTTTAACAGAACTATCATGACAGCAATGCATGAATGTATTACGTTCTACAGTTTGCAAAACGGGTGAAACCAGTTCAAGAGATAAAATGATTACGTTGAAAGAGACTTAATGGAACATGCGTGTATACCTATGTAATAATATGCCTGTAAAACTATGGGTTATCGGTAATAACACCGCTTTTTCTAGCTATGAATATTGAAATGTACTACCTGCAAAAATACGTTTTAATGAAAAAACGTGCTTTCATAATACAGTATGTTAACCAACAGAGGGCGTTCCCGTTAACCCGCAATAGTATAGCATCCATACATGCTAAAAAAAATATTACCATTCGAAAACAAAATGGTTTTTATTTTTTTTAATATTAAAATATTCACTAAAAATGCTAAAAATATTCATTAAAATATTCAAAAAAATATAAAAATATTCACTAAAAATAAAAACTAAATTGCGATGTTTCCGTCCTTCAAGTACGCGTGTACAGAGTGTTTCTTTTACGTATCAATTTAACATTTTTAGTGAATATTTTAATATTAAAAAAAATAAAAACCATTTTGTTTTCGAATGGTAATATTTTTTTTAGCATGTATGGATGCTATACTATTGCGGGTTAACGGGAACGCCCTCTGTTGGTTAACATACTGTATATCTTGATTTTTCTTCCACCGTTTTGGTATATTTGAAGTTTTTGTGCAGGGTTCTTCAAAAACTGCTCTATCATAATATAGTTTCAAGTCTTGGATCTGTTAGGAACACTAACTAGTATCGTTTATAGATCACCTTCCTTTTGCTTATATTCCTTAAAAGTTTCTCGACCATGTGCCCTGGTTGTGTTTTCGTTCGGTCCAGGATTCATGTGATGTACACTGAACCCAGCCCACCATCCGACTTTCATCATTCACCCTAATAATGGTAGTCGATATCTACGAATGAATGGTAGACACTGAATAGCCCTACTTGTGCGGACGCGAATTTATTTCTCTGCAATCGAGACTTGGAGTTCCTTCAAAATGCTGGCCTGTGAAAGTCTGCCGTAGTGGCTCGTTTTAGGTCACAGTTCAAACCAATTATATCTGTCTGTTCTACGTATATGATGTAACTGAACTTCCGTGGTACTTCCTAACCCTGTTTTATGTATTCAGATGCCTCCAATAATTTAATGTTTCGTTTATGACACTGTTTTGAAATCAAAGTTCATAATTATGATTATTGTGTAATGATCATAACATAATTGATGAGATAAATATGAGTTACGTTTATGATAATTCAACATTGCATAACGTGATTTACTTTTAATTACTTATTTTCCGTACGTTTCCTTAATATGTAACTAAGTAACAGAGTTCCTTACAAATATTTTACATTTGGTCTATTAAACTATCACGACGACGTTTAGTCCGGACTACCACTGTAGAGAGTGTTTTGAGAATTCGGTCATTAGCTTTTCATTTTATTTAAATCTGAAGGTCGTCTGTATGTCGGCGCGCATGTAAAGTTTCGAGTTTCTACAACGCTGTCCCACTTCCTGGCTCGTTTCCGCGAGACCGGTTGTTTTGATTACTCCGTGATCGAGACTAACAAAAACATAGTCACGGAACGGTATGAACGAGCCCACGAGCTATCATCCAGGTCAATCGAATTCATTTCCGACAGTTTCGATATTCTCGTCATCCGTACTGGCCATATCTTTTTCATAACTTCAAAGAATTAAGTAATGACTACCTACTGATTTCTAGTAGGTAATATTTATGTTAATTAATAAACATGTATTTATTGTATTTTCTTATTATTCCCAGAGATGATAGTTAAGATTATAATAGCCGCACGGGTCGATCCATCAGGTTTAGCTACGCTTGCCGGGGTTGGTCTGTGGATGGGTGAGAGCACAGAACAGGTAAAAAAGGTTAGAAAGGAAATAGTTCCTGATTTGTATTAGAACGCGTGTCGCCGGTTATCTCCCACTCTTTAACTCCACTACAAGCAAGAGACCAATACGTACGCGCATTACGCACACAAATAAGCCACACGCACTTAGATCGCGATTTTGCTATTGGTTGTCACACTAACGCAAACACTGCGCTTGACGTACACTCACACACGCGCAAAAGCAATTTATTTCTCATACATGTTACGGCGACCAAAAGGTCGATTATTTATATCGATAAAATTATTGTAATTTTGTTACTTTAAGTTTTGCAATTTTTCGCTTTAATTTCTTAAGGGACGGGTACGAATAGTGTGGACTTCCTAAATACATATAAATAATAATGTCAAATTCAATTCATTCAAGAGGGATCATCCAAAATAGCCGCAAAATTCAAAATTTCTTTCTCTTTTAGGGTTCCGTACCTCAAAAGGACAAAACGGAACCCTTATAGGATTACTCATTTGTCTGTCCGTCTCTCTGTCCATCTGTCACAGCCAATTTGCTCCGAATCTAATGGGCGGATTAAGTTGAAATTTGGTACACGTATGTATTTCTGTGACCCAAACACGGATGTGTAACGTAAATCAATGAATTTTGAATATGGGGGTCAATTTTGGGGGGCAAATAAGAAAATAAAAAAATATATATTTGCAAACTGTACTGTGCGATACATCAAATTCTACCCATGAATATGAACAACTTTTACTATGGGATCAACACTGAAATCACGAAAAAAAACTGTTGTTCCATACAAAGGTTCAATACCTACTCAACCAAAATGTATGAAACAATTGATTTTTTTTTTCTGAATTTCAGAGTTGGTCCCATAGACAAAGTTGTTCATATTCATGAGTAGAAAGAACACCCTGTGAGCGTCGACCACTGGGGGCCTAAGCCACGGACCCGAAAACTTGCGCGGTGAATAAAAACTTCTCCTATATAGATTTCAAACATGGATTTTCAGCTTTACGGCTGTATAAATCCAATAAACAGGGTCTTATATAATAATATCCACAAAAATGATCTAGGTGACAACATTTTAAGGTAATTATTAGGTACGCTACGCAAAAACACCAATAAAGTTTTATAAAATATAAATTATATACTACTTACTGAAAGGCGCATAACGATAGTTTTGTGCGGAGTAGCTCCTGATTTTAAATATCTTTTCCCTGACTTTTTTGTTGTGTAATCATTTTCTGCAAAATGTTGAGAACAAATAGTGCTACATTTAGTAGGTATCCATTCAATTCTACCAGTTGCCTCAATCACAGTTTTATATATAACAATAACATTTTTCTTGTATCTGGATCTGTTGGAAATCTAAAAATAAAATTAAAATGTATGTTTTCATTATAACTATTAACATTAAAAAAAAATTCAGACAAAAACCCATTCAGGAACTAAATTGATAACCTACAATAAACAATAATTGGTGATAATAAACAAAGCTATTTTAATTATAATACGCGCGTACCGAATCTTCCCTTTTTATACATCAGTGATTAGTGATTACTGATAATAATCATTTGTATGCATACATTCTTTTAATATCGACATTGTTTACAACTTGTTACAACACTATCGATACGCATGGATTTCACTGAATTCAAGCTTTGGCTCGGCACACGCGACATCACAGTGAACGCAATACATTGCGCGATCGCTTACGTAGTACAAGATGGTACCCATGTATTGCAAGCAATGTATAATTTTGCATCTGCGATTGTATCGTTTTTGTCTACAAACTACATAATACTATTGTAATAATTACAAATATCACTTGTATTTTAAGGTTTTTGGACTTACTGGCGAAAAGAAATCCCTTCTCGGGCTACACTACACACATGGCTTCTTTTACGACACGTTATAATGGCGCAAGACGGCATAATTCTTTTTTTTCGCTGTCACAACAAGAGCGCGATTGTTCGCCGATGAAGCAAATTTTGGTTGACTTTGAGCGTTTGCTCATAATTGCGGCGCGCCTGCCCCGCCCACAAGGCCCTTCTAACCTCTTTTATCTGTTCTGTGGGTAAAACGACCATACTCTTCGATATTCCTCAATCATGATTGTCCTCTACCTCTTTTATCTGTTCTGTGGTTGTTGAGAGTATCTTTTCATACCGAGACTCCTCCTTGCCTCGGAAAGTACGTTAAGCCGTTGGTCCCGGCTGTCATTCGTGGATCTTTGACAGTCGTTACAGGTCAGATAGGCAGTCGTTCCATGTAAAGTACTGGTATTCAGCTGCATCCGGTTAGACGGGAAGCCGACCCCAACATAGTTGGGAAAAGGCTAGTCAGATTGATTGATAGTTAAGATTGTTATTGTAAGTCGTATCGTTGTCGTGGCTCGTGAATCTTAACACAGTTGACTATAAAGACTGTACTTATACAACAATATGAACATAGCTTGATAAAACTTTAGTTTCATTTATTGTCACCAACTTGTCTAAATCGGAGAAAGACTTTCACATTTTTTAATGCCCGCCTAGGATGTTCAATCAAAGCCGCTCAACAAATGTCAACCAGGGATTATAAATTACCATAATCCAATTCCAATATTAGTATCCCACTGATTAGAATTATCACTAATTGTTACCCGAAGAATACACTTCGACCCCATTATATCTAACACTATTTACTTATCTGCAAATAATGTGATTACTAAATTATCTGTATGCGCTCACGTCATTTTGTTTGTTTATAATTAAAATCCAAACTCAGCTACGTATGTTGGTGAACGCGGCAACAGTGCCACACGGAGTTTCAAAGAACTAGCAATGATACAATGACGTCATCAGGATCAACAGAACTATCGGAAAGTGACAGTGTTGTGACGAACAATAAAGTGTCATTGACATTCGAAATTGGGGTCTCGAGTAAGAACTCGATTCCTGCTTCACCGAGGTCGAGTGCGGCATTAACAGTCGATATGGCGATCTCGGATAAGAATACGATACTTGACATACCGAAGCCGAAGGCGGCATCTAAGTTCGAAACGGGGATCTCGACTAAAAACTCGATAGCTGACTTACCGAAGCCGAAGGTGGCATTGAAGTTCGAAAAGGTGGTCTCTAACAATAACTCGATACGTGTTAAGACGAAGCCGATGGTGGCATTAAAGGTCGAAATAGGGGTCTCGAGTAAGAAATCGATACCTGGCTTGCTGAAACCAAAGGCGGCAGCGACAGCCGAAATTGGGGTCGCGAGTAACGACTCTACACCTACCTCGCCGAAGGTAGAGATCAGATCTACGCCTCATTTCAATCCGCCCAGGGTGAAGAGTTTTCAAATGGGATGGGCTCAAGTTGTGGAAGAGCTCTCATGGAAACTTAACTCAGTGAGTGTTTGTTCGATGTTACTAATGTATGGTCACTAACCTGGCGCATTTGCATATTTATTTAATTTGTATCGTTGAAATGTAGATCACTACTGTCCAATTGTCCATGTTAATGATCCCTATTATATTATCTGTTCAGTATTACTTTATTAGGTCTTATTTATTCGCCTGTACTTTTCCTAGTCTTGATTAATGCACGCTTCTTCATCAATTGATTTGATTATAAAATAGAAGACTACAAGATACTGAAAACGTTACCACTGCCGACAACGCCAAATGTTTACATGATGGTGTTTTTTCATCTGATACAATGCTCATCTCGCCTCTCCATAGAAAGAAATAAAAGGTTAATTAATATGACCCATGCATGTACAGAGATACAACACTAGCGTGTGTTTAAGCTTATATCAAAAATCTCATCAGCAAGATTACGAAGTTCCTTCCTGTTTTATATAATAACTAGGTAGGTGTAGGTATGTACTAATAATTACTTATCACTGAAACATCGTGTGACGCTGATATTGCTATCTACCTCATTACCTGCTGAAATTGTAGGAAACACTAACACAATACGGACAACTACCCCTGTTTGTGAAAATCTTACACGAAGTCTAGATTCACAAGCTAAGTAGATGAGTTTCTTTAATCATACATACTTTGTTGTTTCAGTTTTTGGATGATTATAATGCCCACTTAGTGCAATAAATACATGAGGAGCCTTATAATAAGTATCCATAATTCCAATGATTATGTTGGTAGCTACCTACTGTTGCTTGATTGATTTAAATGTGCAGTAAGTAGTAAACAGTAAGAACATATTACAAAAGATGCAATATGTTAGCTTCCATCTCAAATTGATTGCGATATCACAAATTGTATATATTTGAATTTAATTATGTGAACTATCGCATTAGTAACTGAACTCAAAATTAATAACATCGATCACAAAAAATCTGTCGAGCATTATCGATTGCACGCTTACCCAGTTAACTAATAATCTATTATGTGACTGTTTACGTAACTTGTCTAGAAAAATACGGGACATAGGTAAAATAATAAAAAATAAAAAAACTATTTCCAAATAAGGTATCCACGTCTTAAGGAGGTTTTACACCGGTGAGTATGGGAACGGCGAGAATTGAAATCATGTTTATTCTTCGAAAGATGTCCATTGCTATACCGCGCCGGCTCGCGCTATCACGCGCCGCCCGGCCAGTCGTGTCTCGTATGCTGGCCGGGAGTTGGAGGCTGTAGTATGCAGTGATATCTCGCGATGGTCAGAGCGAGCCGGCGCATGTCAGCGCGTGCCAGCGCGAGCCATCGCGAGCCATCGCGAGACATCGCGAGTCAGCGCTTGACGGAGAGAGACCGTGCGGGTCCTCGACGCCGGTGCGAGATTTGTATATCCGTTTTACAAAGTAAATAAATACTCTATTCTTAGAGCAATAAAGTTCAATATTGTACTAACAAACATTTCAATTCTCACCTCGCACATGCTCGTGCATCTAGATATTTTCCTCAGCACGCGGGCCGCCTCATCCCTACGCGTCTACGCGATTCTAAATTACACTCTAGGGATGGGGCAGACAAGACTGCGTGGAGTCGGATTTACAGCGATTCGTTTCTGTCACTAAAACTTAATTTTTAGCAAATGTTTTAGAACTAACAATTTTATTATAAATGAAGATTCGGAATAATACACATTTTATAATACAATACTTAGGACATACGAGTATGAATTTATTTCATGCAAAATTAGGAGATTCAATTATTATAGTGGTCGCGATATTATGACACAATAGTTTTAGAAGTACTTAAATATAAAATTACGTAAAACAAAATTTCGAATTTTTGAACATTATGGTCACTGAAGTTTATAGCAAACGTGTTATGGATAATGATTTTCGGACAAACAATTTTAGGAGAAAAAGGGAGTACCGATAGAAATTTTGCCATACAAATTTCAATTCTCGCCCATCCCATCGACGCTTCGCCTCGCCGCGCGCCTGGGTAAAACCACCTTTACATCTTTATAATAATTTATACAATACGCTCAAACAATTAATCAAATTAGAAGGCATGAATTTATAAATACTTGCAGATATCTTTGATATACGACACAGTAAGATAGACCAGGTACATCGAGGTCAACATACACTTTTATAAATAGGTAGTACCTAAATCGATAAATCAATCTACTTAGCACACTTAGACATCATTTAGATAAATGGTCTGCGTCATGCGTGGTAAATCACAAATGTCGTCCAATAATTGCAAGATATTCTACGAAAGGCAATAATCAAACTAATTAAGATGTTATACATATATTAATTCCTTATAAAGTAACATGAGTTCCATAAACCGTGATCACACTAACGGTCGGCGTAACGGGAGAGCGTTCCAGTTACACCACACACTTGCAACTGTTGTTCCTGGGAATTTATTGAGAAAATCACGGTTTTGGGTGTCATGTCATGTCATAGTTTAACTTGTTAGTGTTCTACGTAAGAAAAGATGACAAACTTATTTCTCCCACTCCTGAAACCCTTTGTTTTCTTGCTGTATCCAGTACAGAGGTTAATATGCGCCTGAGACTGTTATGTTATGAGATACATATAAATATTTATAGACATAATCTTTGATGATAGGAGACTACAATGATCTAATAAGCTTATTTCTTCAGTCGCTAACGTCAACCATGATTGTTACTAATCGCGGAAGTGAAAGACAATGCTAAAGAATTAGAATAAATAATAATTTGCATATTTTACTCATTTGGAACAGTAAACAACTTGGGACTTGTATATTGCTACAGCTATGCGTCGCACTAATTTACTAAGCTCATTTTAAAGTGTTAAGCGGAACATGACTGCAAAGGCCTCTTATACAAAGAACGGACGAAATCACCTCAATTCAATCAAATTATTGACAAATTATTAAGAAATGTGGAAACTATACATAATCTGTATAAAAGGATAATGGTAATACATAATGTTAGTGCCTTCGAATTTGAACAAGACGATTTCCCAGTTTAGACTTCGCGTAGACGCAGCGTAGGAGCGCGTAGGCAGGCGTAGGCGCGCGTAGCGCTCATAGGCATGCGTAGCGCTCGTAGGAAAACTTAGGTGCTGCGAATTCGCTGCGTAGGGCCGCGTAGAAGTTGCGCTGGTGCTGCGTAGAAGACGTTATTTAGTTACGCTTACGACGACTGTTAAGAGTATAACTAACAACATCATCATAATAAAAATAATAGATAATAAAATCATATTATAAATGAAAAACTCTGGGAAGAAGATCCATTGTAGAGTTTTCGTTCATGTGACTGAAATTATTATACTTTCGTAAGAAAACTGTTAGTTCTATAGGGTAACAGCGGCGTGTCATATCTTACTGTATCGAACACCGACACCCAAAAAAGTATCGCCTCTTCGCACTAAAGGATGGCTTCATATTACTATGTATAGGTAGGTTACATTGTAGACACTCATTGTTAATTAAATAAGTGCATCAATCACACACTGAGTTCATCGAGTCCATAGTGAATCACAGCAAACGACGTGCGCGCAGCCGCCGCGCTGCAATTGAACGCATAATATGGTCAATCAGTTCAAGTGCATTAAAATTTACTGTCGAGGGTCATGGATTAATAAAGCCGCCATATTTTCATTTACACCGCATCAAATCTCGCTTGCAATATGATAACAAACCGAGAACAATCTGGAATGGGAATTATAAATTACATTATTTTTATACCTAACTGGCTGCTCGTGCCCGGCGTCGCCCGGGTGATATCCGACTCTTCCGGTCGATTTTCAAAAAAAAAAATCTTTCACATAAACCTTGTCCTGACAATTACAAACACAACAAAAAAAAAACAGCCAAATCGAGCGAGCCAGTTTTGAGTTTTTGCGAGACTATTGCACGGCAATTGATTTTTATATCTAGAGATGATAGATATACATGAAAATCTATGCTAATTCAGCCAGCAGTAAGATGTAAACTCTGAATCAAGGTTATCCTTCACTTGCACTGTTTTGCCCTTTATCTACACTTTATTTTATTCTTATCTATCAAAGCAAAACACTTCACGGGTAGGCAAAAATAAACCTTAGGAATGATTGCATTTAGACGTGTACAAAACATTTAAAAAATAATGGCTTTAAAAATGCCTTGACTTTTCAAGCGAAAGTAAAATTTAACGACTCTGACATTATAAAACGACTAGCTTTTACTAGGGAGTAACTTTGTTAATCGTTTGTTACGGTAACTAATGCCACCAGAAGGTATGAGGTAGGTACCGTAGGTAATGTTTACTGTTAGTAACGAAACTATAGGTACTAAACAATGAAATCTCTAATTTTAATTGGCATTTTTACTTCCACTGCATGATGCACCGGTCGACGTCATTACGTCAACGCCGGCTGTCGCTGAAAACCAGCGCTGAGGCTCTGTCTCGTATGGGGTCGCGGCATTATGCTGAGCGACGGCCGTTTTGCGTGAATGTGACGCATATTTTCCCCAAACTTGTTCTTTGTTTTATTTTGTTATTTTATTTCTTTGCGCCATGTTTATCGCAAATAAACGTATTTTCTTTCTTTTTCTTTCTTTCTTTAAATACAGACTTGGTCTTAGGCTTTCTTTTACTCGATCGATAATGGTTGATATGGTTTAGTGAATGGAAATGATTTCAGATCTAACTAGAAATAGGTATCAACATACCTAAAAGTAGAAGTATCGGGTGTTTTTTTTTTTAGAGGGGAGAACATTAAATTGAAATATAACACAGAAAAATGTTTTTATATCCATGAAATTGGCTTTATTTGATAGATAATTTTATGGCATTAATGTTTGAACGTGATTCCGGGCATGTGGCCGCCGCGGCTGACACCAACGCCTAGTTTACTGAAAACTTAACTTTTTTATTGGCTTAATTTACTAAAGGAAACATTTGAGAAACGACTAATTTCACGAAATCTGGCCACCTCGCTCGTGCGATCTCGGATGCCAACATTCGATGGATTTTTGCCGAAATACAGCCTGATTTACTTCGAAGAGTGTGTGAAAATTTATCCTCGAGATTACGCCATGTACACGTCAGCGGCGGCGGCCACATGCCCGTAATCATATTCAAACATTAATGCCATAAAATTATTTATCAAATAAAGCCAATTTCATGGGTATAAAAACATTTTTCTGTGTTTTATTTCAATTTAAAGTTCTCCCCTCTAACAAAAACACCCGATAGAATGTTCTGGATTACTTTCTGCGGGGTAATTGCATACCACACTAATGCTGGGGCCACACCAACGGTCAATGTCGATGCTTATCATCGCCATAAACAACGCGGTAAATATCGCGATTTTAGTGGCCACATTTGAACAACATCATCAAGTCATCGCCAAACGTCAGTCGGCAATGTGAATGCCTTTGTCAAATAGTTGTGGCTACACCTCAGACTAAATATCCTGATACTTAGTCTGAGGGCTACACCTACGGTCTACGTCCATCATCGCGATAATCAACGGCAACGCGTTGGTGTGGCCCCAGCATTACAGTAGCAATGGCTTTCATTCTGACAGCTCAACAGCATTCATTGCGTAAATTTACGTTGCTGAGCGGAAAAAAATTCAAACAAGAAGCAATGGATTAGCAATATCCTCCAAAATCATTCAGATTGTGATTGTGTTACGGAATTAGGGTGCTGTATCTCAGTTCACTATTTGTTATTGCATAGTTGCTTGCAATGAAAGTCAGTATCAGGAATTTTGATAAACCTAAGTATCGATTTTTTATATTTTAGTCTGTCGGAGATAAAACTTTTAAAAGTCATATAATATTACTTCAGATGTTTCGTGATAATTAATACCATGAATATTATTGAAACACATTATTTACATTGAGGTACAATATGACAGGCAGGATAATGATAAATCACCAAACAGATAAATATTTTTTAATTACATATTTGTAGGTAATTATTAATAGCTTGTACTTAATTATAATTAATCATTTATTCGCTCTACATCGTCATGATTACCTACTCGAATATATTATAATATAGGTACAGGGTGCCCCATAATTAATGGATAAACTCTTAACAGGTCATTTCATTGGCGCCGATTTCCTTGTTCACAAACAAAACTAAATTTAAGTTCTGTGCATATTTTTCTTTCTATTTCATTAGGAAAAGGATAGACGATAAATATTAGTTTAGTCCTGTCAAATTAAGATACTCCATATACAAGCTTAGACGTGATTAAAAAATTGGCTACTAAAAATACTTATATAAAATATTTACGTTAGGCGAAGACTAATTTGACAGGACTAATCGATTATTTATCTTCTTTCCTTTTATTAATGAAATTGAAAGAAAAAGATGCACTGAACTTAAAATTAGTTTAGTTTGTGAACAAGGGAATCGGCACCATTATACTTATCATTATGAACAACTTTCACTAAGGGACCAAACATGCAATCGTGAAAACAAAATCAGCCGTTCCCTACATTTTGACGAGTTATGCGAACATAATTGTAGGGACGACTGAATTTTTTTCGCGATGTCTGGTTTGGTCCCATATTTGTTCATAATGATGAGTACAACGACCCCTTAAGAGGTGGTCTATTAGTTACGGGACACCCTGTACACAGACGGGTTAGGGTAGTACCTAACATGACCGTCATTTAGTTTGTTTTACCCTTGATCTTTTAGAACCAATTTGTCGCGTCCGTCGATCAAAAGATCGAAGGTCACGTCCATCGCTGACCGCTTCGCTTTTAAATACAAACCAATAATATTCCCACTAGCACGTGCTGAAACTCATGTCCGAAACGTACACAAAACAAAGGGAATCCACAGATGTTTCGGAGAAACGAGATAAAAAGAATACATAGGTATAATAAAATAACTCGACTTGTATATTTGAGATCAGTAGCGTTGAGTACTAAACGTGTAGAAAGAGACCCTTGGAACTACGAAGATGTTAGCAGGTGGTGGTGGCCTACAAACACGAGTACAGACCTGTAAACACACACACAGACGGGTGGCCATACAACGTGCTTGGTGTAGTGATGGCGCACGTAGCTGCACACCGCGCCGCTCTGCCCTTTATTACCGTTGTACTGCCGCCAGCAGGAACACTGCTCTACTTAGAGAAATTATGATTTTCCTGAAAAATACTACTTACTTAATATTAATACTATATCTTTTAACACGCTCTTATCGCGTTAAGTAACATTCTACTTGAGTTTATGTAAGTATATTATGCGAAAATCAAATAGTCATCAATCCCTACGGATTGATGACTATTTGATTTTCAATTCATAAATTAGCATTCTGTCTGTGTCTTTAAGTCCATCTATCACACATCACAGCTGCCTATTACACAAATTAAAGTTTATCTGCTAGTAACACAAAAACAAGCATCTTCAGCTATTATGTAAACAGCAAAGCTTTAAGAATTCTATACAAATGCTATAATTTCGTTTTCGCAATCGAAACGAGCGAAACCGCAGGTCTGAGTTATTCTTGGTAAACGGCTAACCCAACTAGAGCTCGTCTAAGCTGAAATGACGCGCCCATATTCTCTAAGCCCTTGTCCTACGTGGGTGATTAAACGCGAACGCGATTGTGAAGCGATCCGATGCGGTTTACGCGACGCGGCGACTCTGTCCAACGTGTGTCCGCTATTGCCCTGCGTTTGTCATGAACGGACGGAAACAATTTTTACTGGGAAATTCATTTTTTTTTTCTAATTGCACCATATAAATATATATATATATATATATTATTTAAAACAAGCCACCGCACCACAAGACTTCACGCGAAAATATCAAACGAACTGATCGTTGAATCGCCCACGTAAGATAAGGGGAAAGCGCGCCCCACTACCGCGTGTATAGTATTTACGTATACAAATTTAAGTAGTGGGGCGCGTCATTTCAGCTTAGACGAGCACTACATATTGTACATAGGTAAAATGTGATTTCGTCAATTAAATAGTCTATAGAATAGTTTAAATCCAACGGAACACTTTTATTACATTTCGTAAACAATTTAAACGCAGTTCCCTATAGTTTAGTCATTTCCTTATACTTAAACATCTCTTAATCTTTATAAATAACACGTGCTATTTAATTTCACATCGGTTCATCTGACTGAATTTACAACCTTGCATCTTTCCTGTGAAACATTAATGTATTAATAAAATAAATCAAACATAAAACTCAATGCTATATGTATAGTTGACAAGCTTTTTATACGGTTAACCGTCGATGTCCCTTTTATCGCCGTAAAGTAGAGCATCTACCGTGCCAGTTTCACTGCACAAAAGTGGAGGCTACAACTTTTTTTACGGTCCCAACGTATTCCCGCGGCCGACGGGCGGCGGCCCCTTCTCATCCCGGCCCAGTGCCATCAGTTCCTTATTCTTACACACGTTTAACAGACACAGTCACCATGTGCTCGGGTTCAACTTTCAACAAACTGATTACACTTCAAAATATTATAGAAAATACTTTACAGTACAGTGGACAACATTTTTGTGATACGTGTGTTTATTTTTGTGATAACAGTCAAGTTGTTTGTTAACTATGGATACGTTAAACGTTGTGCTCAAAACTGGATATAAAATTGTTAAAGATTTCTCAGAACAACATAAACCTGTAAGTAATTTAGCCGCACACATAACTAAGCGATAATGTCTTCCTATAGAGTTTAGCTGTCTTAACTGTTGCTCAGCTGAATTCTAATCTTGAGTTAACAAGCTTATTATTTCACACAACCGACAACGGTTTCCAAGTCAGAATACAGGGTTTACTTACACGTTTTATGCGTCTATTTTTATTGAGTACTTATTGCATATTTTTGTTGAGAAAAGCTCACTGAATTTACTAATATCAGCACAAATTACTTACCTAATTATTTAGTCTAACGAGACTAACCAAACAAAAATTTGCTCTTCCTTAAAATTCTTTTTCGTTTGCTAAGGCATGTTCAAGTAACATACCTTTGTCCTAATCTTTTACATTTTAAGAATGTCGAAACGTCGTTGCGTCGTCGATATCTTGCCTATCATTACCAAAGAGTAAAATAACTATATAAAGGAAATCATTACATACTCTTTGTTGGCTACCAACAACAAAAATGTCAAAAGTAACGTGTCTCAAAGTGTTTTAACAAAAATTACGCATTCTATGTAAAACATATCGCATCAACTCCAACAAGACGGAATGATACAAACGCTTTCTTGTGTAATTCATAGGTTTATTTAATGTTGTGCGTGTCATGAGGTTTTCAGAGGTACTCACATATTTGAGCAGTTATTACCTACCTATTGTCTACGAATAATAAAATACATTCATTAGTCGAGCGCAGCGAGACCTTTCATTTATATAAGTCGTAGCCTATTGTGAACAAATTGATTATAACAAGTAGGTAGTTATTTAGCTAAAGTCTTGTAAAGGCTACCCCATTGTTTGCTTTTTAATTTAAGATGGGTTTGCTCTTGACTCTAGTCTAGGTTGGAGGCGACAGAGACAGAGTCGACGATGGAGTGAGCTTACCCAGAAGAAGCCTGTTCACTCTCACTTTGAAGAGATTAGGGTTGTATGCGCTCGGTAACACAGACGCAGGTAGTGAGTTCAGGTGATTACCACAGTGTTTCGTTCAAAGTTGATCATTTTCTATGTTTCGTATATATATTGAGCAATAAAAGAAATGGGATAAACAATGATGCAAAACGAAAGAAAGTAGTGGGAAAAGAAAATCGAATTTATATAGTACATACCTCCAATAATATTGCCTCGATCGGTTCCACTCTGTAGTTCTGTAACCAAATACCTGTATGTTTTAAATTATAACTGTAATAGGTACCTACATATCTATTTATAGAGTAGATTTATGTTCCTTGCCAAACTTTCCTTAATGTAGTACCTAGGCCGTAATCATAGAAATATAAACCACAATAAATTTTATTTTATGCAATTCTTGTTCACCTACTGTATACCTACTTCTAAACTACATGTATTGTAACAATAATGACATTTAATTATGATTATGATGCAATACTAATTAACGTTTTATTGTGATGAACAGATGGAGACTTCGGGCGGTTCGGAGAGTTCGGGCGGAGAAGACGCAGAGGCGCGGCGGGCGCGGCGCGGTCATGTGCTGGCCGAGCTCATGCAGACCGAGCGCCTCTACGTGCAGGAACTCGGCTCCATACTTTCTGTGAGTTCCCATTACACTAAGACAAATAGACCGTAAGAAGCCTCCATAACTTAATAATAGCCTCAGAACGATGACACTAACATGCAGAACTCAAAAACAAGCAAGCATTAATTAATCAATATAATACATCGGATACAGAATTCCACAACAGCTGACAAATCACTTCCAGCGTTGCATTTTTTGCGGCCCAGATGCCAGGATAAAGGAAGTAACTCATCGAAAAGGATGCTCACACTTTTTGTCGCATGACATCATGCGCCAAAATGTCTATATATAAAAATAAGACCGTTAACCTGTCGAACGAACTCTCTTAAATATTCATACATATACCTAGTGTCAGAATTGGAATACAAAGCGAAAGCAAACACGCCTTTCTTTGGTGCCAGGACTACGTAACTCAACAGCAGTGGTGATAGCTCTGCCCAATATGGCTATGCCAATATGACACGCCACTTAAATGAACCTTAAAAACCAAAATGGTCTTAACCGGCAGAATTAATTACACTGTGGGCATGTGCGTTGCATGTCATCAATTAGGAAAGAAAGTCATATTAATGCATCGAAATAATAAGTAGCAATAAAACTATCCAAACTAGATACCTTCACAAATGTAATACAGTAGGTAATAGATAACTTCCTGTTGTAGTTATCGTCATAAGTATCACGATAAAAGGGCCCGGCAAATTGCAGCATATGATATGGATGTTATTTAGATCAAATCAACATTCTGTCACGGAAGATTAGTTCCAATAAAACACATGCATATCTCCATGACATCGCCGCGCTCTGAAAAACAAATGTGCCACTACCATGTATGTGGTGCGTGTGCTAAATGTTTGTGTCCCTCCCGCCGCACAGCTCGCGGGGCGGCGGCTCAGTACGTCTATCTAGTGCATTGGATGCACCGCACGCAACCGACTGCGTCTGCCCCTCGAGCGGAACGCAATGCATGCTACTCATTCGCCAGCTGCACGCCAGTGCAGGCTCTCGGTCGCTTGTTACACTTCGCCTCCCTCTGCACCATGAAATATGGAAAATACGACATCCATAAATCTTCCGCGAATCTCAGCGTCGGCACTTCCTACTCGTGGTACTATAGAAGAAACGATAACGCCACCTTGCGTAAAAAGAAACGTCTAGCCAGAGCCGCATCCGACTCTACACTCTTCAGTGACTACGCTAACCAAATATCTCTGTTCGAAAGAGGGAAGCTCCGTGACAAAAAGTGCAAGAAATCAGTGAGTGATGTGGGAAAAAGTAGTCGTGTTAAATATAACCCGCGTAATATTAAACCGGTGCATTTGGAACCGTTCACAGGAAATTTCTTTTATGGTAAAACACTACCCGGTTACGAGTACATACAAAAAAGTGAGGAAAAAATAACTTACTTGCCGGATTCCGATGCGGTTACTGCCTCCGAGGACACAACCGGAGAATCTCTCACGACCTCTGCGCCTACAGTACTCGATGTTCCGGAATTGGTAAAGAATCCTCTCTACGGGTGTCTAGATGTGGATCTATCAACATCTGAATATTTGTCCAGTTCAGTAGTTTCACAAGATTCCCAGTTAAAGTCATCCAGCTGTACTGAACTAAGAAATACAATGGGAAGCAGTAAAGACTCAAAAGATATACTAACCAGTATCCTCAACGACTACAAAAGAATAATGAAAGAGTGGAATCATACAATAAAAGATCATTGTTCATCAGTCTCTCACTGCACGCATAGCAGTAAAAGAGATTCAACTATGTGTAGAAGAAGTAACACCGAGAGTTACGTACGAAGCTTACACTCTACCTTGTCATGTCGGAAACCAAACAAATGTCTCAAATCTACAACCAATAATTATTACAGTTACGCATACGCTTCACGAATTTTCAATGAAAAACAAAGCAACATTAATGATAAAAGAAAGACGCAAAGCTTGAATCGCAACCAAACATTTAGTAACTGGACGTCGACGCTACAGATTTTAAAGAAGAAGACAATGTTTTGGAAGATGAATCACAGTTTGACGCCCTCAGAATGTAAATGCTTGGAGACTATCTATGAAGACTACGATAGACGTTTGCAGGACTGGTGTGATACTATTAGCCATTGTACATCACTCCTCAACCCGGTACACCAGTTTTTACGATTTATAATAGAATCCTGATTTTTCAGTTATATTTTACTGAAGTTATAATTTATTTATTTATTATTTACAAAATCCACAGCTCTGAGAACACACGTAAGTATTATGCTCTTTGATCTTTGCTGTTTTTTTGAATTCTTTTACACTTTCTCCTTTCAGGGTTACAAAGAAGAAATCGAAAAGCCAGAGAACCAGCACCTGTTGCCTGCAGCACTAGTTGGCCAGGCTGACGTGTTGTTCGGCAACTTACACGAATTGTTCACATTCCACCAAGACGTGTTCCTAAAAGATTTAGAGAAATCTATATCTGCGACAGAACTCGTTGCATTATGTTTTGTTGAAAAGGTACGTTTATTTATCATTGTTTACAATCACATGTCCTTCTTGTTAAAGATATTCAATTTGGAATATTGTTTTTATCCATAAATACAATTTTAAGACCTTCATAATTCCGGTTTCCTGTGTTGCTAAATAGGAGCCTATTTCAAGGAACTTACGGATCGCTTCCTACAATCTTTCCGTTTCCATTTAAATTTACCCTTTCAACACTTAATAATTGTGTTCATTATCCGATCTTGCAATTTTAATAATGTTTTTACCTAAAAATTCTCACTTATTCTGTTTATGTTTGTTATGCACTAGTAACCATCACATTTATTTCATACTATTTATGTCGGACTTCTTCTAAGACGCGTTTAGTTTTTCCAATTTACTACTTATTTTAACTCAATATGTTTTAATAAAAGTAATCAGAGTCTGTACTATTGGTTTCTTCTTTATCGAAGAGACCTCCATCTTATTCAATGTTTTATTTTTTTCACCAGAGGGACACATTCTTCCGGCTATACAGCTACTACTGCCAGAACATCCCCCGGTCGGAGCGGTTGCGCGAGACACTAGTGGACACACATCTATTCCTACAGGCATGTCAACTGCGACTGGGACACAAGCTTCCTCTCGCCGCATACCTGCTGAAGCCGGTGCAACGGATCACCAAGTACCAGCTGCTGCTGAAGGTCAGGACTATTGGTTAACATTATAATAGTCCTCCATTTAGCAAAAGACTCCTCAACCAACAGCAAGGCTTTTGTCTGTCAAACTCTCTGCGTGCTCCTGTCATCAACGACAAATACTGAACAAGATATTCATTGAAATTGAGGACTATTTTTCATATAGCATTAACCGGTTCCATGAGTCACGCCTGGAAAAAGGCCTCCCCCCAATCCCATCACTTCTCTCAAATTCTCGAAGTTCGTTTCTTTCCGTCAATTCTCAAAGAGATGTCTTCATCTTCGATCACCTCATTGTGTACGCGGTCTGTCGGGAAGTCCGTCTACCTATGTCAAGCAGAATATAACTTACATTCTCGCCTTACCTGACAAAATATATCGATCATCGATAAGATAAAATTTTCGCCCTATGCTTACAGAATACGTGTAATGAACTAAACATGAATAATCCTACACACCTCGCACCGACTATACCATTGTTCAGACGCTGCCCATATGCACTAATAATAATAATAATAATCGATCCACTTTAGCCACCCAAACCCATAGCCCAATATGTTTTGTTTCCACGTACAACAATAGTCCTGCACCATCCGGGGGTTGTCCTTGGGTGCATAGTGCAGATAGGGATAATCGTCGGTTGGTGCCTCCTCATCATTTAAAATTATCTAAGGGGCCTCTGCGAGTTGGCTTCGGCCCATCGTATGCCTTCCAAAGGACCGGGACCCCAGGGTCCCGAGATTTATAGAAAAATAATAATAATATCTACTGTCATTATAATGTTTCCTATTTGCTATTTTTACACTAGGAAGGGAACACTTCCGGTGTTCCCTTCCTAGTGGGTGATTGATATTGTACGTATTTATCATCACTGCCGAAAGCGAGTATACGACTGCACGTCGTAGTGACGTGCGTACCTATGTACGGGGTGCGGGCGCCGAAACCGAATTCCTGTCATGCGCCTAATTGTTTTGGTCAAGTAGTATGTTTCAATATGATTTCGATAAACTCCAACCACAATATTACTATTTTACCGTTTTATTTTCCTTACGGGAGGGATTGAGCAAAACATTTTACCGATTAACGCTTACCACGAATGTTTTGTATGCAGGATCTGCTTCGGTACGGCGAGTGCGGGTCGATGACGACGGGTCTACAATCAGCGCTGGATTGTATGCTTGTGGTTCTCAAGTGCGTCAATGACTCCATGCATCAGATTGCCATCACTGGCGTCCCTGTGAGTATCCATCCCATTGTAGAATTAGTTCCTTTTGCTAACAGTATGATTTGGTTCGTCAGTTTGTAAAAATACTTTTCGGCCCTGTAAAAATTGCATAACTATGACATAACAGCCCTTATTCATCTTGCAAACATTTAACAAGTAGGTACTTAAAAACTAACTGAATTATTATAGCAGATGAGACAGGATAAACTGCTGCATTAATAGCCAGCTTATTCTTTCTGGCTATCCTCAAGGATCGGATCGAATTAGAAAATTGAGCAGTTCCATGTCAATAGCAATTTTAGAAGCTGCTTTAAATCTTATAAACGACTTATCTCGATTACATTATTAAGGAATTTTGAGAAACTGAGGTAAAGCGTGAAATTATACTAAAGATAGCATCATCTTGGCTTTACCATTATCTTTTCGCACGCCATGACAAAGTTATCATTATTTTGGTAAACAAATAATAATTAGAACTTAAAACGGGATATTTACCATGTATATTAATTGATTTGAGTTTCCGATATTTCGGCACTGTTGCAAGTGCCATGATCACGGATAAACTGAAGTTATTGCGGGTGGATGTTTACGAGCAGACAAAACGGTCTACCCTCTTTCTTGTTCGTTTAGTGCGATTGACACCGCTACCATTGTCACTTGTTACACTCACAACTCGATTCTGTTCTCGACACACAAAACTCACTGTGTCCGCTCGCGAACTTTTTTCGGTACTCTTGCGGTCTTTACACAATTGGACCACTGGATTCCAGGCTCTCGACAATTGAAACCCATCCTCACGGTTGAAGTTCTTATATTTAGTAATCTCAATCGCTTCTCTCACCAGTCTAGGTATGTAGTGACTTTCTGTCGAGATGACCTGAGGGTTATGTAACTCAATCCAGTGGTTCGATCCGGATTCTATAAGATGTTGAGCTATGGCCGATTTCTGTGTGTCGTTGTTTCTCACCGCCCTTATATGTTCCGATATTCTACACGCCACAGTACGCTTTGTCTGGCCAATATACGACCTTCCACAGCTGCAGTCTACCTTATAAACACCGGGTTTTTCCAGGGGGAAGTTGTCTTTCGGCGAACGCAGCATCTGACATACTTTCTTGAACGGAGTGAAAACAGTTTTTACGGCATATTTCCGAAGAATATTTGCAACCTTGTCTGTCACTCCCTTCACATACGGCAAAAATGCCGGTTGCCTCTCAACCTCGCACTTCCGATGTTTGGGAATAGGTTTTTGTCTACGCTGTGCGATCTTCCTTATATATCCATTCCTCCGTAGGACATTCTGCACGTGTGTTACACTGGATTGAGTTACATAACCCTCAGGTCATCTCGACAGAAAGTCACTACATACCTAGACTGGTGAGAGAAGCGATTGAGATTACTAAATATAAGAACTTCAACCGTGAGGATGGGTTTCAATTGTCGAGAGCCTGGAATCCAGTGGTCCAATTGTGTAAAGACCGCAAGAGTACCGAAAAAAGTTCGCGAGCGGACACAGTGAGTTTTGTGTGTCGAGAACAGAATCGAGTTGTGAGTGTAACAAGTGACAATGGTAGCGGTGTCAATCGCACTAAACGAACAAGAAAGAGGGTAGACCGTTTTGTCTGCTCGTAAACATCCACCCGCAATAACTTCAGTTTATCCGTGATCATGGCACTTGCAACAGTGCCGAAATATCGGAAACTCAAATCAATTAATATACATGGTAAATATCCCCTTTTAAGTTCTAATGATAATGTCAGTGACCATGTCGGTTTAAAAACTTATATAACAAATAATAATATCCAAATACATACTTAAAACCTTGTCGGAATTTACATTTTTGTAATAAATCTGTACTTAGTTAATAACTTAATAATATCCTCACATTATAAAACTGAAATTGGCGTGCAAAGTAATAACGAAATCAATGTACAGTTAGTCAAGCATGTCATTATAGACCAGAAGATTAGCTCATTAACGTATGCATGTTTGCACTACGGCATGCGAAACAGTTATAAACTCAATTACCTGCTGATTTTGCTGCCACTTTCATATGACTGATGGGTTTCTTTTATAAATTAGGTACTTGTTAAAAAAAACTTACAACAAATAAATAACCGACTTCCAAAAAAGACATTACAAAGTGAAAAATATCTTTAATTTCGGAAGTTGGTGTCTTTGGATCTGTATGTATTTAAATTTTTGCCACCGACTTCCAAAATTAAAGTTATTTTGTATTTATTTTTTTTTTGGATGTTGTAAAAAGAATATTTATTTTTCTCTTTTTATTTATGGTACCTACCCCACACCAATTCATATACCACTACTTGCTATGTAAACAACAGAGACAGGAAGTATTATAACATCAAGATACACAAAGTGGATTAAATACGTATTATCGAAGCTAACTCAGAAACTGCCCGAGCAAAGTTAATAAAATTCATATGACATCACCGCGCAAGCTTCTTCCACCAAATTAAAAAAGAATTTTCAAAATCGGTCTACAATTGACGAAAAAATGTATGAACATAAATTTAAAAAAAAAGGAACAGACGAACATATTCTAACATCCTCCTTTTTTGAAGTCATTTAAAAAACCCGGTCAAGAGCGAGTCGGATTCGCACACCGAGGGTTCTGGTATCATCCTACTAATATTATAAATGCGAAAGTTTGTGAGGATGGATGGATGTTTTTTACTCTTTCACACAAAAAACTACTGACCGGATTTGGATGAAAGACACACAGATAGTTTATAACCTGGATTAACACATAGGATACTTTTTATCCCCATATTCGTACGGGTTTGAGCCTAACGCGGATGAAACCGCGGGGCGCTGCTAGTCATGTATAAAAAAAGTATGCTATTTAGAGACATCGTTGTATTTTTCTATTTCTATTATATTATATTTTTGTATGCTATATAAAGACATCGTTGTAATCTTTATATAAACTTCTATCACATACAATAATTTCAGATTTTTCTCTATGAAAACTTCGGTGATAAGGGGAGGAACGGTATTTTTTTAATTTTTCATCAAAAGTCGAAAACTAGTCAGCCTAAAAAAAAAGAAAAAATGTTGGATAATGTTCAAACAGCGCTCTTTTATGTGATACCGCACATGCCCTAGTAGCCCCACTTCGAATTTTTAAGACGCCTTTTCAGTCCCTGTTGCAAAAAAAAAAAAATATTATACGTATACAGGGTTATTGGTAAAACACCAACAGCTTCTTAAGGGGTCATTGTACTCATCATTATGAACAACTTTTACTATGGGACCAAACCTGAAATCGCGAAAAAGTCATCTGTTCAGTACATTTATGTTCGCATAATTCGTCAAAATGTACTGAACAGCTGATTTTTTTTCGCGATTTCAGGTTTGGTCCCATAATAAAAGTTGTTCATAATGATGAGTACAATGACCCCTTAAGAGGTTGTTGGTGTTTTACCAATAACCCTGTATATAATAAAAAGAAAATTCTAAACATTGCAGAAAACGTTCTTATTCGACCAAAACTCTTGCATTTAATAGAACCTCACAGAGGTACACATGTATTACTGAACGGCATAAAAGAGAAACTATCCAACTTCACATTAGACGATTACTGCAGAAGAACTACTGTGAAGAAGACTTTAGAACGACGAATAGCTATTACGACATCATTCTAAATATCCGACAAGTACTACAAGAAATCGACCTACACTAATTTAATTATTTGTACGAGTACGCCAACATATAAATGCGAAAATTACTATAACTTATATAATTCTAGAGTGGAAACATTTAATAACCTAGGTACTTTATTTAGATATAATGACGCATGAATACGCATACCTACCAGACAGCAATAAAAGTCTCTTCTATGACTACACTACGTATAACAAATGGACTGGCAGAATTAATAATACTGGACTACAAATTATTTTTAAGGATATATTTGACTTAATTAGTGACATTCAATTTAATAACCAGATGATATTGAAAGAGACTGAATATAGCAAGGATAATCTGTCAAGCGGAGATCTTTTTCGTCACTAAGCATCTCTATATAATGCACCCAAACATAGCAGGATTGTTCAACAAGTCAAATGCACTCACAGTTTGTTGGAATGAACGCATGGAAGAGGGCATACAAGTGTATTTGATATGCGTTAGGGAACATTTTATGATGGAAGG
Organism: Dicycla oo; assembly: GCA_948252095.1. NCBI lineage: Eukaryota > Metazoa > Arthropoda > Insecta > Lepidoptera > Noctuidae > Dicycla > Dicycla oo. The sequence continues at coordinate 9,140,218 of OX411711.1, read as the reverse complement.
CTATGACAATCAGCTAAACATACTTAACTATTGTTTAGCCGCCCACTACAGCAAAAAGGATTGACAGAAATTGGCGGCGAGAGCCGCTAGTATTGTAATAAATTCACAACGCTACTTACCTAATACTCCTTTCCAATATCATTTGCTAGTCGATCCAACCTAGGTTGTGCTTGACTCTCAGTCTAACCAGAGGCTTCTCAGAATAATCGCAATCAAGGCCTGTTAATCAAGCAGATAATTTCATACCTAGTCTGTTTCATTTATAGATTCGTGGATCTTTGAAAGTCGTTACGGGTCGTCAGAAGCCCGAAAGTATGACAACCAGTCTTACCAACGGGTATCGTCTTACCCAGTAACTGGGTTGTGGAGGTCAGATAGGCACTCGCTCCATGTAATGGGCTTCGCCCACATGGAAGTTGAAAAATATCTCACGGGAACGTAATTGCCCGGGATAGGAACTATCTTATGTCATAGCTCGGGTCATGGTCTACCCATGTGTTAAATTTCATCCAAATCCATTGAGCCGTTTTAGTGTGAAAGCCTAACTAACAAACAAACTCACATTCGCATTTATAGGTAAGTTAGGATTGGTTAGATAGTGCCTGTCGGGACACTGAAACGGGCTATCTAAGTTCATTCTTGAACTCGATTTTATATTTGTTCTTGGATTAATGCATCTATGGCAGACTCACAGATATTCCTAATGAAGCACATATTGCCTAAATACTTTAAAGTCTTTCCTAGCCTTTTCCCAATATTCTAGAGTCGGCTTCCAATGTAATTGGACGCAGCTGAATACCAGAATTTATAACTAAATAACATCATCATTTCTTTATCCTTAGCTGGACCTAAGTCAGCAAGGCGAGCTGCTGATGCAGGGCTCTTTCCTTGTGGTATCGGAGAACAAGCGTGACATACGACTCAGGATACGTCCACGGCGGCGACACATCTTCCTCTACGAGAAGGCCATGCTGTTCTGCAAGCCTGGCACCAAGAACAGTCACAATAAGGCCACCTATCACTTCAAACATGACTTACAGGTGAGATAGCTATTAGGCTAATTCGCATAGGTTTAGTACCTATTCATTGAGGCTACTAGTGTTGCCACGTAAAAAAGGCCAAGTGTGTGTCGGACCACGCACTATGACGGGTTCCGTAGTTGGGCTGAATTTATCCCAAAAACAAACAAAACATTGTAGTTGAAAAACATGTTCTCTCATACATCGATATACGTCACGTTCAATTCTTCAACTGCAAATGTAATTTTGTAATTACAAAACATAATTAATTTGTAAGATTTTTGTGTTATAAAAACTACAAATTAACGATTTTCGGACATTTTCCTTTACTTGAGCTGTGAGACCTTGCTTCCTGACATTCACGATTCTAGCTCAGCGGAAAGTATCCTATAGGTTTGGATCTATTTGCGAGTATCTAAATATGTCACATAAATGTCCGTATTTTATTTTTTATGGCGTTGACTTAGAACTTGATTTTTTAGAGCTCCAAGTGACCATAGACCTAGGCTACGTCAATCAATCTGCCTAGCCTTTTCCCAACTATATGTTGGGGTCAGCTTCCAGTCTAATCTGATGCAGCTGAATACCTACCAGTATTTTACATGGAGTGACTCCCTATCTGACCTCCACAACCCAGTTACTGGGTAATACGATGCCCCTTGGTAAGACTGGTTGTCAGACTTTCGGGCTTCTGACGACCCGTAACGACTGTCAGAGATCCACAAATGACAGCCGGGACCAACGGCTTGACGTGCTTTCCGAGGCACGGGGGAGTCTCGGTATGTAAAGATGGTCACTCATCTACAGACCAACCCCGGCAAGCGACCCGTGAGGCTGTTATTAGGTATTTGATATTAATTTCAACTTGATACCTTCATGAGTTCTTTGAAAACGGGTCTTGACAGACTGATAGACGGACACCAAAGTGGTCATAAAAGAGTTCCGTTTTTTCCTTTTGAGGTACGAAACCCTAATAATTATGCGATTTCCTTTACTATGCTGACGCGATTGAATTAAATCAACTGCATTCATTGTTCTTACTTGATAGTTGGCTAATAAACACCATTCAAACTTGTTGAATGGTGTTTATTTGAATTATTACTATTCTGAGTTAAGGGATTGGCTTGAATTCTTGCTTTGCCGTCACGTAACATAGATCAGTTGAATATAGGTTCCGTAGCTAGCTACCATCAGAAGTCAGAAGTTGATTTTGGGATAGATACCTATATAGAATACCTCACGGTGTTCACTAAGTAGTCTCTCTACTTAGGCAGCACCGTGGGGTATTATGTAAGTAGTTATTCAGTTTTTGGTATACAGGGTTATTGGTAAAACACCAACAACCTCTTAAAGGGTCATTGTACTCATCATTATGAACAACTTTTACTATGGGACCAAACCTGAAATCGCGAAAAAAAGCTCTCAGCTGTTCAGTACATCTATGTTCCCATACCTAATTCGTCAAAATGTACTGAACAGCTGATTTTTTTTTCGCGATTTCTTGTTTGGTCCCATTGTAAAAGTTGTTCATAATGATGAGTACAATGACCCCTTTAAGAGGTTGTTGGTATTTTACCAATAACCCTGTATATCGTCAATGTCACTGGGATTCCACCTGCTGACGCTGCAACAAAGATACGGCGTGCGATCGAAGTGCACGCTGCCTCAAGGACCTATAGGTAAGATACGGCGTGCGGTCGAAGTGCACGCTGCGCCAAGGACATATAGGTACGCTTCTGTCAGAGCAATCTAATAAACAGAAGTAGACATTGAACGAATGCCGCGAAGTGCGCACACATTTTAGAATTATTGTTTTATTCGTTGTATTAACTTTTGAAAAAACTAAAGAATAGATCGTTTATTTGGAAAATCCATGAAAAACTCAACACCACCCTTATTTTCTCCACACAGATGTCCCAAATCGGTCTGACGGAGTCGGTGAAGGGCGACGTGCGCAAGTTCGAGGTGTGGCGACAGGGCCGCCTGGAGGTGCACACGCTCACTGCGGCCAGCGCCGACGTGAAGCGCGCCTGGGTGGAGCGTGTCAAGCGGGTGCTGCTGGAGCAGCTCAACGAGCTCAAGGGCGAGCGCGTCAGGCAGTACAGCGCGCAGCACAGGTATGTCAGGCAGTAGGGAGATTTAGAGAAACGTGAGCGAACGAGTGAACGAGCCGATGAGGTCATGTGACATCATTAGCAGGGTATAATAAGATCCATCAAATAACCCTCACCTACACATTCTGTACATCATTGGTGCATGCAACAGTGCAGAAGTCGTGGGAGTGTTATTCTCGGCTTCGTAGTTTCTTTTTATACCCTTTATTATGAATTGATGATTTTTGTATTGATGGGCGCACCCCTGGGCGCCTTAGCCGCCAGGGGGGCGCCAAAATCATCTTCACGATAGTCAAGTGCAGGTATGCCTTGCTGTTCCCGACAGGGTCCACAATGCTCATCTTTGTAAATCTACCACCTACGTTCACATTGTAAAATGCGACAAATATATTGAATGTAGAGTAACACAAACCCCTCCTCCCCACAGAACACTAATCCAAACCAGCTCATGGGACCTAGGCCCGCCCACCGCGCTGCCCCAGAAGCCGGCCGTAGTGCCCAACCCCACGCGCACGGCTTCCTGCGACACGCACGACGAGCCCTGCTGGTCCACCGACCCCTCCGACGACGACGACGACGACACTGACCACCCGCCGGTATGTACGCGACACTAACATGCGAGTGTATGTGTCTATCTGGGTAGGGTGTGGAATACGGACGGTTGATTGACTAAGAGTGTCCATCAACAATGAGCTAACATTATTGCCGTCCACTGCGTTAGGCGGGATGTCCGCGACGTATAACTTCTTCGACGGACAGCCCGCGTCATGTAGCGGTGCGCGGTCCATCTGTCGCGGACGACCGCCTAACGAAGCGAACAGCCTTTTTGAGGAGTAATTTGCTTAGTCAATCAATATTCCCAATTAAAGAAGTAAATAATGAACTTTTAATGCATTTAAATGTTGATCTGATAAAATTAGAGCAGGAATTATTTTGTTTTGTTAAATGTGAATTGTTTGGGGTTAATGTCGGTATATGGTATTGAAAGAAAAGAAATTTATTTACCTATCAATAAATAATAACTTATGTTCACAGTAAATGTCAGTAATGTCCTCTCCGATAACGAGTACCTACTAACATAGGACTGTAGTGCTTACTGTTGGGGTAGCTTTACTAAAACGTGGGTCTCTTAAATTAATGTCAACTAATTTTGGGTTTGCAGTGTTGAGTGAAGTGAAACCCACTCTTTATGTAAGTGTAAAGTGTATTTTTAAAGGAATGCGGGCTGAATAGTCACGGGTAGCGCATGACATCGCTGGCAACCCCACGCACATGATGCTTCCCGATAACATTACTGTCTAAATTATGGATACGGGATTCAAATATTGGTCAAACGGTGGTAGAACATGCGCATCGTCAGAGAATTTGCAGTATCTGCTTACTTAGATCTAGTCGTGTAAATTATGTAAATACTACAAATTCTCGATATACGATTAAAATCATAACGTCCTGCCCTAGTCCAATAGGTCTCACGCCCTCACAGCATACAAGTTAAGTTAGCCATCATCGCTTTTTGTTCCTTTTAAATAATTTAGCGACACTAGCACTGAAAACTTATGAATTTAGTAAGTGCACGGTCCACGAGGCACCTCACTTCTGCCGACACTTACCGACAGATGTACCTGCTGTAACCAGGCGACGTGTAACGAAGCCATGCTCAAGTTGTATTGTTCTACAGGTGACGGAGGCCGTCGCAGTCGGTCTCAACGGAACCATCCACAGAATGGTTCAGTTCTTTTCAGTGGCCGGCTCCGCACAAGCCACATCCACGTTTTACGTGTCACAGTACTGAATAATATAAATGTTTCGAGCATACAGCCAGTAGAGGCTTTGTACATAATGAAAAGACTGAGTTTATATCCAAAGCTTAAACTATTTAACCAAAGAGAACGTGGATATTTCGGTTGTTTCGCTGAACATTAACTATCGTGTAAGTCATGTTTTGTTTGTTATGTCACTCATTGTCAGTGTGCTTACCTATTGGTTTTTATGTTAAATTATGCGCTTGCTTCGATTAAATGTTATACATCAGTGTTGATAAATATTATTATTATTATCTTTGTATTACAATATCATGAAACATTTAGCGGAAACACACTGTATATTATCTAATACCTATCTTCCTTATTATATGTTACGTAAATATATGTAGGTGCATAAATATCTCGTATAAATTGCGCAATATTATGTGCACTATCTGGAACCAATTAATAATTGTTTAGTGCAGTCTTGGCCCGTTTTTATATCAAAGCGAATATTCGTATATTTATAGTTATTATTCAAAATTGTTGTCAGTCTAAGTACTTAATGATAATGAGCAAGGAGGTTAAGAAGAGAGATACGAGTAGGTAGCGTGATAGGACACAGCTGAGCACGGCATCACAGCTTGCATCATTCACTGACCACCGCTTTGGACGTGCAATCAATAGCTTTACTGTAATGTTTTGTTTACTTCAGTGTGACACGTTTTCTGTTACTATTTAAACTATGTATTTATTTTATCTGAAAATTTATTTCTAACGACCCTTCTAAAAACCCTTTATATCTGGTTTATATCTGAGATAGTCAAACTTTAAATAAAACCTACGTCATCTATGTGTCCACCCATTGACTTAGATACCTACATCATTGTACATTACAAAGTTATTTAAAAAAAATCTAATGCTGAGTAATAAAGTTATCTGGTTACCGTAATTTGCTGTAACTTTGCCTGGATTTTGACGTTTTTTGTTCTATATCTGAACCAATATACTATTATGGCTTTTAATAAGTTTCACATGGTAAACTAACCTTATTCCTTGCCAGGTAGAACTCAGACCTTTTTAAATCGTGCTTTTTTTTCCGAATGACAAGCACCCAAAGTCGTAGGTAGGCAAAGTAGTAGGTAAAAGACACAACTTTGCCTAGAAGGATATCTCAATAAATATAATGTTGATCTTTTTCAGTATTTTTTCCATGTGCATGAGACACCGTTCTTGTCCCCGGCGGTTGCATTATTGCCATGAAGGTAGTATTTTTTTTTACAGCTAATGGGCAAAGTTGTAGCAGGCACCACAAACTTTCCAAACAAATATATCGTGGACTCTTTTTTGGACGGGTTGTCCAAAAAATACAGCTTATTTTTTAACCGACTTCCAAAAGGAGGAGGTTATCAATTCGTCTGTATGTTTTTTTTTTTTTTTTTATATGTTTGTTACGCGATTACTCAAAGACGGATGGACCGATTTGGAAAATTCTTTTTTTGTTTGAAAGGGTATACTTCCGAGGTAGTCCCATATAAATTTTATTAACTTTTCTCGAGGAGTTTTTGAGTTAGCTTCAATAATGCGTATATTTCCCACTTATTTTATATGGATGTTGTGATGGTGTTTTAATAACTTCCTATCACTGTTATTTACATGGCTATATCTACAATTATTGTGCTCAATTATGTATTCGAATTTGTGTGGGGTAGGTTCCACAACTAAAAAGTGAAAAATAAAAACTTTTTAGCAAAAAATAAAACCGACTTCTAAAACAAAACACTACAAAGTGAAAAATAACTTTAATTTCGGAAGTCGGTGGCAAAAAACGAAAATACAAAACCAAAGACACCGACTTCCGAAATTAAAGTTATTTTTCACTTTGTAGTGTTTTGTTTTAGAAGTCGGTTTTATTTTTTGCTAAAAAGTTTTTATTAATACTTTTATTTACTTTTTTTTTCACAAATTAAACAGAAAAAGTCACAAATGCAATGGTTTTTTTTTGTAATTATGTCTCATAGTTACAAATATAATAAGCAATTTTTTTTTTATAACATGGCTTCACCATAGGGTTTATTTTGAGAATGTTTGAGTGTGGTTTGAGTATTGTTTTAACTTATAATCTTAATATATAAAACAAAATAAGTAGGTACTATCCTTTGCTTACGGCTTCGTATGATGAAATAACTTTTTTTGTTTCCACTGAGTAATTAGCATAATATTACGAGCTCCTGGTTTCCCATTTCTTCATTATAACTGTTATAAATTAAAGACGTAGGTACTTAAATACAACACGCCAGTAATGCCCGAATGGTTAGGCAGAGGTGTACCTATTGTATAGTACCTACACCAAATTTCGCCAGTTATGTTGACTGAATGAAATCATATTATGTAAAATAAATTATTAATAAAATCCGACAAGTGACAACCCTAGACCCAGGCAAAGTTGTGTCACTCAAGTTTCCAAAACAGTGCACAACATTGCCTACTAAGTTATTTTGATGAAATCAAGTCCTTTTCTTCAAAATATCAAACCATACAGAAAATAAACAGTATTTTCTTACCTTGGGACATTATTCCTGCGCGAAAACACCTTTTATGTAGCTGGAACTGCAAAAGTTACAGAACCCTAAAAAATTTCATCCAATCCCACTGGTTTTGTCGCACAGCTGACAAAGTAATAATGGAGCTACTATTATAAAAATGAAAAATATGTTGCCCTAATAATGTAACATTAATACCAAATGGCAGAAAATAAGAAAAAAACTAAGCAAATGCGAAATATCGTAGTTGAAACGAAATAGGCAAACTTGGGCTTGGTTGGCAAAGCTACAGCGTTTTACGGTATGCATAATATTATGACTTATGATAATAATCTGCTTACTTATGTTTTATTACTCACAAATTAGCCACACGAAATCTCTTATCACGGTGATATACCAAAGCAACGTACCTACCTTCAAATTATAGTTATATGTAGATATTTACAATTCAATAATCTCATAATATGAGAGTTAGTTTTTAGTTTATGACGTATTTCTATGAATATAATACAATAACTACAATATATTACTGGAGTGTATAGTGCGACTATACCTTACTTGGAAACTGTCTATATTTATATATTATTATGTAATATTCGCCTACGTTTGATGTCAACATAAAGCTATAATTATCTATCTTCTAAAAGTATTTTATATGACTGTCATCTCTGTCGTTTATGAATACAATAAATGTTTACTGTTTACCTAACAATTATTTGATTAATATATTAATTATGAGTGTTATCTAATGTTCTACTAATCGCTTTATTAACATGCATGGTCTGGTCAAACACCAAACTACTAGTAGATGGTCATACAAAAAGGAAACTTTTTGTACTTACTTTACAGAATTTAAATGCATGTTTGTGTTCTGGGTCAGAGTCAAATTACTGTCAAATATCTCATTTGTGAACAACATACCATCAAAAAATGGCTGAAACGGTCTCTAGCTTTCAACAATCAGAAATTCCTAAATCGAGGGTAGTCTGAATGAGCGTGCCAAAATTTTGAAAGGCGTTATAGCCATTATATTTCTGTGTGATATTTGACTTGAATGTGGCTCTATGCTCTCTGTTTGACCAGTGGTGAAGGGATGCATGTTGATTGATGTACAGGATGAATGGTGTATTTATTTACTACATTATGATTGCTACAGTCAGTATAACGCTAGAATCACGACAGTACACAACACACTTTTTTCTGGACCTACATAATGTAGGTCCACTACATTGGATCCAAAAGTCGAGGCAACATTAAAACATAGTAGTAGAGAAACATAAATTGGACTCCATGAAATGTTGAAGGGTGCTTTTAATTCAGCGATTGTTGCATCAAGACAGAAGCATAAATTATTATGATCATCATTCCATACGTACTTTACAAAAATTTCCAAAGTTAATGTAAGAAAAGGATTGGTGGACACAACCACACATATTATGCCATTTTGTAGTTCTTGTCATGACTATAATTTGATGTAGGAAAAAAGTTATAGCAAAATAAAACCTAGTTGTAATTAAAAATGGATCGTTTAAAAAATATATAAATTAGTACATTTCCTTTTATTTACCACAATGGCATTTCTTTGCAGGGTTTGTTCCATAGCAGCAACACTATCACTGGGTACCATAATACAGAATTATTTTATTTTGATCATTCTGTATCATAATCGCTAGCGATAGTGTTGCTGGTAAGGGACAAATTCTGCAAAACCAGGTTATGTGTCAAATCAAAGGACATTATAACAATTAATCAACAAAATATAGCCATGAAAAGAGCTTTTGAGGTCACTACGTATAGGTCATGAGGGCGAGATCGGGTCGGCTAAATTTTTGTCCATTCTCCTTAATGCGTTCATTCCATTCACTTGAACAGTTACATCACCACGAACAAGTTTCGCTGCTAAGAAGTTGCAACAACCATTGAAATTGAAAGGATCCTTAGCTACAGTGAAACATCTCAGTAATACATAGCCAGCTAGAGAGTAGAGTTGTATGCGCAAGTGTAGTAACAGGCGTGTCATGTGTCAGGCGGTGGGGTGTGCGCTGGTGGCGCTGTCGGACTACACGGCGGTGGGGCCCAGCGAGGTGTCGCTGCGCGAGGGCCAGCACGCCGAGCTGCTCAAGGTGGGCTGCGCCGGCTGGTGGTACGTGCGGCTTGCGGGTACGTACCTACGGTGTATATGTAGATATCTACACATACACCTACACCTTCCAAACCATACGAACACAATCTACGCCGTGCAGTGAAAACCTCGTAATTGCAATAAACGTTATTTTACAGGCGAATATAAAAACATCTGAAAAATGGCCGTCATTGACGTTCTCCGAGATTATTATCAATAGAAGGCGAAGCATCAGAGAGCAGTACACGTGTTCTAAATATGCAATAGGGTCGAGGTTTTCTACACAGCAAATAAATAAAAATAAATAAAGAGGTTTACAGTGCACGGCGACGATTTGTAACACATTCCAATTTTGATGTTATACAGTCACAAAAGTGAAAGTTATGATAGTCACCAACCAACACATTGCACAATTGGGAGTGCACTTTACCGAGACTGACTGACCGCAGTAAGAATATACGGATTGGCGTTCTGCCGCCAACTTTGATCGACATAGTCGTAGGACTTTGTTTAGATAAACTATGTGAAATGCAAAAAGGTGTCATTGTTTTGGGAGTCACTTTAACCTACAATTCTAAGGCCCGCTTGCAGCACCAATCACGAAATGTGTCTAGCGCTAAACGTGTTTAAAACATCACTCGGCCTGTGTCTACTTTAAACGATTGACAGAAAGAAATAGAGCGATATTTTTAAAACGTTTAGTGCCAATTGCATTTAATGATTTTTGTTGCAAGCGGGTCTAAATTATTGCTTATACTTAGCATAATCAAATGCCATTTATTGATTGAGAAGTCGTTTTGCTTCTCCAGCGGGTCAGGGCGAGGGCTGGGCGCCGGCAGCGTACCTGGACCAGCGCAAGACGTCGCGCTCATCGTCGCGCTCGCACGACCGCCTGCACGAGCACTGAGCCGCCGCCATCTCCTGACCACACCTCGGCACGGTCACACCGTCACACGACACCACCGGTAGTAGACTACTCAGCCTATTGTTCCAAAACGACTTTGTTTGGCCGAGTCTACACAGTGTTTGGCAGAAATCAATCTTGTGCTCGTTTGTTCTTGTCATCTCAAGACCCTGGTCACTCGCCCAGTTAGCTCCAAATATGGGTATGTGTAGAAGACCTGACCGTCACTAAAGCTGGTAAATTTTTAGACCAAGTGCCTCAGATAGTCTTCTTCGTAAACATATTCGGGTAAAGTATTGGTAAAGGTGTAGTAAATTAAAGTGGTATCCCAGCACCAGTAGCGAACGCCCGGAACCCCACTTGTTAATATTTTTCAATGTATGTAAATGTTGTTCTAAAAAGCTTTATTGTAAATTAGTTTTAGCCCAAACGTGTTGTCGTTAAGATTATCCAAAGCTATATAATATAGTGGTGTAGGACGTTGTTAAGTAGCTGTGACTGGTATCGTATCATTTCTGTATATAATCTATGTTTATTTTTTAACTATAGTTATTTATTTGACGCTAGTTGAGCTTTTGGTGTTAATTCGTGTTTACGTCTCAATTCTCCATGACACATCCTGTATAGTACTATTTTCCCCTTCGTAGGGACCTACGAATAACTTACGGTCTTCTGTCGGTGGTAACTGTTAAGCTACGTCTATTATATGATCGATCGTTTTCATATCATTTGTTATTATATCATATCTCGGTATCTTAAAATACGTCATTTGGTGCAAATAATACGTTATTATAATTAAATTAAATATCTAAATGATGGAAATTTTAATATTACTGGTGTAATGCTTCGAGGATTGCACTTATGTAAATGTTAGTGTTTTGCTAGTCTGCGTGCATTATGTTTACGATCTAACTAGGTACTATCAATTTAGCGTATCATGAAGTTTCATTTGCTTTTATATTTTTTGATTAGGTATATCACCTTATTTTACTTTTGTTTCGCCTCAGTAACATCTTATTGTTGTAATGTAAAGTCAAATCTACATATAAATTGTACCTACTATAATAATAATTGTTCTTTTGTATAAAACTACGTTTATACCTACTTATTGAAAATGATCACAATTACACTGAATCGGTCCATTTATTTTGTGTTTTATTTACTTCCTTTGAGCTTGCATGCTATCATTATTATGAATTATCATTGATAACCTTTCATTGACTTTAGCGCTGTTTGCATTACGAAACTAGCACCTCCCTATCGTAGAACTATTAGCTTGACAAAAGTAAACCTTGATGGATGGGAAGGGCACAGCTCCGCTCCTCTCCTCTCTTCTCCGCTCCAGTGGACAGACAGCCTTAAGATATTGTTTTGATTATTGAGGACAGTTAGGCACTTGTCCCACCGCCGGCGAGGAAGCGACTTACTATCGGCTATTTTGTCGTTCAAGAAACATACAATAGATACTTATATATTCCGTGTAAACAAAAGAGATGAATAGGTACATATATTAATAGTTGATCGCTGACTGTTCACACTGGACCAACCAGCGGTTGGTTGATTTCTACCTAGAGTGCGGATCCAAGTGCATTCATTATTATGAATTCAGAACAATTTTAAGAATGACAAGAGGTGAGTCGACTGAAACCTCTGTAGGACTAACCGCCCCCAGCAAGTGGTGCGAGTAGTCGCACTCGGAGACTCGCTGATAGCCCAGCGACAAAACTATCGGAACTACCTACCTACACACTCGCTGCTCGCCAACTCGTTTTCAGTTGCTAGTGCTAGTCTCTACTCGTTGATCGCCGGCGGTGAGACAACTGCCGTAAGCAGATGACCCGGAGACCTACCACATCCGACACTAAAACGAAAAATAACACTAGCTAACAAATTGTCAAACGCAGGTCCACTACCTGTGACTGGATTGGATGACTGAATTATCAACAGCCAATAAGATTATCACTCCATTTTCGTAAAGTTAGCATGGCTTTGCGTTAAAGTAGGTATATGCATTGCTTCCTATGAGATCATTATATTGTTACACATATGTTTTTTTAGGTACCTATTGTATTGTAAATAGTAGATAGTAGCCGTGATAACTCAATGCTTGTGTTTACGTCGTATACATACATATAAGACAAAGTTTTCTAAAATACGCAGCTAATAGATTTAAGTATCTACCTATGTACCGACTTTATAAACTTAGTAACTACCTACATAACCATAACGTTTCAAATTATCTTAAAATCTCGATTCCCTAAGTGCAAATAGGTATTATGTACACGGCTGTGAAATTACCTAGTGATGAATTTTATAAATCTTTAACTAAATTCACTCCTATTATTGTAATAATATTAGATGGTAGGTACCTTAACAATACCTTATAAAGGCCATCGCACACCTTAACGACTCGAGTAGTAGCTACACTCAAAGGTAGCAAGTAGCTCTACTCAAAGGTGAAATGTATCGTGTCTCGTACAGTAATTTTCCAAAACAAGTAAAAGTAGTATTCTACGGTTAACCTACGCGTTTGCCGATGTGCCATTATTCCTTAGATTAAACCATTACTTCTGACCAACTACCTAACGGCCCGCATGCTATTCGTTGGCCCGCACAATTCACGTACTAGGTACTCAAAATCAAAAGTCATTTATTCAAACTAGGCTGAGAATCGGCACTTTTTGAACGTCAAAATTACATAAGACAGTCCTCCAAAACGCCTCCCCAAACTCCCGAGCAACACCGACGTTCAGTTAAAAAAATTGAATCTATATAACACTGCGCATAATAATTATTAAAGAAATTTGACAGATTGTAGTAGCTTGATGTGCTGGCGTCTGTACATTACGCAACACAAAACATGAAATTAAATTATTTGCTATAAGTAAGCTAGTACACGCCAAAATACAAAAAAAAAATCGAAAACTATACTCAAGCAGAAATAAAAATACAAAACTAAAAATGTAAGAAGAACTTTATACCTAAATAAAAGCCTCCAGTAATAAAGGGCGTACCCACTTACATATATCCGTATATGAAGCCGAAACTCGGAAATCACAAATGATAAACTATGACCATCGAAGTAAAATAAACAAAGAGTTAATTACTAAGAACAAAACGAAACCAAGGTCAGCAAGACGACCAGTCACCACAAGCAGCACCCATTCACGAGCATAACGCAAAGATCAGCCATTACCCCCCTCGCCATATTTGAGGGAAGGAGGCAACCCGACCCTCGACGCTACCGCAAGCAGTGACATCTACGGGAGCATGACGAACTTGCTGCCGGTTACTCAGGCAAGAATAATGTTATGATCAATTGTCGAGGTCACTAGCTAACCACATATTGCAATACCACTCATAACAAAACATTGTAATGAGTAGATTATGTCAATGATAAATAAAATTAAAATAAATTGACTTTTACAGTCAAAATAAATAATTATATGAACTCATATAACCTGTCAGAAGGTAAGCTAATTCTGGAGAAAGAACAAACATTGTCTTGAGTTAATCACAGCGACCATTCTTATCGTTCTTTTTGTGGGCGATTCTTATCGTTTAATTAGTCGTTGATAGAATAGTAATGCCTTTGACCAAAGGTTAGATTTTACTTTAGCTTTAAACGCATTGAAGGGCAAATCTAGCATAGAAGAGGGTAACTTGTTATAAAAGGATATACCAAGCCCAACAAATGAGTTATGAACCTTGTGAAGCCGGTGAAATGCTTATTTATCTGTTATTACATCGGTGCAACGGTGTACGTGATCTAGGTAGGCGTTTTTCATGATTTCAAAGTTTTATTCAACGTGCATATTGAGCAAATAGTGGCCAGGTAATTCACCGGGTTTTGTCATGAGACTCGCAGGATATTTCAAGAAGTTATCTTGAATATGCGTCACAAATATATTTTGGAACCCGTGTTATGGTAAATAGCAACATTGATCGTATTGAGAATATTAAAAAAAAAAATTTGTTCGTTTTCTATGTTTCCGGCTACGTAGGTAGGTATACCATACCATTCTGATGATTACATAAATCTTTGCAAGAAACACCTACAGCCACTAATAAATCGTCGTCATCTAGCAGATTGCACTTTTCTTTTAAAAATTATTCTCGAGATTTGACTGTCCTGATCTCCTGCATAAACTGCGTTTGAATGTCCCCCAGAGATCAGTTAGATTTAATCCGCCTATCGAATCTCCATTCCTTTTTCCTCTTCTAACTAGTTACAGGCAAAACTCATACATAGTGCGAGCGAGTAAGGATTTTCATATTCTTGGCAAAGAGTTCTCATTTGACCCATTTACCACCAAAGCCTATTCCGCTCGCAACTGCTGGCTGAACGCTGACTGCTTTAAAAGTGCATAGTGCTTATTGTACCTAAGTACTATATATTATACATATATATGTATGTAAATACATATGTAAGTAATACTTATATATCATACATATACTTACATGTATATTCTTTTATATCGTGCTTGTTAGTGTTCCTAAAATTTCTACTACTGTTTTCTGTTTTTACCCGTGAGAACCTGTAATTGGCTCTATGTTTTATATACAATTCGCTGCTTTGCATGAATACCCGCACAAACCAAAATTTTGAAATTACTGGTTTATAACACAGAAAAATGCAAAATAGTCCTTATTTCATGGTCAGTAAGACTCACATTCATAACGGCATAATCGGCGGTTTTATATTTTTAATCATTTAGTCATAGCTGTTGTTTCTCCTATTAATTAATTAATTAAAAGAGATAGGTATTTCAGAGTATATTCCGCTCGAAAACTTAAAATTACCACAAATAAAAAAAAAACCGCACTAGATCTAATTCTAAGTAGGTATATCAAACATCATAAATACATAGTTGTCTAACCGTATGCAAGGATATTTCTGTTATTCTTGCGTTTCCGGAGAAATAAGCAGTTTAATACCAGTTGCCAATTTGCCTACCAGCTTCTATCCTATGATAAATAAGCATTTAAGCATGATGTTGGCTATTAGAAGCCATTTCAAGCAAAAAAGCCGACACCATAAAATTTAAGTTCCTGTCTTCTAGAGCCTTTTTTCGATCTACTTTGGCGTGGAGATCCATGGAATAATACGGCGGCGCCGGCGGTGCCGCTGTAGCCGCGGTACCATTTGTAAACGGCCCTTAGGCACTTAAAAGATCAGCCAGACTGAAGTGTAAACCAAATAAATTCTGATGACATTGAATAGTCGTTTGATGTCTTTGTCAATTTTATTAAAACTGCACTGTATAGCAGTGATATAGTCAAGTATTCAAAAACCCTCTGGCTGGTCTGCGCTCCAATTCTGCTCACGGCATGATATAGGTACTCACTGTTGAATGCAGAGCTCGAATCCGTTACACGAACTATGTTCCCTATCAGTATCCGCCTTTACGGATTATTATAGCTTATTACGTAGTAAGCTTGTATATTTACTCATAAATGATACCCATATACTGTTCAAGCACACTTAGGTATAACAAGTGTTTTATACCAACTTTTTAATCATATAAAAAACTAATATACGTGCATTTATTTACGTAGTCTGCACAAAAATAATCCCATAAGGACAAGAAACTAGTTCAGTAGTCGCCCACAATCCTAACTAATATTATAAACGCGAAGGTAAGTTTGTTTGTTACCTTTTCACGCTTAAACCACTGAACCGATCATCCTGAAATTTTGCATATACGTTATCAGGTGTACAGAAACGGACATAGGGTACCTTTCATAGTTCTTATGATAATAGATGGCGCCACGTGTCTTTCGAATCAAGATTGAATTATATAAAAACTTTATTAGTGTGTTAGTTTTTTTATATTTTGCGAGTTTTGAGTATCGATAGACTGGTTTTTCATCCTCCTAACTATCCTAACAAATATTATAAATGCGAAAGTGTTTGTTTGTTGAATACACTTTCACGCTAAAACGAATGAACGGATTTGGATGTTTGGCCCATGGGTAGACCATGACCAGGGCCTGCAGTCTCGACATAAATAGCGATCGCTTTACGACCGAATTCGGTCGCAAAGTCCTAGTGGGGTACCTAGACAGTCAAAACTGCTTGACAAGCATGTGATTTTTTCGTGTTTGTCATGCAATTTTGACCGTCTAGGGACCCCACTAGGACTTCGCGAACGAATTCGGTTGTATAGCGATCGCTATCTATGTCGAGACTGCAGGGCCTGGAGAAGGACATAGGCTACTATGCATCCTAGATCGTAGACGATGTCGCGGGCAACAGCTAGTAAGTACAGACGCCAGTAGGTCAAGCTACCTGAAACTGTCAAATTTTCCTAATCAACCTTGAACCTAATGCTTTAGCGATAAAGTTGAAAATTTATTAAAGAAATTTGACAGATTGTAATAGCTTGACGTGCTGGCGTCTGTAAATAAATCAGGGGCGACTTTCACGCCAGAAAACGGAACATCGCTGATTTTGCAATGCCACTGCACTGCAGTTTCTGCTCAGTCGCATAGATTGTAACGTGAATCTTTGAAGATGAGTGGTGAACTTAAATAAACGTAAAAGCTGTTGTTCTGATATTTCATTTCACTATTCTAAATGCCTTCCTATTAGGCTGCATAAAATATGTTAGACAGAAACTTGTCTTTTTCTTTGAATGTAGTCGGTAACTTCAGAATACACTGACTGGAAGATATTTTCAATGTGGCATTCTGAAGTTTCTGATATCGCCAGATTCAGTATGCTAGAGATATTCATATAAGATATCAGTATTATGTATGTGTAACCTGATATAAATGAATGTGTATTAGCCTTCTTTCGAGCTTACCCTGTTGTGTTAAGTACTGTTAGTTTCTAAACAACAAAGTTAATGGAAAACAATAAAGTTTTAAAAACAAACCAGCTTTTCATTCTTTTTCCCTGTTTCTATAAAACTGCAGTATTAATAAAGTACATTGGTGTTCTATTACAGTATTAGTACAATAGCTGTAACCAAAGTATTAATGTATAGTACGCAATGGTCACAGTGGGTTTTAGTATTTGATAAAGTGTTATCTTGCTATAATTAATCAAACAAGTAAGTCCATGATTCCAGTCCCCACTGTATTTGTTCAAGAAAAATAGTCTCTAAAATAGATATAGATTCACAAAACCAAACAAATGACAGTTAACACACTGCAATATGGAAATAAGATTTGTACAAAACTTGTTTCCTTAAATACTAAGTTACTGGGCCGCCCTTTGCCTTGAAAAGATCCTAGTTTTGAAGATGTTATCGATCTTGCTAAACACTTGCTCAGAAGAGCTAGCAGCGTCTATTCTCCAGTGCAGACCTTTCCTCATATAATAATCCACAAGAGGTACCGTCTGTGCATTATATGTCGCAAGTCGCTTTTTTAAAGCATCTACATTGTCGTCAGACCTTCTTATCAAGGGTTCCCCTGTGATATCATCTACCATCGACTTCTTAGGCGGATGGAACTCTTCATGGTAGCTACGTCCACTGGGCGGATGAATGAGCCTGCCTGTGATTCTGCGTACCAGCAAGCTATCTTGAATGTCAAACTCAATGACAGCGTCAAGTGCAGTTTTACGTTTCTCCAACAGCATATCCAACTGCAATAACAATAAAGTGTTGTTTTCGTTATGTGCCTTGTTAGTTATTTATCACTGACATTCATTTATTTTGTGTTCATCAATCTGAGGAATTTAAGCTAAGACAATTTTCTCTAATGACCACATTGTGTGAATACTATTATTTGTAATTTTTCCTCAATTATACAACAATAGGCAATGAACTTGAAATAAATTAATGGTTTACGAGGTTAACTGAAATTTTAAACATCCAGTTACTTACATAATACAATTGCTATATTATATAAATACACAGATTTAATACATATAGCGAGGAATGTCAAATCAATGTAGTGACTAGTTGATAAACAAAAGATAAGACTAAAGTAAAACAAACTTCACCTTTTGAGCTTGTGGCACAGTTCTAGGGAAGCCATCAAGGAGAAAACCATTCTTACATGCAGGTTGATCAAGATTTTTGTCAATCATGTTTACAACCATCTCATCAGACACCAGTTTTCCTTCATCCATGACCTTTTTGAGTGAACGACCCAACTCTGAGCCTGATGCTACTTCTTCCCGGAGCATATCTCCAGTAGATAAGTGGCAAACACAGTATTTTTCTTTAAGGCGAGGAGCCTATAAACAGAAATAAGTCACGTTATGTAAATATATTTATTTGTAACAAGTAATACCTATCTGATTAAAACCTTTTGCTACTCTTTATCTGTAAACAAGTTCATAACTATATTGTAATCAATAATAAGACTCAAGTAGTTAAGTTTTAGATTACATAACATAAAAATAATCAAAGATAAAAATTGAATTAATTAGTTACCTACATAATAAGTGACTAGGTTTATATAAAAGGTAATGGACTAAAGGTCAAAGATGACAGACTTATCTTACCTGAGTGCCTTTCCCGGATCCTGGCGGTCCAAGAAGTACAGCCCTGATGCCTATGGGGTCATTATCGGGCTTAGGTTGCAATGCAGTAGCTGCTGGAGCCATGTCGCTGGTCAATCAAACACCGGGAAAGTAAAGCTATAACCAAAAAAAAACAAATGTATAAATTAAACTTAATACATACGTTCGCTTATAGTATAAGCATCACGTGCACTGCTTATTATCTAAATTAAGTCTATAACTATGAACCTACCAAATTAAAAGTGATAATTTGGAGTGAGTGAAGCTGCCGACCCTCATGTGGTGACGTCGGTCGATAAATGTCAACAAATGTCAATAATGTCAATTGACATAAACAAAATAAACGATTCTAATAGCAATTCACATGCAAATAAACAAAAGATAAACAATATAAATCTAAACTTAGACATAACGTTAATTTATTTAATTAAAAGAACTGAATAATTCTTATTATAAAATACTTCACTTGTCTTCTGTAATTATAATTATTGCTAAAACACGACAATAAACAGACACGAAAGCAAAAACAAAACGTATGTCTTCTAAAACGTTCCAAGTTCCAATTTTTTTTAATTTTTTTTTTTTTTTTGTTTCGTAATTCGTTACGCATTCTGGACGGTTCAATTCACACATTCACAGTACAGTCAAAGCGTATAATAAAGAGTACAGTCCATTCGGCCTCCTATGGGTATTATTTCAAAGTGTCCGTTGAGAGTTAGATTCTAGTTTTAAAACAATCTGTAAAGTTTGGTTTTTCGGAACGGACATGTACAGACGCCAGCACAGCCAGCTACTACAATCTGTCAAATTTCTATAATAGATTTTCAACTTTATGTCTAAAGCATTAGGTTCAAGGTTGATTGGGAAAATTGACAGTTTCGGGTAGCTTGACCTGCTGGCGTCTGTACATGTACTTTTTTTTTGACAATGTCGAATACTTGACATTTGTCAAATTTGATGTGTGAGATGACGGTTTATTGAGTTTATTCTTCTAACCTAAAATGCTTTGGCAGTCTGTAAATAAATGTAATAAAAAATAAAGCTAAATAGTCGTAATTTCTCCAAAAGTAACATATACAATCATGGCCGCAAACGGCATAAGGTGTGTATAATAAAATATATTCTTCTGTAATGCTACCACATTTTGTTTGCCATTTTACTAAGGACATAAATTTTATAGCTATTGGAAGCGATTATGGCGCTGGACTACATCTGAGAGCTTTTCCAATGAAGAATTAGCTTCCGTACTTGGGAATAAAGAGGTTGTGGAAGGCCTGAAACAAGGTCTTGCTAGTTATAAGCCACACAAAGCTGAAAGTTTTTCGCAATTGCAAACCAAACATGCAGATCAAACTAAACTGTTGAGTGTGGTGCAAACACTACAAATCTATATCGTAAGTTAAATGTCTATATTTTATAAGTAATCATATACATACATATTCAGTAATCATACCATAAAGTTCAATGTTTGCTAAGTGGTTTGTTATGAATTCATGAATAAACTTCTCTGTATTTATTATAGGATGTGGATTGCTTTCAAATATGGGAAATTATGAAGAATTACCTGTGTGATATATCGTATGGTACCCCTGCTAATGCCCTGAAAAATGTTGCATTTGTTGATACCAGGCCTGTGTTCCTACTGCCAAATGTGTGGACCTTCTACTATGCAGAGAGATTATTTGTGCTTAAACTATTACAATACATAGTACAGTTTAGAGATGAACCCAATCATATGTATAATGAGCAATTCAAGAAGATAATAAAAGAAATAGGGATTCAAAACTTGAAAACTTCCCTTATATCTCAGTTTGATAAGTTATTGAACACAGCGCCTCCTTCAAGGAGAATGCAAAAAGATTTCTCAAATGAAAACATTAGACAGGAGTGGGCGGACTGTAACTTGAGGGAGCAGTTGGCAATCTTGCAGATTCTGCTGCATATAGCTGAAGAGGAGATATTCACTGACTCTGAGTTCAACAAGTTGTTCACATTGTTCAGGAAGCATGGGTTTGGCAAGAACCAAGGGTACAGTGAACTGCTGGAGGAGAGGCACAGAGAGCCATGCATAAGGATCATGTACATGGAGGTGTGCATCTTTATGGTTATTGCAGATGGTATGAAAATGTAAGTAGCATTTTTAGGTCTTACAATTTTATTTCACTTACAAACAAACACCTTTGAGAAATGTTAGACTGCTTTTTGGGTTTAATAAAAGTGACACACAACACTGCATTATTAGTTATTGGCTATAAGGACATTTTATGTGTTATGTGGACTACTGGGCTGGCACTATCTTTTTCTGCAGGTGAATTTGCATGCCCTGCGTAGAGTTGTTCTGTCCATGCAAAATGGGTGGATACAGCATTGAATGAAATGTGCCGCCAGATCATCACTGGTTGACTAAAACCAACCCCAGTTCAAATGCTGTATACATTAACAGGAATAGCGCTACCAGTAATTTGCAGAGCGGTGGCAAGCTCGTGCAAAACAGCGAAAACTTGCATAACAACGTCCTTGTGCCACAAAGGCTGAAAAGCCGAAACAGTTTTTTAAAGTATGTGGTCCCACACATTGGCAAACAATTAAAAGGAAGACTGAAGCTGTGCTGAGACAGTGCTTCCTTACCCAAATCATTTGTTCCACCTGCTGAAGATCTCCCACCTGGACATGAGTTGCTTTGGGCAACCTGGAAGTCTTTAAACAGACTCCGGAACCAGGTTGGCCAAAGCAAGGCAAGCCTGTTCAGGTAGAGATTCATAGACGACTCCGCTTTGGAGTGTAAATGTGGTGCTGTTCTACAAACAATATCACACTTAATATCCTGCGTGTCCTGTCAGCTGCACGTTACAGGTACTGATGGACACTAGTGATGGTGCCAAACATATAGCCGAATTCTGGGCCGAGACTATTTAGATTGCATCAAAACGCTAAGAACAAGAAGATGACACTTTCATTAATATCTATTTCAATAAATAATGAAATTAAAGTAATGAACATTACACAAACATACATATATAATACTTGCATACTAATTCGAAAAATACTAAATAAAAATATACACACACACACCTTCAAAAAAAAAAACAAAAAAAAATACAAAATGAAATTGAGACATGAACAAGACTTTTTACAATTACCCTCAACCCGCACAAACTACTGGAGGAAAATTATTATATATGAAGGATCTAAAATATTTAATAAATTGGCCTCAAAGAATCTTAATCTAAAACTACTTTTAATAAACTACTTAAACACTTTGTAATAAAAAAACTCACGCTCCCACATCCAGTTACCGCTGATCGGTGTTGTACGGAAACTTGTTTTCGTATTATGACAGTTGAACCTGTGTATCGAACGAATACTTATTCATTAATTTTGTAATTGAAGCTTAGTTTTTGTATTACGTCCAACATGTAGTTTTTAATTTTGTGATATGTCTAGCTCTAAATATTCTCATGTAAATGAATTGTAATTCTTATGAGAATAAATGATCTCAAACCAGATAAATACACAAAAATTAGTAACAACTTTATTATGGTTTATATTTCAGAAACAACTTGGCCACATGGATAGATGGTACTAAAGAGTTGGTTGAGTGTGAGCTAACCAAACTGCACATGAATGCTGAGCACAGTGCCATGCTTATCACTTGGATGATGCTCACTCTACAGGTATTTTAATACCGTCAAAACCGTTTATTACAACATTGCTTAAAAACCATGTACCGGTTATAATGATTACTGGCTATAAGAACCGTAATCCAACGGTCCCTTCGAAGTCATTATAAACGTTTTTGACTGTATTTATATTTTCTTTAATTAGGCAGGGTTGGGTCATTGGACGTTGTAGTAAACGGTCGTGTTGAGAGTGCTCTCCGTCAAGTTGTAGTGAACGGTCGTGTTGAGAGTGCTCTCCGTCAAATTGTAGTGACCGGTCATGTTGAGAGTGCTCTCCGTCAATTTTTTTCTGTGCGACTCGTGCAGCATGCGCGACACATGTGGCAATAGTCATTTTAAGTCACTATTTTATTCTATCCTTACAGATTTATGTGCTTTTATCGGCTATATAATGTACCCAACTTTCAGATATAATGCGTGTGTGATAATTATAATAATATTGTACAGTGCAGTGTATGGTGTACCTGTGTTGCAAAACCGGAGTCCAAGGGTGCTTTTTTGTGAGTGGCGGGTGATGTTTTTGTGATTGCGCATTCTATTCTTAGACAATCCGAGATTAGGGTAAATTCAAGTACAGGACAGAACAGAAAAAGAAGGGCTCGGCCGGTGCGGCCACCCTGTTGCCACCCGACAGGATTTTTGTGTGAGTCTAGTTTTATTAATTATTAGTGCTGAATAGTGTGCATAACTTTGAACTATAGACCTATCTGCTATCACTTCAACCTGAGGTGAACAGCGGCGAGCTACAGGTCGACATTGAATAAAACAAAAATTATATTATTTGAAGTCGGAGCTGGACATAAACAACGAGGAGCGGGCCGACCGCGTCCTGGACATTCTGCTGCTGACAAGTCATCAGAACGAAGAAGAAAAGAGCCGAGAAAGTAGTTTAATCCCGCCGTAAGATTCACCGGTGAAGTTGGACCTGAGCCAACCTGTGCGGCGACGTCGTTAAAAGATGCCCATCCATTGATAAATGTCACCCGTCTCTCCACAATTCCATTGCTTACTATATAGCATACATACTCGGTATGCTCTTTATCCCTTCCATATACTAAGGGCACGTCTTCCCTACCATTATCACGCCCCCTGGCCCTTGATATGCAATGGACCATGTAACATGAGGCAACAGGGACTAAAGGGTTCATTCGAGTTTTCGAGTCTAGTCAAACCACGCAGGGGTCGGTGCATTTAATTTATTCATTCATATGATTTCTTTAATTTGGCAATTAATAGTATTTCATATATTGTTTTATATACAAACTAACTTCAGCTCGCGATTTCGTCCGCGTGAAATTTCTGAAGCAAGCATTTACTGCTTCCACCGCTTACAACTTTATTACCCTTTTCCACCACCCCATTAGGAGATGATTTTTGAAAAACCGTGAAACACATACTTTTTTATTTATAGTTTTAAGTATTGAAATTAAAAGAAATTTATTATATAATATATTTATAATGAAGTCGATATCACTTCTAAAAGTCATAACATTTCCTATCCGACTACCCCTGAGAAGAAATGGCGAAACAAACTCAGGGGTCAAAGTCTCTTTTAAAGTCCAGACATAATCTTCGTCAGATCATGTGAAGACCATGCAGGTTAGTGTCTGAAATGATCTTTTGAGTAAAGAATCACACTGATTTTAATGGACCTGTCCAGTCAGTGCAAGCATTTGTCAGTAATCGTATAGCTCAACTCATTACCTAAGGAGCTTAACGACTCGAGGAACAATATCAAAGAAAGGACATTTGGGTAGGCCGCAAATAGTACTCAAACGGCAGTACTATATTAATACCGAGTTTCGAGTTAATACGACTATGCGTTAAAATTTTTCCTTATTAACACTCTCAGCGCCAAACGCCTGATGAATGTCCCATCAATTTTAGAAAAAAACAAACAAGCGAATTTTAAAATGGTCTAATGTATAGAGAGCGTGTGCTAACTAAGTCGAAACTAACTAGAGAGTTATGTTATTTAAAATGATACACAAGTGTTGAGACAGTGTGTGCAATAATGATACACATGGCGCTGAGGGTGTTAACGTTGACACTCCCTAAATCCTCTGTGAGGAGTCATTTTAAAAAGCTTAGTGTCAGTCTTTATTATTTACTGAGGCAAATATTGCCAAGTTTCAAGTTAAGCAAAGAAATAAGATTTTTCACAATTATAATCTGGATCCCCTCTTTTTACCCCCACATGGGTGAAATTTTTATAAGTCGCTTAGAAAGTTTCCAAAACTTGATTCAAAGATTATTTATACCATTTTTTGAGTTAATAAAGCCATGCAGTTTTTGCCCCTTCAGGGATCAATTTTCAAAAAACCTATTAACTTAATATTGTTTATTTTCTGTCAAAAGTACAAATATAGTCATGTATTGTACTTATGGACGCTTGTACCTTTGGACATTGATTATAATAAACAAAACTGGCAGTACTAAACATATAATATTGCAACACTGTGGTGGCATTTTTATTTTCTAGCAACACCAGCGAGTGGCGTGACGCTATCGGTGTTGTGTGCAGTGTGAGGCCATTTTGGAGATAGTCTTAAATGTCCATAGGTACAATACATGACCCTACTGTGTTTTGAGCTAATCGGACAGCGCTTTAAAACTCTTCCATACAAATTTTAACATCCCTAAACCCCCCTCTGACGAATAGTTTTGAAAAACTAAAAATGACAAACTTGATTACTTACTTAGGCAAGTATCTGTGCCAAGTTTCAAGTAAATTAACCAAATTAATAAGATTTTTCATATAAACGTACCTATGTATTCCCTGTTTTCGGTAACTTGACTGAAAGATTATTTACACCAATTTTCGAGCTAATCAAGCCCCGGAGTAAAATCCTCCCCGTAAAATAGATTACCCCTTTTCACCCCGTTAGGGCTAGATTTTCGAAAAAATACCCTATTCCACGTTATTTTTTTATTTTTGGTCTCAAGTATAAATACCTAGTTTCGAGTTACTCGGACTGGACCGCGCGTTAAAATTCTTCCATACAAACTTTGATACCTCCCATCTCCGCCTTGGGGGTAATTTAGGAAAACTAAAAATTTCAATCTTTATAATCTACTTAGGTAAATATTCGTATCAAGTTTAATCTAGTAACTCAAGGAATAAGGCTTTCTTCCCCTATTTGACCCCCTTAGGGGTAGAATTTTGAAAAACCCTTTCTTAGTGGATACCCTCTTCATAGCGAACACACCCTCCAAATTTCATGTCTCTAGGACCAACGGTTTAGGCTGTGCGTTGATATATCAGTCAGTCAGTCCGGACTTTAGATATGATTATCATTAAAAAAGTTATGGCGAGCCAACCTTAAAAGATAGACATATGCTATGGCTGACTTTTTTTTGAACTTTTTAAGAGGAACAATTCGGTCATACATGATTGTTGCGTAACTTTAACCGTTTACTCAGCGCACACAACGGAAGATCTCTTTTTGTAACATTTTTCATTGATGCTCCGCTCCTATTGGATAAATGGGCTATCAATATGGGCTATAAGAATTTTTCAATTCGAACCAGTAGTTCCTGATAGTACGAGATCCGGCTGCAAAATCTATACGTTCATCACATAGATACTCACACTCAAATTTCTACATTCATTTTTGAATAGGACAATACA
Source organism: Dicycla oo (assembly GCA_948252095.1). Lineage (NCBI taxonomy): Eukaryota > Metazoa > Arthropoda > Insecta > Lepidoptera > Noctuidae > Dicycla > Dicycla oo. Next base: position 9,113,981 of record OX411711.1, on the reverse strand, counting down.
TTGATAACAGGTTGCCAGTGAAAAAGTGCCCGCAAATATTTTTATTAAAAAAATGGTAATTAATTTTCCAAAAAAAATTCGCTCATGTTGTTGTTAAATAAAATATCGTTCCTATTACAGCAATTTATGTAGAAAATGGCTTGGCCGCAACCTCTCCGCCGCCAGGTGTAAACAGGTAATATTTTGTAACAGTTATACGTTCATGACGTATATACATTATTTATAAATCAAATTAAAGCTATTTTTTTCTGTCCATGATGGAATACGGTTGCCTATGTAAAAGTGGCCGCAAAAAGGGGTAACTAGCTGTTAAAAATGTTAGGTATCAAAGATAAAATAAGAGAGAGTTACCGCGCAACGCTACTTGTTAGACGAGGATGGCGTCTAATCTACGTGATGAACGTATAGATTTTGCAGTCGGATCTTAGACTATGAGATTAGCGCGTTCAACCAAACAAACAAACAAACTTTTCAGATGTATAATATTAATATAGATGTTTGCTTCTAACAATAGAAATTAGATTAACCTATTGCAGTACTCTGCTAGACACGGGCATGACATCTTTTAATAGGCTAATAGCTATATTATTTTGTAGATAATAATGCTTTAACTATTTTTATTTCAGAGTGATCAACATGTAAAATTATTTGAGAGTCAATATCAACATTTTGGAGCCACAGCACTGAGAATGCAAGTGTTTGAATTCCTACTACAAATGCTAAATAGTTCCGTATTTTCTGTAAGTATGAAATACCAGCTTAACCAGCTGTTTAAAATTCTTACTGAGAATAATATAATTATAATAAAATGAAAGACAAGAAAATAAATAAATTGAAAAATGGTAAGGCAGCCCTTTGCCCTGCAGTGGGATAATACAGACTGATTATTAAAATTTTATTTCATTAAATAATCATAACGCATAATCTTACACGCGAAACAAACAAAAAAACAATTTCTCCTAGATATCATAAACAAAACACTCCTATTCCTAATCACATATTCCTTAACAGGACAAATCAAAATGCTCGCTAATCGCGCGACAGCGAATATTCCGACTTCTAAACGATCTCTGCGACAAGTTTGACGGAGACGGCACCCTCAGCCACCAGGTTGGCGTCATGCAGCTCTGTTCCCACCTCCTTTCATCTCCCGAGATCAACTGCCAGTTCTGGAAGCTCCACAAAAGAGATGAGAACTGTGGCGTCGTGTCGCTGTGGAATACTGCGCTTGAATACTTCCCGTATAATTTTAGTGCTCTGACTATCTTGGCTGGTGGACTAGCTGAGGGTGGGAAGTGCAGTGTATTGAATGTGAGTATCCATATACTTTTTTTTTTGTGTATGCTGGCTGGATTTTGGAGTTTTGCAATTTTGTTAAAAGTTACTTATTACCTTCAAACTCGTGGTCAAGAGAAGAACCACTTGGTAAAAAAACTTCACAAGGTTCGACTTGGCGACAGCGTTACACTATACGCGATACATTCTGGTCTTACATTATTTTGCGCCTAGTTACTCACATCCAAAGCTCAGTTTACATTGCATTGTTAAGTATTTGTTACTGGTTTTAAGTGCCCTAATCTACTTATAACTTTATTGTGTGCAGCTACTATCTGAACTCAAGAACCTACCAGTCTACACAGAGATTTACAATCCAAGCGCAGTTCCTGTGGTGTCACTCCAAGGCGATGACGCCGTCATAGGCAGAGAGTACTACCCCCTTGGTGACCCATCATATCGCATCGAAGTAGGGTCTAAGGCCACTCTAATGGAACGTAAAGAAGCTACAATGATCCATTTCCGAACCCCATACTCGTACTGGACAGTTTTCAACAGGGAGATTGAGAAAGCATTAGATCGGAAGCAACATCATCAGAATACTATTAATACGACGTTAGAAAGGGTCTACCAGGGTACCAAAGTGTTGAAGGGGGTGTTGTCTGCGTTGGTGGAGGATCGGGAGATACCGAAGAGTTTGGTGGGGCCGAGTGAGGGCGTGTTCGATGTGCTGGTCAGGTTCATGAGGGCTGATACGCCGCCACTAGCGCTGCTGGTAGAGTGTCTCGCCGTGTGTACTGCATTGGTGCCTGTGTTCCCTAAGGAGATTCATTTGAGGTATGTATTTCTTGTATAAGTTCTTGTAAGAGGGGCTCGTGGCTAAGTAATAACAGCCGCACGGGTCGATCCGTGGATGGGTGACCATCTTTACATACCAAGACCCATCTTGCCTCGGAAAGCACGTTAAGCCGTTGGTCCCAGCTGTCATTCGTGGATCTTTGACAGTCGTTCCCGAAAGCCCGAAAGTCTGACAACCAGTCTTACCAAGGGGTATCGTATTACCCAGTAACTGGGTTGTGGAGGTATGGAGATATGGAGGAATACTGGTATTCAGTTGCAGCCGGTTAGATTGGAAGCCGACCGTAGGAAAAGGCTAGGCAGATGATGATAATGATTTCTTGTATATATATTAGGTTAGGGAAAAAGTATTTTCGCATTATAGTATGTATGAACTTGTAATAAAATCTCTTTGGCTATACTATTTGTATCTAGCTGGTTTTGGTATCATTGAAAGTTTAAATTTTAAAGAACATAATTCCAAATTCAAATTAGGAAAATGTGTGATTTTCATTTGTTTTTCGTACCGTCAAGATGAGTGAATCTAATGAACAAATTCGATACATTTTAAAATTTTACTACAAAAAAGGTAAAAATGCAACGCAAGCCGCGAAAAAAATTTGCGATGTTTATGGACCTAGTGTAGTGTCTGTGAGAGTAGCACAAATTTGGTTTAAGCGTTTTCAATCCGGAAATTTTGATGTCAAAGATGCACGTCGCTCTGGTCGCCCTATTACTGATAAAATGGATGCCATTTTTGAAAAAGTGGAGCAAGATCGGCATATCAGTAGTTACGACGTAGCTGAAGAACTGGAAATTGACCACAAAACAGTTTTGGCGCATTTGAAAAAAAACTGGGTACACAAAAAAGCTCGACATTTGGGTACCTCACGAGCTCACTGAAAGAAACCTAATGAACCGTGTACTCATTTGTGATTCTTTATTACGACGTAATGAAACCGAACCATTTTTGAAGAAGCTGATAACTGGTGATGAAAAGTGGATCACGTATGACAAGAACGTGCGAAAAAGGTCGTGGTCAAAGGCCGGTCAGGCTTCACAGACTGTGGCGAACCCCGGGTTAACTCGCAACAAGGTGATGCTGTGTGTGTGGTGGGATTGGAAGGGCATTATTCATTATGAGCTGTTACCACCAGGCAGGACCATCGATTCTGAACTCTACTGCGAACAACTGATGAGATTAAAGCAAGAAGTTGAGAGAAAGCGGCCGGAATTAATCAACAGAAGGGGTGTGGTTTTTCATCATGATAACGCTAGACCTCACACATCTTTAGCCACTCAGCAAAAATTAAGAGAGTTTGGCTGGGAGGTGTTAATGCATCCACCGTATAGTCCTGACTTTGCACCTTCAGATTTCCACCTGTTTCGGTCTCTTCAGAATTCTTTAGGCAGTGTCAGGTTAACATCACGAGAGGACTGCCAAAACCACTTGTCGCGGTATTTTGACCAGAAGTCCCAAAATTTCTATAGCAATGGGATCATGTCCTTACCTACAAGATGGCAAAAAGTTATCGAACAAAATGGTACCTACATACTTTAGTTAAATGTAAATACACAAAATTAAAAAATGTTTTGAATTTTCTTAAAAAATGCGAAGAAACTTTTTCCCCAACCTATTATATCTTGTCTTTAGATCGAAATGTTTAACACCCCCAAATCACAAATAAAACTTAGCGGATGTTCGTAAAAATATTTCCTTCGCACAATACAGCTCAAACTAAGAGCTACTGCATAAAAATGTGTGCAGACTAAAACTTGAGTTGCGTTTGACTAATTGGCTGTTAGTAATATCTACATAGTTTTAGATATACTGCCGTCATAAGGAAAAAAGACGTATGTGACATTTTTTTCGAAATAGAGTTGTTTACTTATTTATTCGGAATCAGCAAAAAAAGACGCATCTACAAGTATTTTTATATTGGCGTAAACTTAACGAAAACTTAATAATTCTTACTATTTAATTATGACGCGTCAACTTTTGGACTTTGTTTTTAAAAAGGACGATTTTTTTTTTTAGTTTTGTAGTCCTTTTTCCTTACGGCGACAGTATATTACGCTGCGGAGTATCTTAAAATTATTTTGTCTCTTTGTTTCAGACTGATAAACACAGGTCTACTACCTCGGGTCATGAACCAAAAACTGTCTCACATAGAATATGCGAACGGTGCGTCCTTCGACTCAGCGGCCGTTGGTTCCTATTTAGTGACTATTGAACAACTGAGTGGCACTTACAAATTCTTGGGAGCCTACATTGATCTGCTGTGCGCTTTTCTTGAGGTATGTTAGCCTTTGTATGAGTTCAGTCTGTAAATAATAGAGTATCGGCCTATAAAGACGAACTACTGCTAAACAATGCCGTCATAAGAAAAAAAGACGTATCTGACTTTTTTTTTCGAAATAGAGTTATTTACAAATTCGGAATCAGCAAAAGAAGACGCATCTACCAGTGTTTTTATATTGGCGTAAACTTAACGAAAACCTAATAATTCTTACTATTAAAAGACGCATCCGCCTTTGTATCTTGTACTTTAAACAGGACAAAATATTTTTTTCTCCTTTTCAATATTTCTGTAGATACGTCCTTTTTCCTTATTGCATACATACATACATAACATCACGCCTGTAATCCCCGAATGGTTAGGCAGAGGTGTACCTATAGTAACACCGACAAATTGCTTTGGCAGGTGTTATATGAAAGTAAAACTCTGTGTAATTATGGATGAAATAAATAAATAATAAAAAACCCACATTTCGCCAGTTTTGTTTAAGTCCCATGTAACAGGGGGCGAGTCTATTGTCATCAACCGGACACTGACCCAGACTCCAGGCTGCTACTGAGAAATTCCTGCTGGAAAATCCCTATAACACTGCCCGACCTGGGGATCCAATCCAGGACAGCAGAGAGTAGAGTTTGCAACCACTAGCTAAACCAACGAAGCCACTATTATAATCGGTGATTTCGTCTAAATTACCCTTAGGGTGCGTTTCCACTGAAGCGCAGCGGAGCGGAGTGGAGCGAGGAGACGAGCACTGTGATTGGTTGGACCGCCCTGCTCGACTCCGTTCTGTTCGGCTCGGGGCCGCGTGTTCATAATATATTTTATTTGAAAGTCCGCTCCGCTCCACTTACACTGTTTCCACTGATGTGGAGTAGAGTTTTTGAGCTCTGTGATTGGTCAATTCACTGTCCGCTCCTCTCCACTCCGCTCAGCTCCGCGTCAGTGAAAATGCATCCTTAGTCTCCTAATGTAACTCTTACCAAATAAATTGTTGATCACAAAAGTAATATTAAGAAGTTAACATTAATATTTACTTTCAGCAAGCCTCAAACGACGACCGCATTACTACTGAAGTCATCCTCCCTGGCCTCATACTAATACTTCGGGAAGTTTTCCCGAACGTGTACGGCTGGCGTTACAGCAACACTCGCGAGCGTCGAGACATGATACAGCGTTGCGCACATTTCTTAACGCTGGTGTTGCAAGACGCGAAGAGTACTAAACCATGCAACTTGTTGCTGAAACAAACTTGTGTTTATAGTTTGTTGCATACTGAAAATGCGCTTGAATTATTGAAGTTTATTTCTGTTGGTACGTACCTTTTTTATGTTGCCTACATTGTCACACTGCTGAGCAAAGGCCTCCCCCAACTCCTTCCAAGCATCCTTTTCGATCCAACCCTTAGTGTACGAACCGAGTGAAAAAGCGTCCAGCGGGGCGTGCAGCGTTGCGTGAAGGTTCACCGAGCGCCGCGCGGCCGTCACTCAGGATACTCGCGAGTTTTTGCATGTGTTTAACACGAACGTCGCACGCCCCGCCCCGCCGGCCGCTCGAGTCGAGCGTGCACTCAGGCCGTACCCTAACGGTACGCGTCTAGGTCGTCTCGCTATCTCTTCCTGGGCCGGCCTCGGCGGCGCCGTCCATCCGCAGGCACCCACCGTATGGAGACTGTAGCCCAGTGGTCGCTATGCATGCGGCTGCCATGACGCGTCCAATAGCTCGGCATTTGGTATTTTCATTTTGGCAGCCTTTTTGCATTTATCCATACTAGGGATGCCCGATTTTTTGCTTTTAATCGATCTTCTGGATCGTAATGGATCGTAACCTCGTGAATCGATTCACGATCTTAATCGTATTGAATTGAATCGATCTTACTCGATTTCGGAAGATCGTATCGTAATTTTATAAAATTATAGAAAAGCACAGAATGCATGCAAAATTATTTATTTTAACTTAATCTACTTAATAGATCCATTACAAAGTGCGCCACGGACGCCGTTGTGACAGATAGCCGTAATAGGCGATCTAGTATGTCTGTCTGACCAAATTCTTATTTTTGAAATTTGATAGTATAAAACATGTTTTACTTTATAGATTCCAACTGTCTACATTTACACTTTTCAAAAATAATAATTTAGACAGCCGCACTGGATCTAGCCTAAAATGGCTATCTGTCAAAGTATTTCCAGCTAGAGAAAACAGGCGTTCTGAATGAAAGAAAACAAAATCAGTTCGTACGGTACGTTTCGGTTGACGTTTAGGTTTTAATTGACACGATTTTTTCATACCATTTTGGCGCATACGATTCAATCTGGGCGAAGATCTCATCCTGTTAAATCGATTAAAAAAATCGGTAGATCGTATAGCCATGAATTGACCTTCTGGAAGATCGATTCAGATCCGTTATCCCTAATCCATACTAATATTATAAATGCGACAGTAACTTTGTTACCTTTTTACGCCTTTTACGGCTGAACGGATTTGGAAAAAAAATGGCACACAGAGACACCTTGATCTGGGTTAGGTGGTGGGTTTGGTTGGGTTACATAATTATGATACTTTTTATTCCGGTAGTAAGTATGTTTCCATGGGATAATTTGCGACCTCCACGGGCAAAAGCTAGTCACACAATATTTTTTTTATTTAGCTGAAATTGCCAAAAATTTAAGAGTAGGTAACATTATTTACAAGCTTTTATTTAGTTTTACCTGTCCTGGTGTCTGTCTGTCTATAATCTAATTTTGCAAGTTTTTGACGCACTTTCTGGTTTACGATTGAGATGAAATTTTACATGGATATGAAATCTGATAACAATGCAATATTATTATTATGACATGCAGCTGATCTGTTGATAAAGCCGGAAGTTGGCCATAGGAACTCAGTAATAAAACGATGCAAGCCTATCGAGTTTGGGCTCGTTTGATTCGTCTTGACAAGGACTTTGCTCCTAGATGATATCCAGACTAATAAAAGCTTGTTTTGGATACATTTTTTTTTTTAAATTATACATTTGTTTTGTCTTTAGGGAATGACCAACTAGAAAGCGTTATAAGAAACGAAACAAACTGGGTATCGGGCACCGGTTCTCAATACATATCAACGATACAGCGCTGTGTAGCGATCGTCATTTTCGCTTTACGCCTAAAGCCGATGGTCACGGAAGCCAGCGAAGTGACGCCGCTGGAACATCTGATCTTCGCGCAGAATAAACAGAAAGACTCCTTGAAGGTCGTGCCACGAGTGACTAGTTATATCAATCATGCGTTCAATAAGAGCTTGCCGGTGTTATGCTGTCGACTGCTCAAGAAATTTGCTGAAGTAAGTTGTAAAAATTATTCGAGATCAGAAATAATTATTAAAAAAAAAATCTTCATTGAAGTTCTCTTTTTTAAAACTCGTTTTACACGAAGGTTCTTGACAACAAGATAATAAGTTTAAAAAAAACTGATTAAAGCTGTGTTCGTAACATGTAGACATGTCTCTAACAAGACTATCCTATGTCTTCAAGATGTAATATTGTGTTTCAGCGCTTCCAAATGTCTCTATTCGCATCTTTAGACATGACCGCCTACCAAGTTCGAGTGATGTTCCTAGACCGCTTACGAGACGAGTACGAAACAACAGAACTAAAAGTAGCCATTTTGGAATTCGTGGCTACTTGTGTAGGCACCCAGCCAGGGCTTACTGAAGCCTTCTTTATGATGAACCAAGATCATAAAATGGATACAGAGGAGGACGGCAAAGATAAGAAAACTAAGACGGAAAAGAAACCAGAGACAGATGAAAGTTTTGAAGGCATTTTGGGTTATATGGCTGACTATCTTGGGACCGTGAAGAGTGTTAGTATAATAATTATAATATATCCTGAGACATTTTTCACACACGGTCATCGGATCCCAAACTAAGCAGAGCTTGTTTGGGATAGATATAGTATAAGCATAATTCTTCCCTACCTTTATTTATTTTATTTGGCAATGATTTTTATAAATTGTGCTTGTTTTTTCAGGACCCCAAACTACTTCATAGCCCCTTGCTGTCATGCATCATGGCTCTGTTCCATGCGTTATGGAAGAATAACATGCAAATACTCGTCAAGAAATTACGTGAGAACCCCAAATTTTGGGAACACCTGACCAGTCCACTGTTCAGTGAAATACAACCAGGGCTCAGAACATACTCGCAAATATTTAACGTTATTGGAATAGAGCTTTTCGTCTCAAGGGGCAAACTTGAGCCTAACCTGAAAGAAATGTTAGAACAGTTTTTTGATACGAACAAAAAGCATTTAGATCGATGGATTGATCACATATTTTCCTTCAACTGTAGATGTGAGAGTGACGATGTGGTCGACAAAGTGCCGGTCTGGCTTGGTCTGTTGACTTCGTGGAAAGATTTCATCACAATATTCTGCAAGTGCCTACCTATTACTTTGAATATAGCACACAAGGCTAAAATGGTCGCGCCTTGCATGAGCGCGCTGCTAAACGAACTCGACGACTTAAAAGATGGCCGACTAGTCGTTATATTAGCCGAGCTGTATGTCATAATGCTAGCAAATTGGAAAGATGATTGTTTCGATAACAGAAAGTCAAGTGCAAAGCAAGTAGACAATCTGTTGACCAACACAGCTATTGTTTACGAATGTCTGCACCCGAGAGCGATACGTGCGATCCTCTCAATTTGCACAGTCGCTATAAGCAGCTTGGACTATGAAATAAAGGCTAACAGTGTGACTGCACAGAGTATTATAAGATCTGTCACGAATATCAACAGTTTGGAGCTTGACAAACTGCTAGACGATATCAAAGACGAGCCGAAACCTCCCGAGCCGAAAGTGAATGGCCACCCAGTGAACGAAAACATTCCGCCCGTGGTACTATCCCTGGCGATGTTAGAACAGTGTTTGGATTTATACGACGACATGTTCTCAGGATTGTCACAGTGGTTCCAATCCAGAAGATTCATCAACAAGATTCTGTGTTGCCTACAAACATGTTTGCAGAACAGGCGTCACTATCACACGTCTTTAGCTGCTTTACGATGTTTGACGGCCTACTCTAGAGGGCCGTTTAATAAAGACTTGTTAATGAGTGATGTAGATCAGTTTCTTTGGCTACAATTGTTGCCTCCAAAACTTGATGGAGGATCAACCTGGAAGCCGCAGGAATGGTGGCGAGTTTATGCTTATAGTTTAGACTTTATTTCTATGATGGTGATGAAGCATGGGCAGTTCTTCGCCAGTGATGCCATTACATTTGTTGGAGTGCATTTAGAGCATTTGATCGAAGCAGTGCTGTTGCCAAGACAGGTGTGCAACATCGATGCACTTAACTTGTGCGCGTCTACGCTCAATCTGGTTGTGCAGTTGGTTAAATTTGAGGCGAGGTGGCGTATCCAGAATATTACTTCTTTGACCGGTATTATGGTAAGTTTAACTGCAGTACTAAACATGCGCTATAACATGAGAAAGCAACTTTTCGTCCTTACCCTTCGCTCTTGTACTCAACATCTACCCAGCCTTTTCCCAACTATGGTTGGGTCGGTGTCGTCTAACCGGATGCAGCTGAATACCAGTATTGCATACCATTATTACGTGGAGCGACTGCCTATTTGACCTCCACAACCCAGTTACTGCGTATTATGATACCCCTTGGTGAGAGTTGTTGTCAGACTTTCGGGCTTCTGACTACCCGTAACAACTGTCAATGATTCACAAATGGCGTCGTCTACATGATCGTTCTTTCTTTCTATGTAATGGATTGCCACCCATCCACGAACCGACTTCGGCAAGCGTAACCTTCGATCGACTCGTGCGGCTGTTATTATTTAGCCACAAGCACCTCACTCTTGTACAGACGCCAGCACATCAAGCTATTACAATCTGTCAAATTTCTTTAATAGATTTTCAACTTTATTGCTAAAGCATTAGGTTGAAGATTGATTGGGAAAATTTGACAGTTTCGGTTAGATTGATGTGCTGGAGTCTGTACTACAAATATTATAAATTAAAGTAGGTTTTCGTGTCTGTTTGTGTGACCGCTTTGTTTTTCTAAACTACGCAACGGATTTTGATGTGGTTTTCACTATCATTTTGAGTATTTATTGCAGGAATTTTATGTGTATAATACATTCATAATTATTAAATTTACATATTATGACTGGCCTGTTGGTCTAGTGGTTAGTGGCCCTGACTGCTATGCCGGAGGTCGTGGGTTCGATTCCCACCCAGGACAAATGTTTGTGTGATGAGCATGATCATTTGTTCTGTGTCTGGGTGTAATTTATCTATATATGTATGTATTTAGAAATATATAAGTATGTTTATCAGTTGTCTAGTACTCATAACACAAGCTCTGCTTAGCTTGAGGCTAGACGGCGTTGTGTGATAGTTGTGGAATATTATTATTATTATTATCTCCTTTATTCATTTTTTTTACATATAAATTATATTTTTAAATATTAGAATTAAAAAAAAAAAACATTTAAAAATATAAAAAATAGAAATCCACCGGCATGGGGAACAGGGTCCAAGCTACCGGTGGTTAGGGTCCCAGAGACAGGAACCTCCTCACAATACGCGCCGTATCAAGGAGTACTGCCTTCTGAATCAGGCCCTTCACCCAGCCACCCAACGAGAGCCTCTTGAGATGTTGGTCGAGGCTCTTAGCGATAAGGCCATTGACCGTAACGACTATCGGCACAATGATTGCCGAGTCCACATCCCACATAGCGACAACCTCGTGGGCTAAGTCGAGATACTTCAATTGTTTCTCCTTCTCAGCCTTCACGAGGTTCTCGTCATGCGGGATAGTGACATCGATTATCATTGTGCGGCGCACTGATCGATCTATTACCACTATATCAGGCTTATTGGCTACAATAGTCCTGTCAGTGATAATAGATCGATCCCAGTATAACGTGACATGGTCATTCTCGAGAACTGGGTCGGGCACATACCTGTAAAACGGTACTTCAGAGTCCACAAGGCCGTATTTCAGAGCAAGTTGCTGATGGATAATCCTGGCTACTTGATTATGCCTGTGCAAATACTCGCCGTTAGCTAAACGAGAACATCCAGAAGTAATATGTCTGATAGACTCACCGAGACAATGGCATGCCCGACATATGTCGATCGTCCCGTCTTTCATTATATACTTCCGGTAGTTATTTGTTAGCATAACTTCATCCATAATCGCACAGACTGAACCTTCGGTTTCCCCAAAGAGGTCACCGAAGCGTAGCCAGGCCACGGACGCTAAGAAATCTACGTCGGGCCCATGAAGGGCCCGGAAAAAGCGTCCGTGAAGCTCCTTGCTTTGCCATACTTCCTTGCGGTCGTTGGTACTAAGCACCACAGGTTTGCGCCAGTTCTCTTTAGCCAAGGACAACGGGGTGAGTCCCTTGTCCACTGCAACCACATCTCGGTGCATACCCACGTCAGCCTTGAGAAAATATTCTCTGAGACTGCACACCTCGCGGTTGTGGAGGGTCTTAGCATTTAAAAAACCTCGACCCCCGCACTTCCGCGGAATGTACAGCCTCATGACAGACGAACGTGGGTGATGCATCCGGTTTGCAGTCAGCAGTGACCGGACTCTCCTATCCAGGGCGTCTAGTTCCGTCTGGGTCCACTTTAGTATGCCAAAGGAGTACATCAGGACCGGCATGACCCAACCGTTAAAGGCGCGCACCTTGTTGCCGCCTGACAAAGAACTATTAAGTACCTTTTTCAGGCGACCGAAGAAGCGCTCCTGCAACGATTGTTTCATGTCAGGTCCGTTAATGCCTAACCCCTCTGACATACCCAGGTATTTGTAGGTATCAGTTGCGGAGAGTGATCTCAGGTTTATAGAATCTGAGAGTTGTAGTCCCTCAGATTCCACAATCCCGCCCCGCTTTACATGCATGACTGCACATTTACCTACACCAAATTCCATCCTGATGGAATCACTAAAAGTTTTAGTTACTTTTAGTGACTCCAGCAGTTGCAATTTGTTGGTGGCAAACAGTTTCAAATCATCCATATAAAGCAGGTGGGATATTACCTGACCCCCTCTCCGCAAAGGACAGCCCAGCCCTGTACCCTCCAGCAGAGTGCTAAGAGGGTTCAAGGCTAAACAAAACCACAGTGGACTCAGACTGTCGCCCTGGAATATTCCCCGCTTAATCCTAATAGGTTCGTTGCTCCCCTGAATTTGTCGGCATCCTGGATAGCGAAGAACCGTCCTCCACTGCCCCATACACGTCGTTAGGAAGGTGCTCAGAGTTGTATCAATTTTGTACAACTCTAACACCCTCAAGAGCCATGTATGCGGCACCGAATCAAAGGCCTTCTTATAGTCTATCCAACATGTCGACAAATCCTTTCGGGATCGACGGACCTGTTGGCTTATGGCCATGTCAATGAGGAGTAGCTCCTTGGTGCCGCGGGACCCATTCCTACATCCATTTTGAGAGACAGACATAATAGAATTCTTTTCTAAATGAGAATTAATTTTCTCTCTCAAAATGGATGTAAGGAGTTTATAGACCGTCGGCAAACAAGTGATCGGCCTATAATTTTTGGGTTCCGTGGCATCACCTGACTTATGGAGCAGGTGAGTAACTCCTGTTGTAAAGAGCTGTGGCAGTGACCCAGACTCTAAGGCCGACTGGAATTGCGATGCTAAGCACGCATGTGAACTTTGCAGCCATTTAAGCCAAAAATTGTGCAGTCCGTCCGGTCCTGGAGATTTCCAGTTCGGTATCGGACGGGCTGCACTGGCTACATCGGAGGAAGTAATTATTACTTCTTCCATCTCCGGTATGGCGTCACACACGCGCTCAACATCCCGCATCCATTCAGCCTCAGTATGGCAAACGGGCACCGACCAGATGTTACGCCAGAATATGCTAGTGGCATCATCATCCGGGCGGCATACGTCTGCCATATTTTGCTCAGGTCGCTCCCATGCTCTATACACCCACCTTTGATCACGCTGGAATATGCGATTCTGGGTATACCGCTCAACCCGTCGCTTATACCTACGGATACGGCTTGCCCATGCACAGACCTTCTGCTTCAGGAAGTCAATACGCTCTGTGACACGGGACATATATTCTTGAGGGCTGATTCCAGTCCCCGAGAACGCCCGCCTCACAAAGCGCATCACTCTAGGGCGAGTATTGCCCTCCCTGAAGCAGTATAGTTTTCCGATGAGCACCCTGGTCCCCTCGATACGCCGCTCGATCCTGCACTGCCAGGCTGGAACAGCGGGTTTTGGTCGTGTAGCTATGTCACAATTTGGAAATTTGACATTGGCTACACGACACGCCGCAATAGCCGCGCAATACAAGATCGAGTGCGTATCTACGAGATCTTCGCTGCTTTCAAAATAAAAACCAAGCAGCGAATCCAAGGCACACACCATCGCCCTATTCGTTCTGTGCATAGGCAAGCGAGGTAAATGTGGTCTAAGTTGGACGGGGGCAGTTCTAAACTCTCGAATCGCATCCTCCAGCGCGCTCCTCAATCGTTCCTTACACTGGCTACTTACCGTAACAATCTCATCGCCCCCCTCCTCATCATTAACATAAGACCGCGGTTGGGTTATGTCACTGACTAGAGGTTGTACCGCGGTCTGTGACGGGACAGGGACGATACGATTGCTCAGTACCTCTGAGCGCAGCCTATCAAGCGCGGCGTCGTCCAATCTGTGATTCCGTTGGATAACCCGCACCTGATCCGAAAGTCGTTGGGCCGAGACGTTGATGGCTGGTTGAAGCGCCTGGAACAGAGACAGCATCCTATCGCGGTACGCAGTGAGGTTAGTTCCCCCCTCTGTAGCCCCGTAATATGCGCGCATGACGTTCTCATTCATTTGTTGAGTCCATTTCATGCGCTGCACACAACCACCGGCAGCGGGGACCCGGCTCGGGGCCTGTTGGCCCCTAGATCCCATGCCGTTCGGTGGCCGGCCTCTTCTCGGCCGACGAATTGGTGGTGGTGTTGTCGGCGGCGAGAAGTATTCGTCGCTCGAGCTCGACGCAACTGCAGCGGCCGGTATCACAGGACTCACGTCTGGATCTGGTTCCGGTAAGTCTGGAGCAGGTTCCGGCAACTGCGAGGCGGAGCTGAGCGACGAACCCGAAGATGTTGGGCGTGTGTTTCGTCGTGCCCGACTTCTCGTCAGCATTGTGCTTGGTCTTCTATTCTCCGTGTCATAGTTCAGTAGTGTAGTAGTAGGTGGTAGTTTTATTCTTGCATCCTGGTTTGGTTTTTATGCCAATTTTGGGTTGGGTGAATTGGTGTAGGAACGCAAAACACCACATTATTGCATTAATGTTTAAAAATCCAGTAGAAATTACACGGAGAAAAAATTTTATTATTATTATTATTATAATAAGAAATCTTTATGTTTTGTCAAGTTGTAAAAACCGCACGAAGCAGGGGCGGGTCGCTAGCTAGTCTTCTATGAATAGTATAAAACGAAGTGGCATCTTCGTGCCTATCTGTGTGACAGCTTAGTTCTTCTAACCTACACATTGGAAATTAACTCGGTTTTCACTATCATTTAGAGAAATTATTCCGTAAGGTTTTTGTGTATTATATTTAAATTAGATATAGCACTGAAAATCTCGATGTTTTGTCATGTCGTAAAAACCATGTGAAGCAGGGGCGGGTCGCGAGTTGTGTATATTTTGTTATATAAATGTTGTCTCATGTAATCGCTCACGGGAAGCAGAGCACTTTCATACAAAACGGACGTTAAAAAAAACCGGTCAAGAGCTTGTCGGACCACGCACAATGAAAGGTTCCGTAGTTGGGATGAATTTATCCCAAGAGCAAACTTAACATTGTTGTTGAAAAATATGTTCTCCCATACATTCCAACTACAAATGTACCAACCCACATTAGGTGTAATATGGGTTGGATCCTTTTTGTTTAACTGTGGACAAACGTAAGTTTATACGCACAATATTGAGAGATTTATTATGTTGTTTTAAGACCATCGACTTCTTATAGGTTTTCCTGTAATCTATAGGTATTGAACTATTTTCTATTTTTTTTTTCAAAATTTTAGGCTCGGTACTTTCGGAGATAAGGGCCCCCTCTTATCTCCGAAAGTACTGAGCCTAAAATTTAAATTGTCTATTTTCTTAAATAACTTTAAAATGGTTTACTTTAAAATTATAAAAAAATAGAGACTCTCACAGTAAGCCCTTTCATTTGATATGTCACACGGTACAGTTTGCAAAAGTTTTTTTTTGTAATTTTCTTATTTGCCTCCCAAAGTTGACCCCCATATTCAAAATTTATTTATTTACGTTACACGTCCGTGTTTGGGTCACAGAAATACATATGTGTACCAAATTTCAACTTAATCGGTCCATTAGATTCGGAGCAAATTGGCTGTGACAGACGGACAGACAGACACACGAGTTGTCCTATAAGAGTTTCGTTTTTTCCTTTTGAGGTACGGAACCCTAAAAATTGGTGTTATTTCTACAGCGCAGCATAAGCGCGTGTCTGTATCAATGCGTGACACTGATGATGCGCTCGCGTCGCTCCGCCGACCCCGCGCTGCAGCCGCCTGATGACGCGAACAATCAGGCTCCTAATGTGCTACACAGGTGAGAGCGAAAACCTTTTTGCACATTTGATATGTATCAAATTAAACGTTCACTGACTAAACTATGGACCTACACGTAAATCAGTAAAAGCATTATTAATCATTTCAACTATACCTAATCGTAATAACGATTCACTTCTATTATGTTTTGGCAATTCAAATATAACTTAATTAATTATCATGATGTCATACAATCAATCTGCCTAGCCTTTTCCCAACTATGTTGGGGTCGGCTTCCAGTTTAATCGGATGCAGCTGAATACCAGTATTTTACATGGAGCGACTGCCTATCTGACCTCCACATCCCAGTAAGTGGGTAATACGATACCCCTTGGTAAGACTGGTTGTCAACTTTCGGGCTTCTGACGACCCGTAACGACTGTCAAACATCCATGATTGACAGCCGGGACCAACGGCTTAACATGCTTTCCGAGGCACGGAGGAGTCTCGGTACGTAAAGATGGTCATCCATCCATGGACCAACCACGGCAAGCATAGCTTAACCTGATGGATCGACCCGTGCGGCTGTTATTACTTAGCCACGATCTCCTAGATGTCATACGCAATACCATAATAAAATAGCCATACCAAGAGATGTAACCCAAAAACACCTAACGGTCGAACCCAATTACCTATTTTCAGTAAAAGACAGATTGCTATTGATGATAGACAATATAATTCTATCTGGCCTTACGTCCATTTCACCGTTCGTTCGTTTTATCTATCTTAGATTGGACGTTAAAACAATATCTCCAGTATGCCAAAACTGGTAATAGATAGGTTATTGGGTTCGGCCGTAATTCTTTATATTCATTACTCAAATTATTAACACTAAATTCCCATGGAGCCCTTTGAATTGAACAGCCACCACACCAATACGATATAATTCTACCAAGAATACACTTTTAACAAAAAGTCTCTAAAATATATTTTTGGTCAGCTCTTTAATTTTAAAGATTTTTAACTGTAGATTAAACGAGCCGTCATCGCAAAAAATATCCAACTTTAACTTTTTAATACACGCTTAATTATTCTGCTTCCAGATCTCTAGAGATCCTGCACATGGCGACACTCTGCCTGCTATCCTTCAGCCCGGAACTGCTATCTCTCTTGGCTGACCCTGGACTAGACCTGGAGCGCTGGCAACCTCTCGTCGAGTTACACTTCGGAGCACCCAAGATATCCTACGAGCCCTTCCCACAACTTACCTTCGGGACTTTGGTTTCGGCCATCTGTTTGTTGACTAGATCTCTTAATCATGTGAGTAGCCATTGTTCTAGCACTTTTTGTTCGGTAGAAGTTAAGGTTGAATAGCGGAATCATTTATATTTGTACTTTGAGTTAATTCACCAATGTAAATATGTGTCCTTAAAACTCAATATAACTACTAACAGTCGTCCATCGCCCGTTCTTTAAACAGGACAAAAGTAATGTTATGTCAGAATTTTATGAAATACCTAATCGTAGCAGGTGGCGTTCTGTATGTATTTGTATCTAAACTCTTTTTATTGGCGGCATAACGGATTTGAAAATGAACTACATTTTTGGTATTTATAATAATAAAATTTATTTAATTAGACTACAATGAGGTGCACAGTGTTAGTAACCTATGTTTAAGGTTACTATGTACGTACTTAATAACTAAATCAGATTGGGTCCGACTTATTAGCGCCCACACCAGCGGGCACCCCCAAGAGTGGTACTTGAGGGTGCCTGTTGGTGTAGGCGCTAATTAAAAAAGGAAACGACATGACGAAAAAGTTTTTTTATCGTATGTCAGGCATATCATACCGAAGAAGGCAGTGGCTCCCGCTCCCCTCGCGCGCGTCGACGCGCATGCTCGTGCGGCAGCCCGGCGGGCGAGCGACGCGTCAACCGCAGCGAGTCGCTCAACAGCATCTCATCCGCCGCCTCGCTGCCCGCGCTCGACGAGCGGCTCGTCGCCGGAGCACTAGATGCCAGCGCCACGCTTCTCGCCTCGCAGGTAGCATTCAACACATGATTGATGTCACTCATTCGAACATAGTTCGAAAGCTCAAACAATAATTCCAATAGATTTGCTGAGATTCATTTGTTTTTTTTTTTTTGCTTCTTAGGCCCTACTCGCAGTGCGCGACCCCAGCGTGCCAGCCCGACACAAACAACTCATCCGTCGCGAGCTGAGCTCCGAACTGACCATGTTCCACGACTTCGTGCGCAAACGCATCCTGTGCGCTGCACACGCGCGCCCTCACCTCGTGCGGAACAAACTCGGCACCTGGCCACTCCCCGCCAACGAAGAAGAAACCAAACGCTTAGAAGAAGCCAGGAAAGAGGGAACCGCCTGCATTTGTGATACTGACGTGGACAGGTCGCTGCCCCCGCCCCCGCCTCCTAAACGTGCGGCCCACGACTCGATGCGCGAGTACATACTTCGAAAACATTACCTTGTCAAATGCGCTCAAACGCCAACTAAAGGCCCACCATCGCCTGTTTCCCATTCGACTCCAACTTCCGATAAGAAAAAGGAAACTACTCGAAGTTCGAAGCGTGTGTCCTGGGCAGAAACCACCAGAGACAGTGATGAAATTCTAGATAGTTCGTTGCAGGAAATCGAAGAGCCTGCCTACTCTAATTTAACTGATGTACAAATTAACAATGACGAAGATTACTTTCACTTTATGTCAGTAGTTTTTCTTTACATTTGTCAAACGGAGTTATAATTTTCATGATTTATGTTAAGTGAATGAAATAAATAAGTTTTCCTTTTCTCTGCTAAACTGTCTATTATTAAAATTTAACTAACAGTTATTATTATCAATGGTAATCATCGTCTGATCGTCATCCATGGCCTCCGCCAAGAGGACCTGGCAATTTGTGGGCTAACCATTCCTTGGGAGTAGCTTAGATCATCTTACAAGCGCTAGTGCCTGGCAGTAGCGTCATCGATGTGAGTGAGAGAGTTAGCCACGGACAATGATTAAACAGTCTTAATTTATGGCGGTAATATAAGATTCGAGTGAGTGGTGAACACTGGGAGTCAATTTATACGGTGACATGATTTATTTAGCTTCAACTTGCAGTGGATGACTAACGCTACGGTTCCTTATAAATAAATAAACTTTATTTCAGACTAAAGTCCATAGTTGCGTTTGTCACCGGTCACCGCATAGATTAACTATACGCTATGGTCACCGCACCCGTAGACAGAGAAACTACCGCACCTAATGGCCGCAGTGACGGTTGTCATACTTGTCATGAAATCTTTTTACAAAAAAAGACTAAAAAAGAAACACTACAAAGTGAAAAATAACTAATTTCGGAAGTCGGTGTCTTTCGATCTACATTTTAGTTTTTTGCCACCGACTTCGAGTGTCGTTGCAATAGCCAACTGATCATCACCTTTTACTAAATAGGTACCTATTGCTTTTCCCGATGCAGGGACGTTAATATTTGAGGAGTTCTCCTGGTACTCCTGGTACTTCACCATATGCATTGTGACGAGCATATTGCTTAGTAACCATTTTAAATCGAATCGCAACCCGTGAAATACTTATAAAGTCCGCTTTTCACTATGGGTTATATTATATCCTGCCATTGGCCTTCACACTGTGAGATATATATATTTCTCCAGTTTGCGTTCGTCATTGGATTACGCCGCCGCACACGTCGTTCACAAACAAAATCGATCTTCAAAGAAAATGGGTATTGTTTTGCTAGATAGCCTCGACACTACAAACAAATACAATAGGTTTGCGACTGAGCATACGGACAAGATCACTCAATGATAGACACATCGATCACTAAGAAACAACTAGAAACACAATGCCATACAAAAATTCTCTTAAAACGGTCCTACTTCTAGTTGAAATAAATATACGTTAATGTAAATTCAACCATAAGAGCAATGTTTAAAGTTGTATTCACAAAGCCGTTACAACCGGTGCTCGCTAGTCAACATACATCAAAACAAATTCAACCTTACTCACAATGTTTTAAAATCAAAATTACAGTGCGAAAAAAAAAACAATAATTTTACGACCGAGGCTCACCGCTAGGACAAAGGAATGGGTGGAGTCGAACTGTCCAATATTTTTTTGTTTATATATTATTATAAAGGTATTTTTTTGAAGCTTGTTAAGCATAATGTATTAAAAAAAGTGTACGTAATAAAACACATTTTATTCTCTTCTTTGGTGTATATTTGTGTAATCATTATATTATAATTTACCTGAATGGATCGATCACTAATAAAGAACTAGATACACAATCAGCGCAAAAAAGGTCCTTACCGAATGAATGCCCACTTGGACGGGTACGTTTGAATTACATTAACGTATATACAGGGTCAACTTTTTCAAACACAAAAATTTAAACAGAATGTCTATCTATACGATAGAAATACGGTCCTAGCATTTTTTTTTTTTTTTTCAAATAATCAGACTAGTTTTTTTTTTCAGTTTTTCTAACACAAAAATTACAATATTTTTAAAAGCATACTGTATACCGGCTCAATTGTTCTGGTTCTGCACCCCCAAAAAACCCAGGGTCATTAAACCCGGTATTAAGTCATCGCTCGGACTGCACTGACTTGTGATCGAATCTCCATCCCAAGCTATGCTACTCGAAGCTATGTGCTACGAAGAAACGATGTTAACCTTTGCGCTAATCTATCGTATTTTAATTTTCCATCACACTTTTTCAGGCTTTGGACTGACAAGTTAATACAATTCGTTATTTTTTTTAGTATTGAATGAATGTAAAAATGTTAACAACTTACCTAACGTTTTGCATTAACTTGGCGTGTTAAAAATAGTCAAAATTCATTAACAGATTTACACTTATTTACACAATTTAGTAGTTATTTACACATATCACATCAATTGATGGACGTGACGCCCTTGTTGTCGGCGTCGCACACACTGTCTAGCGCGATCGAGACAATGCCTCCGCACTTCAGTAAGCACTTGATGTTCACTGGACATCATGTCAATTAATGCACTCACAATTTGCGCACGTAAAGAATTACGTGCGCAAATTGTCCATTGTTGGAAGAATCCACTGTACGGATTGTATGACCGTCGTTCCCATACACTAGGTCTTTGGCATTATTTCACATTATTTCACCAGCGTCGTGATAGCACATAGCCATATTAATGTATTCTTGGGATGAATACCGATACGGCATTTCGAAAATTTTCGCACAGACAACAGGCACAATTCAGTACCTAACTTGATTTTGGCGAACTGAATCTCCCGCGCTCAATGCCGGCCGCGCAAGGCGGGGGCAGCGGGGCGGGGGGGTGACATGCCGCCGCCGCACTTGTGCTGGCAAGCAACCATTGTTAGCTGCTTAGAGTACGTTAGCCATTAATACACAGGATGTTGAATTTGACTTTTTAAACAAAATGGTTTTTGGTGTTTTTCTTGGAAACTAGCGTATAGAAATGTATTATTTTTTTCAAGAAATGTCTATCTTAAGTTAATGAATCTATCCTTAAAATTTTTGTACTTAATATAAGTTGACCTTATATATTTCAACTACAATTACGTAAACACAATTGGCGACGAGAACTTTTGCATGGGATTGTGTTACTATAATATTTGTAGAAACAGTAAAAAAGTCTCATTAAACAAAAACAAAAAAAAATCATAAGTAGTACTTTAATAACAATTAAAAAAGAAACAATAGCGTCTCCACTAATGGAACAGAACCCAATAACCTATTTTCGGCTATTGATGATTGACAATGGCGCCGATTCCCTTGTTCACAAACTAAACTTTTAGTTTAGTTTGTCCACAAACTACAATTATTATAATCATTACAACCAGTAGGTTGTAGTGATTATAATTCTGTAAATACGTATTTGGTACGGTCGCGAATCATACTTTATTCAACATACATTATAACATACTGACTTGCAATTATTGCAAATTCCAAAAGTCGTAAGAAAATTTGAATTTTGTAGCCCGCGAAATTCAAATTTTCTTACGTTTCTTTTTTCAATTTACAAGTCAGTATTAGGTTGTACGTCGATCAAAATGTAATTCGCGGTCGTAACAAGTATGTATTTACATAATTATAATCATTAAAGTGATCAATACAACTCTTTAAGACCGGGTAATCCTAATTTATAACTATTTAATGAAATCTTGACATTTGAGGATTATACTTCCTTAAGATAAGATAAGATAAGATTTATTTATTTGTTTAAACATGGTATACATACAAGAGCATGCAAGATATTATATCGTTTGAAACCAATCATGTTTAGCCGATATTTAATCGGCGTACAAATATTTCCATAACATTGAAAAAAATTAACAATAAGAAAATCGAAAAATTACCAAGACTACGCATTTAATTATTTTTTTTTATAATTTAGAAATATTATATATTAGAGATTATTATTGTTATAGTGTCAAAAAATCAAAATAAGTCAAAAACTATAATGTCAATCAAATACTAGAAAAGTGTCAAAGTTACTACATGTTGTCAAAATTTAATTATTTAGATTAAATTTACAAAATTGATGTCAAAATTACAAGATTAATGTCAAAATTTACACCATTTATGTCAAAAATTACATATAACTTAATTATTAGTGTCAGGAAAAAGATAAAATTATTTAATCAAAAACTTTTTCGGCTAGAAATTCGGAGACACTATAATATGCTTTTTGAGAAAGGAACATTTTTAATTGACGCTTGAATGCACTACTATTTAGCTCCTTCCAACGTTTAGGCAATATGTTAAATATAGTAGGCGCCATGCAGACAATACTTTTGCGCATGAGTGCTGTTTTTGCTGGATAGACACGAAGAATGGTCATATCCCGTCTGTTCCGCTGTACAACGTCCTGTAGACGTGGAAACAGATTGGGGTTTGTTTTAACAAACATTGCGGTTTCGAGGATGTACAGACAGGGAACAGTTAATGTCTTGTACCTTTTAAAATATGGTTTACATGTATCAACCGTTTTTAGCCCAAACATAGATCTAATGCATCTCTTTTGTGCCTTGAATACTGTGTTAGCGTCGGTAGAATTTCCCCAAAATATGATACCGTATCTTAGGTGAGACGCAGCTAAGCCATGGTAGGCCGTGATCAAGGTTTCTACATTCACCACTGCAGCTAGAGAGTGCAATGCAAATGCAGAACTACAAATTTTTTTGCAAAGGTTTTCGATTTGTGATTTCCAGTCAAGTCTTTTATCAATTATTAGTCCAAGGAATTTAGTCGTATTTACGCGTTCAACATTTTTATTATCTATATTTAGATCCATATTTTCTATAGCCAGTCGTTGGCTAAAATGTATGATTTTAGTTTTATCTAAATTAATCTTTAAATTATTATTATTTAACCAATTTATTATAGATGTCAAGGTATTGTGAATGTCAAGTTTATATTGGATCATGTCATTGTTTTTACTAGAAATTGTCACCGTGCTATCATCTGCAAATAAAGTCATAGGGTGTGAAATTGATTTTGGCAAGTCACTAATGTATAGTGTAAAGAGTGGAGGTCCTAATACATTACCTTGAGGAACACCAAAAGTAGTTTGACGTTCATCTGATAAGTATATCTCTTCCTTTTTTGTGATTACATTAATTCTAGTGATTTCTGTCTTTTGCTTTCTATTGTCTAAATAAGATTTAATTAAATTAAGAACATTACCTCTTTATACCATATGCGTCAAGTATTTTTATCAAAATGTCATGATTTACGTAGTCAAATGCTTGAGTCATATCGCAGAAGATAGCACATACAGGTGTTTTTTTGTCCACTTTTGTCAATACGGTGTATAAGAAATCATAGATCGCCATATTTATAGTTTTATTTTCGCGAAATCCTTTTTGCTCATTACATAATATGTTGTTTTTTTCTATATAACTGTTTAACTCCTTTTGAATGAATTTCTCAAATATTTTCGAAAAGATAGGGATCAGAGAAATAGGCCTGTAGAATTCCATGAGCTCTCTATCTTATTTCTTAAATAATGGCTTAACGATCGCTAACTTTAGTGCGTCAGGAAACGCGCCAGCTACAATACATAAGTTTATAATATGAGACAAATGGTCGCATATTTCCGATGCTACAGCTTTTATTACTTTGGTTGATATGCCATCGTACCCCACACTATTTGTGTTTTTTAAAGCCATAATAATTTTCTGTGCCTGTTGTGGTGTACAGGGTGCCATAAACATCGAGTTTTTGTTGTTAACGATGGACCGTGTAGTTTTATCACTAGACTGGATGGGTTGAATTTTATTAATAAAATAGTCATTGAATTGATTAGCAATTCGTTTCGCATCTGTAATTTTGTCATTAGATATGATATTATCAAGATATAATTTTTAGGTACATTAAATTTACCTTGATTTATTATTTGCCATGCGGTTTTACATTTATTGTGTGCTGTTTTGATTTTATAGTTATTTTGTGAACGCTGTGTTAGAGAGTTAAGAGCTGTGTTAAGGAGTTGTATTACTGATTCTAATGATTATAATTCTATAAATACATATTTGTTATAGCCACGAATGTTACTTTATTTAACATAGAACTTAATACTGACTTGAAAATTGCAAAAAACGTAAGAAAATTTGAATTTCGCGAGCTACCCTGACGCTTCCCCCTTAAGTGGATATATTTCGATGATTAAATTACTAAGGTAGCGTTCGGATTCTAGCGGTCGCTGCCCGGCAGACGCGACCAACTGCTGTGACCAACTGCCACGCGCGACAAGGAGCATTCGGATAGCAGTCAATAGCAGTGGCCGCGACGAGAGTCGCAAGCAGTAGGTTGGCAGGAGCCGAAACCCCGCCTGCATCGGGAATTTGAGGTCACGGGCGCTCAGAGTGGGGTCTCTGTCCGCCCACTGAGTCAGGGAAGATGGCGATGGATGGAATTTTATTTGTCATCTTTAGTAATTGTCCTGTCAAACAAATAGCTGTCAACACGTTATTGGGAGTATTGGGACGCATACTTTGGCTTTTTCATACAAATACTAAATAGCTATCCGTAGTAGTAATAGGCGATTGACCCTCCCATGAAGAGATGGCGTGGGCCGATAAGATTCCGTATTCTCTCTCTGATAGATTATTGGGACGTTAAAACCATACATAGATAGGTTTTTCTACCTCCGGTATGCCAAAATGGTTATTGGGTTCGGCCGTAAGTCTAGAGATTTAAATCTTTGGGGGGCGGGGTTTGAAAATGACAGATTTTCATGATGGTCGTTGCGGCCGCTTATCTATACTAATATTATAAAGATGATTTGATTGTTTGTTTGCATTGAATTGGCTCCGAAACTACAAAACCGATTTGAAAAATTCTTTCACTGTTGGGAAGCTACATTATCCCCGGGTGACATAGGCTATACTTATTATATTTTCAAAAAAATTAGGGATCCTTACTAAAACTTCAATAATGTAACCCAAGGTGTAAAACAATTACCTAAAATATTCTTCACATCGCGTGCGCTGCGAAAACTATTGATGATAGAATAAAATAATGTACTACGACTTTGCAGAACACATAATTATTTACAAAAAGTGTCGCGATAGTATATGTCTACCTATTATAGTTATGTCACTATAAGTGTTCTTTTATTTTAAACATTTAATTGAAATGCCGCCGCTAGAAAAGGTTATTTATTTGTATCTTGGTATTAATCCTTATCAAAATAAATTACTTCATATTCAATACTGCTTTAATACCTTTATAAAACTTTTTGAACTATTCAATTCGGACATTCCATTCGAAAGATAACACGAGTTTAAAAATGTAAGTATTAAAGAAAAGTTGCGTGGTAGCCGCTCACCCTGCTCGGCTACCACGCAATTTTTTTGTAATACTTAGATTTTTCAACTAAAAAAAAAAAAATTAAGTAAGTAAGATTTTTGATTACCTTCTCCAGTTCGTACAGAAAACAATGCTACAGATACAATGGACATAACTATAATACAAATAATTAGACCGCTTTTATCAATGAAAATCTGCCAAAATTAGTCCCAGATCAACGACACGCCTTTGAGACTATAGTTGATAGCGTGAATAATAACATCTACGTTTAAACTTCCGCTATCTGTAAATCTTGAGGAAAATTCTGTATGTTCCATCCGCAAAAATGGGCCTCTTGGTAAATTACTACAAGGCGCCTCATTGATTATGTGGGATGAATTCACCATGAGCCATAGAGCACATATAGAGGCCGTGGACAGAACCTTTAAAGATATTAGAAACCACAGCTCTCATGGGTGGGATTACTTTTGTATTTGCTGGAGATTTCCGACAGACTGTTAAAAGAGGTCATTAAAAGAGGTACCTACGCGAGCAGATATCGTCAAAGCATGCTTGAAATCCCTTATGGACTTCGACTTATGAGCTCATCTTCATGGAATCACAGATAGTCATTTCCCACAACAACTACTGAAACTTGGGGAAGAAATTTTTCCCACTCCAAAAAGCAGAAATCGTTATATCCTTTTGTATGAGTCTCTAGGCCAAATTATCCATAATTTAGAAGTTTTAATAAATGCAGTAGGTACCTATACCCTGACATTGAAAATTTGCACGAAAAGGACTTTCGTTGATTGTGTTCTAGGGCAATAGTGACACCTAGAAATTATACAGTCAACGAAATAAACAATTTGATAATTTAAAAAGTCCTCGGCCAAATAAAAAATTACAAATCGATATACACTGTAACTAATATCAAAGACGCAGTCCATTACCCACACGAATTTTAAAGAACTGAAGGATAATTTAGTTGTAGCGACCATTATCACCGGCCCAGCAGCTGCTGGGCCAGCCGACCAGCCAGTTCAATCGGTATATGAGCCAGTTGACCAGCTGGTCAACTGGCTCATATACCGAGGATACCGATGATCCCAACTGATTTGCCAATCCCATTTGAACGGCTTCAATTTCCGGTAAAAACATCTTTCGCCAAGTCCCAAGGCCAAACCTTCGAATTAGTGGTGATCGACCTACGAAAAGAGTGTTTTACTCATGGCCAACTAACTGTATGTTGGCCTATCGCGGTTCGGAGCTCCTGGAAATCAATTTATTTTGCTGCCACAAAATAGAACAACGTCAAATATCGTTTACAGGGAAGCTCTAACTCCGTAAATTGAATGGCTTTTGTTTTGTATATACGAGGGTTCACGGGCTACATTTTTGGAACTTACAGGAGAGCATTTCAAAGTTTCATTATTCGGAAAAAAGAACATTGTAAAAATGTATCAATATTTTTTACGAAAATGGCTTATCGACGGTTAAGAATCAAATCTCAGTTTATAGGTAGATTATAACCATAATAAAACTCAATATGATTATAGCTCAATATCGGCTAGGATGTCGCTTAATACAAATAGCCCGTGAACCCTCGAATGATCTTTTACAAAAATTAGAAAAAAAGAAATAAAAATAATAACAAAAAAAAAAACAATAAAATAAAAATAAAAGTTTATTAAAATAATAATATGCAAACTTTCTTTTTAACTTTCTTTTTTATGTTTATTGCACGTTAAGCCGTTGGTTCCGGCTGTCATTCGTGGATCTTTGACAGCCGTACGGGTCGTCAGAAGCCCGAAAGTCTGACAACCAGTCTTACCAAGGGGTATCGTATTACCCAGTAACTGGGTTGTGGAGGTCAGGTAGGCAGTCGCTCCATGTAAAATACTGGTATTCAGCTGCATCCGGTTAGACTGGAAGCCGACCCCAACATAGTTGGGAAAAGGCTAGGCAGACCGCTTTCGCTCTCGGTAGACTCCACTCCGTTCTGAATGCACGTAGCAAATTGTCACTTAGGTGCAAATTGCGCATTTATACAGCGTGCATTCGCCCCATCATGACCTATGCGGGTTCAGTGTTTGCGCACGCAAAACCTCACCTCATTCATAGGAGGCAGGCATGCAGGCCCTCCAAAACCGTTTCCTCCGAAAGGCAACGGGAGCCCCTGAGTTCGTTCGGAACGAAATCCTCCACGTAGATCTCGATATTCCCACCATCTCCCAGTTCTTGAAACGCAATTCCAAATGTTTCTTCGACTCAGCCACCAACCATCGCAACCCTCTGGTTGTCGAGGCGGCTAGCTATGTCCCCTCTCGTATTAGTAAGGTCCGCCGCCCTAGGCTTGTCCTCTCAGATCCCGACGACCCCATAACTCTTCTCCAGGAGAGCAGTAGGGACCGTAGGAACAAAAACAAATCGACATTCCGACCTCGCCGCCGAGGTCCCTCGCGACGACCCCGTAATAATCGTCCTCCCCCCCGTCCCTTGCTCGGGTATGATGTGCCAGCTGGTGGCGTAGCTGAGCCTGTAGCTTTAAACTCCCCTGACAATAATAATTCTAATCTGATCCAGCCTGTCCCATCTTGCTGTCCTCCCCCCAGCGACGCCCTAAGCCGAGGCCCGTTCCCCACAGGGGGAGCCCTTAGCGTGTAGTCGCTTAGTCTGTAAGTTTTATGCCCCTGGCTGGAGGCTTTGAGTCATCTTAAGGCAGCCACAGGATAGTCCGGTTAAGTAGTCACGACCTCTCTAGGTCAACTACGAGATGCCATTTATAAAAAAAAACCATTGATATTTATTGAAAAATTAGCCCTTAAAGGCCTTCTACACGATCGGAACCAACCACCAACAGAAGTCACCTTGGATGCCTCAACCAAATTGGATTTTCAGTCTACACGTATAGTACGCTACGTTTTGAAACACGGAACTTAATCTTCTTTAATTTTTCTTTGTGGACGGGACATCTGTATCGGGGTCTATTTGTTTTAATTTTTGTGCCAGGAATTCCCAAGCTTGACTTTTTTGGTTTCGATCTTTATATTGATCGGAGCTCAAGTCCGATAGGCAGGGAAAATCTCACGAGAATTTCACGATTTCGGCGCGCCGCCATTTTGATCACAACACAAGGCACCGTGGCGGCCGAAGGTTCAGGATCCAAATCGTGCAGCCAACCGGGCAAACAGGCGTCCACACGGTCGTAGCTCAACTCAAAGAGTATAATAATAATACGGGAGGCTCAACTCAATGATATTTGCCCTTGGTATAGAGGTATGCGCCCACAACCAAGGTGGTTGGAAGGTCGCTCACTCAGTTGACAAACCAAATATTGACATCAACCTACGTCTACACAGTTGATTTTAACATCAACTCAACCAAGGTGACCTCTGTTGGTGGTTGGTTCCGATCGTGTAGAAGGCCTTTTAGAAAAAAATATTATTTAGTTTAGTTCAAAGAGTAAAGTAATAATAGAGAGAAAGAGAAGCAACTCTGTGGTAAAATTTGCATGTATGGAAAGTGCTGCGACGTCTAGTTTGGTGGGTGAACTAAGGCTATAATAATATATACCTACCTATAGGTATATATTAATAAGTATGCATAGTTACTATAATAATATGTAGCGAACGAGTCCTCTCACCTATTTATTATACTCTTTGAGCGAGTTTGTGTTATGGTAACAGTCAGGGGAAAAAAACACGTATGGAGTTGAGAAAAATGTCCTTTTATTATAATCAAACTTATTCGTTTTAAACTTATTATATAAGTATAGATTATAGTAATTAAGATTAAATTAAATTCAGGAATAACATAACACTTTTTCTTGGTTATAATAAAGATAATACGGTACGGTATGGTAATAAACACTTACATAAAACATCACGGCCAAAAATACACAATATCTTCTTCGGAGTTCACTCATGTTAACAAAACAACAAAAGTAACAAACGAAAATCAAAGAGGTAACAATATTATGAAATAGAAACAAAACAAAACAAATAATAGTAACGAGAAACAATTTTCAACAGAATTGCGCATCAATATCGGGATAAGTCTGAGTTGACAATGGCGACAATGACATTTATTTGACCAAGACAATATGGCTGCCAAGTTTTTTTTTGTCACTAGACTGCAGATGTCGCTGTCGTCTACGGAAATTGATGACAGTATTAAGTGTGCCCCCCCTGGTTTAGTTGAAACTTGAAATAATTTTTTATGCGAACGGCAACATTTTTAACATGGCCGCATGTTGAACGAAACGATTTTCTTTACTGTTTGCCAAAATAAACTAATATAGTCGTAATTAGTGAGCGGATTTATGTAGATTGCATAGCTAAGGAACTGATTTGCTCGTGACATAAAGTAAGGGTAAGAAATTCAGTGTGAACCAACTTATTTGACATGAGAATTTTGCGGTGTTTATTTGGTGGCAGTTCGCGATATTTATAGTTTGTTTGTGTCACAACGGCAGTGGTTTGTGAAGATGATGCATCACCCGAACATGCATCATCAGCCGATCTCGGGGCACCCGCCGCAGCACATGGGTGGGCACCAGGGAATGCCCGCGCACCATCAGATGGCTCCACATCAAATGCACAGGGAGAACAGGCACGTAACACTGACTAGGTATAGTAACGTTCAGCTTTTCATTATTTTATTTGTTTGTAATGCTTCGCGCCGAGATATCGCTGTACACACAATCATATCACAGATCGTTTAGTAGCAATTATACCAAAGCTATACGCTTTTTAATGACAGTATCAGACCGAAAGTCGTAAATCGTGCACATAAATAGGTCAAAATAGAAGTAAGATTGAATTATTTGGTTGATAATATGCTACAGTTGTTGCAGTTTCATATATTTCCAATAAGTCACAAGAGGTCCATGAAACAAATGTTGCACTTTTCTGTCAAAAGTTGTTTATAACCTATCTATTTTGTGTACTAATAAATTATTGTATCTGGACACTATTTAACAATGTAAGTACTTTTCAACAAATAAATTATTATAAGCTAATCTGTTGAACAACCTGCTCATTAGAGGCAAGGAATGGAAACAATGTTTACTGAATATTTAATTAGATTTTTCAGCTAAATAATAACTTTCACATTTCTTCTCTCTGGTTATTATTTCTAACATTTTAGGCTCTTCAAGACTGCTCTACATAACAGATGCAAAAAATTAACATGTAAACAATTTCATGAGAAAAACAATACTGCTACAACTACTAAATTGGACACATACAGAATAACATTAATAATAACACATACAGAAATTCCATAAAACTTGCACCCCTAACCAAACCTACAGTCATGTTGGAACCAAATTTCACTGTAGTTTTATCTAATTTTATTACTAAATGGTTTTGTAGGAATGAGTCAACGGTCATTGACCCTCTGCTAAACCAATATTTCTTTTGTTCATACAGAATAAAAAGGAAGCTTCTAACACTATTCACACAAGTTTTTAACACATTATCAGCCTGTAACAGTCACTGCTTATTGTGGGCTTTCCCGACAGTTATTTGGTGCTGGATGGCCATTCAGAAGAGCACTCCAAAGCTTACAAGTTCTTGTTATGCTGATGCATCAACTTGTCATGATTCTTACTTCTACAACATATACTTACACAACTACTACTTACTTACTTTCACAACATATTTTAAGACTTAATTAAAGCAGGTAGCCTGTAATATGGCACATCAAGCTTTGTTGTCTATACGATGATCTACTAGACATGTTGTACTATTGACAAGCGCTAGGCCTTTACTGGAACAATTATGCTTGCAAGCTGCAATTGTAGGACACAAAGGACCATAGCGGAAGGGTGAAACAGTGTATACAAAACGCAAGTTTAAGGTCTTTTTTTTTCCCTTTGGCAAATTAGCCAATGTCGACTAATCTGCCAGCGTCATGTTGCCACGGCAACGCAGTAAGTTAAGCCTCTAATTATATGTTAGTTGTTGGAAGGATGAGACAATTTGTTAGTGAACAGTTAAAATAAACATTTAAAACACTACAAATCTTTGGATATATTTACAGAGTCATTATAACTATATACAAAACTTAATTTTGATTTCATTTACATTTAAAAATGCTGATAAAACTTGGACAAATTTAGGAGAAACTATATTCATATCCTGGTACTGTATTAGTTTTTATGAGATACCAACCCACTCTAGATCAGTGGCCAGCGTCTTAGCCAGGCCCATTGAGGCTGGTTGGGTTGGTAGAGAAGCACCTTTACAATGTTACCAGCAACACTAACATTCCACGTTGCTGTTTTATCCATTGCCATTATTATTCTCATTGTTTGCCTTAGCAGCAGCAGATGATATTGTCCTATACCTAACCAATATTATAAATGCAAAAGTGAGTCTGTGTGTTATTTGTTACGCTTTCATGCTAAAACTGCTGAATGGATTAGGATGAAATTTGGCACATGGGTAGACCATGACCTGGAGGAGTACATAGGCTACTTTTCATCCTGGATCGCAGACGAAGCCACAGGCAACAGCTAGTTATGTTATAATACTCAAATTATTAAGTAACTAGCTTTTGCCAGCAGCTTCGCCCGCGTAGATGTTGGAAATTATCGCACGGGAACTGTACATTTTTCCAGGATAAATAGTATTGTATGTGCTATTCCAGACTATAATCTATCTTTGTGCTAATTTGCATCCAGATCCGTTCAGCCGTTCTGGCGTGATTGAATAACAAACATCTTCACAAACTTTCACATTTATAATATTAGTAGGATTAAGAAAAAAAATCGACTTCAAAAAAAAGGCGAAAGCTCCAGGTTGCCTGTGAAATTCATATTTTCTTAGGTATTTTGCAATTTGCAGGTCAGTGTCAGGTTGTATGTTGATTTAAATATGACTCGTGACTGTAACAAATCTGTTTTTATAGAATTATAATAATTAAAATCATCAATACAACTTGTCTAAGGTCATATAATCCTAATGAATGATTATTTCATGAAATCTTGATATTTAGGATTATACTAACTTGAGGAGTTGTATTACTGATTCTAATGATTATAACTATGTAAATACTTATAATATTACTGACGCGAATCATACTTTAATCAGCATACAACCTAATACTGACTTGCAAATTGCAAAAAACGTATGTAAATTTGAATTTCGCGGGCTACCCCGTTTCGGCAGTCGGTGTCTTGGGATCTATGTTTTAATTTTTTGCCACCAACGTCTGAAATGAAAGTTATTTTATAATTTTGAGTTAACTTATAAGTAAAAACTGGAATATTTGTTTGCAATAAGTAGTTAACAGTAAAATACAGGTATTCAGCTGCATCCGGTTAGACTGGAAGCCGACCCCAACATAGTTGGGAAAAGGCTAGGCAGATTGATTGAATAAGTAGTTAATAGTTTTGTTGTAAATATATTGCACTAGAATTCGACCAAGGTTTTGAGATGTTTCACCACTTCCTAGTGCTTTAGCTGGGGAGAAGAAGCGGCGCAACAAACTCTATATTAAGTAAATTGAATCTATAATATACAACACTACGCATAATAATTTAGGTAAAGTTTCGGACAAATAAATGACCTCTATCTCTACATTATTACGAAATACAAAACATTAAATTAAATTATTTGCTACAAGAAAGCTAGCACATGCCAATATACCTAAAAAAAGAAAACGAAAACTATACTCAAGCAGAAATAAAAATACAAAACGTAAGCAGAACTTTATACTAAATAAAAGCCTCCAGTTATAAAGGGCGTGCCCACTTACATATATCCGTATATGAAGCCGTAACCCGTGTCTGTCTGTATGTTACCTTTTCACGCCTAAACCACTGAACGGATTTCGATAAAATGTGGCAAAAAGATGGTGTCATGGGCATAGACAAGGACATAGGTTACTTTTTGTTTCAAAAATAATCCTAGGGGGGTGATTGTATGGGAAACCCGGTATTTCTTTAGTTATATGAAAATTCAAATTTATGCTTTTGGTAAAAAAAAAAGATATATGTGGCTCAGCGTTTTTGAAAAATCATCCCCTAAGGATACCCCCTAAGAGGATGAAACCGGGGTTGATTTTAAAAGTCACAAATTATATTTATTAATAAAATTGGTTTAAGGGATTGGAAATGTAGTCCATAGTTCGTATCTTGTCGTTTGTACATTTACTTTTATTTCATTAAAATCGCCTTTTTTACGACGAAATTATTTCATCAAATCAGTTTTGAACGAGCGGGCACTCAGTCAAAAGTTTTTTGTTAGCGTGACCGGCATAACAAATTTTAACTAAACAAAGCAACCCCGCCACATCTGTCTGTCTGTTTGAACGTGATAAACTCAAAAACTACCGAAAAAAATCTCATACGGTTTTCACCAATGGACGTGTGATTCATGAGGAAGGTTACAGTGTATAATTAATTAAAATTTTGCTTAAATTGTCTGAAATATGACGATGATTGTTGAAGATGTCGGGAAAAATGATGCCGACTGGGAGCTGTATGCCCACCATACACGGGAACGATATATCGTAGCGATTTGAGTTTGCACAGTTATAACGGACGGCCCTATGTTAATTTACGTTCTCGTGGGATATTTTCCGACATCCATGCGGGCGAAGCCGCGGGCAAAAACTAGTACACCTATAAACATTTTGTATGTTTGTAAGCCCTAATAGATTATCATATGTGTAATAGTACAGACGCCAGCAGGTCAAGCTACCCGAAACTGTCAAATTTTCACAATCAACCTTGGACCTTTAGCAATAAAGTTGAAAATCTATTAAAGAAATTTGACAGATTGTAGTAGCTTGATGTGCTGGCGTCTGTACAAACATACATACGTGTCGAATCGATAACCTCTTTTTTTTTAAGTCTGTTAAAAATAGACAAGTTTGCCTAACTAATTAAAGGTGCAACTAGATTGTTGACGATCGACTACACTGACTATCCAGCTGGTCAAAATCGATATAGTGTTATGCATTTCAGCCAGTTTACGTATATATATATCAATCGACCATGGATTAATTATAATTTGGGGCAATGGACTTGTAGACAACTAACATTTGATTTTTTTACCTCAGTGTAAACCCACGTTCGCACGAACGTAAAATTATCGTGGCGGGATTTTATCAGCGCTAAGCAGAGCATTGAAAATCCAGTGCGCGAAAAAAAATTGCCGCGGAAAAAATCGCTCGTGCGAACCTGGCCTAAAAGTACAGCAATCATGCGGGGAGGGTCGCGGGGTATGTGGGCCGAGTTTACCTATGTCCCAAACTACCCTAATGCACTGCAGTTTGGAACATAAGTAGTATAAGGTACTAAGGATATCATCGATCTACCGCAATCGAATTGCACCTTTATGAACTTTGGCGCCAGTTTTAAATCGTGCATGAAAAGAACCCTAACGAAAAGTGTATCTACTCTACGAAAGTGCCCAGCCTGTTGAATTTTAATCACACTCAAGAAAGTCTTTTAGTAATGTAAAGTGTTGAAAGTCCCAGTAGGTTCGTATTATACGATCCATACAGTAATAATAACTGAATATGAGTTGGTTACTCGAGCTTTGACACTATTTAATAAAATAACACTGTCTTTATTCGAGAAAAGAGTGGCGGCTGCATTGATATGCAAATATTGTGTAATTTGTTGATATGTCGAGGGTCTTTTGCGGCGCCCTTTGTCGCGTAAACTGGTTGCGAAAGAAACTGACAAAGGAACATATGACGACGTCTCTATTGATACGCGGGGACCGAGGTTTTGAATGCCAGCCGATCTTTCTTCGTTCAGACTAATATATCAAGTCCTTTGACTACTGGACAGTTGAAATAACAGTGTCTCGCCAACTGTGGAGCTGGACAGATTACTTTCACCGAGCTTAGCCGATACTGCGACAGACTAGCGGATATTTTGCTTCGATCGGTCTTTTTAGGATAAGTTGTGATGTATACAGCGCTGTGTGGTGCTTGTGATATTGCTTTATTGACGAATGATAAGGTGATGATAGTGCGCGATTCTGACTGCGTTTCGGTGTGAAGGGTGCCGCTGGGTCCGGGGCAGGCAGGCGGCGCCATGGGCGCGCACGGACAGGCGCTAGGCGGGCTGGGCGCCATGGGCGTGCCGCCACCGCACCACACGCCGCAGCGACCACCTCACCCCATCAGGGCTATGCCTCATCATCCGCAAGCACAGCACCACTCCGTACCACCGGTGAGAAACACCTTACTTACTTTGAAATAAAAAAAAACTCTCCAACATTTTCTCCCATAAACTAATGTTATTTGGATACAGGTCATTTATATTGATAAACTTTAACTTTCTCAGTTAGTGCATCTACAAGTCGTAAAAAGAGAAGTTATATTTGTTCTCTTAAACATGGTCCTTCCCTTTATTGTCAAATCGTCAGTGGGCACCCGTTTTCAAGTAAATTGTTTCCCGAAATAAACAGCCATTTTCCAATACCCAAGTTTTTGTCTGCCACTGTTCAACCTTTTCCAAGCTAAAGTAAATTGAACTCGATTGGATTGGTGTGATTGGCCCCTGGTAAGCGCAACAGGTGTCTTTAGGTTATCCGGTTAGTGAGATGGTTAATGAATGAATCAACCAAAACTGTATTGACTGATTTGTTGGCAGTACAATCAACTGCCAACAAGTCAGTCATTGCAACTGTAAGTGTTGCTTTGCGGGAAATTACCATTTTTTCGGCCAAGGACGAAAAAGAAATGTTATTTTGGGCCGAAAACGCAAATTTCCGAAAATGGAGCGCGGATACTTCGTGTGATTTATGTTTAAAGAAAACATTGATACTGATTTATTTTGCCTTTTATTAAACCAAATAAAAATCATTAGGCCTAATTTTGTTTACGTTTTTGGTCGGTCTCTATTGTGACGGAATGTCAAAAACCTCTCAATTCCAGTACATTTAATTCTAGTTCACTTTTTCGCCACGACCATTTAGATCCATTTTTATAGATCATATAGGCCCTTCTATACGTTCTTGTATTGTGTGTCGTAAGTAGTAATGTGTTGACGTTGGACAGCAACAAATGAAGGCGCTTCGCCGGCCGTACGCGGTGGGCGGTGGCTACGG
The DNA here is from genome assembly GCA_948252095.1 of Dicycla oo. Classification (NCBI taxonomy): domain Eukaryota; kingdom Metazoa; phylum Arthropoda; class Insecta; order Lepidoptera; family Noctuidae; genus Dicycla; species Dicycla oo. The sequence continues at coordinate 9,077,113 of OX411711.1, read as the reverse complement.
GCCGGGCGCCGTGCTGCCGCCGCCGTACGCGCAGCCGCCGCCGCTGCAGCCGGCTGCCGTGCCCATCGCACACGCAGGTACCAAACTATTATACAATCATAACTTTTACAATCACTGAGCATTGAGGCGCTCCACACTTGTTCGGGTCGCAATGATTCGGCACAGCCGGGCGGCAAGACCGGATATAATTATGTAGGTTTGTTCGGGAAAAGGCCGCTCGGCTTCGCTCGAATTCTGCCGAGCCGAGCCGAACACGATTCAGCGATGGTAAATGCAAAGAAAAAAGAATATGTACATGTAGTAATTGCTTCGGGTTGGTTATGTTGTTCTACAAATACTACCAAATCGAATGTGCCGAGTGAGATGAGAATACTTAGAGAGATGTAAGGGTGTTACACGAATGAATAGAATAAGAAATGAGTACATAAGAGGAAACTTGAAAGTGACACCGGTGACTGAAAAGTTGTGTGGAAATCGATTGTCATGCATGTCATGCGGAGGAATGAGGAAAATGTCTCCAGGAAAGTTTTGAGCATGGATGTGGAGGCTATACGAGTAGGGAAGACCAAATAAACGATGGAAGGACTGTGTGAAAGATGATATGGCTAGAAAGGGAATGACGACGAATGACGAGATGACGACTAATAGAGAAGTCAAATCTGCCTAGCCTTTACCCAACTATATTGGGGTCGGCTTCCAGTCTAATCGGATGCAGCTGAATACCAGTATTTTACATGGAGCGACTGCATATCTGACCTCCAAAACCCAGTAACTGGGTAATTCGATACCACTTGGTAAGACTGGTTGTCAGACTTTCGGGCTTCTGACGACCCGTAACGACTGTCAAAGATCCACGAATGACAGCCGGGACCAATGGCTATGGAAGAAAAAGACATGTTGCGCCGACCTCAAATAAATTGGGATAAGAGCAGGTGAATGGCGAGTACCTCTGCCTAACTCTTTGAGGAATAAAGGCGTGATGTTTTGTTGTTGAGCACTGAAATTGCCCCTAATGTCTCTGGTCAACTTTGTGATGTGCTAACACATTGTTTGCATAAAATATTTATTTTTAACTCGAATCATGAGTAATTTTGGAATTATTTGTCTTTTATTACGAGTAGCCATTATTGTTCCACTGCTGGACAAAGGCTCCCACTCTCTTTCCACCCCACTCTGTTCAGAGCTGCCAAGGACCGCTCTTTATTCAAGGAGTCCAGCTCATCCGGCCATCTCCGTCTGGGCCTGCCGCGATGTCGTTTGGCCATTAAGCGTATTCTTAAACTTAAATAGTTTGATACCCAAACGACTATTTATCTGCACATTATGTGAATTGAAATTTGTAACTATAGCATAGCATTAGGTATATTGAACTGCCCTCCCAGAAATTGGGACCTTATAAAATATGTTCAAAAAGTGTTAGATCTGGAAATTAAGGTACTTCCTCTTGTAAATATTGTTTGAAAAGGAGTTAAATTTATTTTTGGCCCAGTACTCAGCAACGCATCATTCGCTGACGCTGGCATTAAGGTATGTACTTAAATAGTTGTAGAGTTTAAGCTAATGAAATGTTTTGTATCCTTCTAGTAGTGTCAACATCACCAGCGTCAGGCGCGTGCCACGTGGTGGAGCCGGGCCCGGCGGACGGCGCAGCCTGTCCGGGCGCCGCCCCCGCGCCGCTGCCGCCCGACGACAGCGACGCGCTGGACGACAGCCCGCACGGAGAGGCCAACAGTAAAGAGAAGACCCCCATGTGCCTGGTCAACGAACTGGCCAGATACAATAAGGTAACGTTATAAAACGAACCCACTTTTTCTTCAAATCGGTACACCTTGCACTCGATATTTGACAGAGACACAGGTCAGTATTCATTTGTCAAAACATTGGAGAAGTGTCATGGGAAGGTGTCAACGAATTCATAGGCGGTGGCTACTTACCATTAGATGGGCGGTCTTGTTTGCCACCCAATAACATAAAAAAGCTTTTAGCAGTTAACAGCTCGACCTAGATTTTTGGTTTTAGGATTTCTTAGTCAAACTTCTTAGGATACCTTGTAATTTAGTCCTATCCACTTATCTATCTGCAATGCTATTCTGTAACCATTTCACTGTGAAAACTTAAGTGAAGTGAGCGTGGAGTAAGCTGTCAGTGTCACCCCAGCTGATGCTAGGTATGGACCAAGCACATTTCTGCAATCGTAATCGAGATTTTAATAATATTTTTTATGCTATTATAGTGATAATGTTATATTATTTGAAATCTAGTATTTAAGTGTAGTCGATGTTGAGGTCAAAATGAAAATCCAAGGTGACAGCTGCAAAATTTTTCAAATTATTCGTCATAGATGTCATTTTTTTTTATTTTTTTATTTGTGATGGGTTTGCTCTTGACTCTAGTCTAGGTCAGAGGTGACAGAGACAAAGTCGACGATGGAGTGAGCTTACCCAGAAGAAGCCTGTTCACTCTCACTTTGAAGAGATTAGGGTTGTATACGTTCGAAAACACAGACGCATGTAGTGAGTTCCACTCTTTTGCTGTGCGCATTATAAAAGACATTTGGAAGCGCTTAGTGAGAATTGGTGGAATAACAACCAGGTAGGGATGGTAACTGGCAGTGCGTCTAGATGTCCGGTGGTAGAAGGGGGCCGGTGGAATGAGGTCGTGGAGTTCTCGGGCACACTCTCCGAAGTACAATCTGTGGAAGACCGACAAGCAGGCAACCTTGCGGCGATGAGCCAAGCTATGAAGCTTGGCATCCACCAGTTTTACGTCGCCAATGAGCCTCTTAGCTCTGCGTTCCACCGAGTCAAGCGCGGCTAGTTGGTACTTAGCTGATCCATCCCAAAGGTGACTGCAATACTCCATGCAGGATCGGACTTGCGCTTTGTAAAGGGTTAAAAGCTGTCCAGGCGTAAAGTATCGCTTCACCCTATTTAGGATGCCCAGTTTCTTGGCCGCAGTTTGGGCCTTGTACTCGATGGTGGCGCCGAAGTTGAGACCAGATGTCAACTCCATGCCTAGGAGCTCAAGTCGATCAGTTACAGGAACAGATGTACCCCGAAAAGTAGGAGTTTGGGCGAAACGACTCTTTTTACGGTAAAAAGACACGCCTGCGTTTTGGTGGCGTTAAAAGAGACCAGATTATCATCACCCCCCTGGGAGACAAAGCTTAAGGTCAAATCTGTCCGCTCTACCATGGCCTCTCTCAAGGAACGAACTTCGGCCCCGCTGGTTTTTGCTCTGGACAAGTATCTCTCTGAAACTGTACTGTCATCTGCGTACCCAACAATACCAAGCCGAAGCAGGTCATTGATGTGCAGCAGGAAAAGAGTTGCAGAGAGAACAGACCCCTGAGGAACTCCGGCATCAATAGCCATAAGGTCAGAAGAGCAGCCATCAACAACTACTCTAATCGACCGTTCACTAAGGAAATCTGATATCCAGCTACAAAAATCAGCTGGGATGCCATAAGCAGGAAGCTTGCTGAGCAGAGCAGCGTGCCAGACCCTGTCAAAGGCCTTCGAGATGTCAAGCGATACAGCCAGTGCTTCGCCGTGTTTCTCGATGGCTTCGCCACAGCAGTGCGTGACATACACAAGAAGATCGCCAGTTGACCGTCCCCGGCGAAAGCCATATTGACGGTCACTGAGGAGATCATTGTCTTCAAGGTAGTTCAGCAACTTATTGTTCAGTACCCTTTCCAAAACTTTGCACAGAATGGAGGTAATGGCGATCGGACGGTAATGGGCAGGGTCTGCACGGTCGCCTTTTTTGGGCACTGGTTGTACATTTGCAAGCTTCCAGGATTTCGGCACCGTTCTTTTTTCAAGACAGAGGCGGAACAAACGTGTCAATACAGGAGACAGTTCAGGCGCACACTGCCTCAACACTCTCGCTGGAATGCCGTCAGGCCCGCTGGCCTTGTTCACGTCTAGACTGCACAATACTCTTCGGACCTCTTTAATGTGTACTGCGATCTCCGGCATCGAGGAGTCACAATGAGGTACAGTAGGTGGTTGCTTTGAGCCAGCATCCAGACGTGAATTGCTTGCGAAGAGAGATGCAAATAAATTTGCCTTCTCAGTTGCAGAGTGAGCCAGCGACCCATGTTTTCATGGTTTTCGTGGGAACGAAAATAGGGCCATTAACACATTACGCAGCCGTCATCTTGGATTATTATGTTGACCTCACTGTCAGCTTTAGCACCCTCTAAACCATGAAACAACACCCATGATGAAAAATATGAAAAAAATTCAGAGCCGCTATCTTGGACTTTTATTTTGACCTGACTATCGGCTTTAGCACCCTCAAAAACCACGAAAACGATACCCATGACGAATAATTTCATAGTTTTCGCAGCCGCCATCTTGAATTTTCATTTTGTCCTATCGGCTTTAGCACCCTCAAAAACCATAAAAACGACGCCCATGACGAATAAATTCAAAATTTTCGCAGCCGCCATCTTGAATTTAAATTTTGACCTCACTTTTTTTTTTTTATTTGGGATGGGTTTGCTCGTGACTCTAGTCTAGGTCAGAGGACTCAGAGGTGACATAGACAAAGTCTACGATGGAGTGAACTTACCCAGAAGAAGCCTGTTCACTCTAACTTTAAAGAGATTCGGGTTGTATGCGTTCGACAACACAGACGCAGGTATTAAGTTCCACTTTTTTGCCGTGCGCATTATGAAGGATGTTTGGAAGCGCTTAGTGCGAATTGGTGGAATGGCAACTAGGTATGAATGGTAACTTGCAGTGCATCTAGATGTTCGACGGTAGAAGGGGGCCGGTGGAATGAGGTTGTGGAGTTCCTGAGCTCACTCACTGAAATACAGTATAATATAGAAGACCGACAAGCAGGCAACCTTGAGGCGATGAGCCAAGCTGTGAAGCTTGGCATCCACCAGTTTTACGTCGTCAATGAGCCTCATAGCTCTGCGTTCACCTGAGTCAAGCGCAGCAAGTTGGTATTTAGCTGTGCCATCCCAAAGGTGGCTGTAATACTCCATGCAGGATCGGACTTGCTCTTTATAAAGGGTCGAAAGCTGTCCAGGCGTAAAGTATCGCTTCACTCTGTTTAGAATTCCCAGTTTTTTGGCCGCAGTTTGGGCTTTCTGCTCGATGGTAGCACCGAAGTTGAGACTGGATGTCAACTCCATGCCTAGGAGATCGAGCCGATCTGTTACAGGAACAGATGTACCCCGAAAAGTAGGAGTTTGGTTGAAACGACTCCTTTTAGCGGTGAAAACACACGCCTGTGTTTTGGAGACGTTAAAAGAGACCAGATTGTCATCACCCCATTGGGAAACTAGGCTGAAGGTCAAATCTGTCCGCTCTACCATGGCCTCTCTCGAAGAACGAACTTCATCGCCGCTGGTTTTTGCACTGGACAAGTATCTCTCCGAAACAGTACTGTTATCCACGTACCCAACAATAACATGCTGAAGTAGGTCATTGATATGCAGCAGGAAAAGAGTTGCAGAGAGAACAGACCCCTGAGGAACTCTGGCATCAATAGCCATAAGCTCAGAGGATCAGCCGTCAACGACCACTCTGATGCGTGACATACACGAGAAGATCGCCAGTTGACCGTCCCTGGCGAAAAACATAATGACGGTCACTGTGGAGATCGTTGTCTTCAAGATAGGTTGGCAACTTACTGTTGAGTACCCTTTCCATAACCTTGCATAGTATGGAGGTAATGGCGATCGGACGGTAATGGGCAGGGTTTGCACATTCGCCCTTTTTGGGCACTAGCTAGCTTCCAAGATTTCGGCACCGTTCTTTTTACTTGAGAGAGGCGGAACAAGCGTGTCAGCACTGGAGACAGTTCAGGCGCACACTGCCTCAACACTTGCTGGAATGTCGTCAGGCCCGCTGGCCTTGTTCACGTCTAGACTGCACAATACTCTTCGGACCTCTTTAATGTGAACTGCGATCTCCGGCATCAAGGAGTCATAATGAGGTACAGTAGGTGGTTGCTTGGAGCCAGCGACCAGACGCGAATTGCTTGCAAAGAGAGATGCAAATAAATTTGCTTTCTCACTTGCGGAGTGAGCCAGCGACCCATCAGGTTTCATCATTGGAGGTAAAGTGGGACGACAGAAATTCGTTTCAGCTGCTTTAGACAGGGACCAGAACTGTTTACTACCCGGAGGGTGCGATGCTAGTTTGGCCCCGATACGTCCGACATGGTCAAAACGTACCCTACGTAGAACTCGCTTGCAGAACTTGGTGGCAGAATGAAATGCTCTTTTCCTCGCGCGAACCCTATGCGCTCTAGCTTTGCGGTCGCGGGCCTTAACCCAGGCTTGGTAGGCAGATTCTTTTCGGGCCTCAGCATTCTGCATTATACCAAGGCCGGGATTTGTAACCGAGCGCGATGTCGAAAAATGGATTGAAATACTCCATCCCCTGCCGAATCACGTCCGCAACCACGTCAGCACAGTACGTGGGATCACCCGAGGAGAGGCATGGATAAGACGCAAAAAAGTGCCGCATCTCATCCCAGTCTGCCGACCCGTATCGCTATACTCGCCTCGTGCCTCTAGCACTCTCATCAGGAAGAAAGCAGGTTGACACGGATTTCACCAGACAGTGGTCAGACGTTCCCAGCGGGGCTGAGACCGATACTGAATAACTGTCCGGATCAGTTGTCAGCAGAAGGTCCAAGCAGTTGGGCGTATGGTCGTCAACATCCGGTACCCGCGTTGCCTCATTCACCAGCTGGGTTAGATCTAGCGTTAAAGCAAACTTGCGCGACTGTAACCCGGCATTATCAGTTTTTTGGTTCGAGAACAACCACTCTTTATGATGGGCGTTGAAGTCCCCCAGAAAGATGAGCTTCGCTGTTGGGTACCGTTGCTGGGCTAAGTCGGTCGACTTCACGAGGTAATTAAAGAGCGCTGTTGTCTCCTGGTCACCGCTGTGCGATCGGTAGACGCCTATGTATAGAAAATTCTCCATGCCAAGTAGCCATATCATAGAAAAACCCGATTTCTCAAAGCAACGGAGACGACCACAACAAACGTCATCGCGGACGTACAGTTACACATAGACCAGAGCCTGTTTCTTGAACATCTGTTCAAGAGAGTAACCCGGGCAGTTGAGGTACGCCACGTCCGACGGGGTTGTTATCTTCGTCTCCGTTATGAAAAACAGGTGCGACTTCTTGGTCTCTGGTAATGGACCGGATTGAGATTGGAGTGCAACCCCGTGATGTTGGTGAGATGCACTCTAGAGCTAGCCCAACATATGGGGAACTCTTTTGGAGATTGCGGGGACGCCCGAACCCCCCCCCCCCCCCCCCCCCCCCACCGACCTACACCGACGGAACACAGCTAGCTACTTTGCGCCGGACTCCGGTGGGATGGTGGTCGCGAGCCAGGCGCCCCCTTGCGGAGCCTACCGCTGCTTAAGTGGGAACGTTCAGCCGTACCACAGGCAAGCTGTGGTGCCGTTGCCCGGGGTGGACCGCTAGGAGGTAGATCCCATTCCACCCCAAAAACCTTTAGCACCTTCAAAAACCATGAAAACAACACCCAGGACGAATAATTTGAAAATGTTCGCAGCTGCCATCTTGGATTTTCATTCTGATCTCTCTAATTGCTTTAGCACCCTGAAAACTTTTTTATTTTTTTATTTGTGATGGATTTGCACTTGACTTTAGTCTAGGTCAGAGGTGACAGAGACAAAGTCTACGGTGGAGTGAGCTTACCCAGAAGAAGTCTGTTCACTCTAACTTTGAAGAGATTCGGGTTGTATGCGTTCGGGAACAGACGCAGGTAGTTAGTTCCATAGGTAGTAGTTAGTTGCCGTGCGCATTATGAAGGATGTTTAAAAGCGCTTAGTGCGAATTGGTGGAATGGCAACTAGGTATGGATGGTAATTTGCAGTGCGTTTAGATGTTCGATGGTAAAAGGGGGCCGGTGGAATGAGGTTGTGGAGTTCCTGAGTTCTCTCACCGATGCAGTCTATAGAAGACCGACAAGCAGGCAACCTTGCGGCGTTGAGCCAAGCTGGGAAGCTTGGGTCCACGAGTTTTACGTCGCCAATGAGCCTCTTAGCTCTGCGTTCCACTGAGTCAAGCGCAGCAATTTGGTACTTATAAACTATAACCGACATCCATGACCAATAATTAGAAAATTTTCGGTTATTTCACAGCTGCCATCTTGAATTTTCATTTTTCATTTTCATTTTTTTTTTTTTTTGACTATCGGCTTTTATTAGCACCCTAAAAAACCACGGAAAGGACACCTATGAATAATTTAAAAGTTTCGCAGCCACCATCTTGGATTTGAATTTAAAAGTGGTAAAACAATACCTAGCACTAAATAATTTTCAAACCACATAACCGTGGACTATTTGGAAATTATTAGCAGATCTATTTAAGAAGGCAGATTCGATTTAAAGAGGTAAAAACAGTTTAAAAGAAGCGTTCACGGTTAATTAGAATACCAATTATTGTAAATCGGAAGATTAACTAGATTAACAGCACCTCGTAAAACAAAGCTCACAACGAGAATTTCTCGCTGACCAACTTTAAATGTTAGATAGTTTTTAAGAAGACCAAAAATTAAAAAGGGGCGCATTAGTTAAAATAGGTTTATATCATTTGAAGCTCAAAAATTTGTTTGACGCGCATTTGATAATTTCCAGTAAAATTAAAAAGATCTGAATATTATATTAATGACATAACACGCAAGAATGGAGTGATCTTATCACTTCATCCGACTCTGAAAGCGCGGCGTGATCTTATCACTTCACCCGATTCTCGTAGCCATAGCAACTAACCGCACCGAAGTGATTCGGCTAAGTGAAGTGAGTTTGTGAGTGCGATGCGCAAATCTCGTTCACTTCACCCGAATCTGCAAGCGCGGCGCGATCTTATCACTTCACCCGGTCCTCGTAGCCATAGCAACCACCCGCGCCCGAGTGAGTCGGCTAGGTGAAGTGAGGCGGTGAGCGCGATGAACGAGTGTCAGTTGAACTGTTGAATGTTGTATTAGTGTAATGATGGTGAAATATTATTTTATTATTGGCAACGGCTTGGTAAGTTAGGTAGGTATCTACAATAAAATATTAGGTAGTTACCCGCACGTCTCTTTATTTAAATGACTGCAAAAACATAGACATCGTTTAGTTTCTACAGAGTTTGTGTGGGGTTAAATTCTATGGTAAGGCCACTTTTAGTAGCACTCGATCGCTTGACACGCTCAGTTGTCTCTTCCTATTGAGTAGATATTACTCGAATCGAGCGATAATAATCGCTTCTTCAAAACTCATCGCGATTGCGTTTATTTGATCAGTAAATGGGTTCATAATATGTATTAATAACAAACAATGTCCATGCGCATTTTCTTTAGCAGCTAGCTTAAACGTGAATGTTTTATTTTATTTATAGTTTGTGGATGACGCGCTCGCGCCACGTTTTTTCTACACTAGTCCTTATATCTAGCCGTATAAGGGCTAGTCTAGAAAAAATATAGAAAAAACCAAATTGAGTGCCTGACTACATTTCTGTTTTGCTATTTTTTTTTACTTAAATAATAATATGTAGACACTTAAATACTAGCTTTGAAATAATTTAAAATTCCCTTCCGGCCGTCAATAGAATTAGCGTAAAAATATTATTAAAATCTCGATTATAATTTGTAAATGTAATGATTGGTCAATCCCTAGCATCAGTGGGATAATATGATAGCTCACTCTACGCATGTTTTCACGGCGAGATTTTTACAAAATCAACCAGCTGTCCTATAAAATCTACTATTTTTGAATGAATTGCAATACAGGCGTGTAGTGAAATTACAATAAGGAAATGTTTTTGAGTGGCACTCCCCAAAATACTCACTTATTTTTGCGGTCAGTAAAGTGCACCTAACACATGGTCCAACCACTTACGTAATCACTTGGAATGACTAATATGTTTATGCGTAATTATAATTTTATATCAGGTATAAGGTTATGCAGATTTTGGTTGACACACACGCTTGCTCATGAATAATAATTGTTACTAAAATCATATACATAAAATTATAATTATTATTATATTAGTCATTCCAAGTGATTGCAATATTGCATTTAGGGATTCAGACAAAGCTATAAATACATCACAAGTTCCTGCAGTTATCAGTATTAAAAATGCCTCCAATAAAGACATACGTGTTTTTGGATTTTGCGACAGTAAAAAATAAAGTGCTCAATAAAAACAGGATTACTGGACTGAGTATGTTAGCTGTACACCGGAGTCAGTACCTAGGAACGGAGGAAGTAAAGGAACCTGAAGATAAAAAAACATTCCAGTTCTACAGGAATTGTTACAGCGACGATGACCAACCTGAGTTTGATATGACTACTTTTTATGAAATTATGAGTATTATCAATGGAAGAGAAAGTCCTGTGTGCTTAATCTCCCATAATGGAGATCGTTTTGATTTTCCCATACTCAAGCTAAAGCTTCAGGAGTTGAAGGTCAGTTTACCTAATAATGTCATGTGTGCCGATAGCCGTACCGCTTTTCGTTATATACTGGAAAATAAAAACTGGCGAACTAATGTCAATCCTAGTACATCAAATTTTAATCGATCAAGCAACCAGGGTGTCTTTAATCTACAAGGAGCAACCAACACTCTTGGAAACAGTGAAGATTTAAAGAATCTTAATATGCAATGTCAAAATGAAACGACACCATCAAAAAAACTTACTCAAACTACTCTCGACCATGTTGTCCGAAGGGTACCAAGAAATAACACACCTTCAACCATGGGTAATGCTAGAAGAAACTTATTCAATGCAAATGATAATCGAGTTTCAACTAAACTAAAAGACATTTATAACGAAGTAGTGAAAGATCTGTATATACGTGCACACCCGCCTGAAAATGACAACATCATGATGTACAAAATATCACAAGAATTTGGCAGATATTTTGTTGACTGGGTAGATGAAAATCAACGATCTTTTGCTACGGTTGAAGCTCAAGATGTCCTGATTACAAGAAAATATAAGTAAATTTTAACGCAATTGCAACATAAATAGTTGTAGCCAGTTATAATTAATGTGAAAGTGAATTGGTATTTGTGTTCCCATTGCTAAACTACAGAAATGGTAGCAGAAAATTGTTGTTTCTCAACTTTGTTTCCAAAAAATATGTGGCTTAAAAATGGTGACAACCCAGACCAGATTATAGGAAACAAGGAGGTAAACCCCGTGTAAAAATTGATGGCACTGTCTAAAGAAGCAGTGAAATACGATGGTTGGAAGTTTAACAAGTAAATATAGTGATTTGTCGATAGTGCTCAGATAAAATCTAAATGTAATAAAAATGCATGATTAAAGTGGGTGCCAAATAAGGTGGCAATAACAGTGCAAAACAAACTGCGTCAATGATTTTAGTACCTACAAACACGTAACGTTTAATTTTATACAATTTTAACAAGGATAAATATTACAAATATTTATGTTTGTTAAAATTGCATACAATTTAATGTTATGTTGTGTGTTTAAACAGCTAATGTTTTTGGCGGGCAGACCGCAGAATGTTAACTTACTTAGCCATAATGGTATTTTTTTTTAAACAGACTTATTCAATGTGAAGGCATGTCGTCTTGTTTTTATTTTCTTAACACACTGTGCCATTCCCGCAATTAGAAAATGGATCTTTACTAAATAAACAATAAGTGACCAATACGTCGTACAAATACAGTGTAAGGGTTTCTAGTTTAACGACGGAAACTTAAAAAAACAAGTGTTAATCGGCTTATCTACATTGTGTATTTTTAAAAGATAAAAATCCTTTATCAGACTACCAATTCTATGTCATTCAATGACAAGTGGTTACTGAATGCTGAATTTTGATTGATAACGGTGAAACTATTAATACTTCAATTTGGCAACGTTTATCAGTATTAAAAATGACTCCGATAGAAACATACGTATTTATGGATTTGACGACTGAACGAAATGAAGTGAAAAAAATAACCAGGATTACTCAAGTGAGCCTGTTAGCTGAACACCGGAGTCAATACCAAGAAACGGATGACAGCAAGGTAGCGCCTGAAGAGCTCACATTCCGACTGTTCAGAAACCGTAACAGTGATGATGACCAACCTGCGTTTGATATGACTACTTTTTACGATTTTGTTAGTTTTATCAATGGAAGAGAAACACCTGTGTGCTTCATCTCCCATAATGAAGGTGATTTTGATTTTCCCATACTCGAGCTACAGGAGCAGCTTCAAGAGTTTAATGTCAGATTACCTAATAATATCATGTGGGCTGATAGTCATACCGCTTTTCGTTATATACTGGAAAATAAAAACTGGAAACCTTCCAATGACAATCCTAGTACATCAAATTTTAATAGCTCGAGAGACCAGGAAGCCGGTAATCTACGAGAAGAAACAGGTTCATATAATCTAAAGGACATTTATGAGCAAGTAGTCACAAATCCTCTTGTACATGTACACTTACCTGAAAGTTACAACATGGTGATGTTCAAAATAGCACAAGTATTTGGCAGATTTTTTGTAGCCTGGGTAGACCAAAATCGACGGTCTTTAATAGGGGTGAAAGCTAAAGATATTATTATGAAAGATAATAAAAAAACCGGCCAAGAGCGAGGCCGGCACGCCAAACTTGGTATCCGTACCAAACTACAGCCTTCTTCTACTTCTTTGTGCTAGCTCTTATACTAAACATGTAAAGGACTAACTTAATAGTAAGGATGTAACTCTCTTAACCAGTGATTGTTTAAAAAAAAGAAATAGAAAACTGCAAAATACTTAAATGAAATACCTATCTACTATCTACTCAAGCGCGCTCCATTTCTTGTTAGTAAATGGCGAATACTTTTTTGTATATATTTATATTTATTTATTTAAATAAATAAATAAACACTTCGAGCACTTGACTCAAGCGTGCTCCATTTTTAGGGTTCCGTTTTTTCCGGGAAAAACCGGAACCCATATAGGATCACTCGTGTGTCTGTCCGTCTGTTACAGCCAATTCGCTCCGAATCTTATGGACCGATTAAGTTGAAATTTGGTACACGTATGAATTTCTGTGACCCAAACACGGAGGTGTAACGTAAATAAATGAATTTTGAACACAGGGGTCAATTTTGGGGGGCAAATAAGAAAATTAAAAAAAAAAGTTTTGCAAACTGTACCGTGGGACAAATCAAATGAAAGGGCTGGGCTTACTGTGAGGGTCTCAGAAATATTTTTTTTTTTATAATTTGAAAATAAATTGTTTTCAAAGTTATTTAAGAAAATAGGCGAAAATTGACCCCCCCCCACCTTATCTCCGAATCTACAGAGCCTAAAATAAAAAAAAATACAGACCTATAGATTACAGGAAAACTTATAAGAAATCTATGGTCTTAAAATAACATGGTAAATCTCTTAATTTTGTGCGTACAAACTTATATTTGCAGTTGCAATGTATGGGAGAACATGTTTTTTCAACTACAATGTTAAGTTTGTTATTGGGATAAATTCATCCAAACTACGGAACCCTTCATTGTGCGTAGTCCGACACGCACGGTTTTTTTTAATTCAGAATGGCGGTAAACATGCGTTCGCAATGCTCGCATCGAGCTCGAGGCTCGCGGCACTGACTACTGTAACGCGTGAGAAAAACTCGAAACATTACAAACAAACGTTACAAGTCAGTCTCCGCCTTAAAGGACTAACTTAATAGTAAGGGTGTACTCCCTTAACCAGTGCCTGTTTAAAAAAAGAAGAAACGGAAAACTTCAAAATACGTAAATGAAATACCTACCACCTATCTACAATTAAATTTGCTGACATTATAGTTTTTTGCAGTAACCATTACTGCAAAAAATAAAAAATAAATCAATCAGTGATAGTTCGTTTTAGTATTTTTTACTTTCCTCAAATAATGACATTATTTGAGGAAAGTAAAAAATACTAAAACGACAAATAAGGGCAAAACACATATAATAATTTTTAGACAACTTACAATGCCGATGAATAAAACTACCTAGCAGACCTCATTACATTTAAGGCTGCACTGTCAAATAAATAGAAAGGATCACATGACCATTTCAGACGCCAATCTACATGGTCTTCACGTTTACATGAACTGACCGAGATTATGTCTGGACTTTAAAAGAGACTGTGACTTCTGAGTTTGTTTCGGCTTTTCATCTCAGAGTAGTCAGATAGCAAACGCCGACCTCATCTAGTTTTTAAAATATGATTGACATATAAAAGTGTTTGTACAAACCTACTTACAGAAATAAAATCATTTATGCATTATGAAAAATTTTAATAGTGGACACTAAAAGAAAACTTTTATAGCAAGAAACCAACTAAATTAAAAACCAAAGCCTTGGAAATATGCTAACATTACTAATTGCTCGCCAAACACGCCTTCTAACAAAACGAAACGCAGAAGAGACAAAAGTATGCCAAAGAGGAATGAAAGGAGTACAAACTAAAAGACAAAGTGAGGAATACTAAGCCAAAGGAAGTGGGCAATAAAGTCCTTGGCTTACAATGGAAATGGGCTGGTCCATCGAACTACAGAAAAGTCACGTCGCGTTGATCTATGAAAGGAGGACAAACCAAAACCACATTTTCGCATGTATAATATTAAATAGTTTAAGAATCACATTATAACTTAGAAAATAAGAAAATGTAAAGGAGAATAAATGTAATCTAATAATTATACAGACATATATGTTGCTGGGGAGTTTGTTCCGCCACTTCTTCTTCCCAGCTAAAACACTAGGAAGTGGAAAAGGGCAACCGTTCTGGAGGCTATAAAATGTGCTGATTATCAGCCTAATTTAAATTAATTACTTTGGTAAGCATTCGTTTTTTGATTTAACAGTTTATACAAAAATTATCCGTAAATCATCGCGGATTTTTGGGCGTCGTTAGCACAAATTACATGTAAATCCGAATTCAAATGAACAAACACGTTAAACCGTGCCGTTGCCATGTATTGTATAGATTTAATAGAATGTATTGTAGTTATATGTGTTTTATTCTTTATAAAATAAACTAATGTAACAGAATTCTTCAAGCGTTTCTCTTGTGCCCCGCTTTAGCGTAATCACAGTACATAGTAATAATATTATTCTTAATGCTTAAAACAACTAATGCACGCTTTCTAGTTATTGCACTGTTGTATTTTCAACACTCGGCTCAACGCCGAGACTTCAGACGAGAAAATCCAACATTCTAATCAAAATAAAGAGATGTATGGATATTTGTAAATTTGCCGCCAATAAACCTCGTAAAGCGAGAATCGCTAATCGTCTATCACGTCATTCCTTATTGACGTACGTAATCGATATAGTGATAAGTGATGGTGAGATAAAGCTATCGTATCGCTAAATACTTTGGCAATTCATTTTATTTTTGTTTTCTCCTGCTCTATATTAAGGTACGTTACACTTAGTGCGCGAATGCGACAAATGGTCACCACTGCCTACAAATGTCACGCGCATACACCGCAAAAGCTTTGCCATCCCTGAGACATAGTCCATGCCTCATGTTCCTGTAATAACACCGACCCCAATACCCTTCAAACCGGAACAAAGCAATGCTGCTTGCTGCCAGCATTAGGTAGGGCACTAGTACGAGATCCCTCGCAATTCTATTACTACTGAGTAATTCTTTCAAAGGTGGCTCTCAAGAGCCTAACAATCACTCTTGAAAGAAATGAATGAATGATAGGAAAATATTTATTTGGGACACGCACTGAATATACGAACACCAAAAAAGTATTTTTATTAAAGACCTAGCTCATTTCTTATCTTAATGTCTGACCGTTGAAATAGTGGATAGATTGAAAGAAACAAATATTTTGTATAATGTTTATTATTATTAGTTCTAAGGGACGTAGAAGAGCTGACCTTAGGAGCTAAAAAAAATAATAATAACCCAGGCAACGTAATAAAAGTATGATTTTTGTAACCAGAAGTTGTCAACATACAAGTTTTTAGTGAAATTTTGTCATGTTCCGTCGTATTTTTTTTTCAGATTAAGCATCAATATCGCCTCACATCAGAGACGGGACCCGCGCACAAGAAAGTATTCACAGTAACACTCCGACTGGGTGATACTGAGGAATATACTGCGGAGGTGAGTGCATTTTGAACCTCTTTCGACATTAGAGTGATCACTGTATTAAGTTTAGTATGATGTACGGTCGCTTATTGTATTTTAACTCGATTCGTTCTGGATCGGTTTCACGCTCATGGGTAATTGAGGTGGAAGTCATGCATCTATCTGTAACGATAAATTCGTGGATTCGTGGTCTGTGAGAGGAGAGTGGGATTATCCAGTTTGGGTTTATGCCAGGTCGAGGAACAATGGACGGTACTCTTTTTCACTCCGCCAATTGTTCGAGAAGTACAGACGTGCACACAAGAACTTGCATATGGTGTTCATTGATCTGGAGAACGTATGATACGGTACTTCCGGATGTGTTGTGGTGGACCTTGAAAGAAAAAGGTTTGCCTGGAAAGTATGTACAGTTTTTCGTGCTATGTACAGTCAATCAGTCGGTCAGTGTCAGTGTTCTGAGTCTGGGTGTAATTATCTATATAAGTATGTATTTAAAAAAAAAAAAAAGTAGTGTATGTAGTATATCAGTTATCTGGTTTCCATAGTACCTCTGCTTAGTTTGGGACCAGATGGCCGTGTATGAGTTCAGTGTGGCTGGTAGGCTTGGACCAAGGGTCCGATTTAAATCCTTACCTCTTCCTGTTGATAATGGACGCTCTGACTTCGAAATACAGGAAAAGGCACCCTGGTATATGCTGTTTGCCGATGACATTGTTCTTGTCGGTGAAGATGAACCTGAGATCCAGAGCTGGTTGGAGAAATGGCAACATGTTCTGCGATTTCGGCGGTATCTCCAGTTCTGGAGCCGTAACGCTTAAAGGCGCGCGTCTCCCAGTCTGCTCCGACTTTCGGTATCTCGGTTCACTCGTGCAAAGCGATGGCGAAGTAGATCAGACGGCTAAGCACAGAATTAACACTGGATGGATGAAATGGCGACACGTCACGGGAACAATCTGCGACTCCCGCATTTCCCTTAAACTTAAGAGGAAGATATAAACAATGGTTAGACATGCTGCCTTGTATGGATCAGAATGATGAGCCACAAAAGGGATGAATGAAAGGCAATAGGGATGATGACTAAAAAATGTATTTTTGTCCGTCATGTAGATTATTAAAATATATTGGACACGTATTTTTTCTTTTTCTACGCAATCAAAAGATTACGGCGA
Organism: Dicycla oo; assembly: GCA_948252095.1. Classification (NCBI taxonomy): domain Eukaryota; kingdom Metazoa; phylum Arthropoda; class Insecta; order Lepidoptera; family Noctuidae; genus Dicycla; species Dicycla oo. The sequence continues at coordinate 9,059,842 of OX411711.1, read as the reverse complement.
TACATTGAGTTAAAATGTGGCATGACGTCACGTCTTCGTAGATTTTATACGTAGAAGTGACGTAGCAAGCCCCCACTCCCGAACTTTAATGCGAGTTATCTAAGTCATTTTTTATTAATATGATAAAGCATAAAATACGTATCTAATATTTTTTTATTATCTGACTGACGGACTAAATAGAATTTCTTTTTTTTTACCCAGGCATCATCCCTATTGCATGCAGCTGAGATGAGAATCCTAGGAGGGATGTGTGGTGGTACAAGAATGGATAGACTAAGAAATGAGTACATAAGAGGAAGTCTGAAAGTGACACCGGTGACTGAAAAGTTGTGCGGAAATCGATTGTCATGGTATGGGCATGTGATGCGGAGGAATGAGAAAAATATCGTGAGGAAAGTTGTATGTATGAATGTAGTATGAATGAGTATGAGAGTAGGGGAAGACCAAAGAAACGATAGATGCACTGTGTGAAAAATGATATGGCTAGAAATGGGGTGACTGAGATGACGACTAATAGAGAACTATGGAAAAAAGGGACACGGTGCACTGACCCCAAATAAATTAGGATAAGGGCAGGAGAATGATAATACATGCAGACGTGATGGGAGTCTTATGACACCACAAAAAAAAAAAAATCGAGTAACTACTTGAAATTGTGAGTATAATAATATTCAGCCTGTATTGCCCCACTGCAGGGCAAAGGCCTCCTTTTCCACTCAATTCGATCGTCAGCCAATATGGACCAATTGCTCCTACAAGCGTCAAGTTCGTCCCGCCATCTATGCCTACTATAGAAAACATTTTTTTTGTTAATTTTAACGTAATTCTGTATCGATACCCGTTATTTTTACGGAGTTATGTTATCTAATTTAATTTTACCCGCTAGTTACATATCTTTATTGCTATGTTGAAATAAGCATTATTGGTGTTTTTAGGGCTCGTCAATAAAGCGCGCGCAGCACGCGGCGGCGCAGGCGGCGCTGTCGGCGACCAGCTTTCCGCCGCCGCCGCCGCGCGCGCCCGCGCCTCATGCCGCTCACCATCCACACCACCGACACGCTGGTACGTACAGTCCTTTCACAGTTATTTTACCTTTTATCTTCCCTTATAAATGTTGAGCCCTTTAAAATAAAAGAGTATTGGTAAATCTACTAACTCTCGTCATCATACCTTGCGGTCTTTCGCAGGACGTCCATCCTACAGAGTATTTGTTAGACAACACTCTTTCTACATTCGCTCAGTAACCAAAAATGTAATTGTGTCTTCAGGCGCAGTAATGCCGACAGTGGAACTAAACGCGCTCGCAATGAAGCTGTGCCAGCCGGCGGTGTACACATCCATCCCGCCAGTGGCCGGACCGGCGCGCCTGGTGCGCGCGCGCGGCGGTGGTGCGTACCGCGCGCACGCGCTGCTGGCGCCCGCCTACGCCGCGCCCGCGCTGCTGTACCGCGTGCGCGTGGCCGTGGGCGGCCGCGCCTGGCTGGGTGAGGGCGCCACGCCGCAGGCCGCGCGACACGACGCCGCAGCGAGGGCTTTAAGAGACCTACGCCCTGTTGGTGACAGTGCGGAACCGCCGCCCGCCGCTGCGCATACTGATACAGAAGCAGGTTAGCGAATAAAAAACTCCAGCCTTTATGACTGTTGCTGCCTTAAAACGCTCCTGAAGTTTCATAAGTGCCCGTGTAGGTTTATGTAAAATAAATATAGAAAATTCTTGTAGTGAATAAGACGGTGAATATCTAGTAAAACAATTCAAAGAAATCTAGATGTACACGAACTCCTGCATCATCTGAAAGTACCTGTAATACATTTAAACACATATATGGCTTGTTTACACGCTCAGAAAACATTTATTCAAGCCTTTTCTCCAAAGAACGAAACAAATGTCATAGCACGTGTCGTTTTATAATATTTGCCTTACCTTATCAAAATATCAATTAACAATATTGTATTCCTAACAGCTGACACAGCTGTTGGCTGTATCAGCTGTTAGCTGTATCAGCTGTATCACATTCCATATTAAAAACAAATTGTTTTTGTATTTTCAGCAAGCGACACGAACGCAGATCTCTTGAGCTCCGAAGTAAAATCGCCCGTGTCACTGGTACACGAGCTCGCCCTCAAACGTAACCTCTCCGTGCAGTTCACCGTCAAGTCAGAGCGCGGCCCGCCGCATATGCGAGTAAGTTTTATAGCATTTTGACGACGTGCATACTCCTGAAATGCTTTAATAAATTACCCACATCATGAAATTATGTCGCGTTGCATATTATAATCACTGTTCTAAGCCCGTATCACAATCACGTGCAGGGCAAGTTCAGAGGCCGTATTATGAGGTATTAAGTCTCAGTTATTGATTCAGTTGCGAAAAATAGTGGCGCCACCGGTCATGTATAGCTTCCGTCTTTCTTTAGCTGTGGAAAAAAAATATGGTATTAATACTTCATAATACGGCTCCTGGTGACATATAGTTGCATTGCATATGGTACAAAATCGCTTGAAACATTATTATCTGTCAAATATTAATTTGCTATATTTTGATTTAAAAGAATGTCCATGGAGTTTCTTGCTTGTTCTTTTCCATAGGAACCTATTACGCTTTGGAATGGTCAACTAGCTTCATATTTTTGACTAAAACCTTGACAAAAAGTGCCTGTAATTGGTTGAACTGAAATCCCCAGGTTTTCATAACGGCGTGCACGGTGGGCGACATGGAGACAGAAGGCGAGGGCAACGGCAAGAAGGTGTCGAAGCGCCGCGCCGCCGAGCGCATGCTGGACGAGATGCGCAGGAGGTGGCCGCCCGCGCTGCTGCGCCCGCGGCCCGGCCATGACAAGCGACGACAGCAGTCCACCAAGAAGAAACCTAGGAATCTCATCAAGGTGACCTCAGCTACGCTAGATTTTGAAGTAATTTCTCAACTGTGGAACAAAAGAAGTTCAAAGAAAAGAAAAAAAATTGTCATAGGTTGCCATTTCGCGTGAGCATAATAAGTCGGCTCGTATAGGCCGTTTCTTGCGTTAGGCGGTCGTCTGCACGGGACGGCTGGCGTGCGGATCTGTTTCTGGAAAATTTAAAGCAACGTCTGGGACGGGCCTTCTGTCGAAGAAGTGAGGGTATCAAGACTCGCCGCCGCCGTAGCGGCGCTATGGGTAAGGGTCCATACAAATCCAAGGGCCCTAATAGGAAGCTAAATCCGCGTCGGGAGCTCGTCATGGTCGTTGGCCTAACGCAGCAGACGCTCTGATACATTGAAGTAATACAATCGATGTACCAATTACCCATGTTTGCAAAGTAATGATTTTGGTTTAACGATCTTTATTTGTGCAGGAGGGCAGTACAGGCGGCACGGCGGCAGCGGGCGGCGCCGACAACCCCATCTCCCGCCTGGCCGTGGCGCGCCATGCCGTGCGCGCGCGCTCCCCGCAGTACCGCGTGCTGGAGGAGCGCGGCGCGGCGCGGCGCAGGGAGTTCCTGGTGCAGTGTGACGCCCCGCCGCACTCCGCCACCGGGCTCGGACCCAACAAGAAGACCGCCAAGCGACGCGCCGCTCACAGTACGTATCACATACTACACTATAGCAGTACCGCGTGCTGGAGGAGCGCGGCGCGGTGTAGCATACGTATCATTTGCGACATACAATACTGTAAGCACTATGTCTGCCATGATGCCTGAAAAAGACAGCTATTCTCTTATCAACCTACATTGCGTTAATCTGTGCCACAATGTGCGTCGTACAGACTCCGCTACGATTTTTAGCAGTGGGTAGGATTAAACAACTTGAACCGCTCACCCACCGTGAGTCAGTCGGTTTCCCACCCTCATACCCTTGTGTTTTACTTCTTCATTGTATCGGTATTTTAAAATCGTGCCCATAAAAGTTTTCGAGTTAGATATAAAAAAAAATCTAGTACAATATTTTTTTTTCATCGTTTCACAAATCGGGCAATACAATATAACTTACATACTAGATAAACTTAAAGATACACAACACTACATGCCCTAAAATAGAGAACTCTGCATGAGAAACAATGAGGAACATTGTATGAGCTAGTTAACATTAACATTGTCTAGCATTAAATGGACGGTTTGATGCCCCCATAACACAGGATTTTCCTAGTATGGGGGTCATTAATCTATTTCTTGTTTATTGTTTTATAAGTGCTCAGTATGTGTCTTCTCCGGTATGTTTGTAATGGCAAATAAAGCTTTATTATTATTATTATTATTATTATTATTATAAATAAGCTTATATATAATATATTGGCGCCGATTCCCTTGTTCACAAACAAAAGTAAATTTAAGTTCAGTGCATCTTTTTCGTTCTATTTCATTAAGAAAAGGACAGAAGATAAATATTAGTTTTGTCCTGTCAAAGTAGTCAGTGCCTAACGTAAATTGGCGTATTTTTAGGGCCGGTTTTTTGATCCGTAGTTAACTCAAGTAATGGTTGAATTTTGGCTAAATGTGAAAGGCTAAACATTAATGAGTTATGCCATTACTTACTATTTTTTAATATGAATGAGCTAACATGAATACATTCATGTTTAGCCTTTCACATGTAGCCAAAATTCAACCATTAGTTACTATGTTTGAACATTGATTGAGTTAACTACGGATCAAAAAACCGGCTCTAGGCAATGTTTTAATCACGTCTAAACTTGTATAAGGCACTGTCTTGTAAAGCCTATGGACTAGCCCTAACTACAAAATTAGCGTGCATACCTACAAAAATCGGGCACTCAACATGGCCACCTTTCGTAGGTTTGTAACTGCGAGTGCAAGAGAGAGCAAGCAACCGTATGACAGCACATCTACCAGGCCAGTTGGCGTGGTTGGTTAAGATACCACCTATCATGCCGCAGGTCGTGGGTTCGATTCCCATCCAGGACAAACATTTGTGTGCATGAACATGTCTGTTTGTTCTGAGTCTGGGTGTAGTTATCTATATAAGTATATATTTACAAAAAAAAAAGTAGTGTATGTAGTATATCAGTTATCTGGTTTCCATAGTACAAGCTCTGCTTAGTTTGGGATCAGATGACCGTGTGTGAAATGTCCCAGGATATTTATTTATTTATTATTATTATTTATCTACCACAAAACTCAGCACTCAACATGGCGACCGGTCACGCATAGACACGATTGTGACGTCACACAAGAGTGATTTCAAATTTTGTCCTTGACAAACATTTAGATGTCTCTCTTTCCATAAGCAGCTCTTGATTAGTTAAAAAGAAACAAAACGCTCCTTGACATTTCTGTGTCAATATGACAGATATTTGTATACCTTTCTTCCTTTAATAGAATATACCATCTCCATGTTATTCTATCTCAATAGTATAGAGAGTATCTTAATTTGACAAGACATAATATTTATCGTGTCTTTTTCTATTGAAATAGAAAGAAAAATATGCACTGAACTTAAATTTAGTTTAGTTTGTGAACAAGGGAATCGGCGCCACTGTCATTGGACTAATTATTATTAGTCAAATTTGTGGTTGCACAGGCTCATCTTAATTTTAATTTTGGTTGATGCTGAGGTCTAGGAATATCAAAATGCTGCCTCACATCGTTCTAGCTTGAAAACATTATATAAAATGGAGCATGTTGTTTTATATTTATTCTGCAATGAGGCATCACAAATGTGCGCCTATTGCATAAACGACTGCTCTGGCGTGAACTGCGAGTTGAATTCTCTCCAGCAAACCTTCACAATCAAATATAAGAATCTGATCGCTTCCTTACTTACGCACCCAGAAACAATTATTCACATGCATCTAAAGGACCGTCACCTCTTCATAATATAAAGATAACCCATAAAACCTTTGACAAATACTAACTAACATGTATGTTACCCTCAACAAACGGCTGTATATGAACGTTGCAGACGTGTTACTAGCGATGGAGATGAGCAGTAAGCCGGCGGAGCAACTAAGCTGCAGTCCCGACCCCGCCGCGCCCAACGACACCAAGAACAACGGCGACGCCAAGCGAAAAGTAAGTAAAAAACTTTTTTTATTCAATCTTAAACCATTTTTTTTTGTTTTAACAATTTAATTTCGCCAAACTTGAGTTCGATGGCGAGAAATAATCCACGGATTCAGTGAACTCTATAGTGAGACAACGTTCAAATTAGATCATTGAAAATACTTACGCTACCGGCGATATACATATTAGAAATTAGTATCTTCGTCAAAACAAATCCCAACCTTTTTGAAAAAATGACAATGGTACGAAATGTTCCAATACGTAGTCAGTATAAAAATCTTTGAGTAATTATAAATGTAAAACTGCATTAGTAAAGTGTCCTGGGTATGGCTCCACGCATTTATAATAAAATTCCAGATGCCATAAAAGAATTAAATTTTACACAATTTAAGAAAAAAATGAAATTGTTCCTAATTGATAAATGTTATTATACTATTGACGATTACGTAAATGACGAATTATTTAGAATTACAATTATTATTATTGGCATTAAATAATTTTGACATTTTTTTTAATTATTGACATTTTAATTCCTCATTTAGGTCTGACTCAATTTATTTCTAATTAGATAATATGCACGATTTTCTAATATTTTTAGTAATTTAATTTAATTTTTAATTTGTAATCTTCAGCTAGATCTGCACACTATATTTGTACACCTCCTGGTATAACATAGCGCTCTGTTCATCTAACATAAGATCTGTATTTCTTTACCTATGTTAACAAATAAATAAATAAATTCTAAATTCTAAAGGTTCCATCGGTTTTTTCAAAGTTGACAACCTTTAATTGGAAAGAAGCCAGAAAAAAAGTTAACTAATTTCTTTTTCAATGCAGTTACGTATACGTATGTGGCTGCCTCGCTGTAGCAATAACCGACGTACTTTGTAAACTCGTATGTAGCGTAGAGCTTGTCTACTCTGAAGTGACGCGCCCCACTACTACAATTTGTATACGTACACTACGGTAAATGCGGCAGTGGGGCGCATCGTTTCAGAGGAGACGAGCCTTAACCGTAGTGACGTCACCAGGAGGGTGAGGCCGGGGCCGCGGCCGGCGGCGCGGGCGCCGAGGTGCGCCAGCCAGTGCCCGGCGTGTTGCTCATGGACTACCACACGCGTACCGGCCAGCCGCATCAACCTAACGGTCAGTACACGTCTTACTCTAAATTATTTATGCTAATATTTAACTGATCCTCTAAACACTTGCGCGAAAAAGTGGCGGGAATGAGATTTCTTCATAACATTACGACTGTATTCTTTCAAAGGGTCGAGGTAAACTAAATTAGCATAATTCGTATTTTATTGATTTGGTGATTAGATTATATTTTTCAAATAACATTTACGATAATCTTCGTAACTCAATCAAAATCAATTGCGTCTTTCTTCATAATTAGTAGAAAAGTTAGCTTTTAAGACAGTCTCAAAACTGACTTTTTTTCCACAATCAATACACTACAATAATCTGCAAGCAATTAAATATCATTTCATAAAGTATCATGTATCTTAATAACATCTGAATAAAAAAAAATATCGAAAATGTGATTTTTAAAATATCACCATAAATTCAGACATGGTACACTTCATTTTGAAAACGCTCACCCCTAAAAAGTTTTGGCTTCTAATGATGCACACTTTTTTAATAAAAAAGCGCGCGCTTTTTTTTTAATAAATAAAGTCGCGGCGCTCATCAGCGGCTGACAAGCGTTACATCCAAGTTGGTAGCAGTTACTTGGCCATTTAGGACCCCAAAATGGGTATCATTTGACGTTCATAAAAAGAAGCGCGTTGATTATATTAGGGTGTTCAATTAATAACATAACATCACGCCTGTAACCTCGAAGAGTGAGGTGCGAAGGGCAGAGTGTATCTATAAAAACACCCACATGTCGCCAGTTATGTTTAAGTGGGCAATAACATTTTATGAAAGCAAAATAGGAATTATTTGATTTTCGATAAAATACATAAGTGTTGGCCCAGTGGTAACGGCTGCGACGTACGTGGTCGTGGGTTCGAACCCAGGCAGGCGCTTTACTTTGTGTAAATTATTTCATCACCACTGCTCTCAAATCAGTGAAGGAAAACATCGTGAGGAAACCGGCATGTCCTTGAACGAAAAATTCGAGGACATGTGACATCTAACAACCCGCACTGGGCCCGCGTAGAGATATACCTCTCGCGTCTCGCGACTCGAGGAGAGGAGGTGTCCCAGCAGTTGGAAAATTATAGAGTGATTATGCTTTGCTAAATACATGTCATTATTTATTAGCTTTGCCCGCGGCTTCGCCTGTGTGGGTTTTGGTATTATCCCATGGGAACGTACAACTGGTAAACAGTATCGCCGTATGTCCTACACTCGCCGACTGTATTGTTTTAGGAAACTAGACGGTGACTCTAACTTAGTGTACATAACGCATTATTTATGTAATATTCGTACAGGTGTGAGCGAGACGAGCGCGACGGGCGGCTCGGGCGGCAACACGCCGGGCGCGAAGGACCAGCTCATGTACCTGTCGCAGCTGCTCGGCTTCAGCGTGCAGTTCTCAGACTTCCCTAAGGTAACGAAACACCATCATTCTCTTGCCCTTATCCCAATTTATTTGAGATCGGCTGAACATGTCTTTTTCTTCCATACTTCTCTATTAATGTTCTTACACACGAGCAACACGCGTCAACGGCAGAGGCAACTGCACGCGTCGGCGGCGCTCGTCGACGCGCCAACGAACGCCGCCGTCCTAAAGCGACGCTTGCACTTGCCTCTGCCGTTGACTCGTGTCGCTCGTGTGTCACACTTAGTCGTCCCTGTCATTTCATACACTTAGCATGGGAGTGCATAGAAAATAACTAGTCCGCCATATTGGATTTAGAATGACGTCACTTCATGGCTAGCTAACTAAACGTGTATGCAAAATTTCAGCTCAATCGTTTGAGGGTAACTACTTTATAATTTAGTTGCAAGATTTAAACTGAACAGACATTCATACAAAGATTGCAAGTTAAATAAAAGCTTGTAAATATACTGGTACCAGATGATTGACGGTTTAGTTTGAGGAAGTAACTTTTTTGCGTTTTCTATGTTGGTCGCATAGAAAAAAGATATGTATCTGAGCAGTAGAATCTTCCCTTAGAAAGAAAAAGTTAAGCTTTGCAAGAAAATGTATGTGATTGTGTCCAGTGCAACCCACGGACACGCTACGCATCACTTGACGTCATTAGTACATGCGTGGCTTGCTCGAATATGGTGTTCACATAGCTCAACGCTGTCAACGCAATGCACGCTGTGCATGCGGTACACACTATACACGAATATTAACCCACGACTATGTACAACTGTATCACAGCAATTTAGGACACGTGCGTAGCCTCTCCGTATGCCGCGGTGGGCCACGCACGCGTGTGTACTGCAGTGGAAACGTAGACCCACGTTGTCAAACAAATGAATCCACGCAGCTAAAATGCGCCGCGTGCCCGTGCATAGCATGCGCCAAGGTGGGTTCGCGCCTTAACGGTGTTTACACTTACACCCTGTATACATTAAAGTCCATCATTGACCCAATCATAATTCTAGAAAGAGAACTGGCCGCAAATTAGCTTTGTCTCCCTCGTATTTTTCGGTTCGTATTCACTGCACAAGTGAATACGAAACGCTCAGTCATGCCCCATAGTTATTCTCTGTCTATGGGCAACTCAATCTTGTCTCACAGCGTGACGTAACATGATTGTATGTATTGGCAGCGCAACCACGGCGAGTACCTGTCATTAGTGTCGCTGTCGACGGAGCCGCCTGTCATGTGCCACGGAGGAGGCGCCTCCACCGCGCACTCGCACGAGCAGTGCTCCCGCGCCGCCCTGCGCGCGCTCGCGCTCATGGGACTGGACGCGCCCACGCACCCGTACGTATATAACATGCACACATACTTTACATACCTATCTACAATTATCCGTATTGTATAACAACATTGGCTAAACAAAAATCTGTAGAAGTGGGTCCCAGGAAACGACCGGCGACATCGTGGCAGACCCAGAAGCTCAAGACAGAGAGGAGTCGAAAGAAGAAACTGCTTTAGCCCTGCAGTGGGACGATACAGGCAAAAATAAATATGTAAAAGTAAGCCAGTTGGCATCTTCCCTTGTTAAAATGTTCCTATTTACATTCCAGGATCCAAAATGTGGGTGGTACGCCGCCCAAGACGAGCGTAGTGAGCAACGGCATCGCGGAGTAACCGTCGTGTCGCACGCGCAGCTATCGATCACCTGTCATCTCGCTTACCTCTCGATTATATTGCAATATTACTTCATGTGAATATCTCACAGCACGAAATGTTCGGGACGACGCGACCTCGCTAAAACTCAACCATTTGACTGTTTTGTGCCGTTTCCGGCTATGACATATTCACGACGTTTTGTTTGATCTCGAGTCTTGCAACAACTTTTAGTTGATTTCCTCTGTGAACTTTCATGTTATTAGAATTTCAAATGTATATTTTTTTGTTATACATAACGATCTGTAAGAAAGAATTTAGTTATTTTATTTTTATTTTCATGGAATTATGTATCGCTCACAAATTAGGGTAAAGTTCTATTTATTTTTCACACTGAAGAAATTACAGTCATTTGGTAGACTTGTTTCTGTTACAAGAGCAGCGCTCATCTGATATAAATGGTTAAATTAGTTTATAATAAATACACGTTAGCCATAAACGATCTAAAATATCGCTATATTTATTGGTTATAATATATTCTGAAACTTGTCTGTTATTATATAAGTGTAGTAGTAAATAAAGAAATAAAATATCATAAAAATTATGTAGGAACGAATATTGTAACGAAACTGGGGCTGTGAAGCCAAACCAAAACAGTTTCCTAGGGACTGGGCAGCGCCCCGCGACCCTCGCTGTTTGAACTGCGACCCGCGCATGCGCACCGAGCTCCTCGTAGTTACGTGAGCACGGCGAGTGCGGGCGCACGTAAACACCGGGCGGTCGTGGCCGTCCCGACGGACGCTAAAGTTACATCATGCGGCCATGGTGTCACCTTAGTTTAGCTCTACAGTAGTAATCGCCGTGGCCCTCGTCTCGCTGTAGCTGTATTTAGGTGCGCGGCTCTCTGTCTCCAGTATTTTCTACGGTTCTCCGGTACTATTCCTGTATAGTTAGGATATGCACGCGGGGGCTACGGCGATTAGAACGATGTTTGGCCTCGATTTTTAACTGACTTGTAGTGGATGAGCGTGTAAGAATAGTTTCCCCGACCCTAAGCTATGAAATGTGTAATGTTAGACTTATAGAGTACATGTAGCTGACACGAGTAGCGATCGAACCTATCGAGTAAGTATAAGGTTGAAGGTTGCTTGTATGTACCTATATTTAATGTATGTACCACGTAATTGTTTAGTATAGCATTTTATTAATGACGTTTTTTCTAGGTGTTTAAATAAGGTAGTAATACAATTGATCGGTACGATATTTATGTATTTGAATGATAATCATATTATTTTATCTTTTGATTAATGTGTGTATGTCTATTTATGATAATTTGTGTTGTCGCGAGGATGGGATCCGAGCAGGACCCAGGCACCGGTCAATTGTATGTTCAGAAACAACAGATTGTACATTTCATTGTAATGGGTCCGTGATCACACGAGAATGTATCGTAACCGTGTCTCTTAGTTTTACAACTGTATTGAACTGTAGTCTATGTACTAAGCATATTATGCTGGCGATGTGTTTACTTCTTCGTTTGTATGTTCAAACGATTTTAAATCGAGGCCATCGATCAATTTCTTCATGTTCAAAGTTGCACAAGTAACTAAGCATAAAGAAATTAACTTATTATTGGATAAAGAAAAACGCCAAAAGGGCATTAAGAAGTTTATTTATTTTGTTGTAAGCAACTAATATTTTATATTATTACGAAGGTTGGAGCAAGTCCCAATTGGATTTCATGCTTTTAGCAACTGTACTGTAAGGACATAACAATAAAAGTTGAATATTATATTTTGTTTTCATTACGACGCCCTCATCATTGACCATGTACACATTTACAAAAACAGCAATGAGAATCCAGATAAGAATTTTACATTTATAAATATGTATAAGTAAATGAAATATTAGCTGTTAGGGCGTTCGCTACGTTGAGCGTGCGCACGCGGCGGGTGCCCGTCTCGCGTGTTTGTATCGAAAGATAATATGAGCAGCGCTCTCTGGCGCGGATGTGTGCGACGGGTTTGACACATGATCCGGAGCGGGCGCCCGCTCCGTGCACCCGCGCGCGTAGCGAACGCCCTGAAACGTAAAATTACTGTGTCTCCATTAATCAAATCCTACTCTAATTGAAAGTTGGTGTTAGTATGTATATATATACCTACATAAATAATAGGTTGGGGAAAAAGTTTCTTCGCAATTTTTAAGAAAATTCAAAACATTTTTTAATATAGTTTATTTACATTTAACTAAAGTATGTAGGTACCATTTTGTTCGATAACTTTTTGCCATCTTGTAGGTAGGGACATGATCCCATTGCTATAGAAATTTTGGGACTTCTGGTCAAAATACCGCGACAAGTGGTTTTGGCAGTCCTCGTGATGTTAACCTGACACTGCCTAAAGAATTCTGAAGAGACCGAAACAGATGGAAATCTGAAGGTGCAAGGTCAGGACTATACGGCGGATGCATTAACACCTCCCAGCCAAACTCTCTTAATTTTTGCTGAGTGGCTAAAGATGTGTGAGATCTAGCGTTATCATGATGAAAAACCACACTCCTTCTGTTGATTAATTCCGGCCGCTTTCTCTCAACTTCTTGCTTTAATCTCATCAGTTGTTCGCAGTAGAGTTCAGAATCGATGGTCCTGCCTGGTGGTAACAGCTCATAATGAATAATGCCCTTCCAATCCCACCACACACAGCATCACCTTGTTGCGAGTTAACCCGGGTTTCGCCACAGTCTGTGAAGCCTGACCGGCCTTTGACCACGACCTTTTTCGCACATTCTTGTCATACGTGATCCACTTTTCATCACCAGTTATCAGCTTCTTCAAAAATGGTTCGGTTTCATTACGTCGTAATAAAGAATCACAAATGAGTACACGGTTCATTAGGTTTCTTTCAGTGAGCTCGTGAGGTACCCAAATGTCGAGCTTTTTTGTGTACCCAGTTTTTTTCAAATGCGCCAAAACTGTTTTGTGGTCAATTTCCAGTTCTTCAGCTACGTCGTAACTGGCATCCATTTTATCCGTAATAGGGCGACCAGAGCGACGTGCATCTTTGACATCAAAATTTCCGGATTGGAAACGCTTAAACCAAATTTGTGCTACTCTCACAGACACTAGGTCCATAAACATCGCAAATTTTTTTCGCGGCTTGCGTTGCATTTTTACCTTTTTTGTAGTAAAATTTTAAAATGTATCGAATTTCTTCATTAGATTCACTCATCTTGACGGTACGAAAAACAAATGAAAATCACGCATTTTCCTAATTTGAATTTGGAATTATGTTCTTTAAAATTTAAACTTTCAATGATACCAAAACCAGCCAGATACAAATAGTATAGCCAAAGAGATTTTATTACAAGTTCATACATACTATAATGCGAAAAGACTTTTTCCCCAACCTAATATGTTTGTTACTTCTTCACGCAAAAACTAATCAACCGATTGTGATGAAACTTGATCGCTGTTACCTTTTATCCCAATATTCCCATTCCCACGGAATTGAAAATGACGCGGGTGAAACCGCGGGGCGCAGCTGAGGACGAATAAGTTGCCTTTGGCATGCAAATTGGTAATTTTCCGTTCCATTATATATTCCGTTACTATTTTAAAGTTTTAGGATTTTTTATCCTCCAGCAATCATGTATCAATCCGCGCGCCGCTCCTCGGATTCTATATAAGCAGTCCGTGATGACATTGTTTATCTGGATTAACGCATAGAGTACTTACTTCTGATCCCGGTAGTACGTTTCCGTGGCATATTTTCCGACATTACGCGGGCGAAGCCGCGGGCTAGTTAATATAAATACATGTTAAGAATCAAATTCCTCCCGCCGCGTCTGTCTAAACGCGATACAAGATATATTTATTTTGTAAAACATGAGTACAGTATACAGGTCTTATAATTAATACGAGGTAGCTACATGTTTTGCCATTCATGGCGTACAAAATTAGTCGCACTAGGCGATAAACTCAAAAACTACCGAACGGATTTTCATACGGATTCCACCAATGGACGAAATGACTCGTGAGGAAGGTTTAGGTGTATAATTCATTATTTGTGTAAATTGACTGAAATAAAACGATGATTGTTGAAGAAGTCGGAAAAATCATGGCGTCTGTTTTACTGGCCTGTGCCGCGTAAACCAATATATGAACACAATGTACATCAATGATATGGAATTAATACATTGTTTACCTGGCTATAGGGTACTTTTATCCCGATAACAGGTTCCCGCGGGATATATTAGAGGATAAGGAAGAGGATGCGGATGAGGAAGATAGAACCTGTTTTCAAATTGAAAATTTAAATAAAATTAAGAAATATTGCGAATGGACCCTTTAATTTTAAGACAAAAATATACAATGTGGACCGTGTTATGCAGAAAGCAGCCATGTGGCACTTTTTCCGAAAATTAGTTATAAACATAGCCGTACTAATTTGGACATATCAGGTTTTTTGTAAAAACAGCGATGTCGATATCTCTATATATCACGGAGATATGAGCCGTCAAATGCAGCTATGTCTACAAAAATGTTTATTGTAAAAAACAGTCACCTTCATGTAAAATGCAGCCAATTTTACAAAAATTAAAATATCTATTTTGTAGTCAGCCTAACTATAAGGCTGTTTTTTTACAAATTTCAAAATGTTAGTTCGAGTTACAAAAAAGGCAGCCACTCTATAACAAAGCCAGACCAATATATATTTATATCGAGGGTTCCAGGGCTATTTGTAATAAGCGGCACCCTGGCTGATATTGTGGTATAATCTACCTATAAATTGAGATAGACACTATTGTTTCATCTTAACCGTCGATAGGCCACTTTTCATAAAAATGTTCTTTTTTCCGAATAATTAAACTTTGAAATGCTCTCCTGTAAAGTTCCAAAAATGTCGCTTAATACAAATAGCCCGTGAAGAATCTTCGATATGAAGTCTGAAATATCTGTCTGTCATAAAATATCTTATAGACGTCACGGCTCTGACAATCCAGAAAGAGAAGGTGTTTTTAAGACTCGTTAACTAAATAAAATTGGCCAAATGGAAAATCTATAGCAGAGCCCAAGCTACGTGATATAATTGAATTGAATACTTTTATTTCAGACAGAGTCCATAGGGTTAGTAACAATTTTACTTAACATCTAGTGTTAGTAGGTACAGACACAGAACATAAATGCACAATTAAAATTAAAATGCAGCGTGGAGCTGCATCCACCTCCGCAACATCGGGGAATCCCACCGATCGGTGAACACACTCAGAATACTGTTGGTGCTGCCGCGAACACGTGACATCAGGGATGCACATCTTTTTCTCATGATAGCGGCAAATCCATCAATGTTATTATCTGCAAACATCCCTGACGCACTACAACGCCACGGCAGCCGCAGCAGCACTCTCAGTGCATTATTGTATTGAACGCGTAGGTCGCTGTATGCCCGCTGAGTGAAGCTGACCCATAGGCTGCACGTGTAGAAGGACTGACAGTACGCTTTGAAAAGCGTTACTTTAACTGCCCTCGTACATCGTGCAAACCTGCGGGCCAGCATGTTACAACGGACAGCCAGCGACCTACGTTCCCTTTCAATATCATAGTTATCCTGTAGGTCATCAGTGACCCAGTGGCCCAGATACTTAAACTTGTCCACTCTTCGCAGGGATTCCCCATACAGTGACACACGAGGAATAGGCGAATATATCACACTGCCTGCTTTGAAAAGCATCAGTTCGCTCTTTGCGGCGTTATATTTCAGCCCATGATTCACCGCATAACACTCGCATATACCGATCAGCCGCCTCAGAGCTCCTATCGATGGGCTCAGCAACACCATATCGTCAGCATAACTTATATTATTAATGCACACCCCGTCAATATGACATCCGACTTTGGTGCTGCTGAGCTCAAGGATCAGCTGATTCATGTATAGGTTGAAGAGCCGGGGTGAGCTGAGCCCCCCCTGCCTCACCCCGCACTCCAACCGATACACGTCCGAGTGTGAATCAACCCACTTTACGCCATTACTTTGACTACTATACCAGTACTTAAATATTGACACTATCTCAGGCGATACAGTAGTCTCACATTGAAGTTTGTGCCACAAAACATCGTAACATACGAGATCAAATGCCCTTGACAGATCCAGAAAACAGGCAAAAATAGGAGTCTTCCTGTCTGTGTAGTATTGTACAGTCTGCTTGAGGCACAAGATTGCATTCTCAGTTGACAGCCCTGGCCTAAAACCGAACTGAGCGTCATGTAGTTCGACGTGTTTGGCCAGTTGTTTATCAAGCAGACTGTCCAAAACTTTTGCTACGACAGTGGCCAGAGAAATGGGCCTGTAATTGGAAATGTCAGAGGCATCCCCTGTCTTATTTTTCACAATAGGCACTACCATTGTATACATTAGGTCATCCGGTAAGTAACTGTGACTGACGCACATGTTAAAAAACAAAGCAAGCACACGTGGCAAGTGTCCCCCCGCATACCTCAGGTGCTCGATGCTGAGGGCATCATGACCCGGGGATTTACCCCTTTCCATCTTTTTTATAATGGCTGCAATTTCTTGTGCAGTAAAAACAACAGAAATGTCTTCAGTGTTGGCCCCAGCATCGACCACCCGCACAGGACTATTAAGAGTTGGCTTAAATTGGAAATGACGTCGGAATGCATTGGCTATATCTGCCGGCTCATGTACCTACGCCCGCTACGCTCACAGGGGGACTCGACTTCGGATTCAAACTATTCGTTGATTTCCAAAATGATCCGAATTTCTTTTCAGTGTGATGTTTAGCTAATATATCCATTTTTATCTGCTGCTGATTATCTTGACAGAATTTCAAATTGGTCTTAAAGGTTTTCCTAGATTGACACATTTTGCTGTAAACATAACCACTGGCAGGTTTACCATAAAACAACCATGTTTGGTAACACAGTCGAGCCTCCCTGTGAGCGCCACGAACATACTTGTTCCAACCAGGAATGTATCTTTTGCTACTATGACGCAATACCAATGATACATCTAATACAGAATTTGACATTTACACCTGAAATGATTGAAGATGACGTTGATGGATTTTTAATACTGAGTTTGATTTTAATTTGGATGATGAATGAGTGCGAAACTTTGTATTTTGCTGATAATAGTTTGTGACGTTTTAATATATTTTTAAAATAAATAATTCTAAATCTATTGCCAAGTTTTTACTCAAATCAAAATAATTTTATTTATTTGATTTTTTATTAAACCTAAAGAAAGTGTACGTAGTTAAAATAAAAAACAGTATGACAACAATAAATTTATTAGAAGCTAAATTAAAAAGAAGATATAATGTTGTCAATAACTTAACAAGTAATTATTATTTGTGTATATTATTTAAAAAATTAGATCATGTAAGATATATATTATATTTAAATAAAATTAACGAATAATATTAAAGTAGATAAAGTGGTGACTATTGGTAATTAGGTAAAGGAAGACACATAAATGTATTAGAGTACCTAGTTAGATAGAGATTTTATTTTAAAATTTCTAGTAGTTTTTCCGTGTCTACATAATTGAGTTCTGCCAGTGCCAAATATTCCTGGACTAGTAAATTACACCTATTAGAACTTAAACTATAAATCTGTAACACTCTGTTAAACTGGTTATACAAATAGGGTCCTAAAAACAAATAAAATCGACTAGCAAAAGCATGTTTAGTCTAAGTGTTAGCACAAACCAAATCTTTTCTTCTCCTATCTGAAGGTACTGGATTAAAATAAAGTGCAGTGTGTTGGAATAAAACTACATTCAAAACAAATAATTGTCGTACTGTTAGCACCTTCCATGCCATATACAGCTGGTGTGTAGGAAATCTAAAAGGACGAAAAGTAGCAACCTTTAAAACTGCTCTTTGGGCGCGTTCTACTAGGTGCAGTAAAATTGATTTAGCGGCACCACCCCAGGACGTTATGCAGTAAGTAATAGTAGATTGACACAAAGCCAAATAGACCTGTCTAATTAATTTAAAGTCGGCAATGTTACGTAAATTTTAAAAAATGTATACTAGTTTACGCACTCTGGTGCATAATAAATCGATGTGTTTGCGGAAATTCAGATTTGTGTCAATCGTGATGCCTAAATATTTGATATGGTCGGTTTTAACTAAAGTGGGACAAGTGCATGCAATGTCAGCATAATGTATGAGCTTGAATGTCTAGATTAGTAAGCGTTGGATTAGTGTTTCCGATAGTAAATAATAGGTACTTGGTTTTATCTGTATTTAATGTTAAGAGATTGTTATGAAGCCAATTAGACACAATATTAAAACCATTCTGTGCTACCTCATAGACCTCGGCCTTTGATTTAGCTGCGAACCGTAGAGCTGTGTCATCCGCATATGACATAATTACACCCTTTTGGAGTGTCAAATTGCACAGATATAGGTTAAAAACAAAGTAGGACCCAAAATACTGCCTTGTGGGATTCCATAACAGCTATTCTTAAGTTCTGAACTCATGCACTGACCTATTTTTACACACTGATGGCGGTCAATAAGGCAATCAGATAATAGTTGCAGTTGTACTCTCCGTATTCCCAGCATTTCCAGCTTGTTTAAAAGCAAAGTACAAGAAATTGTGTCAAAAGCCTTGGCAAGATCTAAAAATATCCCTATGGTGTGCATACCGTTATCCAGGTTGGTGCTTATAAAATTTGTTACATGGTGAACAGCTTGGCTTGTTGATCTTTTAGGCCTAAAACTAAATTGATGATCAGAGAATAATTTATTACTTTCAAGATATTTTACTAATCTACTGTTTATAATTTTTTCCAAAATCTTTGAGAGACCTGTTAAAACTGAAATTGGCCTGTAGTTATTTACACAATTTTAAGCAATTTAGGAAATATTCCTTGGAAACATAACTGAAAAATGTGGGTCAAGGGAGGGGCAATGACGTATTTAAATTTTTTGAGTATGCTATTTGGTATGCCGTCACATCCGACGGCACAAATTTCCTTTAATCCATCTATTATACTTACTACCTCATTAACATCAGTATCTAATAAGACAAAAGAGTTTCGCGTTCCATATGTCTTAGTTTGGCTTTGAATTGAAAAACCTCTCATCATTCTCCTGCCCTTGTCCCAATTTATTTGGGGTCGGCGCAACATGTCTTTTTCTTCCATACTTCTCTATTAGTCGTCATCTCGGTAGTCACTCCCTTACTGGCCATATCATCTTTCACACAGTGCATCCATCGTTTCTTTGATCTTCCCTTACTCGTATAGCACTCCACGTTCATACTCAACACTTTCCTGACGACATTTTCCTCATTCCTCCGCATCACATGCCCATACCATGATAACCGATTTCCACACAACTTTTCAGTCATCGGTGTCACTTTCAGACTTCCTCTTACATACTCATTTCTTATTCTATCCATTCGCGTAATACCACACATCCCTCTTAGCATTCTCATCTCGGCTGCATGCAATTGCCTTTCATTCATTCTTTTTATGGCCCAACATTCTGATCCATACAAGACAGCAGGTCTAACCATTGTTTTATAAATCTTCCCCTTGAGTTTAAGGGGAATGCGGGAATCGCAGATTGTTCCCGTGACCTGCCGCCAGTTCATCCATCCAGTGTTAATTTTGTGCTTAACAGAATAACAAAAACCTCTATTAGATAATAAGGTTTTTTCTGCTAAGTTTTGTACTACGTTAATGAAGAAATTGTTAGCTTTATTTGCTGCTTCGGTAGGGTTTAGCTCAGACGATAAAAGATCTAGCGCAGGTTCGGGATTTTTTGACCTAATAGTGTTAGTTTTAATGAATTTCCATAAAGTTTACTGTTTTTACCTGCTTTCTGTAGTTGACTTTGATCATATTGGTTTTTTATCTTTTTCAACAGATTATTACAGAAATTTCTATATCGTTTGTAAATAATAGATAGTAGTTCATTATCCGGTGCATTCTTCGATTTTTGGTGTAGTTTATTTCTATGTCTGATACAGCGTACAAGTCCGGGCGTAATCCATGGTTTAATATTACTATACTTTCTAGGTATTACTTTAGTAAATGTATTTTTCCTTATAGTAGATTGTAACAAATCGATAAAATATTGTAAGGATAAATTTGGATCATGTGAATTGTAAACGGGGTCAAAACTAATACCACGAAAGTCTGTTTCAAGACTCGTCATATTGAGTTTAGTATAGCTGCGCATGCAGTTATTTCTAGGTGAAGGTATTTGCAATGTTAGTAAAACAGCTTGATGATCGGTGAGTGACGAATTAGTAACCAATGTTTTGGATGGACTTTTCGATTTTATGAGAATAGGGTCTAGACAAGAGCCGCTCTGGTGGGTTGGGTGATAATGAGCTGTAAAAGTCCATGAAATGCGCAAATATTGAGGTAATTATGTGAATGAGCATCGATTTTGTCGGCAGCAATGTTTATGTTGATATCACCTACCAGTATGATATTTTTAAAAGAAGATAATTTTCCTAAGTTACTGTTAAGCGAATCCAAAAACCCATCAATACTTTGGGACGGAGGCCTATAAATAGCTATAATTACTGTATTGGAAATCATTTTAATTACTAAGCAGTTACAGCCTAGATAATAGGGTCATCTACTAATGTTCTTAAATTATTTTTAATATGCACTATGCCATCATTCTGGTTGAATGTTCTATCGCTTTTGTGAAGATTATAGCCATCGAGAGAGGGTATATTGGCCGTATGTTTGGATAACCAGCATTCTGTTAGAACTATAATGTCGCAGCATATATAAAGATTTTGTAACAAAACTTCGACACCGTTAAAATTTCGGGTTATAGTGCGTATATTTTGAGTAAGCAAAGTCAATGTTTTATCCCCAGTATAGACTAAGATTTTGCACTCCTCAACATTACAGATTTCAGCCTGAGACACGGAAAACCCATCTAGATCACAGATAAGCTGATTGGCCATAAACAAAAATTATATGTAGAAGTTAAAACCTACTAATGTGCTTAATTGATTAGGTAGTCGGCGGCGCTCCTAGGCGCCTTCATAGTCAATGGAGTTGATGTAATTATCTTCTGCATATTTACGTGCTGGGCAAATTACATCACCAGTTGGATGATCACTTTTCCTATTAAACCGTTTGCAGGTCGCACATTGAGGCGGAGAACCTTTATTATTGCATTCCTTGAAAGAATGTACTGTTTCGCCACAAAGGTTGCAAGTAGGGCTCGTTTCTCTGCAAAATTTGGCTGAGTGTCCGAACTGCTGGCAGTTAAAACACCTGGTCACAATAGTGAAATCTCTCACTGGACATGACGTCCAATTTATGAAAATTCGGCCTCGGACCATCATAATTTTCCTGATATGAGCAGGAACTTCCAATATATAATTGCAAGTAGAACGATCTTTCTTCCCTGACTTATGGCTCAATTTTATATTTTCTAAAAAGGACTCGAGAGTAATGTTCGGCAATTTATCTGTCAAGTTTGGACGTAAATGCAATCAAATACCTACCTCTTTTTCAGTCAGGGCTACGGGGACTCCAATGACAGCAATCCTGGGACGGCGTTTGGATGGTTCTTCTACTGTAAGGCCTGAGGAAACTAGCTTCTGTGAACTTTTTAATTTACCAATGTCGTCTTTGTTATCCGTCCTAATGATGACGCCTCCGTTTCTAATTTACCTTACACCGCGGACATGCGAGCTTTAATTCCTCGGGCGAGATAATTTTTTGTAAGAGCGGCTTGGTGTCGTCACTGGTTTTGGTTTTATCGGTTGGATATATAGCGACCGAACTGAGATTTGCTGGGCGAATATATTTATCAGAGCCTTTCTTCAACATGTTAGCGTAGGAAGGACTTTCTGGTTCGGTTCGGCTCATCTTCGTTTCCACGACTTCTTTGAACTGGCAAAGGGATTCCGCAACATTCTGCTGCACTTGAAGGTGCTGGATGGTTGAGTGTGCCTGGATGGACTTCTGCTTCAGGGATAGGTAAAGCACGGCCATCTGAGACGTCCCATGGTTGACTTTTCTACAAAGATTGGTGACACGGAGTTTTTGGTCGGAATTCATTTTTCCCTCCGCCACAATCTTGCAAATTTCGCTCAAAATTGTGTCGATGGACCCAAGCCATCTCTGAATCTCCGACGTAGAGACGACTTCAGTCAGTATTTCGTTCTCCGTGGCTGCTGGTGGCGCTGGTTCTCTTGTCTGGTTTTGATCGGCAGGCGATGGCGTCGGTGGAGGACTTCGTCTTACCAATTGGCTGCGGCCGAAGGGGCTATCTCCAGGGTTAGGCATACTACTAACACCGAAAACACTGGTTGTCTTCAAAACTATTTAGTTCATCCTTCACAACGGAAAAAGTTATTAGTCATACTCGTCACTTACAGAATAAACTGACTCGGCAAATTATTGCAATAACATAATTCGTAATTACTTAAATCAATATATCAACACAAAAATAAGACGCCTGCTTAGTCTCGCGTCTCGCGAATCGATGAAAATATACAACCAAAGTGCAACCATCGACAGAAAAATACTTATAACTCGGTTTGGACTTTTCCCTACATGGCTGCTTTCTGCATAACACGGTCCATTTAATAGTCAAAATTCAGAATAGGGTTGAATTTAATGAAAATTAACTTTGAAGCTGTTTCTACAGATAAACGGTTCCATAATTCGTAGTTAACTAATCCAGCGCCACTCAAAAGGCGCTCACTATACGGGACGCTGAAAGATACTGGCACACAGCTCCGTAAAGTTCAAAATATCTCTTCCTCTAAACTAATGAGGAAGAGGAATCCTCATCAACCCTAGTACCTACATATGCGCCTGCAGAGTATTTTTTTTTAATGAAATCCCTAAACAAAGACAAAATAATTGACGACTCTATGTAATTATTACAATATTTTCAGTACACAATTCCGTGACGTAATTCGTGAGACCGAATTGAAAAGTGGAAAGATGCTGTACATAATCAAGCCAGCACGGCGTTGGAGGATATAGTGGCTGGAACCAGTGATCAAAGTGACATTTTTACCTATAATGGGTTTGTTACACGTTGGAATAGAAAAATCATAATTCTTTCAGGCCACACTGATCTAAGTGCTTGCCAGTACTTTTTTCCTAGAGATCTCACAATAGAATTGATGCGGTTTGCATAATGTTAATTTTCTCAGAAACATACTTTTGTGCCCTAGATGCCATTGTGTAACAAACCTATTATTGGTAAAAATGTCACGTAGATCACTCTGGTTCCAGCGTCGTCAATTATGTTCAATAATATGAGGCAGAGGCAGTATGGAGTTTGAAAACCCAACTGCAACTTTCTCAATTACGGTGTTGGACCCATGGAGAAAGTTGTTCAGTTTGATGATCTGTACCATACCCACACCTTTCCGATACACCATGTATATGGCCTCATAGCACGAATAAATAAATTAAAAAAATAAAATTAGTTTAATTCGAGTAATTAATTATTATTATTTAATTCGAATAGCGTTTAGCCAGTTGTTACAGTAAAGTTGCAACTGTAAGAAGCTACGCATAACGGGAGTTTATTCAATAGCACGACACTACTCATATACCCAATAAAACGCAACATTAAAAATAAAAACAAAGTTTTATTAATAAAAATAGTAGCAATGCGTAACAATATCACCAGTCTTAGCTAAGACCCCGAGGTAATCATCGAGACACTGTGGTTGTTGCTATATTTACATAATACTATTAGCGTTCATCTCGTTTAATACTAGTTGTGACGTATGGCAGGTGGGCTCACTTGATGAATTGAAGGCCAAGCGCTTCGCTCATGAAACACAGGATGTCCGTGTGCTCTTCGATCTGAAATATAAATTGTATATTACTATCGTAAATGGAAATAAAACCAAGATATTCCTGTTTTTCGTCTATGAGTTTTGGAACGAAGTTTGTTTATTTTAAACATCGCTGGAATTATGATGATTTGGGTTGAGAAATACACGTGAGTACATGTCTGACATTCCTTGGTTTTATTCACGCATATTTAATGTGATTTTGTGTGATCATGGCGAGCATAAATCACGGTATAAGTCGTGACAAAAATTTTCGGGTAAATGCGATAGACGTCGTGAGAAAGCCTTTATTTTCGCCTCGTTTATTCCCCCACGATTGACCGTCAAGAAGAAGTTAATATAGGTAAACAGTGGTAATACTAACAATTTTCGCGGTGGGTTTCCCGCCGCCGTGGCCGGCCTTTGTATCGATACGCGCCAGCAGGGGGCGTCGCTGACTGCTACCTTTAGCCTCGTGTTGTAGCGTTGCGATGAACTTCAGCGAGTGCAGCGGAACAACCCGGTCATCGTGGTCGGCTGTCAGGACTAAAGTCGCTGGGTACTCTGTGCCTGGGGGATAACAGATTATTGTTACAGTACCTGGGCGTAAATACTCATCGAGCTTTTGAAAAAGCCGACGCCCTAGCCAAACTTTTTGGAAAAATTTGATGCGTCATATTGATAGCCGCGTACTGCCATCTTCACTATTCGCAAAACGAATAAACAGCATGAATAGGTTCTTCGCTCATCATGCATCATGAGTGCATATTTACCTAAAGTTGAAGTGCTGGCTAATATGGAATGGGCTTTTGTATCGAAAAAATCACAGAATTCCGGTATCGTACAATTTAGAGTTCTGATTATAGAATCGAATGTATATTTAGGTACTTGTGTACAGACGACAGCACATCAAGCTACTACAATCTGTCAGATTTCTTTAATAGATTTTCGACTTTATTGCTAAAGCATTAGGTTCACTGTTGATTGGGAAAATCTGACAGTTTCGGGTAGGTTGACCTGCTGGCGTCTGTACAAGTGCTGGCAATATGGAAAACACTTTTGTATCGATCGTGAAAATCTCGCACTTCCGGAATTGATAAATTTAGTAATTTTTGACTATAGAATCGAATGCTAGCTAATGTTGTAAAGTAGGTTGCCTTGTAGTGATAGCAAACCTCAGGATAAGTAATGTTAAAATAATGAATTTCAAGTAAACAAGCATACGAATAGTTATGTCCTGGTAGATCCTGGTTTCCGAGTATTTTTTAAATAAATAATATCACATAATTAAGAAGTCCTTTCCATACCATGTATCCCATTAGTTATGCATTCCTGGAAATTATTAAGAAAAAAAATAACTTTAGGTAAATATGCACCGGATCTCAAATCAAGAGTCATGACGTACCCGCCAACTAACGCAGCTGGGTTGACTGGAAATTTCCTTCTACCAGAGAGGGCAAACAAGTCATCAGTGTGATGAAATTTCTGACCACCAGGATCTTCTTCTGAAAATCTTGTACAGATCATTGACCGAACATAATCATGTCATTATGAACCTCGAGATTCAGAAACTGTATGTACTATGACCGTTTTAATATAATAATTATTCACAAGTCAAATTCTGCAAGATATGGATAAAATGGTGCCCATTCTGATGTGCACAAACTTAATATAGGCTATTGCTAACTTTTTCTCTCTAATAAAACAAGAAAGAGACCGACGTAAATTAGAGCAATAGTTAAACTAATATTTCCATACAAATTTAGACGACACGTAAAAACATGTCGACTAAAAACACGGTGAAGCGCAAGGCGTAAAGTAGTTTGACTACTAAGTTACGCTTTGTCCTACGTGGGCGATTCAAAGCGAACGCGATTGCGAAGCGATCCGATGCGGTTTACGCGACGCGGCGACTCTGTCCAACGTGCGTGCGAAGTCGCCACTTCAGCCGCCGCCGCCATTGCCCTGCATTTGTCATGGATGGACGGAAACAATTTTTACTGGGAAATTCATTTTTTCATTACTACTTGCACTTATATTATATTATTTTAATTGATCGTGAATGTGAAGACGATGTAGGTCATTGCTTTTTTTGTTTGTTTTATTTTTTCTCTCAGTTATTTTTCATCATGGTCTGGCAGTTTGAGTAATTTATGCGGCCTACCCCAATATCCTTTCTTTGGTATTGTTCGTCGAAACGTTGAGCTCGTGAAGTTCTGAGTTGAGCTGCGCGATTACTGACAAATGCGTGCACTGACTGGACAGGTTCTCTCAATCTGTGTGGTTCTTTCCTCAAAAGACCATTTCAGACACCAATCTACATGGTCTTCACATGAACTGACCAAGATTATGTCTGGACTTTATAAGAGACTGTGGTGACCTCTGAGTTTGTTTCGGCCTTTCTTCTCAGAGTAGTCAGATAGGAAACGCCGACCTCATCTAGTTTAAAAAAAAAAAATATTGACTTGTAAAAGTGTTTGTACAAACCTACTTACAGAAATAAAAGTCATTTATCATTTACCATTTTTAGCTTTTTAAATTTTAATTTATTTAAAACAAGCCAACGAACCGCAAAAGTTCGCGCGAAAATATCAAACCAACTGATCGCGTCCGCTTCGCTTCGCTCGTCGCCGCACCCACACACGGTTGGTCACGTAGGACACCGCAATAGAGTATCAATTGTTTGTTCCGTTCGCACCGCTTCGCTTCGCGATCGCGTTCGCGTTCGCGTTGAATTGCCCACGTAGGACAAAGCGTTAGTTCATACTCATAGCTATAGCCGTCCTTTCTCGCGCTGAAGTAAGAGAGCGATTCTCTAATGTTAGTTATTGAACAAGAGAATCAGCACCAATGTCAATTTTTTATGCGTTCTATTAGAAAAATGGTCTGTTCACAATTTTTCGCCAGATTACAATATCGCGAGATTTATTATAACAGTGTTTGCAATTATCCGGTGACGTTTTGAATAATAGAAACATATTTATAAAGGTAATTACCATCTACGGGCTTGTGTATGTTGTGCAGCGGCGAGTACTTGAGTAGGTACTCGAACTGCGTCTTGTTGTCCGAGCTGCCGTAGTCCGACACCCACGCGTGACCGATCGTGAACTTCTGGAACCTCAGCATGTCCAGCACTCTGGAATTGGTAACATTTTAATCTATACTAATAACATAGCTGAATAGTTTGTTTTTTTGTTTATTTATTTAAAAAAACGTAAAAAATTTAAACGCGCTAAACTCGGGAACCAGTACTAGTTAGATGTGGAAAATTATTTTTGCATTTGATAGCCTAATTCTTGAAGCTATTTAACATGCTACAACCCTTAGAAGCCAAGCAAAAAGAACGAACGCTAAGAAAAAATGAAGTAATAGCATGGGCGAGCGATGCGGTGGAACATGAAATTTCACTCAAACGAAGTCCCGGGCAGAAGCTAATATGAAATAGCAAGATAACAATGTTGTACATTCCTAAACTTAGTACCGAATGAAAATTCGAAGTTAATTGACAATATTATAAATGCATTAATCAGATTGTCCAGCCAAGAGGGATGCTTAAGAACATAATGCAGATTTGCGTGGCCGGCTGTTCCTTCTTGTGTTCCGAGTTATGGCTCTCCACGTTTTATTATGTCATATTTAATCATAATGACGTGTATTATTGCTACATCCAGGAAGGATGATGTTAGAAAATAATTAAAATACTTGCAACTCATTCGTCAAATTCAAACTCGGACAAACTATCCGAAGGTCATATAACAATAAATTACCTCACCGGTTTTGTTACTTAATTTTTCGTTGTAGATCCTCAATAAAACAAACCAACAGTTGTTTCACTCACCCGACTTGCACGATGGCTGCTCCATATAGGTCGGGCCTCTGGTTGATGCAGGCGGCTACTAACAGGCCTCCATTAGACCCTCCCTGTATGGTGATGAGGGAAGGACTGGTGTAGTTCTCCTTAATGAGGTACTCTGCGGCTGCTTGGAAGTCATCAAACACGTTCTGTTTGTTGAGAAGGCGGCCCGCATTGTGCCATCTTTCGCCGTACTCTCTGAGGGAAAAATGTAGGATTAATTAACAAAGGCATATTAATACTTGATAAACTCTGAAGCATTTAATTTATTGCTAAAGTACCCACTTGACAAAAAATAAAACAGTGCATAAGTCATAGTTACTGTAAGCAAACATGGTGACGAAAGATATAGGTGGCTGGTTAATTGTGCCTGAGTGTAGGTATCAAAATAAAGAATTGAAAAATAAATATACTTAAGGGCGGGAATATACACGTCTATAGCTTGTACAGACGCTAATAGGTCAAGCTACCCGAAACTGTCAAATTCTCCCAATCAACCTTGATCCTAATGCTTTAGCGATAAAGTTGAAAATCTATTAAAGAAATTTGACAGATTGTAGTAACTTGTTGTGCTGGCGTCTGTACAAAACTCTGCAAGAAGCTGGCATGCCGTTGAGACGTTCACCAATCAAAAGTTAATATGGCACACGGCATGTTGCATACTTTTGTGCAAATTACAGGCAGGTGTATTCTCGCCCTTTTGGATTTTTGACTCACCCTCCTCCACGTATGTTGGGTATGGCGACGATTCCGTTAAAATGTTGCATGAAGACGAGTCGCGTGACGCTGAAGCTCGGCTGGATGTTGATGTTGAAGCCGCCGTAGCCGTAGATGAGCGCCGGGTTCGACCCATCGTGGCGTAGACCCTGATAACAAATATTACTACTGATTTATTGGGGAAAATTGTTTCACACATTTCTTTATACACATGTAACGATGAAAAAAGACATTACTTATGTGACAGGCGGTCGTTGATAAGGGACGTGGTATTTTTTTTGACACAGACTCTCACAAATGTATGTGACTTCAATATTATAGTGTGCGCGCAAGTGATAGTCACCGTCTGAGGTATGTGAACGGTGAGCCGAGGGAGGTAGATAAAGGTGAAGCTAACTCAGTCTGCCAGTCTTGTCTATCGCGCCCTCTCTGTCTACCTTAGGCGGTGACTACTCCTCGTCTCACCACTTGTGCGCACGCTATAATTGAATTACGGTGGACATGCAATAAGTTGCAACCAGACTGCAGTCAAACGACTGCAATTAATCGACCAACCGAACCGACATCGACGTTTCAGGGCGCTACCAAGCGGTTTACGTCAAGCAGATTACGGTCGACGTTTCGTTTCAACAACGATGGCTTGTGTGGAATTCAGTTTTTGTTTAGAACGATCGATGGTCGTTCGTTCATCGACCGATAGTAGATCGAACTCGACCTCGTCTATCGATTTAACGTCGCTGTTTATAAGGTGACCATCGGCTGGTCGACATCGATCGCAATCTGGTATTTCCAGCAAATAAAATTAAATAATGGCGAGTTACCTTTTTGGAAACAATAAACATAGGAACTTTAGTGCCATCTTTGCTGTTGTAGAATATCTGCTTTGCTTCGTACTGCGACGCGTCGAAGCCTTTCACTTTCACCTCTCTGAACACCTGGAATGTTTCAGAAACACCTATTAGAATATGCAATTAATTACAGATACTGAATTCAGAACAAGCCGTTGGTCCCAGCTGTCATTCGTGATCTTTGACAGTTGTTAAAGGGGCTCGTGGCTAAGTGATAACAGCCGCAGATGCTTGCCGCGGTTGGTCCGTCGATTGGTGACCATCTTTACATACCAAGACCCCTCCGTGCCTCGGAAAGCACGTTAAGCCGTTGGTCCCGGCTGTCATTCGTGCATCTTTGATAGTCGTTACGGGTCGTCAAATGCCCGAAAGTCAGATATCCAGTTTTACCAAGGGGTATCGTATTAATCAGTAACTGGGTTGTGGAGGTCAGATAGGCAGTCGCTCCATGTAAAATAGTGGTATTCAGCTGCATCCGGTTAGACTGGAAGCCGACCCAGACATAGTTGAGAAAAGGCTAGGCAGCTTGATTGATTAGTACGGGTTGCTACCCAATACTGGTATTTTACTCACAGTAGGCTTGTAGGGTTGCTTGGTGAAGTCCACGTGATAGATGACGCCGGGCGAGAGGAACGACATGAAGTGGTAGAAGATCTCCGAGTGCTCCTTCTTGCCTGAGAACCCGACCACGGAGCCCACGTCTAGAGCGAACGTTTGTAGTAGCCCGCCGGACGTCATGTTGTGTAGTTGGAGGACACTCTGGAATCAGATGAAACGAAATTGTGTTAATTGTTAAAAATTCAATTAGATTCAGTTTTTGAGAATAATTTTAAAAAATTCGTGGACACACTGCACGGTTGCGCTCCTCTTTAAAATAATTACCGATTACCTAGTTCAAGTTTACATAACATAAAATATCATCACGCTTGTAATACCCAAAGGGTTAGACAGAGGTGTACAGACGCCAGCAGGTCAACCTACCCGAAACTGTCAGATTTTCCCAATCAACCTTGAACCTAATGCTTTAGCAATAAAGTCGAAAATCTATTAAAGAAATCTGACAGATTGTAGTAGCTTGATGTGCTGGCGTCTGTACCTTTAGTACACCCACAATTCGCCAGTTATGTTTAAGTCCCATGTAATAGGAGGCGAGCCTATTGCCAGTACAGTTCAAATTTATTTATTGAAAAATACTTTTTCGATTGAAACAGCCATCCGTATTCCAGAACTGGTTTTGATCATTGACGATAGTAAATACAAATCCTCATTTTATATAAAGTCATTTACACTTGATCGTCGTGTTAACATTCATAACGACTTTCCTTTTAGGCCAGTTTGTAGGCAGAGGCTATATCACTCAATAATGCATACTTTCTGAGAGCCAGTCGCAGTTTTAACGAAATTAGTTGCGAACAAGACGTAGACCCTTTCTGCACCAATGCAAGCACACTAAGGAAGCTCTTAGCAAAGCCATTTTTTTGTGCAAGAGGCACCTGCATACAATTGAACCTTGTCCAAACTGGCTTAAAATTTGAACAGACTAACATCGAGGGAACACCTAAATGGCATAGAATTGATAAGATGTAACTTGGGCTATGAGGGAGTAATAATGTGTGTATTTAACTGTGGAGGCTTGTAATTAGCAATTTAGTTATATATTATTGTTATTATAATGTTATTAGTCTGTAAGCCTTTCGAAAATAAAAAAAATAAATAAAAAAATAAGGTTTGCCGGCAGTACGATCAATAATTCTGTTTGTTCTTGCTATTACCGGCTGACAAGTAGTACAACCTAGAGTAGGAATTAAAAATAATGTACCTTCACATCTCTGACGTAGTGAACGACTAACTTGTCGTTGTCCACAGCTGATGCCCAATCCAATACGTCGCTAGGATGTTCCTGTAACAAACACGAGGTGTATTAGCTAAATATAACCTTATTGCACTAAAAATAAGGATCAATTTACAATGTTGTATCACAGGCATCAGAAAAACACGATACACCATATTTGTCTGCAAATTGGGTTTAATTTGCATCATATATCATAACTAGCAAGACGTTTACGGTGTTCGAGGTGAATTCCACCGTACCTCTCTACAAATAAGGTTTAATTTGTGTTGTTTACTTACAGGTATGAGAGTCTGCCAGTTCTCTTCGGCGGGGTTGTGCAGGTCTATCTTGATGAGTCTGTAGTTCGGCGCGTTCTTGTTGGTACGGAATATGCACACGGAGCCTTCGTTTGTTACGTACTAAAAAATTAAATACGATTATCATATTTAGATCATCATCATTCCTGCTCGTATCCCAATTTATTTGCGGTCTGCTCAACATGTCCCTTTCTTCCATACATCTCTATTAGTCGTCATCACGGTAGTCACCCCTTTTCTAGCCATATCATCTTTGACACAGTCATAGTTTATAATACTTAGTATTGAGTTAAATATTTTTAGGCAGTAAAGTATTTCAAAATAAGTATTTCAAACCATTGATCGGTTTATTTGGGCCTGATCAGAGTCAACCAATCACAATACCTCAGACGTACAGTACTTGTCACTTACCTCATAGTCTGCCTCGAACTTGTGCACGATCTGCGTGAGGTGCAGCTTGCCGTTGATCTCGGGTTGTTTGCTGAGGTCTGCGTAGAACAGCAGGTTGTCGCGACAGTCCTTCACCGGAGACACGATCAGGTACCTGCCGCAGTCTGTAACTTCCGCGCCGCTGTAACAACGGAGTTATACTTAGCATACATGCTGGAAATCATTACAAAGGGGACAATTAAATTAGCTAGCGAACCTCCGGAGACTTGATGGGTATCGATACATAAATATGATACAATGAAAAAATAAATGATTGATTGATGAATGATGATGATTTTGGGGGGAGCGGGAGGTCAATGACTGGTATAGTTACTTAATACTTTAGTTACTTAATGTATGAGTTTAGAATACGTATTTTTTTTTTTGTTGATCGCTATATAATTTAATTGTTTGACCCTGTAGTTCATGTTTAATAATCTCTCGAATGTCTTATGTTACACAGTTCGACATAAGAAAAAATGCTCCAAGTGTCTTAAGTCGGACAGTTACACTAAATTGACAAGTGAAAATATTAAAATGACCTTTATGATAATGTAATCCTAATACAGCTTGACAATTTCAGTCAAGTCAATTTAGTCTCCGACATTCGAGAGGTTAACCCATTCGCTGCGGCCAAAGAAAACGCACTATGTTAGCGAGTAACGGCACTTATTAAGCCCTACAGTTATTGTGATGTTTATTTTAGGCAGATCAGCGTATGCTGCATCAGATAAACAAATAAAAATACGCGGATACGCGTTCAACGCAACACGGCATCAAATGAGTTAGGCATTATTTTATTTCATTGCAGAGCTAAGTACCATCTAGAAAACTTTCATCTATACACCGTAAGGATTATTTTTGCTTGCAGCGCTCAGCCGCTATAGTAACGCTTGCTGACAGATGTGGTCATCGTGTGCACGGGGTTTTCTTTTGGAATTGGTTAGATGTAAGTTTCCTCGATACTGGTGCAGATTCTGTTGTGCACAAACTAAACTTAATTTAGGCTATTGCTAACTTTTTCTCTAATAAAACAAGAAATAGACGGACGTAAATTGGAGCGGTAAAATATGTGTTTAGTTGAACTAATATTTCCATACAAATTTAAACGACACTTAAAAACATGTCAAGGGCGGCCTTGCCCTTGACATGTTTTTAAGTGTCGTTTAAATGGTTTGACATCTCGTAACTTAGTTCATAGATATAGCCGTCCTTGTCTCGCGCTGCCTGTTACTAAAAGATAGCGATTCTCTAATTTTAGTTTAGTTATTGAACAAGAGAATCGGCACCATTACCTACTAACGTATGTTAGCTACCTACGTCACCACTATGTAACTTTTTTAACTTGGTAAATAAACAGTGGCTTATCTTAATGAACATAGCAAAATTACTAAATGACATCAAAGTAGCGAATGATTTTTGTCCATAATTACTACAGGCTGTACGTTTGTTCAAAGTGTCCTAAAAGCAATGTCAACGACCTTCATATTTCTACAGTTAAAAGAAAAATTCTACAGAATACTGGAAAAAACAAAAAGGTAAAAACGTTACTGGCGTTTATCTTCACTGTAGTACATCTGAGTGTGAATGTAACTGCAGATAAATTAAAAAAATATTCATTACACTTTGAACAAACATCATGCAAGAAAAAAGCAAACTTCACCAAAAAAATACGACATGGTTAATTAATGTATTTTTTTTTTTTGTTACCCAATGCACTTGCATGCTTTGAAGGCTGACAAAAAGAGAGCATCGAGAAATCATGGTAAAATTCAGTACCCCTAGCACGAACATACATGAAAAAATGTACTGTAGTGCGCGCGCAAGTGCTAGTCACCGCCTGACGTATGTGAGCGGTGAGACGCAGGTAGACAAATGCGAAGCTAACTCAGTCTGCCAATCTTGTCAATAGTGCCCTTCCCCGTCTCACCGCTGACGTACCTCAGGCGGCGAGTAACACTTGCGCACACACTATAAGACATAGTTTCAGCATTAAAAATGAATTCTGTTTATTAGTGTTGTAACAGCGTCATGTTGAAAAATTTATGGAATGTTTGAATGTTGATGTTACTGTGGCGTAACATAGACATATAGCGGTCATCTAGGCTTTCTGTACATCAATAGTTTGATGTACTATAACAGTCAAAAGTCGACTAGCAATCTCACAAAACTATGGCATAGCAATATTAGTTGTACTTATGACCTTCTTCTATAAGAACGTTGGAACATCACTCACGCCGCAGTCTATACGGACTGCGCAGGCGATAATGGTCATTGCGGTGTAAGTGGACTTCTAGACGTTGACTGTACATTGAGCACAACGTAACGCACGCAAAACGCAGAAGTTGCGGGGGTATTTAAAGTTACAACATTTAAAACGTGTTTTCGTGAAAAAACGTTGGAACTTGACTTGCTATATATCCATAACCAGAAGGTAAGGACAAAAAGTTACAACAATTACTAAAAAATCTCAATGACCGGGAGTATACGTATAGTTGTGCATTTTTTTTTTACACCCGTTATATACCTGCTAGGGGTTCTGATACCCGGACGAGTAAATTGCATTGCTTTCGAGATTAAACGTGTGTATACTCACATCCTCCACAGAGGCTCCTCGGGGAACTCAACAACGATGACGTCGTTAGTTTGAGGTGTGTTAACTCGGTGGTAGCATAGCTTCTGGTCGCGGTTCACTTCAGTCTCAGAGCCGTCAGTCTTGCCTGCCTGGTCCGGGTACCGCTGTGTACGGGAAACTTAAGTTAGATGTGTCATTCTGGCTAAGTCGAGACTTTCAGTTTCAGTAAGATATATTTATAACAATAACAACATAACAATATAACATCTGAAAGGAAAATGCATGCATGCTTTTTTGTGCGTAGCAGAAATTAACAATATTTCTTTTTTTTCAAAAGAAAATGCCCCCAGATTTTACATATAAATATCAGAATCCTTTTTTCTAGTACACCCAAATGTACACCCAACAACCTATTCAAAATATAAACATCATCTAATAGTTATCTATATTCATCTCCATCCGTCTAAAATATGTCCTCAATTTCTTACCTACCAAACTAGGAAAAGATTAACCAAATTATTCACATCACGTTAACAATCACAATGATGACGTATGTAGACACCTGCGCAGGAGCAGGTAAAGTTGTTATTACAAAACGTGATCTTGATCATCAAGGTAAGGAAACAGGAACATTAAATATTTACCTTACAAAAAACCGATACTCACAGAATAGAATAAACCTTTATTGTCCTTGGTCCACGACATTGAAGCGAACTTTACTTTTTTTAACACCTCTGGGTAATCTTCACCTGGAACATATATAATAATAATAATAATAATATTCCACAACTATCACACAACGCCGTCTAGCCTCAAGCTAAGCAGAGCTTGTGTTATGAGTACTAGACAACTGATAAACATACTTATATATTTCTAAATACATACATATATAGATAAATTACACCCAGACACAGAACAAATGATCATGCTCATCATATAAACATTTGTCCTGGGTGGGAATCGAACCCACGACCTCCGGCATAGCAGTCAGGGCCACTAACCACTAGACCAACAGGCCAGTCATATAATAACAATACATATCATTATTTTTGATTAAAACATCATACCGATAATATCTACACGTTTTTGCATAAAATCATCTCCTTTACCGCTGATGAATTAATGATTGCGGAAAATTAAATTACAGCAAAAAACGAACAAAAATCGTAAATATTAGGTTGGGGAAAAAGTCTTTTCGCATTATAGTATGTATGAACTTGTAATAAAATCTCTTTGGCTATACTATTTGTATCTGGCTGGTTTTGGTATCATTGAAAGTTTAAATTTTAAAGAACATAATTCCAAATTCAAATTAGGAAAATGTGTTATTTTCATTTGTTTTTCGTACCGTCAAGATGAGTGAATCTAATGAAGAAATTCGATACATTTTAAAATTTTACTACAAAAAAGGTAAAAATGCAACGCAAGCCGCGAAAAAAATTGGCGATGTTTATGGACCTAGTGTAGTGTCTGTGAGAGTAGCACATATTTGGTTTAAGCGTTTTCAATCCGGAAATTTTGATGTCAAAGATGCACGTCGCTCTGGTCGCCCTATTACGGATAAAATGGATGCCATTTTTGAAAAAGTGGAGCAAGATCGGCATATCAGTAGTTACGACGTAGCTGAAGAACTGGAAATTGACCACAAAACAGTTTTGGGGCATTTGAAAAAAACTGGGTACACAAAAAAGCTCGACATTTGGGTACCTCACGAGCTCACTGAAAGAAATTACAAATGAGTACACGCTTCATTAGGTATGAAGCGTGTACTCATTTGTGATTCTTTATTACGACGTAATGAAACCGAACCATTTTTGAAGAAGCTGATAACTGGTGATGAAAAGTGGATCACGTATGACAAGAACGTGCGAAAAAGGTCGTGGTCAAAGGCCGGTCAGGCTTCACAGACTGTGGCGAAACCCGGGTTAACTCGCAACAAGGTGATGCTGTGTGTGTGGTGGGATTGGAAGGGCATTATTCATTATGAGCTGTTACCACCAGGCAGGACCATCGATTCTGAACTCTTCTGCGAACAACTGATGAGATTAAAGCAAGAAGTTGAGAGAAAGCGACCGGAATTAATCAACCTGCTCTCCTCCAGATGAGAGCCCTAGAGGCACGAGGCGAGTATGGCGATACGGGTCAGCAGACTGGGATGAGATGCGGCACTTTTTTGCGTCTTATCCATGGCGGCAAGTGTGCTTTTCCTCGGGTGACCCCTCGCGCTGTGCTGACGCGGTTGCGGACGTGATTCGGCAGGGGATGGAATATTTTATTCCATTCTCCGACATCCCGCTCGGTCACAAATCCCGGCCTTGGTATAATGCAGAATGTGCCCACGCTGAGGCCCGAAAAGAGACTGCCTACCAAGCCTGGGTCAAGGCCCGCGACCGCAAAGTTAGAGCGCGCAGGGTTCGCGCGAAGAAGAGAGCCTTTAATTCTGCCGCCAAGTTCTGCAAGCGGGTTTTGCGTAGGGCACGTTTTGACCATGTCGGACATATCGGGGCCATGCTGGCTTCGCACCCTCCGGGTAGTAAACAGTTCTGGTCCCTGTCTAAAGCGGTTGAAACGAATTTCTGTCGTCCCACTTTACCTCCTATGATGAAACCTGATGGGTCGCTGGCTCACTCTGCAACTGAGAAGGCAAATTTATTTGCATCTCTCTTCGCAAGCAATTCACGTCTGGACGCTGGCTCAAAGCTACCACCTACTGTACCTCATTGTGACTCCTCGATGCCGGAGATCGCAGTACACATTAAAGAGGTCCGAAGAGTATTGTGCAGGCTAGACGTGAACAAGGCCAGCGGGCCTGACGGCATTCCAGCGAGAGTGTTGAGGCAGTGTGCGTCTGAACTGTCTCCTGTATTGACACGTTTGTTCCGCCTCTCTCTTGAAAAAAGAACAGTGCCGATATCCTGGAAGCTTGCAAATGTACAACCAGTGCCCAAAAAAGGCGACCGTGCAGACCCTGCCCATTACCGTCCGATCGCCACTACCTCCATTCTGTGCAAAGTTTTGGAAAGGGTACTGAACAATAAGTTGCTGA
This sequence comes from Dicycla oo, assembly GCA_948252095.1. NCBI lineage: Eukaryota > Metazoa > Arthropoda > Insecta > Lepidoptera > Noctuidae > Dicycla > Dicycla oo. Next base: position 9,022,218 of record OX411711.1, on the reverse strand, counting down.
ACTACCTTGAAGACAATGATCTCCTCAGTGACCGTCAATATGGCTTTCGCCGGGGACGGTCAACTGGCGATCTTCTTGTGTATGTCACGCACTGCTTTGGCGAAGCCATCGAGAAACACGGCGAAGCACTGGCTGTATCGCTTGACATCTCGAAGGCCTTTGACAGGGTCTGGCACGCTGCTCTGCTCAGCAAGCTTCCTGCTTATGGCATCCCAGCTGATTTTTGTAGCTGGATATCAGATTTCCTTAGTGAACGGTCGATTAGAGTAGTTGTTGATGGCTGCTCTTCTGACCTTATGGCTATTGATGCCGGAGTTCCTCAGGGGTCTGTTCTCTCTGCAACTCTTTTCCTGCTGCACATTAATGACCTGCTTCGGCCTGGTATTGTTGGGTACGCAGATGACAGTACAGTTTCAGAGAGATACTTGTCCAGCGCAAAAACCAGCGGGGCTGAAGTTCGTTCCTTGAGAGAGGCCATGGTAGAGCGGACAGATTTGACCTTAAGCTTTGTCTCCCAGTGGGGTGATGATAATCTGGTCTCTTTTAACGCCACCAAAACGCAGGCGTGTCTTTTTACCGCTAAAAAGAGTCGTTTCGCCCAAACTCCTCCTTTTCGGGGTACATCTGTTCCTGTAACTGATCGACTTGAGCTCATAGGCATGGAGTTGACATCTGGTCTCAACTTCGGCGCCACCATCGAGTACAAGGCCCAAACTGCGGCCAAGAAACTGGGCATCCTAAATAGGGTGAAGCGATACTTTACGCCTGGACAGCTTTTAACCCTTTACAAAGCGCAAGTCCGATCCTGCATGGAGTATTGCAGTCACCTTTGGGATGGATCAGCTAAGTACCAACTAGCCGCGCTTGACTCGGTGGAACGCAGAGCTAAGAGGCTCATTGGCGACGTAAAACTGGTGGATGCCAAGCTTCATTGCTTGGCTCATCGCCGCAAGGTTGCCTGCTTGTCGGTCTTCTACAGATTGTACTTCGGAGAGTGTGCCCGTGAACTCCACGACCTCATTCCACCGGCCCCCTTCTACCACCGGACATCTAGACGCACTGCCAGTTACCATCCCTACCTGGTTGCTATTCCACCAATTCGCACTAAGCGCTTCCAAATGTCTTTTATAATGCGCACAGCTAAAGAGTGGAACTCACTACCTGCGTCTGTGTTTCCGAACGTATACAACCCTAATCTCTTCAAAGTGAGAGTGAACAGGCTTCTTCTGGGTAAGCTCACTCCATCGTCGACTTTGTCTCTGTCACCTCTGACCTAGACTAGAGTCAAGAGCAAACCCATCACAAATAAAAAAAATAAAAAAATAAAAAAAAGAAGGGGTGTGGTTTTTCATCATGATAACGCTAGACCTCACACATCTTTAGCCACTCAGCAAAAATTAAGAGAGTTTGGCTGGGAGGTGTTAATGCATCCGCCGTATAGTCCTGACCTTGCACCTTCAGATTTCCACCTGTTTCGGTCTCTTCAGAATTCTTTAGGCAGTGTCAGGTTAACATCACGAGAGGACTGCCAAAACCACTTGTCGCGGTATTTTGACCAAAAGTCCCAAAATTTCTATAGCAATGGGATGATGTCCCTACCTACAAGATGGCAAAAAGTTATCGAACAAAATGGTACCTACATACTTTAGTTAAATGTAAATAAACTATATTAAAAAATGTTTTGAATTTTCTTACAAAATGCGAAGAAACTTTTTCCCCAACCTATTATACCATTCTTGAAATATTGTTGTTTAGCAGAAAAAAACCGCCTTTAAAAAAAAAACACTACAAAGTGAAAAATAACTTTAGTATCGGACGTTGGTGGCAATAAATGAAACAAAACTAAATACAAAGCTTTCGACCGGAGTTCGAAACTAAAGTTAATTTTCACTTTGTAGTGTTTTTTTTTTTATGGGTTGTTTTTTCATAGTTTCTTATTTTCACTTTTTATAGATGTGGTTGGTACCCCACACATTCGGGTACCAATACTTCAACGTCATCAACATAGATCATGTGGATTAAAAATGCATCATACAAGAAGCTAACTCATAAACTACCAGGGTTGGCATAAAACAAACAAGTTGTTTTAAAACACGTATTTTAATCAGTTTGAAATAAAACAACGTGTTTTTTTTTAAAGTGTTAAAATCAGTTTAAAACCAGTTTTAAACTGTGAAGATGATCTTTTTCAATAAGAAAAACACACTGTTTTAAATCAAATTTGAATAGCGAATTAATGGAAATAAATGAACATTTATAAATGTTTAGGACTTGAAATAGCTCGAAAAGAAACGATAAAGGTTAGATAGTAGGTGCGACCTATTTATACACTTCGTCGCTGGTCGAAATGAAGTAAATTCCTTTAGATTCTATAGGTACTTTGTACCGGTAAAGTCCCCTTCTGTCGCTTGTCGAAAAGAGGTAATTATAAAATAGTATGTTATACTGATCGATTTGTGTTGATAAAAAATTTGTTTGTTTTATAAAAATGAAAGTAAAAACTGTTTTTTTGCCAACCCTGTAAACTACTGCAAGCAAAGTTCCAGAACCATCATGCGGGCTTACTCTACCAAAGGAAACAGAATCACGAAATTCAGCCCAGTAATTGCGGAGAAATGGGTGTACCATCACGGAAATTAATTGTTAGCAAATTGACACCTGTATAATATAAACTCTTTCTAACCATTTATTTTACTCTTGACATAAGCACGCCTATGAAGTTCCTTATTCACACACACAACAGGCAACCATAGACAAACAAAAACCGTACTTCATGTGCGCTAAAGTAGGTTGGAACGATTATACGTCTATTGGATCTAGTTATGCAGAAAGCAGCCATATGGCACTTTTCCAAATATGAGTTATAAACACAGTCACACTAATTTCGACATACAAGATTTTGCAAAATCAGCAATGTCGATATCTTTATTTATTTATTGAGAGCACTGCCACATCACATACATATAACATTCAAAATATTATAAAAATTACTTCATAGCGGTCTGATGCATGTGACAATAATGGCGTACATAACATTTACAATTCTTCGGCTTGGTGATCAACACAAATATTAAAAAAAGAGAAAAGAACTAAAGTACAATGCAAATTAAATTAAAATTTTAACATTGAATACGATTTAAATGTCCAACATAATTTAATAATAGGACTGTCCAATATAACTTAATAGAAGTGACAAATAAAATATAATAGGAATGTCCATTAAAGTGTAATAGAAATAGAAATGTCGATTATCAATAGCAATAAAATAGCATAGCATAACAATAAAATATTTTCAAACGATTAAATAACAATTTAAATTCTAAATTAAATTAAGGTACACTTTTAATTTTGTTTTTAAATATACGTAGCTTATCGTGGAACACGTCAATATCGGGTATTATCGCAACAAGGGAGTGGTACTCATCAACGATTCTACGGAGGGGTGCCTGTCGTCCCAAATTAGTCTTTACAGGTGGAGTGTGGAAAATATTTTTTAGTTTTCTTCGAGGATAGGTGCGGGGAACCTTCATAGGCATATTCTCAAGGAAATAGCAACACTGATACTGACCGTTCACGACTTTGTGAAAGAACATGTCTAACAAACGTCTCCGTTCACGAAGAGAACACATTTTAAATTTTTTTAACCGTTCTTTGTAGGGATTCCTGTGTGAAAAACCGCTAGAGTTATACGCCAGATATCTAGTGAACGCCCTTTGTATGCTCTCAACGCGCTGCGAATGTACTGCATAGAACGGATTCCATACAACGCTGGCGAATTCAATTATCACGGAGATATGAGCCGTCAAATGCAGCCTTGTCCATACATCCATAATGCAACTATCCACAAAAAAATGCTTATAACTATGTTTGTTGTTTTCCCGACGCCGGATACTAAATGTTACAAAGACAAAAAATCAATGGGCAACATAGTTCTAGTGTCAAAATGTACAAAAGTCTTAATGTATATGAATGTGCAAATGACAAAAAATAATTGTGATATAATGTGTAAAGGTCTAATTATTAGATTGTCAAAATGTACAAAAGATAAAACATAATTGTGCCAAAATGTATCGTGGTCCAATAGTCACACAGTCAGGATTCGAACCCGCAACCCTGGGCTTCGAAGGTAGGATCACTAACGACTGAGCCTACATACACCTATCTGCTACTTACTTGATATCAACATACTTCTCTGCACTGAATATCTAATTAAAATCTCTTCTCTATCTAATCTCTTTGAGTATAAATACTCCTTGAAAGTCCGATATCGTTGAAAAAGATGATTGAAATGTCATTTCATTTGTTCTGTTCTGTGTCAATCATTCTCCAAACACGGCCCAAACCCATTTTGTTACAATGGAGGAGAATAATTTATTTTTTATCCAAAAATCAAAAAGGAAACGACTGCGTGTTAGTTGGTTCTGACTGAATTTCACCAACGTAAATAAAAGTGGCTCAACACTATGGAGGTGCGTTAATCGTGAAACTTGTTCAGCGTCTCTTACAATCTCCAAAGATAAAACACAGATTTTACGACAAAGAGCACACGTGTTCACCATCTATAACGAACAACAGAAATCATCAAAATTTTGAAAAATGTAAACAAAAAGTGTGCGAAAGTTTTGATTTAGTCAAAAAGATTTTTAAAGAAAGTATGTTTCTAAAATGAAGAGATTGAAGACTCTGATGATTCCTATAGTTCCCCTATGTTTGTGTCTAAAAAGCGAACATTATATAGGACAAGAAAAAGCTTTTTAGAAGTCAACAAAATTTGAAACACTGGAAGAAGTACAGTTAGTTGCCTTCGATATTGAAGGAAAATTTCTTGCTCTGGGAGAATGGACAAAAAGATAAGATTTTAGTATTTGGCACGAATTTGGGTTTAAAAACGTTCAAATTCTGTGCGTATCACCAAATGGTTTTTTTCATAGCACCGCAACCTTTTGAACAGTTATTCAGCATTCATTTGGATTATTACAGCACCGATAAGGAGACAAACATTGTAGCAGTCTTGTATGCATTGTTGCCAAATAAAAACAGAAACACATATGAGCGGCTCTTTACTTTCATCCGTGATGAGTTAAATATTAATATTACAACATACAAATGCGTATCCGGACTGTGAAATTACGGGATGTTATTTCCATTTTAATAGGGCGATATGGTGAAAAGGAGAGGCACTTGAACTAATACACAACAAAGAAGGTAAAAGATTTATTAAATTGACGTCTTATTTACCGCTCCTACCCGCTAATTTGGTGGCCAACGGATGGAGTGAAATCATGAATAACATTTCGGAAAAGACTTCAGCAATCGAAAACTTTGAAAAATATTTCAATAGGCAATGGTTATCTAAATCACTGCTCGCGGAAGTCAGTACGTGTAATCAGCGCCACCGTACTAATAATTTCATGGAGGGTTGGCGTGGTCGTTTAAAAAAGAGAATATTAACAAAACGCAACTTATTTTCTTTTATAAACTTTTTACGAAAGGAATCTAAATATCAAGATGCCCTGATAGTGAAGTTTCTCTTTGAAAACAAGAAAAGAAAGAAGCGCGATATATTATTTGATGAAAAGTTTAAAAGTTACTGATGCAGTTACAAAAATAATGAAATACCCGTATTTTCTTGAAATCCATTGTACGCTTACGAGCACAATGTAACCGGGGCACAATTTTCTCAATGTGTTAAAGTTGTTCCGGGGGATGGACTCTTAAATTAAATGTTACACACCTAGGAGGAATTTAAGTACACTTAATATTAAGTAGAAGTTTTGTTTTTTTTTAAATTTTGTTTCAATTATTCAAACAATAGCTAAGAGCAGATAGCTCAGTTTGACAATCCGTGCATTAATAAATACACTATGGAACCCTGTCATATTAAACAAATTTACCTCCAGCCAGTATAATTTTGAATGAAATCTTACTAACTTATTAACAAGGTCCCAAAGTGCAGGCGGGATGTGCATATATTAGGTTGGGGAAAAAGTCTTTTCGCATTATAGTATGTATGAACTTGTAATAAAATCTGTTTGGCTATACTATTTGTATCTGCCTGGTTTTGGTATCATTGAAAGTTTAAATCTTAAAGAACATAATTCCAAATTCAAATTAGGAAAATGTGTGATTTTCATTTGTTTTTCGTACCGTCAAGATGAGTGAATCTAATGAAGAAATTCGATACATTTTAAAATTTTACTACTAAAAGGTAAATATGCAACGCAAGCCGCGAAAAAAATTTGCGATGTTTATGGACCTAGTGTAGTGTCTGTGAGAGTAGCACAAATTTGGTTTAAGCGTTTTCAATCCGGAAATTTTGATGTCAAAGATGCACGTCGCTCTGGTCGCCCTATTACGGATAAAATGGATACCATTTTTGAAAAAGTGGAGCAAGATCGGCATATCTGTAGTTACGACGTAGCTGAAGAACTGGAAATTGACCACAAAACAGTTTTGGCGCATTTGAAAAAAACTGGGTACACAAAAAAGCTCGACATTTGGGTACCTCACGAGCTCACTGAAAGAAACCTAATGAACCGTGTACTCATTTGTGATTCTTTATTACGACGTAATGAAACCGAACCATTTTTGAAGAAGCTGATAAGTGGTGATGAAAAGTGGATCACGTATGACAAGAACGTGCGAAAAAGGTCGTGGTCAAAGGCCGGTCCGGCAGACTGTGGCGAAACCCGGGTTAACTCGCAACAAGGTGATGCTGTGTGTGTGGTGGGATTGGAAGGGCATTATTCATTATGAGCTGTTACCACCAGGCAGGACCATCGATTCTGAACTCTACTGCGAACAACTGATGAGATTAAACCAAGAAGTTGAGAGAAAGCGGCCGGAATTAATCAACAGAAGGGGTGTGGTTTTTCATCATGATAACGCTAGACCTCACACATCTTTAGCCACTCAGCAAAAATTAAGAGAGTTTGGCTGGGAGGTGTTAATGCATCCGCCGTAATAGTCCTGACCTTGCACCTTCAGATTTCCACCTGTTTCGGTCTCTTCAGAATTCTTTAGGCAGTGTCAGGTTAACATCACGAGAGGACTGCCAAAACCACTTGTCGCGGTATTTTGGCCAGAAGTCCCAAAATTTCTATAGCAATGGGATCATGTCCCTACCTACAAGATGGCAAAAAGTTATCGAACAAAATGGTACCTACATACTTTAGTTAAATGTAAATAAAGTATATTAAAAAATGTTTTGAATTTTCTTAAAAAATGCGAAGAAACTTTTTCCCCAACCTATTATTTATGCACGTGACTGCACATACGACATTTTTACCTTAAAGCTTTAATGTATTCTATCATAGCGGCATTTGGGCAAAATGACTTTTTTGCACTAGGCAATTTGTTACAATTGAACATTACAGCTTTAATGTATTCTATCATAGCGGCATTTGGGCAAAATGACTTTTTTGCACTAGGCAATTTGTTACAATTGAACATTACAGCTTTAATGTATTCTATCATAGCGGCATTTGGGCAAAATGACTTTTTTGCACTAGGCAATTTGTTACAATTGAACATTACAGCTTTAATGTATTCTATCATAGCGGCATTTGGGCAAAATGACTTTTTTGCACTAGGCAATTTGTTACAATTGAACATTACAGCTTTAATGTATTCTATCATAGCGGCATTTGGGCAAAATGACTTTTTTGCACTAGGCAATTTGTTACAATTGAACATTACAGCTTTAATGTATTCTATCATAGCGGCATTTGGGCAAAATGACATTTTGGCACTAGGCAATTTGTTACAATTGAACATTACAGCTTTAATGTATTCTATCATAGCGGCATTTGGGCAAAATGACATTTTGGCACTAGGCAATTTGTACATTTTGACACTAGGACTATGTTGCCCATTGATCTTTTGTCTTTGTAACATTTAGTATCCGGCGTCGTTTTCCCGACATGGCTGCTTTCTGTATAACACGGTCCAATTTACCGTGTACATTTCATAGAACCAAGAATGACAGTTGTGTATAATTTACGGACAATAAGTTGGTATAGTCTCCGCCAAATAACAAAAAAAAATAAAAGTCGTTAACACTCGTCTACGAATGTATTACAATATTTCAAAACGATACGAAAAAATTGTAAAGGCAGTGTCGCTAAGGGCCGGGTTTTTGATCCGTAGTTAACTCAACCAAAGGTTAAATAAACATAAGTAGCTAATGGTTGAATTTTGGCTAAGTGTGAAAGGCTAAACACGAATGAGTAAACATGAATGTATTCATGTTAACTCATTCATGATAAAAAATTGTAACAAATGGCATTTTGGCAAACACATTTAGCCAAAATTCAACCATGTTTTAACCATTGGTTGAGTTAACTACGGATCAAAAATCCGGCCCTAAGGGCCAATTTTTTGATCAATAGTTAACTCAACCAATGGTTAAATATAGTAACTAATGGTTGAATTTTGGCTTAATGTGTTTGCCAAAATGCCATTATTACTATTTTTTTCGAACAAGTTTCGGGACTTTTTGGTACAAATCGGGTCAACGACTTTTATTTTTATCTTATCTGGCGGAGACTAGTTAACGTGCTGAACAAAATCCCTGTCTTTACATGCATGAAAAAAAAAAAAAAACTCACCGAATGTATAACCTCCTCCTTTTTTGAAGTCGGTTTAAAAGAGAATGGATTTAAGCGTGAATATAAAGCAAATAATTAATGATAAAACAAAAACAAGGAAATAATGTCCTTATAATGTTATCACTAGCATCATTGAGCGTTATAATCTGCATTTAAATTCCAGTCATTCATCAGGAAAACAACATGCCAATGAGATTCTAGTTTAAAATTATAAGGAAGTAGAATGCCTTAACAACTTAACTGTCCAATGAGTCACATATGACTCACGGAGAACTTTTGGAATAAGTTCAAGAGTCACAGGTGACTCATTTCTTTATACAACTTTGGCACATAATTTTGTTATATGAGGCAAATAAATAAAATCAATAAAATAAAAAAAAAAACACCAATTATTTTTATGAATTATATTTACATACGAGAATGTGAATGTTATTAACCTAGCAAAAAAGAAAACACGATGGACTTGGGGTAGTTGTAAATTGTATTGTATAGGGACAGTTAAGTTGTTAAGTTTACTCGTTGATACTTTTATCGCGATAAAAAGAAGCATTCAGTCATTCAGATATCAAAGTATAAGATTCATCAGTCCGCTAAAGCTCAGGCTTTGGGCTTTTGATTAGTTTAAAATGTGTATACAGGGTTATTGGTAATATGTCGGCAATCAATTGATTTATTACATTTATGACATTTGTGGGTCATAAAGGTCAATTGGTTGCAAATTACCTTTCCTACATCCCCTTAATGGATTGCCGACATATTACCAATAACCCTATCTACAAGGATTTCAATATTCTTTGTAAAGAGTTCTCATTTAACCCATTTACCACCAAAGCCTATTCCGCACGCAGTCGGCTGAACACTGGCTTCTTTAAAAGTGCATAGTGCTTATTGTGTATTATTTATATGTATATTCTTTTCTATCGTGCTTGTTAGTGAACCTAAGATTTCTATTACTTTATCTGTTTCTACCCGTGAGAACCTGTAATTGTATTTTTGTTTTATATACAATTGTTATCCAATTGTCATAGCTGTTGGTTCTCCTATCAATAAAGAAATATTCGTAGGGAGATGAATCAATTGAATGTGGCTAAAAATAAAATGTAGATAAACATAGTATAAGGTATCTTATTATTTCAACTGAACTATTTCATGACTATGACAAATCACCATTTTTATACCATGGCTTTCATTTTCATAGACTAAAAACTACTAAAACGAACTCACAATCAATTTCAATTCTTCCTGATTCTTACCTGTGGCAACATCTTTCAGATGTATAGTGATCCAATCAGAGCCGCTGGCGGACAGTCCGTACGCGAAGGTGTTGCCATCCTCCGTGAACCGACTGCCTGAGAGGGCAATGGTGCCGTCATCAGATAACGTATTGGGGTCGAGGAAGACTCGGGGCTCACCATCCAGGCTGTCTTGTACGTATAGGACACTGGAAGAATATTAAGGTTTGTTAAAGATATATGACAGGGTAGCCAAAGTGTAGGTTGTAATATTAGGATTGTGGTAAGGGGCTTTCACGCTAAAACGGTTGAACGGGTTTGGATAAAATTTGGCACATGGGTAGACCATGACCTGTATTAGAAAATAGGATACTTTTTATCCCAGTGGTATAATTTCCGACATCCATGCGGGCGAAGCTGCGGGCAAAAGCTAGTTAGACATATACCTAACAATGAAAAAGATTTTGCTCAAATCTACGCAAGCTTATGAGTAGAACGAAAAGCTAGATTGCGTTGACGAAGCTACAGTTGTTGGGAGACTTTTTTTTCATCTTATTAATGGCTGTTAAAGGGTAACTCAAGAGTATAGTTCCGGATTTCGTCATGAAGTTTCTTGATGTGGAGATGACTTAAGAGGGCTGTTTCGTTTTGTCACCTCTCTCGGTCACACGTGACCAAATTTTTAAGAATGTTAAATGAAAAGATGCTTTTTTGAAAAATATAATCAATTAGCGAACTAGTAAATAATATAAATTTAATAGGTAATTATTAAAAACACATTTTTATTATGTCATTTATTTCAAAAACATCAAAAACAAATCATAATACTTTTTGAGCTGATTTCATTAGATAACACAATAGAAATGTGTTTTTAATAATTACCCATTAAATTAATACTACTATTTACTACTTCACTAAAAGATTACATTTTTCAAAAAGGCATCCTTTCATTTAATAATCTTCAAAATTTGGTCCCGTGTGAGCGAGAGAGGTGATAAAATGCGACAGCCCTCTTAAACCAATAACTTCCCTAGGAGTGCTTCCAGTGGACTAGGATAACCGGAAATACTTTCACGGTGAAGGCTTCTAAATGGTAATTTATATAATATCGTAATCATTTTTCGACACGAAAGTTGTAACATAATACATAATTAATTATGCGGTAGCTCAAATTGTGGTCGTGGAGATAAAGATAACTGTGTAAAGTTAAGGTTCTTATGGAGACAAATGTTTTTTTTTGCCTGCGCTTGCAACTCCTGGGAAAAGGCCTCCCTCTACTCCTTCCAAAGTTCGCGGGCCCGCGCGTCGTCCTTCTAGTTTTGGGGGAATCTGTCCAATTCATCCCGCCTGGCCGCCTGGCCGTGGCCTGCCGCAACCCCGCCCCCCTGTCACAGGGCACCAGTTCTGTGGTGTCCAGTTCCAGCATACGGCTGACATGTCCTGCCCAGTCCCATTTACGCTGGGCAGCGTTTTGAGCCGCGTCAGCTATCTTTGTTTTGGAGCGCAGTATTGTGTTTAGAAAAAAATCCGATCCTTTAATTTAACGCCTAGTAAACTACGCTCCATTGCTCTTTGGCAGACCTTGAGTTTGGACTTCTGGATGTTAATCAAAGACACAGTAAATATACAGTAAAACATCTTCATACAAACGTGCCGCTCTCGGTTTGAATGTGTGCGTGCGCGCCGCGCGCCATGTCGGCACGCGATTTCACGCACACGCTAGCATAATATATGGGGGAATAAGGTGGCGGCAGTGCGGGCTGTGCAGCGCGACTGTGAGCACGCGCGTACGCTACATGACCGCTTGCGTTCGTCAACTCTCGCCGGCGCGGGCGGCGGACACTTGTCGTAAATTACGAGTATCATGACTTCAAAAAGGGGAAAAAAATATTGTAGTGTTTTCGGGTGCCTCAATAATGATTTCGCAAACCCGGACTTATCATTCTTCATACTTCCTACTCAACCAGAAATGTAAGTACCTACTTATACTTAAATATTATTAGAAAATATGGTATTGTATTGTTTATTTCACAGTTTATTTGCTTTATTAAGAGCGTAGCCGAGTCGCATTTTTCTGAATACTATGTTTAGAGCTAAAGTTTATTTTAAGAAGTCTAGTTTTACTATAAAATAGAGGATTGAGTACGAAACATCGTTTTGGTAAACATATTTTTCGCGTAGGTATAGTTGTAATAAGGACAATTTCACAATAATTAATATTGCAAATTAATTACTTTTGAAATTATTATTTTTTCTATTGTCTGATGTGTTGTTCAATCCAAATATGGTTCCGGTAGTCTGACGATCGACTTATATACTTGTGTGTACATCGCATTTTTTTGGCCGGCGTTCGGGTCGGCCACTTGACACTTGTTTTTGTTTCGCTTATCGTATGAAAAAAATGTGTTAAGAGGTCTGTTCTTTTTGTTTATTATTGTAAGGTGATGTGTATTATACTAAATGCAACAGTTATTTTTGATATGGTTTCATTTTGTAAATATAACGACTTTTGTATACAAAACTGGGAAACCTGGGAAATAGTCCATCACGCTACCTTCAAGTTCAAAGGAGAATGAGCAACTTACTATGGCACTTGGTTGCGCAACTTTTGACTCAGTATAGTAGTGAAAATTAGACACAAAAAAGGGTTAGCGTCATACTTTAAAACAAGGTTAAATTTGCGATTTTTTAAATAATTACGTCGATGTTAATCAACGAGCGTGTAATTTAAGTGTAGAATCTAGATACACCCATTACAGGAATTACGGCAAAGATCGAAATTTACTCATGATCCCACCTGATGATTTTGTCGATAATGTAGAAAGGATGGAGCAGGTGTTTCGCAAAGCGTTCGAAAAGGACCACGTCAACATTAAAATTGGCCGGTCAATTTACGATCAACTGAATGATGTAGAATTTAAGATGCCCTGTCCATGCTTTCCCAAAAGCTTTTTACAAAAACTTTACATAAGAATGAGAATTTACTTTACATTAACAAATAATAATAAAGCGTTCCGGACGTGCAGAAACAGGAGAAACATTTTCTCGGTATCAAATTTGTAACTTAGTATAATAAATGTTATGTGAATAAAAGCTTTTTATTTTTACTAAATTTATAAATTGGTAAAATATTCAATCATAATATGCTTTTTATTTTATAAATTTAGATCAAGTGCTGCTTGTTCGAAAATATTAACTAAAAGTAAAAGTGACAACCCTGGGTATCAACGCAAGAGTAGGCTAATAACTCGGCGGGCGGCCTTAGATAACCTACTGTATATTTATCTACTGTGTCAAAGACCAAGTCTGTGCACCATCGGTTAAGACGGGAAGAAATATGAATAATTAATTCTTAAGTTAATTAATTTGATTGTTTGCCACAAAGCAGAAAGCAATTAACAAAAATATGAAACCCTTTCTATTTTTTAATTACACGTAATCATGTTTTACTCATGATTTTATACACAGAAACAAAACAAAACAAAAAAAAAAAACAAACTCACTTCTGATTCTGCAAGCCAGTATTTTTAAAGAAGAAGTATCTATTCCCCCTTCTAAAGGGGCACGAGTATTTGGGATAGTTCCAGAGCTCAGTTAGTCTCTGGTTGATGGCGCTTTTCACAGGACATGCATCCAGGTACGGTCGCGTGATTCTGTTCTCTGCCTCAATGAACTCTTTGGTTTCGTTCGAGTCGGGGTCCTCTAGCCAGCGGTAGGGGTCCTGGATCTGTTGTTGATATAAAAAGAATTAATTAAATATTATGATCGATGGAAAAAAAAACCGACTTGCTTACTAGATAGCTTAATTAAGCAAGAATCCACGTTATTGATAGTAAAATTCTAAAGATACTGCAATTTTAGGTTACAAATAAATTAAGAATAATAATAATGCTCTGAGCTTCTAGCTTGCTGTTCGCCTATTTAAATCTAGCAGTAATTACGAATGGTACAGAACTATGCCTCTTGCGTGGGATACCAAACCAAATTACTGTGATCAATTTGGTTTGGTATCCCACGCAAGAGACATAGTTGCTTAGTTTTACAATTAACATAGTAAATGGTACCGATATCATTAAATTCTTGATTACTATAGCAGGAAATAAATTATTGCTTGTCTATACCCAAAAGAATTACTTATAAATAAACATACGCACAGGATACTGATAAACTCGTGGATTTAATAAAAATAAAAAAACCTGATAAGTTATTTTATTTTTATACTTTGTATGTTCGTCATAATAATTTTTTGTTAGAAACCATCCCGCACGTGCAAAAACAGGTAGGTGCGCAACGAAATTGATTTTAACTACTGTTTTTACAGCATTGTGAACAATTTGTATTATTAAAATAATTTTAATAATACAAATTGTTCACAATGCAGTAAAAACAGTAGTTAATTGAAAAAGAGAATTATTCTCTTTGCAATTTAAAGTAATGACACAATAATACATAATAATGTCGTTATTTTAAACTGTTTACTGTTTATTTAAGAATATTTTTGTAATTATTATAAATTGATGTGTGAAGTTTGTACATAAAATAAATAATCGTCTAAGAGTAATGCATATTGTACACAATGGATACGTATTCAGGTAAATCATTAAGCGAAAAGAAGAATAGAAAATAATAGCATTTAAAATAGGTACCATAATGAAGAAATAATAATACGTCTAGTTGTGACCGCTGAATATGAATTATTGCCATCCCTTACAATATTTTGTGGTGGCCCAGAGGTAACGAGCTTTATGTAGATCGTGGGTGGGAACCCAAGCAGGCGCTTTACTTTGTGTAAATAATTTCAGCACCGCTGCTTTCAAAACGGCGATGGAACACATCGTGAGGAAACCGGCATGTCCTAGAACCAAACATTCGAAGACATGTGACATCTACCAACCCGCACTGGGTTCGCGTGGTCAGATTACAGCCCACCCCCTCTCGAAGAGAGGAGGCCTGTGTCCCAGCAGTAGGAACATTAGAAGCCGATTATGCTTAGGCTTACAATTTTAAATCTTAAATGTAAATAAACTTATCTTTTTTAAGTTTACTATAATAAATAATTAATTAAACAAATTATGTAATTAAAATAATTATCTGTAACTACGGAACATGTTAAACAATGTTAATTTATTATATGTAATTAATGTTGTGAGTAGAATATTTGTTACCTCTATTATTAAGTTCTAACCTATGTTTACTTAGTATTACACTACTGTTTGTTGGCCCTAAATAAATAAATAAATAAATTATATTCAATTAAGTATTGTTATATGGATGCAGGCGTTGCAGTAAAAATATTACAGTTTCAGATTGGTTAATCCATAAATAGTTTTTGGAACACAATAATTACATTTCAGTTTAAAATTTTAGGAAAAATAATTTATGGGGTTGATATTAAAGCAATAATATTATATTTTAGGTTTGGTTCAGTCTTCTATGGAATAAAATGGTCAGTTATCATTTTTTTTTTTTGTATTTTTTTGAAGCGAAAATATATCAAGTTTTCTGTTCAGAAAAATAATAACAAACGATTTAAAACATCGAGAGAAAAAAGCTGAAGTTACGTGCTAGTAGGTAATCTAACTAAAACCCGATCGCAGAGGAAACTTTTTACTTAATCATTAAAAGGGGTCAATGTGCTATCATTGTGTGATCGAAGACAAAAACACGACTTGATGTTATTTTTCAATAGAAGGCCCCATTAGTATTGAACACGTTTGCGATATGCTTAGAGAATATTTAATACAAGGTAAACCTATACCTAGGGTTGTCAAGTTTCCCATAATCGCCCGTCTAACCACTTTTTGAAATTATGTATTTCTTTTATATCAAAAGCTAAACGCCAAAAATTTTCTGTCAAATATGGACGTGCTGTATCAGTAATAATTTGACAAACGTTATAGTTCGCGTCAAAAATAACTTTGCCGCTGTGAAGTTCGCGCAAATGACTGCGCAGTAGTCAATATCTATACTAAAACAGCAGCACGCCGTGTCATGCGCATCGGAAAGCTGACGCGAACGCGCATTTTTGCAAATTATTTATCGGCTTCCTGCGCAGTTGCGAGTTCTGCAAAATCTAGAGTTGTGGGACATGATATTCTTGCTCTTCTAGAATAATATATCTGGCGTCACGTAAGTTTGCCGCTCTGAAACCAGGCTTTTCGATGCGCATGGCTAACACGCTACTGTTTTAGTATATATATATACTGCGCAGTCATTAGTAGCGTACTTCAGAGCGACAAACATACTATGACGCAACTATATTATGTTATCTTTCTCTCTAATATGCCTTTCGCTAATAGATAATCTGACTAGCTCTTCACGAGGGTTCTGTTTGTACCTGTTTTATTAAATGCAAAAGATAGGCGTTTACGATCTGATAATTAACTCTTGATCTTGGACCATATTGCGAATGTGAATTACAAAGCCAAATAAATTGCTAAAAGCTCTATCGTCTATCATAGTACTTATATTTCTATTGAACATCTGTCGTTTTTTTTTTTTATCATAAAGCCACTTGTTATCAACTTTTTGCTGTAAGACAGCACCTACACAAGTGTATAACGCATCGGTCATCATCAACGCTAAAAGAAGTATCTGCCGCACTTACGATACCTGATACAATGGAAGTACTTTAAAAAGATGGAAAGGTGCGCGTTTGTAGTGCGGGGTACGGGACAACTGAGGTTCGCTTTGCCACGCATGCAAGTTCAACCAACCAATCGAATATAAAGGTGACCGCGCACCTAGACGCACCGCACGCGCTGCAGTCGCCGCAGCAGTCATCGTTTTTGTTAATGGTACTGCGGCGCGGGTGGGTGTGCGAAATTGCATAGAACTTCATATGAAGAATTCGAATGCGGCGCGTGCGGTGCGGGCCAGGTCTGCGTTCACCTTTCTTTTTGTTTATTGTAATAAAATGTTGTTTAAATATAATCTTAGTGACATACGTAGTGCTGTCAATAAAAAATGTATTTGGTTATGTTATAATTAGATTGTAGAATAATAAAACAATGTTGTGAAATGAACCCCATTTCATTTTAAAGTTGTAAGCGGAAAATCCAGTGTGTAAAAAATAATACTTGTTCATTAACGGTATTCCCTGTCTAGGCTGCTTGCATTTAATCAAATAAATAGAATAAGCTTTTCTGACTACAAAACCACAGAAAAATATACATAGATACTACAACCACTGCTGAGTCAGAAATATCCTCTAATAATCTAGGCCTAATCTAATATATGCTTGCTTATCCTTGAGTTAGATACCCTATGAAACCCGGTGGTACGGCCAATAAATCAAAACTTGCGGAATGAAAACAAAACTAATACTTTGCGATTTCTGATGAGATAGCCTCATTGTTCATGTGACAATACCATTATACCATTAATGAATTAAGTAGGTACGACGTGTTTGTAGTCCAAAGACTAAGGAAGGACAAAGCCAAACTTAAGAGAAAAACAACCCATGAATAATCCGTAAATCCAAGCGTACGAAATCGCGGATAAGGCGATTGTGTATAACAAAAGGCTCTCGCAGACAGGCGCGACGCGACTCTGGTGCAACATTTTTTGTGAAAAGTTCATGGAAATTGTTCTACCGAGGTCGCGTCGCGCCGTCACATTGCGCCTGTCTGCGGTAGCCTTAAAAGATGGACTTCGTTCGTGTTTAGCGATACTTCGAATCGTGATATTATAAAAAAGGTTTGATAAAAACTCGGATATAAATAACAATTTGGACACACACATTTATTAAAGTTTGAGATAACATGCGATGGAGTTTTTTCTTCGTCTTTTGATGACCAAAACAGTTAGTTCGTTTCTAGGGATCATAAATATAAATCTAAATTTCGTAGCAAGCAGTAAATCTGATTTTATTACACGAAATCCCGTTTTCCAAAACGCGTTTACAGGTTTTGGGTTTTTTGAACTTTTAATGTGGGTGACTTAGCTGTTCTAGTAATAAAATAGAGCAATATTATTGTGCTAATGTTTATTGCTACTATTTTTTTATTTAGAACTCTTTTTCATGTCTGAAATCGCCAACCCATCTAAAGCAAGCATGGTGATCAATGCTTGTGCCTTCTCTGTATGAGAAGAGGCCTTTGCCCTGCCTTTAGACAATAATAGTGGATATCAATCATTCTTCTTCTTATCACTCCAATAGTTATTTCTATTCATCACGATATTGATGAGATTCTAGTGACAGCCCTGTCGTCTGACCTCTACAACCCAGAGGGAAAGGCTAAAGCAGAGTCGTTTTTGCATCCATTTGTACACAGTTGGTTACTAAGTTCTGTAACTATGAACAATACTAAAAATACTAAATATGCAAACAATACTCAATCTGCCTAGCCTTTTCCCAACTATGTTGGGGTCGGCTTCCAGTCTAACCGGATGCAGCTGAATACCAGTATTTTACATGAAGCGACTGCCTATCTGACCTCCACAACCCAGTTATTGGGTAATACGATACCCCTTGGTGAGACTGGTTGTCAGACTTTTGGGCTTCTGACGATCCGTAACTACTGCCAAAGATCCACGAATGACAGCCGGGACCAACGGCTTAACGTGCTTTCCGAGGCACGGAGTAGTCTCGGTATGTACAGATGGTCACCCATCTACGGACCAACCCCGGCAAGCGTACCTTAACCTGATGGATCGACCCTTGCGGCTGTTATTATTTAGCCACGAGCTCCTCTAAATATGCAAACAATACTGCAATTAATTATGTACCAAATGAAAGCACAAATATTCAAGATTATCTTGTATTTATTATTATTTGAAATGACCGCCTCTGGCATGAACACATGACTTTAGACGACGAGGCCAGTCATTGATGGCAGCACGCACTACTACTATGTCCAATTCCGCAACTGTCTTGACAATAGCGCGCTTAAGAGAGTCGAGATTCATGTGGGGTTTAGCACAGACTTTCTCCTCAATAACTTGCCATATGGCATAATCCAGAGGGTTTAGGTCTGGGCTGGATGATGGCCATTCTTCCTGCGCGATAAAATCAATGTTGTTAGGACGCTTGCGCAGATTTTGCTTTGTGCCTGGGGGCCGAGTCCTGCGGGAAAACCCATGGCTGGTTTTGAAATAAGGTGTGGCTTAAGGACTTGACCACAGGTTCCAAAACAGTATCTTGATAGACTCTAGCGCCAGTTTTCACGCCCTTTTCACAAAAATGAACATTAGTTAGCCCTGAATAGGACACTCCCCGACAAACCATCACTGATGAGGGGTGGTATCCTCGTTGGACTCTCGGAGCAATCATGCTGGCTTCTTGACTATTCTTAACGTATACTCTATCATTTTGACGGTTAAAGTTTTCTTCGACGGTGAAGATTTTTCCATCAGTAAATAAGATTTTTCGATGGCCGTTTTGTGCGTATCGCTTTAGTAGTCCGCGATTTCGTCCTAACCTCATAGCCTTCAATCGTGCGTTTAGCAGATAACCCTTGATGACGTCTACGGTAAGCGTGAAACCCAAGGTCATCACTGATAACTTTGTTAAGGGAACTTCTCTTCACATTCATCTGTATTGCCAACAACTTTTGCTTCCGGACGAGATTCCGTTTCTCGCGATTCTCGCCTTCACTGCCTCAATCACAGCTGGTGTCCGAACGGTGCGTGGTATTCCGGATCTTTTTCGGTCATCGACGGTCAAGGTACCACAGTACCTGTGGATAGTGCGATAAATAAATTGCTTGTTGATTTTCAACTTTTGTAGCAACTTGAAAATCATATTCGGTGGGTGCCCACATTTTGCAGTGCAATTACAGCGACGCGATTCTCCTTCAACCCCCATTCCATGGTGAATTAAACAGAATATTGTTTATGTGTGGTTTGGAACAACAGCTTATAAAACTGTTAATAATTTGACATTATTGTATTTTACTTTTCTTTTATTTTAATGTCCAGATATCTGTGATGAAATTCAGTAACAGAACTTTTTAACCAACTGTGTATAGTGTCCATCCATTGAATATAAATATTTAACTTTTATCTCACGATTTCTAAAAGAAAATACTAAGTACCCAGGTATCCATGCCATGTCTCTGTTGAGATATCAAGAAAAACTTCAATTTGATGGTTAATATTTTTATTTGTGTCTATAGTCAACTGATATTTAATTCGCGAGTTTGAAGGCTTTGAAGCAATACATGGAAAAAAGTCGGAATTTTAAAAATTGAGGGAATTAGTTAAGTAGTAGATCAATAATGGTGACATATGCCGAATAATCTGAAAACTATGTAGTACGTCATGATAACTTTATTACAGAAAAAAGCCGGTCAAGAGCGAGTCACACCGATTGTTCCGTAACATAATATATATATATATATATAAAAACTGCTATTTAGAGAAATCGACATTTACATTTTTCCTGTAATCTTTACTTAAACTTCTATCACGCAGAATAATTTCAGATATGATACCCTAAATGCCCTATCTTCGAATCTACTTCGAATTTATGAGTCTCCTTTCAGACCCTGTTGCAAAAAAAATGTTTTTTATTTCTTTCTTATTGCAAAATAAAAGGGCAAACGTCATCTGAAACTATTCCAAATTTTAAGTTGATAGCATTAGCGGTTCTTGAGATATCCAGCTGTGACAGACGGACAGACAGACAGACCCGCACCATAAGGGTTCCTTTTTATCATTTTGGTACGGAACCCTAAAAAGGAAAAAAAAATCTATAAATTATCGAACTTGAAATTGCAAATCGATCGTTAAATTTTTATTTGTAATCAATCTAATAGTAGCGTCTATTCCCTTTGATACAAACATTTATAGGAAATTAGGCGAAAACGTAGTGCGGTTTAGATTTTTTCTCATAGGTTCTTGAAGATATCCTCATGACGCCGAGCGTCGATCCCGGATCTTTTAGCAGTTATAGCAATTAGCAATCATAACTTTAGAGCTATTATTGTTAGTTAGTAGTTTGATTGTTCAGCAAAAAAAAATGCCCTGATATTTTCATACAAGAATAGTAGAAAAAACCTAAACGATCAATTTATTATGTAAGTTTTCCTGCGTCGGCCCAGGAGGCTCTCGCATATTTTTTTGAGTTTATTTTTATGAGTTTAAATATTGCCACATTTTACAGCAAACACCTTTTACACGAAAAAGCTGACAAAACACTTAATAAAATGTACATAAAAACACTTTCAAAGTTTTTACATAAAATAATTTAAGAACCAATCGTAATAAAGATTATAATTATGACACTTACAATAAAATCATAACAAGAGCACCTGACCGTAAAATTAAGTTCCGAAAATTTCTTACATAATATTTTTATGGCTCGATGCATTGCAGTGTCCTTCAAAGAGGGTCGATCGATTTGTATGGAAATTACGTGCCTCCAAGGCAATACCAACGTAAACACGTATTTATGTTAATAGCCGGTGGAATTAGCTTTTATAATAGCAGTTTGTTTTTAGCTTTAGATTATTATTCATATTCAACATTATCATTATTATTGAGCGTAACTTTTAAAAGATTGTGAACTGCCGATACGCGGCGCGATTCTTGGAGGCAATTACCTACATTTCCTTTTTCAAATATTGTTTCGGGCGATAACGTTTTCACCCCCCTAACCCTATACGAATTGGGACAATTTTGGTGTCATTAGATTCAGTACATCGTAATCTAGGTCAGTACGGTTTTCTTTTTTATTAATTCAGTTTATTTTAATTTGAAAAAATTAAAGCGCTCGAGAAACTTATTAAGTAAAAAATATAGATGCTGATAACTTATATCGTATGCAATATTTCTTATTACAAAAACTTACGGACCTAGTTTTTCATTATACCTACAACATTTCCAAAAATTATGAAAAATTAGACTATGTTTACGGGGGAAAACGTTACCGCTTTTTGTATGAAAATTTACAGCTTCACAATCCTCTTAAAGTAAGATTCACATCAAAAGAAAATGTGTTGTCTCCATGGTTGTCTGATAAAAATATTATGTGTGATCCTACATGTCCATGATTGAAATATTAAAGTACTGTATAATAATGTGACGATTATTATTAGAGACTATTAAGTGAGTAAGTAGATCGGCACTAGATTGTTATGTACAGTCGTGTCACCTATTAGTATCTTTAATCGATTACTTGTACCTACGTGGCTCGTTGTCAATTAATGCGCTAATCAAACAGTACATGCATTGTTTACATCGATGGCTTATTGTCTTTTTGATTCGGTTTAATCTAAACTTTAATCGATACTGGTTGTTTATAATCATATCTACCTATTTAATAACAAAGGCTAGTCTAGTGTACTTTTGATACATTACCTTAGTGCCATGGTAGTCATCGACGACGGTTTCATCCCTCCTCGCCTCCGGGTAGTGGAAGAGCATTTTCTCCGGGGCTGAAGTGGATGCGCCGGCGCACTGCAACAACGCACACACTGACACAACACAGGCATATACAAAAACACGCATGGCGAACCTTGCGCGCTCTAACACTCGGTAAAGACTGGCCGCCTTCGGGGAAACCAACGACTTTTATGGTAACACCATCGGAGCCAACCAACCGTGTTTAATAAGTTATAATTCTCTTTCTGGCGACACAGATCCGCAAATATAGAGCTTTTGACGCCCTTGTTAGACATTCTTGCTATTTTCCATCAAATATTTGACGTAAGATTTTTTTTTTTTTTAATATAATATATAGACAGCCAGCTATAAGACTTTTTGCTACCAAACAGGTTTGTTTGATATGTAGAATTTTACGCCTTTTTGACACCTACCGACGTCGCTGTGGCAAGCGAAATCCTGGCGGTAACTTGTCAAATTGTACTAAAAATATTCGTTTCGCAGCGAAACCACAGCGGTACTTGAGCGTAAACGTGAGATTAAAAATATATTTTAATAGGTACCTACGTTATAAGCTGAAGTTAAGAAAAATCCTTTTCGCATTCATAGAGGCTGACTTATTGAGATGAAAGACAATAAGCGATGAATTGTTTAATAAGGCCACATCATCAAGAGGTTTGCTTCCGGCAAATCTTTCGATCAACACCGATCGAAGTGTTTGTTCAATCACCGATCAAAGTTGATTTTATTATGACAATCGTGTCATAATTTCACCGACATACATACTACTCAATACTACTTCAAACCGGAAAACAGGAATGCTGCTCAGATCAGGAAAACAGGAATGCTGCTTAGATCAGAAAAACAGGAATGCTGCTTAGAACAAGAAAACAGGAATGCTGCTAAGAACAGGAAACCAAGAATGATGCTTGTAACAGGAAAACAGGAATGCTGCTTAGAACAGGAAAACATGAATACTGCTTAGAACTTGGAATAGGAATAGTGCTACTTACCCAGAAGAGCCCTTTCACAACTAACTGTATTGCTCCTTTAACCGTGTTTGCCCGTAACAATGCCTTAACGTGCGACCGTACCAAGTTGGTGCCAGGATAGAAGGCTGCTGATTGCAGTCATGCTTGTTTGACCGTTTATCAATCATCACTTCATCAGCAAGCAACAGGTTGCTGCATAAATCAAGGACGTTATAAATAGCTTGGGTTGGTCTTGGCCATGGTATTAATAAATTAAGGCGATATATAAAAAGCTAACTGAGCAGTAATAAGAAAGTGACAGAGTCAGTTACATCCACATGCGAAAAAAAGAGAGCGCAACGATGCGCTGGAACCAAAATAAAAGCGCCAAACCAATTAAAAATTGTTTAAAAATAAATTAAGCTATCTATCAAAAATATGTTCAGCCAGAGTTTTCAATTACCTAATACGCACATTTTGAATGCAATTTTGCAATGATAATTACTTAGGATTTTAGAATTACAGAAAAAATATATAAAAAGTAGAGGTATTTTGGGAATTAAATTGTATCGAGGAAATTTAACCCAATCGTGTTTTCCTTCAGTCAGAGTATTTAATCAAATAGTCAATAAACATATATCCAAAAATTAAATCCATACGTTCTGTAATAGTGAAATAAATGGTTACGAAAAATCCCCCAACTTATTTTGGTATCGCCTAAATGGTATGGTATGGAATAACGGGTTGAGGTCCGAAACTCCACATCGAATTTAAGCGCGGGTCTCATGCCCGTCGTCGTAAAAAAGTGATGAAAGAAACTATTTCATAGTTAGCGATGTCAGATGCACAGGACTTGCTAGTAGACCTATATAACCTCCAACACTTTTTATTAATTCATTTAATGCTTAATTAATCTGTTAAGATTTCACAAAAATGTTGGCTATGCTTGTCGCACATTGCACGATTTATGCACTCCGACTCTTCCAACCAAGTGTATTGCGGTAGTCAGCAATGCGGCAAAACACTTAGATCGCGGAGTGTCGAAAACTTATACGTGGATTACTGTATGAAGTTTCGACAATCACCCATGCAGACGGTTAATGCCAGTATGAATAACAAGTGTCGGCCCTATACTTCGCGGCCCTAAGGGCCGATGCGACAGTAATGGATCTCTTTATGGTTAGTCGCCGGCCTCATTAAGTTGCATTGATTGGGAGTGATCACGTTATAAAGCGAATAGAGCATCGATGATAATTAAACAAAAAATAAAACCGATTTCTAAAACAAAATACTACACAGTGAAAAATAACTTTAATTTCGGTAGTCGGTGACTTTGGTTTTGTATTTATTTTCGTTTTTTTGCCACCGACTTCCGAAATTAAAGTTATTTTTCACTTTGTATTGTTTTGTTTTGGAAGTCGGTTTTATTTTTTGATAAACAGTTTTTATTTTTCACTTTTTAGTTGTGGTACCTACCCACAAATTCGAATACCACTACCTGATGTAAATGACAGTGATAGGAAGTTATTAAAACATCATCCGCATAGATTAAAACGTCATCCTCATTATACTAAGTGGGAAAAATAGGCATTATTGAAGCTAACTCAAAAACTACCCAAGCAAAGTTAATATAATTTATGTGATCATCCCTTTCAAACAAAATAATTTTCCAAATCGGTCCATCCTTCTTGGAGTAACCGCGTAACAAACATACAAAAAAAAAAAACAGTCGAATTGAGAACCTCCTCCTTTTTGAATTCGGTTAAAAATAAATCTGTTTCGTATGCAATTTCCCTACTATATAGAGTGGTGGAGATTTTTATGCAATCATGCTTGTAATTTCCCCTGAGTAATTAAAGGATATTAAAGAATAAAGGACATGAAATAATCAGGCCTACGACGTTATACAGAAAATCGTTGTATTATAATTTAATTTTCCTCCTTTTCTACCTATTAACTTTAAAAACCTTGTTCATCGTTTAGTTCTCAGAAAGCTGCTAAGCAACATATTTCTACCACATGTCATATAAGTTGTGAGCTAGAGATCTGCTCTGATCCCCCTTAATATTAATACTTATAACCAACGTACCACCATTAACTGAGATGTTAGTACGTTTAGAAGTCACAATATGAATTATGGGGCGTCTATCCTCCTAGGGCAACTATCCCACTTTTACCCTATACTAAAGCTGGAGAGTTTTTTTTTTTTTGTTAGTTTGTATGTTTGAACGCGTTAATCTCTGGAACGACCAGTCGGATTTCTAAAATTCTTTTTGCATTTGATAGTTCAATTCTTGAGGAAGGCTATTTACCATCACGCTACGACCCAAGGAGCCGATCAAAAAGCAAAAAAGTCAGAAACAACCCTAAGCGAAAACGAAGCAATAGCTTGGGCAGGCGATGTGATGCGACGGGGTGGGTCGAGAGGACAAGAAATTTCAGGCGGACGAAGTCGCGGGCTGAAGCTAATACCATCTATTTAAAAACACTCCTGTTGACTCAAACGCCTCTACTGTTCCGAAGTTCCGTTTCACAATACCAAATTATCTTAAACGGTCTTTTTCTTATAAATTCAAGCGTTTCAATCACTATTATACTCGACATACAGTACAGTACTTACTCTTATCATATTGCTACAAGTAACGTTGTTATAGCACGCAATTACGTGTTAAATGAATCGTGTTTTTATTAACAAAGAGTTCAGTTTAAGATAATGGACCCGATTAGCACGCACGCCCACATTATCTATCTATCTTCACGACCAACCGCTGCAGTCCAGTTTAATTCTGGCGAAAAATGTGTTTGAACTGTGTTTCGACCGTATAGGGTGACTGGTAATTAGTGACCGATACTTAAACACATGATAACAAACAATTTTTACTATGGGACCAAACCTGAGATCACGAAAAAAAGCAGCTGTCCTATACATTCATGTTCGCATAAGTCGTCAAAATGTAGGGAGCAGCTGACTTTTTTTCGCGATTTCAGGTTTGGTCCATAGTAAAAGTTGCTTGTTATCATGAGTACAATCATGTGTTTAAGTATCGGTTACTAATTAGCAGTCATCCTATATAATGAAAGTGCGAAGAAAAGATCAGCCCCGTAGTTGGGATGAAATAATGATATAAGACTCGTAAAAGCTACGTCGTCGTCGCTAGAGAGAGTTTCCTATGCAGTCAGCCGACACGCACAACCAGTCTGATCAACTACCTTATCATGAATATTCACGTAGGTATAGTGTGTGCCGACATTATACAAAAAGAAAAATAAATTGATTTTATTGCTTTTAGATACTATGATGAGATTTGAAATAATATGCTGATACTCATTATTCGCGTGTGTGAAGGTTCGCCAATTAATTCAAAAGGGCTCCTATTAAGGGGTCCGAGATATAAATTTTGAAACCTGCTCTAATTAATTTAAGACCTCTGACTGTATTCTATTACCGATCTATTAATAGTTAACAAGCTACTTACCTACGTGTTGTTATGGACGCTTACGAAATCGGTGAAAGTGTTGTGTTGATATAATACTATTTTGTTCGTAATACGTGCAGTGTACTCAGTTGGTTGTTCGTTATTATTTGATATATTGCGTCTCGTACGTGATTAATAACTGAAGTAAATAAGAGATAAATGTATCTGCTCTCAGTGAATGTTTTGTTAGATATGAACTGGTATCGTATTTGGAGTGGAAGCGAAAGCGCGATAACACAAGTAATTGTAGTACTTATAGGTAGTTGACAAGAGTTCATTTAATTGGACTAAAAAAGAGCCAATATTATGTTGTACAAAAATATTTATTCTATAGAAATATTGTGTCGTACATAAATTAAAGCAGCCCCAGTAAGTTACAAAAGTACTTGTGTCGGAGCTGTCTCACTCTTCCCATAAGTAAAAGCTTAACAAAGATGAGGAGTAAATAGAGGATTTAAGGAAAAATTCTAATAAAATAAAATAAAGTTAGCAGCTCTCGGTCTGTGATGTGTGCATGTTGCGTAGGCTTATGTGTATATGAGTATGTCTG
Organism: Dicycla oo; assembly: GCA_948252095.1. NCBI lineage: Eukaryota > Metazoa > Arthropoda > Insecta > Lepidoptera > Noctuidae > Dicycla > Dicycla oo. The sequence goes on along the minus strand of OX411711.1, from coordinate 8,995,053 downwards.
TCTGTTTATGTTTTTTAAAATAAAAGTTATACCGAATAATACCCTGGCTTGGTTGCCCGTTTTTACCATAGTACTGTTGCAATGAACAGAATATTATCTTTACATCTAAGTGTTAGGATGACATGCAGATATTTTTACACATTTATTTATAAGTACCTACATTGTTCAAAGGAAATTCTCCATTCTCCCAACTATTGTGGGTAAAGACAACATAGCATAGCCCATTGTTTTAACTGACCATAAATCATAGGATATCGAGTTAGCCTTATTATTATGCAGTTAATGTAATGGTTGCTTGTTGCAAGTTGTTCATAATTCAAATTATATAGTTGTGTATGTTCAATCATGTTTTGAGTTATGAAATAGTGTCAAACAGTTATTTGGGAGGAAAATATATAATTTTGTAGAGACTAATAAAATACAGAGATGCTTAATTAAAACCATTTGTAAATCAGAAGTAAGAAATAATAGTTGAAGGATATATTTTAGGCAGTATTTACTGACCTGATTCGTAATCTCCCTCAAATACGACAGGTGTGAAGTACTTCCAACCAGCTTGCAAGATTGAAACATTGCATGAGCATGCAAGAAGTAAAATGAGTATGCGAGTATTGTAGCATGTAGTGTTAAAAAATTTCTAAATACCCCCATCGGAAAAAGACTACTGATATTTTGAGGCAGTAAAAATTCATTTATTAAATCTTGTTACTAGCTCAACTACAAGTAAATTACACAAATCGCCAATTAGTAAAAATACTAATAAGTACTGAAATTATTGAGTGGTCATCATAATTAAATAGGTAAAAATAAGGAATACATCTTGAAAACAGGGTAAATAAACAGAATTTTAGTAGATTTCTCTACATAAGGCTTGTAGTTCCAAAAGTAATACAGCAGTATACATTACATTGAGCTAAATTGGCACATGTAGAACAAGGTTGATCATTAATTAGGTATCATAACAGGCCTATAAACAGTGGCGATGTGTTTCTCCTCACCAATTCACATTCAATGTATAATTATACTTCTAATATGGGACAATAGCAAAACTAACTATTTAACAATCGCAGCATGACAACAGCACACAGTAGATTTATTGAAAAGGAAATAAGGTCGACAATAAGGCGCATAATTTAACGGATATGCCACTTATTGGAAACATCACTAACGAACCAAGTGACTGACAATTTTCTCAAACAACATTAAGGTTATTTTGACTTAACAAATCTTTACCTTTGTAATACTGACTTAAACCACACATTTTTCATGCTACAGCGGGAAACTGGCACACCAAATAAGTAGGACAATAGGTTCAAATTCAAATTCTTATCGTAAAAATCAGTCACATATTGCGCTCAAATTAACAATGTAAACAAAGATAAATCTTACCAATATTCTTTTTCTGGTAACAAAATTTGTTGTAGTACGTGCACAAGTTAATATTTTCCGTTGTTGTGTCGTAAATACGGGTATTTTCGAAGTAATACGGCAATGATTGGCAAAAAAGCGACGCACCGCCATGCAATTTGACATTTTATACGGCGGTCCTGCCAGCCATGAAAAATTTAAAATAATTATTAATGTAAATAAAGTTTGGTAGATTCTAGTAGATTATTATTTTGATGATTCTTACAATAGTATCACGATTCACTTCTCAAACCCTATACAGCGAGCCCCACGACTTAACATACTGTTAATTACCTATCTCTATCCTATTATTTATCCATGTGTGCAGTCCATCTGGGCGCTTGTGTCTTTCTGTGCATCCAAAGGTTGTCTGGAAGACTTCGCTATGAGCGCGATAAGACAATAGTTGTATATAATTTTATTGATTGCATTGTTTCAAACCTTGATACATGTCTGTGTCCTAGGTAGGTCTAGGCAAAGCTTTTTCACAAGAAGGCTTACGAATGATTTTTAACTTTTTCACCGCCAGGACTTCAATAGAAGTTTCGGATTTTCGTACTCGTACCACCAGCGCCACGACTTCATTTGAAGCTCTTCATTTAGCTATGTTATAAAAATAAAATTTCATTTTATTCTTTAATATACCACTGTCTAATACCATGTTTTTTTTCCACACAAAAGAAGCCCTTATTTGTCTTAAAATTGGCAAAACAAAAACTCAGAACATTTTTAAACATAATATCTAAATCACGCCTTCATTCTCAGAAGGGTTAGGCAGAAGCAGAGGTGTATTTATAATACACCAACATTTCGCCATTTATGTTTTAGTCCCATGTATTAGGGGAACGACTAATTTTTATCCCTGCTTAGTTAAATAACTGGAGGAACACACATAGGAAGGTATTATGCACATAGTACGGAGGTGTACCTACTCTGTGCATAATTATCCTTCGTGTAGTAGCTAAATCAGACGTGACATATTTTTACCCACTGCGTCCGGACGGATATTTAGTCCAGCCACGCTGCCACGTTAGCACAATACAAAAAAAGAAACGACCGACTTCCAAAAAAAAAACACTACAAAGTGAAAAATAACTTTAATTTCGGAAGTCGGTGTCTTTGGTTTTGTATTTTCGTTATTTGCCACCGACTGCCGAAATTAAAGTTATTTTTCTCTTTGTACTTAGGTACTGATTTTTTTTGCATGTGGGTTTTTTTTGTAAAAACTTACCAGGAAAGTTTCCAATTTTCCCGGCAATATTCGGCAATTATTGCCCGAAAGTTACCAAAGTTGCCAGATTACATAGGGTACTTATTTCAAATGCCATTTTCAATATTTATGCGCTCATGGGGTTTTACATAATGGTGTAGTTACACGTAATACTAGTAAGCCATTTTAATTAATTGTTTATTATAATTAATTTACAATTATCCATGCATATATGTGAAGATAAAGTTAAACTATGGCACTGGTAACTTCACGATACCTGACCCCATAGTTTTTTTAAGAATTTCACTTATAAAATTTATAAAAATGAAAGAGGTATTGATACCGAATGAAATTAATATAAATCATACAACTATATGATTTATATAGCACAAATCGTGAAGTCAAAATAATTTTCAAAATTAGGTCAGTAGTTTTTGAGATAATCGCGAACATACATATATATATTACATACATTCGGATAGAATAAATAACCTCCTTTTTGAAGTCGGTTAAAAACGTCAACTTGTTGTTGCTGATCAATTCGTCTTGCAAGGTTTGACCCTTTTTTATGTATGTATATAAATGTACATACTTTCTTACACACAAGTGAAGTTAAATTATAAGAACATAAAAAAAAAATAATTACGATATCTCTAAAATAGTTATGGTTTCATCACCAATGATCTATCATGGATAGCTTGTTTCTTTTCTTTAGTTTATCAGTACAAAAATAATAAAAATAATAATAATAAATAATATCCTAGGACATTGTTCACACACGGTCATCTGATCCCAAACTAAGCAGAGCTTGTACTATGGAAACCAGATAACTGATATACTACATATACTACTTTTTTTTTGTAAATACATACTTATATAGATAATTACACCCAGACTCAGGACAAACAGACATGTTCATGCACACAAATGTTTGTCCTGGATGGGAATCGAACCCACGACCAGCGGCATGGCAGGTAGTATCTTAACCAACCACGCCAACTGGCCTGTCAAAAATAAATGTAAAAAAATAAAATTTTGGTTGGATATTGTAGACAAGCATAACAACTACCACCCTGCAGACCGCAATTTTATCCTACTAAGCAATTAAGCAAAAGCAAATTGGCAAAAGTTGTTATCTATTCATACGTTTCTTGTCCACTGGTCTGGGAAGTTTGGAAACATTCCCGGCAGTTTTGGCAACTTTGGCAATCTTGCCGGCAATTTTCATGGCAAGTTGTGGCACACCATACAACAAAAGAATACCTGCAGAAGAAAATAGAACATCATCCAAATAAAATGTGGGAAATATTACGTATTATTGAAGCTAACTTAAAAAAACTACCCAAACTACATGGGACCGATTCCGAGGTATACCCTCCCAAATAAAACAAGAATCTTTCAAATCGGACAACTCTGTAAAAAGTTACGCTTGGTCATCAATAAAAAATAAAAAAACGGCCAAGTGCGTGTTGGACTACGCACGATGAAGGGTTCCGTAGTTGGGATGAATCCCAAGAACAAACTTAACATTGTAGTTGAAAAACATGTTCTCCCATACATTCCAACTGCAAATTTAAGTAACAATATTGAGAGATTTACCATGTTTTTTTTAAGATCATCGACTTCTTATAAGTTTTCCTGTAATCTATAGGTATTGAACTATTTTCTGTATTTTTTTCAAAAGTTTAGGCTCAGCACTTTCGAAGATAAGGGGGGAAAGATCAATTTTTGTATATTTTCATAAATAACTTTAAAATCATTTCTTTTAAAATTATTAAAAAATATATATTAGAGACCCTCACAGTAAGCCCTTTCATTTGATATGTCACACGGTACAGTTTGCCAAACTTTTTTTTAAATTTTCTTATTTGCCCCCAAAATGTTGACACGTCCATGTTTGGGTCACAGATTTTCATACGTGTACCAAATTTCAACTTACAGACAGACAGACACATGACTGATCCTATAAGGGTTCCGCTTTTCCTTTTGAGGTACGGAACCCTAAAAAGGCGCCCCTGAATGTAAACGGGATAATTAATATACGGCGGTACGCGCGTCCGATTTATCCAGGCGCTCGGTGAGAAGTCAAAGTGGGCGACGGAGCTGAATGTAAACACGCGCTGCCGCGAACATGGACAAAACAAAGGTCATGTCAAATGCCCAGTGTCACTGACTCTGGCAGGGCCACCATCAGGGATTTTAATTTTGAAAACGCAAAAAATTAGTCGCTAATTAGTCGAAATCAGTCGCCAAATATCAGAATTAGTCGGTCACTGGTTCAAAAGATATAAGGGTTTATAGGTGGCCCTGCTGGAGAGACTCTCCCCAGCAGAGCCAAATTTATATCTCAAAAACTAGGGCACCTAGCGAAGATCTGTTTTCTCCCATATTTAGTCGCCAATTAGTCGGAATTAGTCGCCAAATATCAGAATTAGT